>CM060906.1:617059198-618309198 GCA_030737815.1 Allium fistulosum
TGAATAGAGAAGAGACAGATCTTCAAGCGAAGCTCCAAGCTCCAAAGGTGTCTCAAATGCTGTGACACTCAGTCTGACCCGAGCATAAAGCAAAACACAAAACACTTGAGTCAGGGTTAACATTCTTATATCAGTAAATTTAATTCAAGTGAAATGTCAACTGAGATACAAAATAACTTAAAGGATGTTTGGGATTCACATCCTCTAAGGATCCGTTAAACTATCTACATACATAGTACAATATGCTACATATATAATGTCTATAGTAAAGAAAACTATTAAAATAGCGTTAAGGCGTTACACATATCCCCTTTAACACATTTTATATATTCCCATAGTCTATACAGTACTGTAATTCCTCCGTAAACTAGAGGGCTATCAGAGGGCACTGCATAGGTATGGTACAAACCAAACTCGTAGAAGGCGCGTTAAGGCATGTGACAATGCACGCGAGGCAATGCGCAGGGTAGGATACTACCGTTTTGCAGATCCGGACTGGTGGTAACGCATAGCAGCTACTACTGCCCACCTTGAGACACACTCCTAAAATCAATCGGAGGTGCACCCAATCAAATCACAAAGTAATAGAATGGTATCGAAGAAATGTGCCTGATAGGAGGAGCGACCTCACTGGGCCTGACGTGGCTCCTGTTTTAGCCACATCAAGCCGACTCACGGAAGTCGGGGCTACGTAAATACCTCATACAGAATCGTTCGCCAAACCATCCTACTTTATTCTAGAATCTCCACCGCGTGCGCAGTTGTTAAAGTGGTTTTCGGTATTGGCAGAGAGTATGACAATATCCGATCCTGGTCTCTTTAACAACCAAACCCTTATTTCACACCGTGGTCGATTTATAAAATCCAACAGTTCATACTTCATATCAAAATATAATATTTGTTTAAAAAATCATATCACTTTCGAAACCATTTTAACTTCCGAAATCATATCACCTTCGAAATCATATTCACTTTAATTTGTAATTCACTTTAAATTATAATTCGCTTCCAAAATCATAGCTACAAAATGGGTTAACCATTATATCAAAATGTTCGCATTTAAATCCATTAAATCTAAATCATAACGGTTCCAACTTAAACAGTTTAAATATTGAAAATAGTTTATATATTGAAATGGTTATAAAAAAATAGTTTATATATTTAAAAATAGGTTATAGATTAAAATGGTTTGTATATTAAAAATAGTTTATATATTAAAAATAATTTATATATAGAAATAGTTTCATATTAGAATTATTTCTTTCAATTTCACAAATCAATTCAAATCAACTTTTGTCCAAAAATTCAATTTAAACCAATCTTAGTTCAACAATTTCAATTAAAAAGGTTAAAGTCAAATTCAAATTCTCATTAAAACCATCTTAATTTATATCGATTTCATATCAGATTTTAACTACAAATTTAAACCACTTCCAATTCAATAGGTTTCAAAGTTTAAATATTCAAACATTTACAATAACTCAATTTGATAAATTTCATTTATATTTCAAAATTCAACTTTAATTTTATTTAAATTTGAAAATATTCACTTAATCATTTTTTAATAACATTTAAATAAAATCTCATATTACAACTTAAGTTAATATTAACTATTCAATCTCAAATTCATTTAAAGTTGATAATATTCATTTAATCACTTTTTATCAAATCAAGTTATAAAATCATACCTTTCAAAATCTCAAAATCAATAAGTTCAAATCAACTCTTATTAAATACAATTCTTAAACAAATAAAATTTCAAATCAATTTCAATTTATCTTGCCTACTCATTATTAAAGTTAATAAAAAATCTATTTAAAATATTAAAATAAATTTAAATACATCTTTAAAACCATATTATATATTAGTTAAATTAAATTATTATTATAATAATAATTATTTAATTAAATCTTATTATTATTAAATGATTATTATATTAATTATTATTAAATTAAATCTTATTATTATTAAATCTATTTTAAATCTTATTTATATATTTAAAATAATAAAGTTATAAGTAAAAAATTTATAATTTACATTTTAAAACTTAAGTTATAAATTTATGATTTCCAAAACATATAAATTAAAATCTAAATTTTATACATATTAAAATATATTTATATTATATTAAAAAAAATCAATACTTAATAAAACCCATTTATTTCCTTTCAAACCTTTGAAAAATCATTTTTTTATATAGACCAACGGTGTCCGTATAAAATTTTCTATCCTACGGTCAAGTGATATGGATATTTATCATTTCAATCCGTTATTTAAATATTTACGGGTATATATCATTTCAACCCGCAATCCCAACTTTCAAAGTCAATGAAAATCGTTTGGGTTTATCATTTCAACCCTTAACAATTTTCCCTTAATCTATAAGATCGTTCGGGTATGTATCATTTCAACCCACAGGGATTTCTAAACCAACAGGGAACTTGCAGTGTGAGAATATAAACTAGCATAAAATGACATACATATCAATGACAAGCATATATAACCATAATTAACAATTGAAATAAAATATATAACAGGTTATGGTGTTATACGTCAATTAATAAAGGTAAACAGTTATAGATAATAACATATCATACTTAACAATTTAACAATTCAAATTTAATAACATATTTCAATTGTCATTTATGTGAAATAAATTTACTAAATATAAGAATGTTAATCGTGAGTGAGCGCTCACCTTTCGTGGCTAGAGAATGATGGAATTAAAAAGCAACTGACACGGATACGGACACGGACACTTCAAATATCTACGACAAGCAAAACAGATTTAGCACGAGAATTCGATGAAAAACAAATATATATACATATACATATGCAATACATATATACATTTTTTTATAGATGTTAGAAGGAACAAATATAAATAACATAGAAATTCGTCGACAAATACAAAAACGACAAAAAATGACATTTGTCGACGGGGCTGAAATTTGCTTCGGGTTAGGTTTCGAGTCAGGATGGAGTTTTCTCGGGTTTGACTTTGGGTCAGGGAAGGGTGCTTCAGGTTTTGAAAAAAACCAGGATTTTGGGTTTGCTTCGGGTCGCAGGGGCAATTGCTTCGGGTCACAGGAGGGGCGAAAATGAAATGGCGATTTTGGTTTGCTTCGAGTCGAAGGAGGGTTTTCTCGGAGACGACTTCGAGTCAGGATGCAAGTGCATGAAAATTGATGGCAGAAGCAAGGAAGAAGAAGAGGAACGCAAATCTCACTTTTTTTTAGAAAGTTAGCCGACAGAAAATGGAAAGAGAACAGCCAGAAATTGAAATAGAAGAGGTAGTATTCGCATATATAAATTTGAAAAGGTGGGAAATGGAAAAGTCACCTGTTGGAATCCAAAGTTATAAATGCAGATGGCTTTTGGAATCCTACGGTGGCAATTGAAAAGACTAAGGACCAAAACTCAAATACGGAACCGTTACGACGATCGTTTTGCAGATTTCGCCGCGTACTGGACACCGAAATGCACAAATGAATATACTGCAAAGATCAGCACGACGAGACGAACAGAATGGTACACAAATATCAGTGATACGACCAAGTTTTAAAACTCGATTTTTTACTGCCGAAAATAAGATAAACGGGGCTATAGCAGTCCAAATTTGGCAAAACGAAATACGACGTCTTACTCAGAAAATGATTTATATATTTTTATTATATAAAATATTCAGGTATCGAAAATAATTTATTTCTATCAAATTTTTAACCGAATATAAATTGAAATCAAAAATTGCACAACAGAACTAACTTTCATATTTACTCATGAAAATCCGTCATTTGCTATGTTTAAATAGACGCATTCCAAATATAAAATTTTCATTGCTAAATTTTATTATCTAATTTCAAGAAAAATTTAGTTAACTACGTTATTTAAATCGTTTAAAATTTCCGAGTCATTACACAACTACTCTATTAAAAAGAATGCAACATTTTAATTTTAAGTCATATTTTTTTTGGTATTGGCTATAGTTTAAGACATGTATGATGTATTTGCTTCTATGATTTATGTTTTATGTGACTTTAGTCTTAAGATTGTGATTTTCATAAACTCCTGAAATACTTATTGTATGGAATTTGTGTGATTGATGTCCTATTGGTTATTGTTAATTAGAAGTATTTAGCCTTTTTTAAAATATTTTATGAATCAATTTTGTATACTAGCATTTTCTGCCATTTTTTCAATTAAAATGAACAAATGCATTTTTTTTGGGTTAATTCTCGGATACTTTTGGATATCCATATCCGATGTGCATTTTTAAGTTTCTGATATGGATATTTTTGGATAATTGAAAATATATGTATTCGCTAAGCCGAATACGGATAAAATATCCATAGATACGGATATAGATATACTTCAATCGGTATCCGCGGATATCAGATATGGGTTTGGATTTTCATTTTTGGATACGGATACAGATACAACACTATCCGTATCTGACCGCATCGGTTTACTGCCCTAGATGGAGCTATATTCTGAAGAGCTTGGAATGCACACCATCTCCATTGTTATTTTACCTAAATTTCTACCGTTTCTAGAATTGTATTATAATTCTGTAATTGAAACAGTTATGAAATGGATTATAATAAAGTGTGCTTTCCATAAAATCTTGTCATAATAGGTAATGGTTAGGAAATGTAACTATGCATTATCATTTGAACATGTTGGACTAACGTTAACACTATGAGGGAATGTCGCCCAAACATGGAGAGCTAACTTCTCGACTCGGGGGCATAGCTAAGTTATTACTCGAACTTCTCACTGGTAGTGGTGGAATAGAGTAATCCCTTAACTGGGTGTCCGTCATTGACAATTGTCTCAACCTTCTCGCTGGCAGTGGTAGACCAGAGTGATCCATTAAGTGGGTGTCCATCATTGACGATCGGTGCAACCTTCTCGCCGGTAGTGGTTTAACAAAGTGATCCCTTAACTAGGTGTCCATCATTGACGATCGGCTCAACCTTCTCCCCGGTAGTGGCGGACCAGAGTGATCCTTTAACCGGATGTCTATCATTGATGATCGGCCCAACCTTCTCCCCAGCAGTGGTGGATCAGATGATCCCTTAATCAGATATCTATCATTTATGATCGGCTCAAATTTCTCTTCGGTAGCAGTGGACCAGAGTGATCCCTTAACCAGGTATCCATCATTGACAATCGGCCCAACCTTCTCACCTGCAGTGGTGGACCAGAGTGACCCCTTAACTGGATATCCATCATTGATGAACAACTCAACTTTCTCACTGGTAGTAGTGGACTAGAGTGATCCCTTAACCGAGTGTCCATCATTGACGATCGACGCAACCTTCTCGCCTGTAGTGGTGGACTAGAATGATCCCTTAACAGGGTGTACATCATTGACGATCGGCTCAAACTTCTCGCCAGTAGTGAAAGACTAGAGTGATCCCTTAATTGGAAGCCCATCATTGACGATCGTCGCAACCTTCTCGCCAATAGTGGTGGACCAGAGTGATACCTAGACCAGATGTCTATCATTGATGGCCGGCTTACTATTTCCTATTGGCTATAGTAAACTCGGGTAATCCCACCCGAGAGTTTACTATTTTCGATTGTTTGAACACTTGGATGAGGTCACAAAGAACCCAATTTACCGACGGTCAGGACATGACAGCTGTTGGGTTGGTTCTCCCCTGACTGTTAGGCCAGGACTCGACCAACGACAAGTTACTAAGCCCAACGATGACAAGCAACAACTATCAATTCAAACTTACCTAAGGTACCATGGAATTACGTAGAAACTAACGAACAGTGAAAAAATGGAGTGTGTAAGGATAATGGATATACAAATCATACATACAAATCAAAACTGTTAGACATCCAGATATTTATAGGTTAAAAATCACAAGTATTAAGGAGTAACATACACTCGACCTTACCAATACATCAAAATCAGTCGAGCACAAACAACCATTTTTAATACAAACAAAGAAAAATGTACACAATAGTCTGTCTCCCATAAAAGAAAACACAGATAAACCGCCGGTGCAACTCTCACTTAGGCTTGGGCTTGGGTTTGGAGACGGTCTGCTTCTCGTGATGCCTTGACCCCTATTGCTCACTTCTTTTCTGTCCCTCTTCTTTCTTAACAACAGCGGTGGCTGCATCGAGTTTTGCTTGCTTCTTCTTCATAAGCTTTTGCTGCTCCATGGCTTCGATCTCGACTTTGGCCATATCCACAGGGAAGTTCAACGGGACTTGTTGTTTCAAAGTTTCATCCTTTTCAAAATCCTCAGTAGACTCTGTGGCACCCAATATCTCGAGGTCATCATCGTTATTAAGGGTAGCAATTATTTCATCATACGCTACATTAATTGGAGGATTAGAAGGGCCTAGGAGTGCAACGCCTAATGCTGGGTCATCAGTAGTGATAGCTCCGGTAGGGTTGGTCATAAGTGTGTCACCTGTATGGAAATAAGGAGGACTATTAGATACAGATTTCCCTAAGTAAGCTCAAATATACTGGACATTGGCTCATAGACTACAATGAAGAATCCTACCTCCTTTGGGAGAAATCAGATATCGCCAGGAGGCTTGGTGTGACCTGGAGGAGGAGGCACATCTAGAGGCAAGCTTGTAGCGGATAGGTCTGAAGAAACGTGGAAAATGGTTTGAGGGACATCGTGCACTACAAGAAAATCAGCCTTTAGTTGCATAAAATGGTGGCCTTTTTCCCTAAATGCAACCAATAACATTTCAGCCTGTATTATAAATGCGGCAAAAAGATTTCACTATCCCATGCATGCCAAAATGTTTCCGCGTAAATACAATAAATGTAACCAGTATGTTTGCGCTCTCTCACTTAGAAAATTAACCCAATCCCAAATTGCTTCAACAAAAGCAAACAAACAAAGGTCGATTCCCATTCTTCTCTCCGCATCGTCATTGCAGCACGTCTATACATTGTAGTTTATCGTCATCGTTTCTTCTACTCTTCTGTGGTTTTCTCCTCATCGACGATTTTCTCCTCATCGTAGAAAATTTTAGGTATGATTTTTATAAATCGATTTTGTTATTGTGATTAAAGTTAATCGGTTTGTGATTAGGTTAATTAGCTTCTAATCAGGCGCGGTTAGGTTAATCGCTAATTCTGTGATTGTGGTATGTTATTCAAATGGTCGATTTTGTGATTGTGGTCGTGGTTGTGGTTAGGTTAATCGATTTGGTCAATTCTCTTATAGTATTAAAATGTGAATGTGTTTTGAGGTTTTATGTAATAAGTACCAATATCAGTGAGAGTATATGGAGTTAACTGAGTTTATAAACTAGTTCATAAACTTGATGATTATCTATTGTTTTAAGTTCTGTAGAAGTGTAATGTGTGGTATCCTCTTAGTATGGTTATCTATTATTTTGACATAATTAAGTTCTGTGAAGCGAACTGTGAACTGTAATGTGTGGTATCCTCATGGTGCATATGTTTGACAGTTACCTTGCTTCATTATTAATGTTTTGCATTCTATACACTTCATGACCAAATATTAGTTTATGCATTGTTGATTTGTGTGTCGAATGCTCCAGGATCATCTATAGATTATTACTTTATGCTTCTGCAGCTAACTGGATTATTAAATCTGATAATATATAATTTACCAGGTAAAGCCTTCTACGTGATTGGGATAGATGTAAACCAAAGTCGAGCTCGATTTATTTTGTAGGATTGCTCTTGAGGTAAGGATAGACCAGAAGTATCTAGTTTCTATATGGTACATGTTGGGGACCAATTAGCCTGTTTTATTAATCATACTGAGCCATCTGTTGCCATGATTGTCCTATATTAACACATCTGTGCTCTCTCTGGCATAATAATATTGGTTATTCACATCTTGTTCATATTTTGATGGAAAAACTTTTAACAAATCCGTGTCTGATGAGGATAAGTATTTCGACTGTATCTTAATATAAAAGCATGTAAATTATGTTATTACATTTAGCTGTGTGGGTTTCTATTGCACTTTAAGTACGGTTATAGTTGTGGTTTTGTTATATTCATTTCTTGATCCAACCTACTAAACCTTTATTCGACTCGTAGTCTTATGAAAATATCACCTGCCGCAAATCTTACAAATATGTTGCTGCATACCTGCCTTATTATTCGTTAGACATTCGAATCTTGTCCTAGTTAAGCTTACAACTCCCGCTATTATGTTTTATTCTTTATAAAATTCTATCAGCCTAGATAGGCTCAGCATGTAATTGTTTTTGGATGTATCTTTGAGTATGTTTCTTTACTTTGTAGGAAATGGCACTGAAGGAAAAATCAGGAATTAATGTGGAAGCTAGATGTTCATAGGACACTATATGCTCACAGGACGTAAGTTTAAATTTGATTGTTTCTACTGACTTATGGTGCAGGATCCTGTTTTACTAATAAGGATTATCAAATTGACAGATGATTTAACTTGATATAGGATTGCGAGGAAGATGATGAAGATGAAAAGCCCTTAAATCATAGTGAAGATAACAGAGAGGAAAGGTCCAATACCATTTTCAACAGTTGGATAGGAGCAAGTAATGCTACTTAAATATGTTACATATTTACCGTTCAAGACATAAGAGAGAGAAATCACTTGGAATGCTTACAGAAAATTTTGTGAAGCTATTCCTAGTCTTTGATGTAAGTATTTAGAAAATTGTAGCTGTTTTCCCTTCTTTTTTTTCTTTGGTTGGCCCTGTTTAATCATCATATAATTCACTTCAATGTAGCAGCGCTAATTCTATATCTCAAATTTTCTTATAGTATTTAACCAAGTTTCAAATGTAATAGTGCTAATAATAATATAATTAAGTTAACCGAGTTTTAATAATAATAGTATAAGTTAACTAAGTTAATAAAAATTAACTAAGTTTTGTTAAAATTAACTAAACTTAAGTGAACTAAATTTTAAAAATAATAATAATATAACTAATTTAACAAAGTTTTATAAATGATGATGATGATAATGAATTAACTAGGTTTATAAAAATTAACTAAGTCTATAATGATAATAATACAATTAAGTTAACAAAGTTTTAATAATGATGATGATGATAAGTTAACTAAGTTAATAAAAATTAACTAAGTTTCGTTAAAATTAAATAACTTTTATAAATAAGTTTAAGTTAACTAAAAATTATAAATAACAATATTATAACTAAGTTTATGCACTGGTAGGGGTATTTTGAGGAATGGTAGTGGACATGGGTAGTGATTGATGTTGTGAAAGAGGGTATGTAGCTGGGTGTTTTGATGTGGTATGAAGGGTTGTAGAGGGTAATGTAGGATGAAGTTGTAGTTTGATATGAGTGGTTTGTAAGGGGATGATGAAGTACTGACAGAGGAGATTATGTGATTAGGTGATTATGTGGTGAATTGCAGTAAAGTCAGTAATGTAGTGGCACTGTTTCTGATCAGGTGGAAGGTTTGTGATACTGTGGTCTGGAAGTGATACTGTGGTCAGGTGATGACAATATTTGATGTGGTAAGAAATGCTTGCAGAGGTTGGTTTTGTGAAGTTGAAGTGATGTTTAGGTGGTTGTTGAACTGTGGGTGGATGGAAGTGATATGGTGGTCAGGGGGTTTGTGTGCAGGTAGATGGTTAATTGAAACTGTAGTTTTTGGTTTAGAAGTGGATGGGCAATTTTGTTTGAAGTGGTAGGGGGTTTGATGGCAATAGGTAACGAAGATGTATGACAGTGGATTGTTTAAGTTGTTGGAAATGTTTGATGTGGTGGAAGTTGCAAAGTGGTGGTTTCAGGTAATGAGTGGCCAGTGACTGAGATGTAGGTTGGTGCAGTTTGTGGTTGGAGGTTGATGGGTAGTATTGGTGAAGTGTTTGTGATAGTGAAGTGGATGTTGATAAACAGAGGAGTAGCAGTGATCAAGGTGAGGTATTGGTGGTAGTAGCTGTTAGTGGTTGATGTTTATGACAGTAGGATGTATGACAGGGCAGAATTGTGGATGAGATGGTGGGGTTGATGCACTGTGTATGTGCAGTGATAGAAGTATATGTGAGGCTGTTGAATTGTGGGAAGTAGGCAAAGTTTATTGGAGGGGTGTGAAGTTGGATGGATGCTACAGTTTGGCAATGGAGTAGTTTGTGTATAATGCACTGTAGTGTTTCTGGTTATATCACTGTGCAGGGTGATGTCAGTAGGGTGATTGTAGGGATTAGGAGATCGTATGGTATGGATTGTGTAATGACAATGTAATGGAACAGAGGTCATGGAGCAGTGATTGGAGAAGCACTGGAAGTTGATGACTGTTTGTTTGGGTGAGTGGTAGAAGAAAGGTGACAGTCTGAAGACAGTGAGGAGTTTGTTGATTCAGGCAATATTTGAATCATTGAATGGCAGATGTATGGATGGTAAAGGATGGAGTAGGGTATGTATGTGTTACTGAGGCCAGGCAGTAATGGATGTTTGTGAGTGGTTTTGGATGAAATGGCTGAAGTGGTGGATGGTTGGTGAAAGATGGTATGTAGTTAAGATGGTGATGTCAGTGGGTATAAGGCAGTGATGAAATGAAGATATAAAGGGAATGATGATGCACAGAAGTATGGGTTTCTGAAAATGTACAGGCAGAGACAAAATGTACAAAACATTGATGACAAATCTTCATTTTCATTTTATTCTTGGCCAAAACTAACATGCACATTATTTTAGTTTTCATATTCAGTTGTGCATATTCAGTTGAACACAAGATTGCACATATTCAGTTGTGCATAACTTTAGTCTCATTGTTTTCTCAGTATTGATGGTCCTGTCATTATTATCTCAGTATTGATTATAACTTGAGTCTCACTGTTGATTATATTTTGTCTACAGGTAGGTATTTCTGAAGAATGACCAGTAGCAGCACTAGTTTATCGTACTTGTTAGGTAGTTTGGTTGTTTATTGTACTTGCTTAGTTCAGATGTTTATGGTACTTTAACTGCAGCAGTAGCATATTGTTTGTGGTACGTAGTTCGGTTGTGTAAACTTCTATGTACGGTTAACCTTTTGTCTTGAAACTACTGTTCGGTTGTGTAAACTTCTATGTACGGTTAACATATTGTTTATGTTAGTGCTTTTGTTTATGTATTTTGTGGTTTTTAAATGTGTTTATGTTTGAATGTGTATGTGTATATGTATTTTGCGGTTGTTTAATGTGTATGTGTTTATGTATTATGTTATAAGCTATGAACAAGATTGAACCGGAGGCAATTTATAGGCAGAGCTGGAATATTTTTAGTAGCGTTTCGAAAACGCTACTAAAAAACGCTACAAAAAATAAAGGGTCGAAGGAGAGCATATATAGTAGCGTTTTATACACGCTGCAAAAAAAGAATTTAGTGGCGTTTCATAAACGCTGTAGTAAAACGATTTATGGTAGCGTTGAAATAAGTGCAACTAAAAATCAGGTATTTTTAGTCATGGGATTTATAACAGCGTTTATCAAAATGCTGCTAAAACTTTTAGTAACGTTTTTTGAGCGCTACTAAAAATCAAAATTCTTGTAGTGGTGCATGGGGGCATAAATAACGGGTTTCGAAATCTGACCTTGCATTATCACCCCAGAAGTCGAGCCACCTTTCTTCTCCCGCTCTTCTCCTCTTTTCGAGCCCTTTCAGCTTCAGCCAACTTAAGGTAACCAAGATGAACGGCTTCTTTCTGTTACACTGAAAAGCGAGCGCCTATTGTTTCAAGACTAATGGGTGGACCACCCAGCTCACTTGTGGCCTTTGCCTCTATGATAAGGTGCTTATGGATTGAAACCATGACCTCCTGATAATCGTCAGTCCATGTCAGCCTCTTATCCGTGAACATTCTATAATAGATTTCACCAATGAAAACTTCCACTTGGTCCAGCTGGTTGTTTGCCTCATCACATTCTACATGTAGCTTCTCGGCTCTGGAAGCCTTGGTTGCCTTTCCAGCAGATAGAGCTTTGACCTCTGCTTGGAGAGAGACCCTCTAAGCTCTCCCCTTCACCACCTTTTCTTTCAGGTCGACGATGTTAGGCTCCACTCTCTCAACTACTGTTCGAAGCTTATCCACCCTTTCCATAAATTTATCTTTGACATTTTTGTGGTCATCGAAGAGCTGCCCAACCCTATCATTATAATCCTTCTTGGCAGCATTGATATTAGCAGTGTGGTCACACCTTAGCCGCTCCAGTTCTTTAATATGAGCAACCTTAAGCCTCTTGATTTCTTCGGCCTGCTTCATCATCTCTTCATTTTGAGACCTCGCTAATGCATCCAACACTTTCTTATGATCTAAGATCTTTTTGTGTAGTTGCTTTCTCAAATCGAAAATCTTTAAGTTCCGCTCAACATTTTTCTTGCTGATCTCCTCTCCAGCATTGATGACCTTAGCATGGAACTCAATCAAGGCATTCACACCACCCAACTCATTAGCAAGAAGATTGATCGACCCCACAAAGGAGAGAGGAGGTGCCTAAGCAAGCAAGTGGGCTAAGGGATCTCTCAATTGATAAGGTTGCTGAAATTTGTCGAAATTCGGGTCCGAGGGGTTGGTAACGACGCTTGCTCCTTCGTGCTCCTTCCCCTTATCTTTCATTCCAGGGGTTCGGATTATCGTTACTCTTTTATTCGTCTTCTTCTACCATTTGGAAGCTTCCGAGTTGGACAAAGGAAAAGGTGAAAGGCGAGGAGACTTAGAGGATAAATTGGAGTCCGAGATCTCGATTAAGTGCTAGGGGATCGGGATCTTTTCTGAGGACTATCATTAGGGTTCTGGTCGACTTTCTCCGTAGCTGGACGATAATGGATGGTCTCCTCATTTATCAGCTTCATATCCGATTTCCCAACATTTTCACTCGGGCCAAATGAAGACACAGCTTGCTTGACATCCTTAAGAGGCACTTTCGACCCCAGCTACTTCATTTTGGCAAACAATTGTTCCCTTTTCAAGCTTATGCTACCTGCAATGGAAAATTATGATGAGTTAGAATTAGAACAAATGCTTGAAAAAGTGTCAAGCTATGACTTGAGCTTGCGACTATGCGAACATGTGTGTGTGAGAGTGCGTGGCGTCTACACGATCCCTTAGGGTCCTCATGGGTCTCCAATTGACGCTGGATTTTCGCTATTGACTTGGAATCCCCGTATTCGATCCCAAGCTCTGGATCTTGAAAGAAATGATACTGGGAATGAAAGTTCTCTCCTCATTGAGACCAAATACATGGTGTAAGGCTTCATCCACCTCTAAATTAAGTGGGTTGTCTAAATTGATATGTCCGAAAGAATGCGCTTTGCTACGATCTGAAGCGGTACATTCACTGTCATGAGAATGGGAGCCTACTTCTCATGCTGTCTTTGTGTGGATACCTTCATCATCCCATTCCCTTAAAGTCTTAAGCTAGCCACTTTTAAGAGGTTCAACCTTGAAGGAATCTAACTCTGGCTCTTTTGAACCCGTAAGGACGGTAGAAGCAACACCGTGTAGATTTGTAGTCAAGAAGGCACCAGAGATAGCAAGCCGAGGGGAAGGCACATCACTTGGTTTGCCAGTAGCCGAGTCTTTTCCTTCCTTATTCTTAGTAGACTTTTAAGTGGAAGGTTGCCTGCCTCTTCCAATTGAGCGACTACCCGCCAACAGCCTAAGCCGCCTTAGATTTTCATTGGTCACAAGACGAGGAACCTCACGAAATTCCATCAGGATTCGCTGAAGTCTCCATAACATATCCCATAAATCATCCTCAGTTGCTGCTCTCACCACACCAGAAAGAAGATACCAAGAAAGCAAAAAATTAGCATTTTACGCAAGATTTCGCAAGGCTACGAGAAGAAGCCTGTGAAAGAAAGAGACTTACATATAGAATGCCAATGATGAAAGCACGGGGTGCTATCTCAAACGAAGAGTATTCATGCTTGAACATACTATACTTGGAGTACAAGTTTTCAACCGGCTTAAACTTGTTCTTCGCCTTAAGACAGATAAAAGGAAGATGCAATGAACCAGAATTTTGTCGCTCAGATTTGTGAATATTTGATAAATTGTAAACATTCAACTAATGGTTTTTAATGGTCAAATAAACCTCTTTTAATTAATAAATAATGATGGTAAGCTTGTTTTGAAATTTTGTTTAAAAATAAATAGTTCGGTGAAAAATTGAAATGTGGCCGAAATCATTTTTCAGAATTTCAACTTTCTTCGATTACAAGTTATCGAAACATGTTGCATACACTAGTGTACATACATACATGAAGAATAACAACTTTATTAATTGAATGGTTCAAATAAAAACAAGTATAAAAGAGATACTTAAGAATTAAGTAAAGTGGACTTCTCTTTTACAATATAAAAATTAACAAAACACAAAAAATAAGACAAAGTACTTAATCAAAAGAAGATGTGATGGCTAAGTGACATTAAGGAGTGAGTTGTCAAATTTGTGGTGGCGGATATTAGCTTAGGATAATTTAGTAATTTGTCACTTCACTTTGTTTCAATTTTCATTTCTTACTTTCTTTCTTCCCACATTCTTGACTACTTCTCCATCTTCGTTTCTAAAGAAAATAAATTCAAGTTTCACTTCTTTTCAATTTTAAATCAAAAACAAGTTGCTAAAACCCTTACCATCACTCTCTACCACCATAAAAATGAAAACTTTAGTGCACAAAACCAAAAAGAGGATTTTGACAATGAGATTTATGAGGGAGGAGGAGGTGGTGCGTGGGCATGGGGAGGGTAGACGAGGTGGCTTTGTATTGTTTTGGTAGTTGGAAGAATTTTTGTCAAGATTAAAGTGTGATTTCTCATTTTAAAGTTAGCTTTAAATTAGCAAATTGATGTAGTAATTTAGTTGTTGCTTATTTATGTTGTGTGTAATATTTATATTACTTGTTTGTATTTGATTCCCGCTTAAAAGCAGATGGCATAAATAATCCATTTTGTTGCAGGGGACAAAAGTAAAGAGAAAAGGAAGTCGGAGTGTTCCGTAGCAAATAGGTCGCTAGGAGGCACTTTGAAATATGGAAATTTTGTAGAGGGATCCTAAAGGATTCCTTGCTTTATGTATGGTTATTTACATTTATCATTTCCATGTAAATGCTTATGAATGTTGCATAGTTGTAATTAACCTACTTGTTGTTGGTTTTATTGCGACGTTGAAATCTCATGCTCGCTTCTAAGCGATTTAACACTTTGTTTTTAAAAGTGTTTTGAAAATGCTTCTCGAACTTGACTTTTGATTTTTGAAACTCTTTGGAAAAGTTATTTAAAGTGGCTTAAAATATAGAAAGAAACGTGATTTAAAAGCTATTTGAGTTACAAATGAAGTTTTAAAAGTTACGGCCGTATAGCGAAAGTCGCTATGGATGCAGTTTGAAATTTTATGTTTTTTGTAAAGTAAAATGAGTTATCTATTTTTAGATATGAAAAGTCTTTTCAAATAGGTTTATAAGTATTTAAAAAAGAATTTGAAATTTTAAATATATTTCAAGAATTTATTTAGTTATTTAAACAAGAGGTTTAAATTTTACCGCTTTGTTTTAAAAGTCAAATTTTGTTAAAAGATTACCATCTTTAAAATGATGTTTTAAATACAAGTTTCAAACTTGCTTTAAAGGATTTTTAAAAGTAATTTTAAAAGAGGAATTAATCATGAATTGTAACACTATTGTTGTAGTAAATATTTTCGAGAAAAGGATAGAGATTATGGACTATAACATTTTTGTTATAGTAAAGGGTTTAGAGAAATTTGATAGGAAGTTAGTTTATAACACTTTGTTATTATTAGGCAAGTGTTTAATTTTATCAAAAGGAAAATGGTTTAAAGTGATTTGGAATTCCCCAATTAATAAGTCGTTTACGTTTATAAAGGAAGGATGTTGCCTTTTAAATCAAATTTTGATTTAAATAAGTGATTTTGGAAAATGTTTTAATAACAAAATGTTGGAACTCTTGGATCCTATTTCTATACTTTAAGGTAGGGAAACTTGTTTCTATTTTGAAAGTTAGAAGTGAATGTCGAGTCAAGGGTTGAGAGGTAATAATACCTCAATTTGAACGGTTTCATTTCTAACAGATGAAAAGAACTAGTTTGAAATCGAAGACTAGAAATAAGTTTACAGAGTTGGTTTTTCGTTCATTTTAAAAATACTTTTCTTTGTGCAAGGAATTTCTTTGTCAATAGCATTAAGTAACACAAAACAAATATGATAAATAATGCTAAAATGTTGACATGCTTATGGAAAGTAAGTCATCTTATATTTAACACTAAAGGCTGATGAGTAAACTTTTCTTTATCTATGAGATCTAGAATCGAAGTGTTTGAATAAGGTAAGACTGGGAGCAACCAATGCTCTGACTTACTTGACTTTGTTTCTAAGTGAGGGATGGAGATGTCGAAATGTCGAAAACATAACAAGTATAAGAGGGTTAATTTTGATAAATGGGTCATGATTAATTAAGTATATGGAAAGTACTTCATTATATACTTGACACCAAATTCCGAGGTATGAAAGCTCATCTCTATCCAAGGTATGGGTCAAGAATAGTTTTCTAACTTGTCCTACTCATTGTTAATCAAGTGATAGTACCGTTTGAAATCAGAAAGTGGTGATAAGTATAAGATGTCTGATTTTTCACATGCAAGTTATACTTACACCCAGATAGTGGTTTGTCCACTATCAATAACTTGACCTATTTTCACTTAAGAAGTATATAAAAGCTTTGTGATTTCATACGATTTGAGATTCCCTTAGGTGAACTCATTTCGATGAAACGTCTCTCGCTTTATGGGGTATATTAGAGATCTCCTTTGGACTCATATATAGTCCGCTTACTTCTAAAAGAACTGGGATTGTGTCAACTATGAACTATCGATTGTTGATTCAGAGAGACCGAGGTCAGATAAGCATGAGTTATCTGAAAACCACTTCGAACCAGCATAAGCATTCGAATTAGGGACATCTTGAAGATGATGGGATCAAAGACGAAGATCTTTGAAGTGCAAGGCTACTTGCTACTAATCATGAGGGTGATTCCAAAAAGGATGTAGTAGAAGTAGTGCCTTCAGTTTGTTCAACCTTCGGTTTGTTCATATCTTGAACAACTTGTATAGACGAATGCTAGCATTGCATTGTTGCCTGAAGGGTAGTGTTAGCATTCCAAGTGGGATTTGCTAAAATTGTAAAATGCAGCCTCGAGCTCACATCCGGTAATGACTAAAATATGGGATATGCTAGCAGGGTTATGTGGGTCGGACCCACTAGGGTATGGACATCACAATTCTAGATCACTATTTATGGATTTGGTATGTGCATGTGAGCCCATGAGAAAAGGTTGCAAAGCAACCGGGGTGATGATATATTCGGTACTATCCAGGAAATGGTAGGCCAGTTCTATGTTGGCAGGGTTTGAAAGGTTTTCAATCTCGGTATTTTTTTCTAGAGGTGTACTATGGCAGGAGGTACCCAATAGACTTGTCATTGTATGGAATCCATTTTCCAATACGTGCCTTTACGGACTTAGTTGTATACTAAATATGTTGGAATGTAATAATGTAACCATTTCGGTTATGATTAAATATTTATTTTAAACCCTGGATGTTACTATAATATCACAAGATTACCAATAAAAAGGTTTGGTTATCATAAAGTAAAAACCCATCCGTGTTTATGTGTGGCGTGATCTTACAAGGTACCTATATTTTTGTAAGGGTTTTATAGATATAACAATCAATATGATTGAGTTTCTCAAGCTAGTTTACCAAACTGATCTGAGTGATATTTTCTTGTTCTACTCGGGTTAGACCTGAGTATTTTTCTAGAGTAAGCTTTGGACACTTTGAAGCTTCAGGAGATGAGCTAGATGCCTCCAAGATGTACACTCGTACTTTTATTTCCGCTATATTTCTTGTTTGTATTTATCAGCATTTGTAAGGATGTGCTGTTATAACTTTCTAAGATGATGATAAGTTAATTACTATGGTTGTTGTAAAGTTTTTTTGTTAAGATAATTTATATATTATATATTACTCAGCACGATATGAGATTCTATTCTATCTTTTCTTTTCTTTCACCCCGACAATCTGCCTTTTTGGCAATCAGATGCTCGGCACATGAATATCGTGGATGTATTAGTGTCGACTATTATGGGTTGAAAAGGCGGATCATCACATTTGGTATTAGAGCTAAAGGTTAAGCGAGAACCCTGGTGGGGTAAACTCATTAGAGATATGGTAAGTGGCTCCTAGAATGAGTTTGAATGTATTATATATGAGGGCCCGTATTTTTAGTACTATAAAAATGTTTTATATTATTTTGAAATAGGTAAATAAAATAATTTTACCTAGGATTATATTTTATATATAAAAGAAAAATTTTAAAAAAATTGATATAGTTATTTTTATTATTTTTTGTTAGGAAAGGATGATATTTATTTATCATCTTGATTGATTATTTATGCTCGGCCAGTTTATGAGCATCTATTATTTTGAATTCAGTTTCATGATTTGACTATAAGGCATTCATAGATGATGTAGATTAAATAAGTTACTTTGTTAAAATGGTTACTGTAAGTTATTTTATAAAGGTAATTTTATAAATTTGGTTTATAAGATGTGTCTTATAAAATAAAAAATATTTTTGAGAATTTAAATCTCGGTATCTTAGGAAAAGATTTTTAAATGATTTTTGGAAAAAGTAATAATAGTATTACTTGAAAGTTTTATAAGTGCAAGTATTTTCAAAAAGAATTTTGAGAAAGATGCATTTTCTTTGAATATTTCGGGGAAAACGTCTTGATTAGTTTTGTGATGATTTGAATAACCCACTAATTGATGATCGGATGTTTACTTAAGTGACATTGTAATGCCTTTAGTAAATTATTCCCTTTATCATTGTACGATCGAAACAAGTTCGAATCTAATCGAACCAAAAGCAAGTTTTAGTAATAAAGTACCAAAGCTTTTTTATTTATATATGAGAAATATGGATAGTATTATTTCAAAATGGGATTAGTAAAAGAAGAAGTATTTTATGTTAACTAGTTAGAGTGGCTCAAAAATGACTAAAAATAGGTAAGAGATGTGTTTGGATGATAAGCACTTCTTTTAAGTATTACCTTTCTTAGTAAAGGGGTTGTATGATACAAGTCGGTAGAACCTAGTTCCTTGGTACCATTTTAGTGTTACTTGGTTTATATGTATATTTTCTATGGATTAAAATATACAGTATCATTTCAGAGAGGATTTGAAATAAAAAACGGGTATTAGTTCTTAAGTTCTTTGAAGAAAATGGATTCAGAAGGAAAAGGTATTTTGATAAAAGAGCATGTGAAGAGGAAGTTATCAAATGGATTAAATTTAATAAGGATGTTTTAATAAACTTTGTTTTAGTAAAACCGTGTCTTTTGTTTTAATATCTAAGTTGTATAAACTATTTGATGTTATTTGGCCGGCTAATAAACATCTTTACCTTAAAGTGTCTAAGGAAAAGTAGACTCTAAGACTAAGTTTGGATGCGAGCGTCCTACTCTTCTTAGCTACTTGCTAGACTGGATGGGTAAAGAGGTTGAAAGGTCGTTTTGGTTTTAAGACCCAGATTTATTTTGGGCCTGCATCTAAATTTAGAAAAGATAAAAGATTAAATCAGATAGATGTATATACTCTTAGGATATAATAGGGTATTATACAAGTTTAAATCATAAGATGTATTTTTATGAAAAGTTCTCATAAATAATTCTAGAAGTAAAAGAAATTAGTATAAATAAGAACCAATAAGAATAAGTATGTAAGTTGTACCTAGATTTTTCTTCGCACGGTTCTTGATCCAAGATTCGAGTACTTAAGGTGATTCCCACCTGTCCGAATAAGAATTTATGACTCGATTCTTGACGGCGAACATTTATGGGGGTTCTTGATACGGTACTAAGGTTTTCTATCATAATATATGGCTATGCAAGGAGAACAGGGGTTCTTAATCACAGGGCCTGATCCGAGTCCGCACTAGGGAAGTTGAGTGAGCAATACTAGTATGGAAGAAATGCTTATGTATTCAATTAAGGGATCGAATCAGATATTGCGTACGGATGACCTATATACAGTGTACGAGTTAAGTATATTTGCCTTTAATTTTTTATGGTTTAGGAGAAGTGGGTAAATGGCTATTCGATTTGTCATAAGATAGTATGAATAATCAATTGAGTAATAACCTATGGCTGTTGACCATGAGGAATGCTCAGTAGATTGTTCATCATCCTTGTGTGATGAGAATGTTGTAAAGCTGGATAAACTTTAAGTTTATTTGTTAGTTATTTAACATCTGGGGGGATTTTAAGTATTACTATGGTTTGTTTCTTGATTGTTTGTTTGTGATGAGATTTCGGGGTCGAAATTCTTTTAAGGGGGAAGAATGCAACGACCTGTAATTTTATCGTTTTGATTTATGAATATTTAATGAAATATTAATATTCAATTAATGGTTTTTAATGGTCAAATAACCCTCTTTTAATTAATAAATAATGATGATAAAATTGTTTTCAAATTTTGTTTACAAAAATAAATAGTTCGATGAAAAATTGAAAATGTGACCGAAAATCGTTTTTCGGAATTTCGATTTTTCATCGTCTAAAAGTTGTTGGAACATGTTGTATACAATAGTGTGCATATGCACATGAAGAATAACAAATTTATTGACTTAATGATTTAAATAAAAATAAGCATAAAAAAGACACTTAAGAATTAAGTAAAGTGGACTTTTCTTTTAGATTTTAAAAGTTAACAAAACACAAAAAAATAAAACAAAACTACTTAAGCAAAAGAAGATGTGATGGCTGAGTGACTTTAAGGGGTGAGTTGTCAAATTTGTGGCGGAGGATATTAGCTTAAGATAATTTAGTAATTTGTCACTTCTCATTTTCTATAAAAACAACACACTCTTTCCATTTTTCGCTTTGTTTCATTTTCCGTTTCTTGCTTTTTTTCTTCCCACATTCTTCACTACTTCTCCATCTTTGCTAAAGAAAAATAAATTCACGTTTACTTCTTTTCACTTTTAATTCAAAAACAAGTTGCTAAAACCCTTATCATCACTCTCTACCACCACAAAATTATAAACTTTAGTGCACAAAACCCAAACGAGGCCTATGGCTGTGAGCTTTATGAGGGAGGAGGTGGTGGTGAGTGAGTATGGGAAGGGTAGATGAGGTGGCTTTGTGTTGTATTGGTAGTTGGAAGGAGTTTTGTAAAATTAAAGTGAGATTTCTCACTTTAAAGTTAGCTTTGAGTTGACAAATTGTTGTAATAATTTTGTAGTTTCTAGTTTATGCCGTGTGTAATATTTATATTGCTTGTTTGGATTTGATTCCCGCTTGAAATAAGATGGCATAAATAATCCATTTTGTTGCAGGGACAAAAGCAAAGAGAAAAGGAAGTCGGAGTGTTCCGTAGCGAATAGGTCGCTATGGAGGTACTTCAAAGAATGGAATTTTTTTAGAGGGATCCTAAAGGATTTCCCGCCTTTTGGATGGTTATTTACATTTATTATTGCTATGTAAATGCTTATGAATGTTGTGTAGTTGTAGTTAACTTACTTGTTGGTTTTATTGCGACGTTGAAATCCCATGCTTGCTTTTAAGCGATTTAACACGTTGTTTTTTAAGTGTTTTGAAAATGCTTTTCGTACTTAAATTTTGGTTTTCAAACCTCTTTGGCAAAGGTATTTAAAGTGGTTTAAAATGTAGTAAGAAATGTGGTTTAAAAGTTATTTGAGTTACAAATGAAGTTTTAAAAGTTACGGTCAATATAGTGATAGTCGCTATGGAAACAATTTGGAAATTTCTGATTGTCGTAAAGTAAAAAGAGTTATCTATTTTTAGATATTTTGAAAAGTCTTTTAAAATGTTTTTATAAGTATTTAAAATAGGGTTTTAATTTTTAAATATATTTTCAAGAATTATTTAGTTATTTAAACAAGAGATTTACATTTTACCGCTTTGTTTCAAAAGTCAAGATTTGTTAAAAGATTACCATCTTTAAAAGGACATTTTAAAAAAAGTTTCGAACTTGCTTTAAAGGAGTTTTAAAAGTAATTTTAAAAGAGGAATTAATCATGGATTGCAATACTATTGTTTTAGTAATTGTTTTCTAGAAAATGACAGAGATTATGGACTATAACATTTTTGTTATAGTAGGTTTCGAGAAATTTAATAGGAAGTTAGTTTATAACACTTTGTTATTATTAAAAAAGTGTTTACTTTTACATAAAGGAAAATGTTTTAAAGTGATTTGGAATTCACCAATTAATAAGTTGTTTACGTTTATAAAGGAAGGACGTTGCCTTTTAAATCAAACTTTGATTTAAATAAGTGATTTTGGAAAATGTTTTAATAACAAACATATGGAACTCTTGGATCCTGTTTTTAGACTTTGAGGTAGGGAAACTTGTTTCTATTTTGAAAGTTAGTAGTGAATGTCGAGTCAAGGGTTGAGAGGTAATAATACCTCAGCTTGAACGGTTTCGTTTCTTACTGATGAAAAGCAATAGTTTGAAATCTAAGACTAAAAATAAGTTTACGGAGTTGGTTTTCCGTTCATTTTAAAACAACTTTGTTTTATACAAGAGATTTCTTTGTCAATGCTATAACACCCCGCATTTTTAGATAATTAAGTAATCAAATAAAGATGAACAGTAAAAATAAGCATTTTTGGAATTGTCAAAATATGGCCTCGAAACTTATACCATTGTGTTCGTGGCTATTTTCTGATCAATTTCCATATATAACTTGTCGAAATCTGAGTTAATATGAAGAAGTTACGAGAGAATAAGAAATCAGAATTAAACGAAAAAAAGCAAGACCCTACAGGTCGACCAGCAAAGCACAAGGGTCAACCTATAGGTTGACCCGCAAAACACACAGGTCGACCTATAGGTCGACCCGCGTTTTACCCTGGACGAGAAATCGTCCAAGGACATGCCGAAGTTATAAATTTTGATTTTCATGCGATCTAAAGCGTTGTTTTTTGAATCCAACGATTCGCAGCGAGCCTGGGACGTGGTTGCACCATATTCAATCAAAAAATCCGATGGTCTGAGATCCCCAAACACCACTATAAATAGGACCCTAGGCCTAGCTATTTTCTCACAATCAAATTTTCTCCCAATTGGGTTCATTGCCTGAGGCTGAACCCTAAATAAAAATTATTTCTAGGAAGAATATCTTTTTAATAAAAATATTAGACGCCTTAGAAAGGGATCCAGGAAAGCCATAGAGTAAAGCTAAGGACGATAAGTGAGTGGATTTAAATTATATCTCTTTTATGTTTATGATATATAATATCATTAGATTCCCGTTAAATATTTAATTCAACATTTATTTCAGTAATTAGTTCTACTAATTAATTATGTCGAAACTGTAAATTTTATAAGAGAGGTGTACTTTTATTTAAATGTTATTTATCTGAAAAAAAAGGAATCCAATTAAATATAAGTAATATAGGCTTAAAAGTTGTAGAGAAAGGCATGAGCGCAGAAGTGAGAAATTTACAGTAAAATATGTTAAAACGGGAGAAATGGATTAAAAATGAGAAAATCTAATAACTTGATTTAGAAGTTAGTGATAGATTAGTTGGATGGTCTAGAAAAGGGAATACATTTCCATAGTTTAATATTGTAAGAATAACGATAAACGTAACTGCAAGAATAAAAACAAGAAAAATAGAATTAGTGCAAAATAGAGACATTACTGTATTTTGCATTACCCATTAATTAAAGAAACAATAAAAGGAATATCTTGCAGTAACGAGTTATTGTTTATAGCATTATTTAGTATTAAAATATGAAAAGGGATTTTTAGCACAGTTTTTGTAACCAACCAAATAAAATAGAACTACTTCCTAGAATAATAGAGAATAACGTGGAGCGTTAAAGCAATTAAAGAAGAGAAAATAATCAAGTTAATTATTTGACAAGACTAGAAACAATAAACAGAATTTGTGACTAGATCTGCATTTACTGTGCAGATAGTAGAATAAAAAGTAAAGCAGTTATTATGATAAGTAATTTGTGACAGTTGGACGTAGTCCAAGCTAAGACTGTCATATAATATAAGAGAACTAAAGAAAATTTAGTATCATAATAAAAGAAGACAGACTAGAATAGAAAAGAGACACTTGCAATTACATTTATAACATATAGGTTATAAAAGAAAGAAAATAATATAAAAATGACAATTGCAAGTATAATTGTAACAAGTTGGTTATAACTAAAAAGAAAGAAGTAGAAGAGGCTTTTTTTTATCAAACTTAGATCTTGGATAAAGTTAATAAGCAAAAATAATAGAAGTGGCCCGTACCGGCAGCATTCCCTTTCAGGTCTAGGACTGATGGTCTCACACATGGGTGGGGCTGGGCATGCTGATTAGGGTAAAAAAGTAGCCAACAGAATAAGAAAAGTAAACTAAACGCATAGTAAAAGATTAGACGTAGGGTCTAATAAAATGGTAAGGTGCGTTTGGAGTAGCCCGAAGAGAATCTGGATAAAGAGCCTAACGAAGCAGTTCATCGCAGATTTTTAGTACAGAAAGAGCATGTCAAACTTAGTTAGTTTGGGCTAGAAGGAAGTACGAGACTTCAACAGGACGTGAGGATACTCTAGGATGGCTGTAACGCTCCGGAATTTTCAACTTCCGAAAATCGACATTAATACGTCCACTGTATCAACTGCCGAGCAATCGAATGCCGGAAAACTGAATTGTTATGGTTAAAAAGAAGAGGTAGAAGAAGACAGAAAAAAAGAAAGAAGAAACAACAGAAACAACATCAGTATCTCACATATCGCAGCGGAACAACATATAATAGATAGATGAATAATCTTTAAATCAAAGAACTATATCAGTTTATACATTACATCATCATCAGAGTTTACAACAACAATACAACACTGGACAGTTATACAAACTTGTCCTCATACAGAATACACAGCGGAATAAATAATATCATGTACAAGTGATACGCCTCGCCATCCAGCTCGCCACTTGAGCTCCACAGCATCTCCTTAAATCCAGAATGACCTGATAACCTGACTCTAGACTGCCCGAGTGGAAATTGGTGGACACCCAGAGTTTAGGAAAGGAACAATAAACTCCAGGTCAGTCATGGCGACTGGTGTGAGAACTAAAATAGTTATTTATCTTTAAAACAACAATCAACAAAGGAAGTGGAAAATATCCGCAATGCTTTTGGAAAATGAAACTACCATAAGACCTCCCGCCACACACACAATGCAAATGCAGAATTGGAGGAGATTTCTTCTTATGATAGTTAAACATGCATACTACGCAAAACAAATCATGTTGATATTATTATTAGTGCATAGTGGAAAACATTTCGAAAGTATAATATTAATCTTAGCCAACATACAACCATTATTGTATGCCTACTATAGCTACTATGTTCAATAGCAGGTTACCGCCACATTCCATAGCAGGTTATACAACTAAAACCGTACAAGGTTCGTATTGTTTCTTTGGATTTCCCACAAATGGTCAGGCTAAGGAACTTCCTACTGCCACATGGGTATGCCTCTGGATGGACGTCCCGAGAACTAACTAGCTCTCTGCCAACACAAGGCCGGGTTACCCCTTACACTAGGTAACTACTACACGAATATGCCACCCCCCGGTCCTTTGGGACCTTTATTTGAGGCGCCTCGACAAACACACAATCACACAGTAAATGAGATTGTAGTATCCACATAGGTTAAATACCAGGGCTCCATACCTGATACCACCCTTTTCCAAAAAGGAAATGACATACCCTAAAGGGAGCGACCCTCATAACCTTGCTGCATCATTCCTGTTTCGACCATTTCTGGGTTGTGAGGTCCTGACGAAGTCTCGTCCACAAAGCTACGCTTTTCACAAAGCCATGCTTTGATCACAAATGATCAATAAATGATCATCACACAGCAACACTCAGCATGCCACACTACCAAATTGGGAGTATATCACTGATAACTTTCAACTACATAACCTCTGATCTCGTACGTCTCAGAGAAGGGTGTTAAGCTAAGAGAATAAATTCTCCGCTACCAACAGAAATGTATTTGAAAGAAATCAGCTTTATATCTCAAAATGTAATGTCATACATGTAACCATACAAGTCTGTTTCGGGTTCGAACAGAACCGAAGGCACTTCCGAAGAAGCCCTTGCAATCTGGGTATTCACAATCCCGATCGAACTTCCCATCACAAAGGAAATCTCTATACCGTAGCTAACGGTGCAGAGACAATCGATAGGTCATCCTATTGTTTTCACAAATACCCGGTCTTCACCACCGGTCTTCAATACGATCCATATCGTCGTATCACTAATTCGGAATGGGTTATATGACACAAAGGTCTTTTCCCGGCTAACCCGAATAGTGAGCACAATATTTAAAACATATGGATATAGGGATTTCAATTAAGTCACACTTATTACCCAAATCCTTTCTTTTAAATGGTTTAAACAAATTACCATTTTAAATCTTTAAACAATAAGATTTACTTCACAAAGTTTACCCAGTTTCACAAAGCTTCATTCACAGATTTCCAAATCAATTTCCATTTCAATTTGATTAACTCATTAAGTCTTTAATCAAGATTTAATTTATAGCTTTCAAAACTATTCACAATTCAAGTCTTTTATAATATAAAAGATACACCTTTTAAAATACTTTGATTTCAAGATAAATCTTAATCATTTTCACAAAGGTTAATTCATAGTTTTTCCAAACTATTCACAATTTCATTTCAACTGGAAATGTTTCGATACAAATGGGAAATCTTTTCACTTTATGAAAGCCATTATTATTATCTGAAAAAGGATAGTTTTCATTTTGGGAAAAACTGGTTACAATTACACAGGTTAAAGCCACTCAAGTATAAAACTTGAATTTAAATTTAAATTTCCAAAACCATATTTTTAAGTGGTTAAAAACCCATATAAACACCTTTTATACTTGTATAATCTTTTAACCCAAAATTCCCAAATTATTGAATTCAATTTCAGAATATTGAATTCAAAATTTAAATCAAGTGATTTAAATTCCAATTTATTAAGTTATTTAAAATAACTCTTATTTTTGAAACTCACTTTCAAAAGCTTTCAATTCGAATTCCAAAACTATTTTGGATTCAAAAATTCAATCTTTAGAATTGTTAAAAATCTGTGACTTAACTGATTTCCACGTGAAATCCAAATTTGTGTGTGTATTGTGTAGTCCACGGGTTTAACACAATAGTGCAACAACATTCAACCATCACAGATCAAATATAACAATATAATTGATAAGCGGTATAAACTATAACGCTTATCTTTCATTCACAGATCACAGATATATATATCACAGGTAAACAAATTACAGATCACACACAAATCAGAATATATCACAAAGCATCACATATCAAGGATATCAAACAATTCAACATCCACTGTAATCCAAACATCCATAAGTAGGATTAATTTAATTATCTGATAATTTAAATCAAATAGATTTCTATAAATCAATTTTACTAGTTATGGTAAATTAAAAATCAGTTAATTACAAATTGATTTTCGAATTTATTTCAAAACACCAAATAAATTTCCAAACATTTTCAAAAGATTTATTTTCAATCACCAAAAATCAATTTCCAAAATGGATTTCTAAATTTATTTCCTTTTTAAAATAAATTCCTTTTTAAGAAGATAAATTCCTTTATTTTCCAAACTATTCACAAATCCAAATTTTAAATAAATTCTCAACTTATAAATAATAATTTCGAAATCCATTTATTAAGCCCTTTTTTCCATATTTTGAAATTTAGTTCAAGGTTCAAAAATAAAACTTTTATTTTATAACTCCTTTTAAATTTATCCAATTATCAAAAATAAATTTTTCGATAAATTTTCAACTTAAAATTTCAAAATCCAATTTTATTTATTTCCGGTATCTAACGATACCAAAAATATATTCGGCTAAATTTTAGCCGTCAACAATTCCAATCACAATATAATCACACAGAGATTATAAATAATCAACACACAACATATGAAACAAATTCAAATGTTTGAGGAATCCAGTTGGATCCCTCCAACCTGTTCTCTGCATCCACAGATGTTAGCACAATACCAATTCCACTTCACGGTGGAATTATCGCGGTATATGCGATTTATAAAATACTATCCGCTATTATGCGGCGCAATAGGGTCTCATCCGCTATATAATGCGGGAAATCAACTCCAAATACATATATAATACCAATTCCACTTTCACGGTGGAATTATCGCGGTATATGTTTTTAATAAATAACCTCCGCTTAATATGCGGCGTATATGGTCTTTTTTAACACAATAAATAGCAACCATCATTCAATTCATACAATCAACGCTATCAACAAATTTTAAATCTAACTATTTAAAATTTAAATCGAAAACAATATTCGATTGAGTGAGGAGTTCTCACCTTACTTTTTAAAATGTCGAGCGTTCAATTTTTACATTAAATCGAACACGTTCGATTTAACGCAAAATTTTCACTTGCTCGAAATGATTCCACGACTGCACCACAGCGAGCTGCTCGTCACTGCGATTCCGGCGCCGCTAATTTCGCTTGATTACGACCTCATATGACAAAGATATGCTATTTCAAAGTTTATACGAATTTATAATATATAATTTACAATTTCTTTTATTTTATTTTATACCCTTTGCAAATCTGAGCCGTTGTTTTTTGAACTGAGAAGATCTGGCCGCACCTTGTTTCTTCTTCCCTCCCTCATGCGTACAGGCTACACGAACGAAACAAACCCAACATTGTCAAGCTTTGACCGACCAAGACCCCACCTCCGATCCTCGATACTTCGATCCATCACCGCCTACATGCTCGCCAACGACAGCCCACCCACGACCACAATCTGGTCGAACTCGACAGCCCCTAGCGCCCCAAAATCGATCACGAATGGAACCCTATCGGCCTAGATTCTGGCCACCTCGACGAATTCCGTGACACTCCACCGTACGGATGTGAAGCCTACGCCATCCCCTTTGATTTCCTAGTTGAAAGTTTCTCACGAAAGGTTGTGGATCGAGAGAAAAGTGAGGGGGAACGAGGGATGTTTTCGGCCATGGAAAACAAAAGTGGCGACCTGGAGATAGAACTAGGGTTTTGGCCTTTGTTTGCAAATGAAGAAATAGAGGGCCTTATATAGAAAATTCTCCAAAACACTATTCATCTCGAAAATTTTCGAACTCCAAACGAAGCGTGCCAGCTGGCGTTTCTAAGGTTTTACCCGCGTTCCGAACACAATGGAACGTGTTTCGGGAGCTAATTCGGTCATATGTGCGAGTTACAGAAATAAACGATCAAAATTGAAATTAAATCGATTAAAACGATTTCTATGCGTTTTGGCTTGCCCCGGACAAACGGTTAATCCGATTGACACGAAATTTGAAATCTTACAATAATTTAACATTACGGATCCGCTGAATTGGTTTCGTCAAAATCCGAGACTGTTTGAAAAATGACTATTTTTACTAGTCAATTAAATATTAAAATATTCAATTTTCATAATTTAACTTTTAATTCAATTTTAAAAGTTCTATAACATCATTCTAACTCCAATATGATTTAATATAACTTTATAAATCATTTTTATACACATTTGATTCAGATTTCAATTATTTCTGGAATTTCAAATATTAAATTGTCGATTTAATTATCTAATTAAATCACTATATTCAAAATTAAATTTATTCGACTTGCAAATTTTACTTGTTAATATTTAAAATCAATTAAATATACGAATTTCAAATGACAGAAATTCTGGGTCGTTACAGTCTTCCCCCCTTAAAAAGAATTTCATCCTCGAAATTGCAAAGTAAGAAAAATGCCCCAAATTCATTAACTTTTCAAACAATTCGTTCACATTAGATTTCAAAATCACTTAAGTGTTTAACTTCCCCAAAATCCAATAGTTAAACTCTTTCAAAAACTTTACTAAGTTTTTCAAATCTATACTTAGCTATACTTTTCAAAATAAACTATATCGTTTAACTTTTAACTCCAAATCCAAAATTTAGTTTTCACAAATTTTCCCGAAAATTTTCTAACGCCTAAAATTTTCAGAAAAATTCGCCATAACCTCCTTTGCGCGGTTCAATCGTAGTAGGACCACAATAGACATAAATATATATACATCGACCCACACGGTCGGAAAAACAGAAAAACAGTTCATATTTCCTATTTTTATTGCGTAGGCGTACCTTTTAGCATTTTTAAGCAAAGCAGTTATTTATTAAGCATTTTAGCACGACCCAAACCAACCAAACGGCAGCCACGGTACCTGTACTTACTCAAGTTAAACACGTAAGTGACATATATATAAAGTTATTAACAATTTACTTTTTTAAACAACTACAACACATGCATATTAAAAGAAATGTATACTAAACAAGGTTTATAAACAACTTATATAATTTCGACATCGCTTGTAATTGTTTACAACCAATTCGTATACAACGACATTCATTTATTCATTTTCAATTAGTTTACATTCACTAATTTACATTCAATTTGGTTCACTTCCAATTCAAATTCCATTACATAGCTTTCAATTTTTTTATCAATTGAATTTCATTAACACTTAATGAATTATATACAATCAACCAACAATCATATTACAACCAAATCATAATCAACATAACCAAATATATTCACTTTGCTTACATTCAATTTGGTTTAACATTTTTAATTTCAATTGGTTTAATATTAAATTGGCTTTCATTCGATTCATTCAAATTCCAATTTATTAGCTTTTAATGAATTAGTACTTACATCCATTATTCCATATCAATTTGTTCACGTTCGATTGATTAACATTCAATCCATTTATTCAATTCAATTGCTAATTTATTTTACAAATAAAGTTGAATCTCCTTGATATAACTCAAGTTCACATTCCATTTCAACATCATTTGTTTAACTTCACTTAATTTTTCCACTTATAATCCAATTCAGATTCAATTCCAAAGTAAATTCTATTTAACTTTTACCAAAGTCAAATTATCATCAATTATTCAAATTCATATCTCATATTATAAGTTAAAAACTCATTTCTACTTATATTCATTAATTTCAACTTGGATTTTTAATTTCAAATTTGTTTATCACAACAAAACTTAAATTTTTAATTTATTATGGTAGCAAATCCATCACACAGAAACTTGAAAATGATACTGATGATGCTGTAGTCATCACCCTTATTATTTCCCAGTAACAGTAGTGAATTCAGTGCTTAATATTCTTTCAAAATTTCCTTTTATTTGTAAATCACATTTATAAATCTTTTTCTCATATAATTTCACTATTTAACTTTACTTATACAAGATTATTTCACAATTGTAAATCATTTTGATTATAATTCTAAACTTATACAATTGTTGCTTTTATATAATTTATTCAAACAACTTTTATTAACATATATATATTCTTACATTTTCAACAACCAAACAATCAATTTATATACACTTTAATAATTTCTGAAAAATTATTTCCTTTATATGTAAAATAATACCAAGGTAAAATTATTTCATTTACCCAATTTAAATGATACCATGTCGACTTGCCTCGTTTAAGTGTTTAGAAACCCCTATCGATAATATGGCGTCCCATATACCGACCAGAATTCATAAACAGCTCAACGGATAAGCAAACACAATATAAAACATTTTTATATTCACTAACAAATACGCGCTCATATCTATTATTACACTCACACTCATTCTAGAGTACTACCGACTCTATCTCTAATGAGTAACACCCAACAGAGCCAAGGTTATCGCTTAACCATATGCTCTGATACCACTTGTAACGCTCCGGAATTTTCGACTTCCGAAAATCGACATTAATACGTCCACTGTATCAACTGCCAGGCAATCGAATGCCGGAAAACCGAATTGTTATGGTTAAAAAGAAGAGGTAGAAGAAGACAGAAAGAAAGAAAGAAGAAACAACAGAAACAACATCAGAATCTCACATATCACAGCGGAACAACATATAATAGATAGATGAATAATCTTTAAATCAAAGAACTATATCAGTTTATACATTACATCATCATCAGAGTTTACAACAACAATACAACACTGGACAGTTATACAAACTTGTCCTCATACAGAATACACAGCGGAATAAATAATATCATGTACAAGTGATACGCCTCGCCATCCAGCTCGCCACTTGAGCTCTACAGCATCTCCTTAAATCCAGAATGACCTGATAACCTGACTCTAGACTGCCCGTGTAGAAATTGGTCGGGGTTTCGTCGAAATCCGAGACTGTTTGAAAAATGACTATTTTTACTAGTCAATTAAATATTAAAATATTCAATTTTCACAATTTAACTTTTAATTCAATTTTAAAAGTTCTATAACATCATTTTAACTCCAAAATGATTTGATATAACTTTATAAATCATTTTTATACACATTTGATTCAGATTTCAATTATTTCTGGAATTTCAAATATTAATTTGTCGATTTAATTATCCAATTAAATCACTATATTCGAAATTAAATATATTCGACTTGCAAATTTTACTTGTTAATATTTAAAATCAATTAAATATACGAATTTCAAATGACAGAAATTCTGGGTCGTTACAATGGCCCTCTGGGGTAGGCCTAACGAAGCTGCACCCCCAGAGGCAGGTCTGTAGGTGTTCCATCAAGAGAGTATGCCTTGACTTCTTTTGTATTGTAGGCCTAACGAAGCGGACCTTTATAGGCAGTCAAAAGGTTGATGATGGAGTAGGATATTCATATGACACCGTACTCTAGTTTGCGAGTAGGTTATAGTGGGCATGACCCAAAAGGATAGTCGCATGTGGAGATCAGCCATCATCAGTCAGAGCGAGTTCGGTAAAGACTAGAGTTAAAGCAACAGGCCAATGATTCTTTCACTATCGAGACATTGGATGAGGGGCACAACCAATTGGATGTTTAGATAGTTTGCAGTAGGGCACAACCACTTAGCTCTTGAAAGGTCTTTCGATTAGTTGAGGGGGGGCTACATGGGGCCATAGCCACGATGAGAAATGAGACAGACCAAGTAGAATATCTATATTGTAGGCCTAACAAAGCGGACCTTTACAGATATAGAAAATCCCCGACCGAGTTCCGTATAAACCTTGTTGGCGGAATTCAGGGAGTAGATAGAACAATTACGTGTAGTCCTCAAGGTACGCACTGGGTGGTATATTATGGATGTCCGAGCACTAGTATAAGCTAGTGCGGATACAGTTTCATGTTTTCATAGTAGACGACGGAACATCTGTATTGTAGGCCTCACGAAGCTGTCATTTATAGATGTAGTTACAGTACGCTCTAGGAGCAAGATGATGTAGTCCTTTTCGAAGAGGATACAGAAGGTACTATGGGTGGTACCTAGGACCGATGCGGTCTTTGGGCATGTAGCTACATATATATTGGTTATTAGGTCTTAATCTATTAGGGAGTAGATGGGTACGATTCACGCACAGAGGCAGAGTATTATAAACCCAATAGACCTAATATAACATAAAATGAAAATGGAACGGTATATGTAGAATTATGCTTAAAAGTGTATAATTTGTCCATTCACCAGAACTTTAGTTCTGACCCCCTCCTCATATCATTCCACAAGTTAGGTAGATGGCAGAGATTTTCCAGCTTTGAGACACTTGTTTAGAAAGTGTTATTACCTTGGTGAATATTTACTTACTATTTTATTTTAGTCAGTTCCGCTGTGAAATATTTATTTGAGCTATGATATATTTATATTTGCCTATCTGCAGGATACTAGATACCTAACTCGGGCTTCAGTGGGCTTGGATTTTAGCATTTTGCGAAAAATCCGGACCCATTGTAATTCGGGTTGTTACAAATGCCATTAAGTAACACAAAACAAATATGATAGATAATGCTAAAATTTTGACATTCTTAGGGAAAGTAAGTCGTCTTATATTTAGCACTAAATGCCGATGAGTAGACTTTCCTTTATCTTTGAGATCTAGAATTGAAGTAAGAAAGTAAGACCGGGAGCAACCAATGCTCTGATTTACCTAACTTCGTTTATGGATGATGGATAAAGAATTCAAAATGTCAGAAACGTTATAAGTATAAGAGGGTTAATTTCGATAAATGGGTCATGATTAATTAAGTATATGGAAAGTACTTCATTTTATACTTGACACCAACTTCCAAGGTATGGAAGCTCGTCACAATCTTGAGAATTAAGAATGTATGTCGAGGCAAGGATAGTTTTCTAACTTGTCCGGCTTCATTGTTAATCAAGGGGTAGTACTATTTGAAATTGGAAAGTGGTGATAGTATAAGATGTTCGAATTTTCATATGCAAACTATACTTACACCCAGATAGTGGTTTATCCACTATCGATAACTTGACCTACTTTGAATTAGGAAGTATATGATAGCTTCACAATTTCATACAGTTTGTGACTCCTTTAGGAGAACTCATTTCGATGAAACATCTCTCGCTTTAAGGGGTATGTTAGAGATTCCCTTGGGAGTCTTATACAGTCCGCTTACTTCTGAAAGAACCGGGATTGAGTTAATCGGGAACTATCGATTGTGGAGAGACCAGGGTCGGATAAGCATGAGTTATCTAAAAATCACTTTGAACTAGCATAAGCATTCAAATTAGAGACATCATGAAGATGATGGAATCAAAGAAGAAAATATTTTAAGTGCATAGGCTACTTGCTACTAATTCTAAGGGTGATTCCAAAAAGGATGTAGTAGAAGTAGTGCATTCGATTTGAACAACTTGTATGGATAAATGCTGGCATTGCATTATTGCCGGAGAGTATTGTTAGCATTCCAAGTGGGATTTACTAAAAATGTAAAACGTAGCCTCGAGCCTTTACACTCAGTAATGACTAATACATGGGATATGTTGTAGGGCTATGTGGGTCGCACCTATTAAGGTATGGACACCACCCTTCTAGATTACTATTTATGGATTTGGTATGTGCATGTGAGCTCATTAGAAAGGGTTGCAAAGCAATGGGGGTGACGACATATTCAGTACTATCCAGAAAGGGGAAGGTATGTTCTGTGTTGGCAGGGGTCGAAAGGCTTTCGACCTTGGTACATTTTTCTAGAGGTGTACTATGGCAGGCGGTACCCAGTAGCCTTTTCATTGCATGGAATCCATGTTCCAATTCGTACCTTTACAGACTTAGTTGTATACTAAATATAATCAATGTAATTAATGTAACCATTTCGGGTATGATTCAATATTTATTTTAAACTCTAGTCATTATTATAATATCACAAGATTTCCTATAAAATGTTTTGGTTAGCAAAAGGTAAAAACCCGTCTGTGTTTATATGCGGTGTGGTCTTACAAGATACCTTTATTTTTGTGAGGGTTTTATAAGTATAACAATAAATATGATTGAGTTTCTCATGCTGGTATACCGGACTAATCCAAGTGTTATTTTCTTATAAAACTCAGGTCAGACCCGAGTATTTTTCCTGAGTTTGCTTTGGACACTTCGAAGCTTCATGATACGAGCTAGATGCCTCCAAGACGTACTATCATACTTTTATTTCCGTTGTATTTCTTATTTGTATTTATCAAAATTTGTAAGGACAGACTGTTATAACTATCCAGGCTGATGATAAGTTAGTTACTTCGATTGTTATAAAATTTTCTTTTTTGTAAAGATCATTTGGATATTATATATCATTCGTCACGATGTGAGATTATGTTCTGTCTTTTCTTTTCTTTTACCCCAACAATGTGTCTTTCAGGCACTTAAATGCTCGGCACTTGAATACCGTACATGTATTAGTGTTGACTTTTATGGGTAAAAAAAGGCGGGTCGTCACAAGAGCCCTCCATCTTGCATTTTATCCTATAAAGGAACCTGATTTAGCAGAGAGTAGAGGGCATTTGGAACTCCCTCATGAAAATGGATATAAGCTAGTAAGGATAGCATATTCATTAGGATGCAAATGGAACAGAGCAATCTTTAGGTACACAAGGAAACCAGTAATCCATTGTGGAAGAGGAGGCGGGGCTTCGACCGCGCAGTGATAATGAGAGTAGGCCATGTACCCTTCTCGTGGAGCATGTGCCTATTTTTCTGGAGTAGGCAGAAGAGGATCCTCTCTGAGAATGCCATGAGTAGCCATGATCAAATACAGCCGTTTAGAAGTTAAGGTGGAGGCCTCGAAGTCGATAGGATTCACCATGAGTTCGGATGGTCCATATCCATATACCAAAGAGCGAGCTGTACTGGGCTGGTTGGAGTGGCGCCCCGACGGCATAGGGTTTGAAGGAGCAGAAGAAAATAACCTTGATCTCCAAAACTGACTGAGAGCGAGTCTAGCGTTGGTTTGTCATACCTATTTAACATGAAAGTTTATCTCATATATTATGGCAAAAGGTGGAGGTGTTCGTGTTTGCACATATGTGTATGCATGTTTGATGACAAGTGCTAAGACATCGTTAACTACATTTCATCGCTATTAGAGTACTACCCCAATCCCACACTCTGCCTAGAAGAGTTTGTTTAAAGTTTAACACAATAGCTAAAAAAAGAAAATATCCCTATCTCTTGTGTTCGGCTAAGAGCCTGCCATCCTAAACCCTAGGCCAACCACTAGACAAAACTTGATTTATTACATAAATTGATAGTATAGATGCAAAGGTAGGTAGAGATGCTTACCAGATCGTGTGATGGTCATGGATGGAAGATACGTTTGATTGAAGGCGAGAGAAGCAAAGATTGGCACTAGCAGTATAGGGGGGCTAATGGTCACGAAGTATTGTGGAGGGCAAAAAAGTGAAGTAGCGTGCCCGGTAGGAGGCACTGGAGCTTATATAGTGGTAAGCTCACATCCAGAGCCAAACCGATGGCATGCCGAACCAACTCTGGCCACCGATCAAATAATATGCCGAACTAGAAACGTGCCAGACAACCTGAAATAAGAAGGACGATGTATGCCTACTAAGGAATTCAAGGATACACTCAACAAAGCCCACCTCATATTTTATGAGATGAACTTTGGTAGGTAAGTGTTATGGGCAATTTCGCCCATGTGGTTAAGGCAAGGGAAGGAAAGATAATAGGAAGAGGAAAGGAAAAGAGAGGAAGGCAAATTTCCCTCTTGTTTGGTACCAAAGGTACCAAATAGAAGATCCTGCTCAGTACTCCAGGGTACTGAACAGGATCATGTTCGGTACAAAAGGTACCGAATAGTATCTTCTTTCCATCACGTAGGGATGCCGAACCAGGAGCATAGCTATGAGAAGACCGGACAAAAAAAGTAGTGGCAGGCCGGACCAAGGAGAGTAGAAGAGGGAACTTCCCCAGTAAAGCTTCCACATGCACTACGCGGATCAACCTACCTCGGATAGAGCTCTCAGCTGAATCAAATAGTGTATATATGGAATGAAATCAATTTAGAAATTATCAATTACATTCATGATACTTGGAAATATTCCATCTGGGGGAGGTATACATGGAAATTTCCTCACTTTTTGAATTAATTACACCACCTCTTCACCCCTATAAATATCCATGCATTTGGCATTCATGGATACGATTTTTGAAGCTTAGAGATTCTATGCTGCAGGAAAAACCGAACTGAGCTACAGATCTCTATTTTAAGTTATAATTCTTTACATTTCATCTCAAAAACCCTTGTAAAAGCTAAACTATAAGAAAGGGAATAAATATAAACAGTGGATATAGGCCCGTTACGGCTGAACCACTATAAATTCGCATGTCTTCTACTTTCTTGCATTTTACTTTCTATGGAATCTGCTATTGATAATTTGATTGAAGGTGTTTGCCCATTTTTCATGCAAACATTTTTTGTGTTTTTGCTGAGAGCTTCTCAACATGCCTTCCAAATCAAAGACCAAGATATGTGGCATCGGTAGGGGTGCCAACTACGGCACTGTAGAACAAGATAATTCCAGCTTCGGACACCATCACTAGAGGCGACTTAGACAGAGTTATGGCGGATCTTAATACCCACTTCGCTGCTCAACAGCAAGCCATTGTGGATCAATTCATGAAATTCTTGGGGCAAACGCAGCTAACTATGCACAACACTAGAACCAGAGGGAGGACTAGTCCTAGAGGTCCAAGAGACAGAGGAGGTCATACTCTAACGACGAATTGAATCAAGAGAGTCGAGGAGCTGGACAAGCAAACTTCGAGGACACTGATCAAGCAAGAGCTCAGCCACATGCCATACCCAAGGACCTGTTCGGCCCTATACCGAATAGGGGAGTTGAAGAACCAGGGGTAGCTATAGTTGAACCTCCCCCACCTAGGCAATGCTTTCTAGTTTTGACCAAAGAAGCAAATTAATAGAAGGCGAACTTACCATCGTGAACGATCTCAGAGTAGGGAATGAAGCCAGGACCGTAGGACTAGTCATCATAGGAGGGGTGAAAGAAGCATCTCACCCTAACGGGAGAGGTCGACCCTGCTCAGCTCATCCCCTGGGCCAGAAGATTTTATGGTGCTGCTTAAAAGGGAATGACTTCGTTGTGAGCAAATAAAGCGTGGAATTGACGCAAGAGTCGGCAGCCCATTTTCTCTAGAGATAGAGACTGCTCGAAATCCAAGGAGCTTTTGGATGCCTAATATGGATCCCTACCAAGGCTTTACTGGTCCCAGAGTACATCTACAATGATATATGCAACATATGCTATTGAGTGGAGCAACATAGGAAGTTTTGTGTAAGTTTTTTCCCCTCTTCTTGTCAGATTTGGCGACTATGTGGTTCTGTCGCCTTTCCCCTGGCACGATCCACTCATGGGAGATGTTGAAGGAAAAATTCATTGACCAATTTCGGGTTCACATAGACCAGCCCAAAGACTCGTATTCTTTGTCAGATGTGAAACAATGAGAGGACGTGACTCCACGGCAGTACTTGACCCATTTTAATGCTACAGCCGCCAACATCTAGAATGCTGATGAACGGTTGACTCTTATGACATGGTGTGGTGATGTTCATCCTGACAGGGAGATGGCTCGGAGATTGACTAAGGAGAAACCTACTACTATGTAAGATTTCTTCTATAAAGCCACGAAGTACATGCAACTGGAGGAAGCCATAACAGGATGATAGACAAGAACAACCGCCAAACCATCAGAGACCTCTATTAGTGTGAACGCTATGGTTAAGAATGACAAAGGTGGTGGTGCATAGAAAAAGAAAAACAATAATCCTAGCAACTTTAGCAGGAGAAAGGTAGAACGAAGGAGGTTCATGCCTGACACGATTTTTGAAACTTATATGGATTTGAACGATACCATAGAAAACATCTACCTTGCCATGCAAGGAAATTTCAAATACACCGATCTGTAACAAAGAAGGAAACTGAAGAGGAAATAAACACGGAAAAGAATTGTAGATTCCATGAATCCTATGGGCGTAACACTAATGAATTTCATCATTTGTAGGACGTAATCGAGGAACACATCCAGAGAAGGAAACTGGACAAGTATGTTTGGAGTATCAATGCTCCTCTGCTTCCTGAGATGTAAGCCCCAAGGCAGGCCCTCCTTGGGAATAGAGGCAAGGGATCCAGTGCCAACTGTGAGAAGGATGGAAGATTGATAATCAACATCATAGTAGGTGCGCTACACGTAGCCGATAGCAGCTGGGCAGAGATGGAAAGATATGAAAGGTCATTAAAGAACGGAGAAGCTTATGTGTGTGCTATCGACGAGGAACGAACGAACAAGGTCCATCGCCGAAAGCAAGCTCAGATCACCTTCAGTGACATTGATTTGTGAGGTAAGCAGTACCCGTACATTGACCCTATGGTTATTATAGCTATGATCGGCCCAGTAGAGGTGCATCAAATTCCAATCGATAATGCATATCATATCAAGAGACATTAGATCTAACTTCGTAATACAAATAGTAGATGACACATCAAATCCCACAAGAGTACATGTCTCAAGGCAATACATATATACATGCCAATACATCAAAAACTAGATAGATATAACAATAGCGATAATATTGCTATGGCTAAAAGAATCACCTTTAACTAGTGTAGATCCCTATATCTAAGTTAACTTACTTAAAGAATAGATAACAAATAAACAACAAAGAGTGAGTCGGACATAAATTCCGATGAGAAGAAAATATTGTAATCCACATGATTACTGTTATATGCATTTTTGCCCATGAGGTTAAGCAAGGGAAAGTAAGTTAACAGAAAGAGCAAAGGAAAAGAGAGGAAGGCAAATCCCCCCTCTTGTTGGGTACCCAAAGTACCGAATAGAAGATCCTATTCGGTACCCCAGGGTACCGAACAAGAAATCATGTTCGGTACCTAAGGTACCCAACAGGGTCTTCTATCTGATATGTGGGGGTGCCGAACTAGGAGCATAGCCATGAGAAGACCGAACAAAAAACAAAGTAGTGGCAGGTCGAACCAAGGGGAATAGAAGTAGGAACTCCCCTAACAAAGCGTGCACATGCACTACATCGGACCAACCTACCCCAAACAGAGCTCTCAGCTAAACCAAACGATGTATATATGGAATGAAATCTGCATATATTTGGAAGCTATCAATTACAATCATGATACCTGAGAATATTCCATCTGGGCAAGGTATACAGGGAAATTTCCCGACTTTCTAAATTAATCACACCTCCTCTTCACCCTTATAAATATCCAAGCATTTGGCATTCATGAGGATGATTTTTGAAGCTTAGAGATTCTATGCTGCAAGAAAAACCATACCGAGCTTCAGATCTTTATTTCCAGTTATAATTCTTTGTATTTCATCTCAAAACCCTTGTAAAAGCTAAATTATAAGAAAAGGAATAAATATGAACAGTGGATGTAGGCCCATTACGGCTGAACCACTATAAATTCGCTTGTCTTTTACTTTCTTGCATTTTACTTTCTTGCATTTTACTTTCTGTGGAATCTGCTATTGATAATTTGATTAGAGGTGTTTGCCCATTTTTCATTCATACAATTACCAATATGCTAATATATCATGAATAATACCAAATAGTACTACTCGAGGTAAGAAAAATATACCTCAACCTGCATCTCTACCTATATCCAATAAGTTAGCACATTTCTATTATCGTGCCATATTATACAATAAAACAATCATACCAGCATGACAATAACCGTGACCCAAATGTCACATAGTACGTTAGTGGACCATGGGTATTCCGATAAGGCCAGGACCCGCCAAGCATGGTTGCTAATGCAAGACCAATACTTATGACATTTTCAACGATCGTCCTCCATTTAAAATCGTATCGAACCCGAATCGATATACATATGCTGAATCAACACAACACCCCCTCATGCTACAATGTTCTATAAATATCTAATGACAAGGCTGAAGCCAATGGATACAGACTTACCCCGTATACGCAATGTATTATGGAACCGTGTATCATGATGCCATAGTCGTCGCGTCTCAAAAACCACCGGTTGACTCGGTAAAAGTTACCATGCAAATCAAAAAAAGCATTTCCAATATCATTTATGACCTTAATGTCATTCAACATCTCTAATACACCTTTTTGGTCTATCATAAAATTCACGGTTCTGGAACACTTTTGAAGTGGGTCCCATGTAGGCCCCAAAATCAAAATATTCCAAAACATAACAAATAGCCATTGATCGTAGCCATCAAAAAATAAAGACTACCGGTTCAAAACCATGTCCTAATCCGGCTTCTTCTGTGAAAGATATCGCGCCCCGAAGTTTTGATCGAACTCGATCAACAAGATTCACTAATAATAGTTTAGGCACCTAAAATTTTAATTTAAGCGATTGAATTATTTCCAAATGTCTGAATATAATTTAAACCTCTAAACCATTTTTTTAGATGTCTAAATTGAAAATTTTAGGCATTTGAAACTGGCTCAAAACACACTAATTCAACTCTATTTCCTTCATCCCTTGTTTAAACGTCTAAACTTCAATTTTCGACATTTGAATTCCTTTTTTAGACATCTGAAATGAATTTTCAAGCGTTTGAATGCCTATATTTGTAGAGCTAAAATTCAAAAATCCACAACTTTCTTCTATTACGCCCATAACGACGTCCTCTTCGATCTAGAGACTTCAAATCTCAGATCCATACACTTTCCACATTGTTATTTCTCTAAGCATCATTGGTACACAATATCACATTATCGAGATATGCCGCTTGGAGTACCTTCATTGCGAATTCACATTTTTATTATAAATGATTTGATATACGGATGAGAGCAACTTCGCACTCGGCAAACAATTTTGAAGCAATAAATCGGTTTAACAACCACTCAAGTTTAATTACTCGATCAATCTATTCCATCTTTAACTCAAACTTTAATCTTCCAATAATAGCTTCAATTATCATTAATATCCGGACATTCTACCATTTAATCAAAAATTAAACCAAACATTCATATCCAAAATCATTTAATTTTTACCAATTCTCGATACATCAAATTATATGGTTTATACTTTAAAACATTTATTCCATAAGATTCTCACCTCTAAATCCCTAATGCAGTTCATTTCTCAAGTACTAACCAACATCAACATTAAATCATGATTTTTACATACTAAATGACCTTATGGCTTAGAGAAGAGGTCTCACTCACCAAACTCCTTAGAAATCCATGCTCCAATGAGACTCATTTGAAGATTTCCTTTCACTATTGAAATCTAGCTCTATATTTCTCCATAATATCAACTTGAGGTATGGATCTGTAGAAGATCTTCTAACTTGAATTTAGATATTTTAATTAAGATTTTGATTAAGATTTGCAAAATTTACGAGGATTTAAAGTTTAGAAAACCTTTTTCTCCTTTTTAAGAAAAGAAGAAGAAGAGAAATAAATTAAATGAGGGAGATGGATTCATTTCAAAATGATATAAGCTACACTGACCAAAAGACCATTTTCCACTTCCTTCTCTTTTTTTCCTCATTTTAGTCATTTTATCCAATTTTAACAAACTTAATGCGTGTTTCATATGTAAATGACATGGTCAACCCATAGGAATAGGTCTTCGATCCTAGTTCATTTACCTTTGAATTTTTTTCTTTTAAGTTATTAGTTCGCTCAATCTTTAATTTAATGATTAATTACAATTAGTTACTAAGAAAAACTTACGGGTTGCTAAGTTCTCCCCCCTAAAAGAATTTCGCCCCCAAAATCATAAAGAGTGGAACAATGAATCGCACTAGCACTGACGTGCCTCCACCACACATACTTAACAACACAATAACAAAACTAGCAAATCAATCATAGTAATACAAAGCATGTTCTATACTAGCATGCAGTTCTAATAAAAATGAAAGAAAACTTAAAGTAAATAAAATCATACTGGTAAAAAGTTCTAGATTAGAAGCATGCATCTTCTATTCCTCCTCCCAAGCACTATTACCAGAATCTTCGCCCCATTGGACCTGAACTAGCTTCACAACCTAGTTTCAAAGTCCCTTGACACCTAAGTAGTTAATTTTAGTATCGGGTATGTATCGATCAAGTACCAATATAAGATATTTTAAAATATTGGATAATATCGGTAAAATATCGGACATGTGTAGAACATGTTATAAACGATATTGTACTATGTTATAATGTGATATTGATGTTAAGTATTCAAATATCTAAATAAATGATTCCAAACTAATATTAAATACTGACTGCATATAGTTTATAGATTATAATCCGTTTACTGAGATATTCAATTTATTACAAATCATAATATCGGTTCATAAAAAATGAGAAATTCGTGTAATGTAAATCTTTATTATTTTCTTCATTCTTATACCATATTCGTTGTTTCTTCAGTCATCTAATCATTTATATTACTTTCCTAAATCCATATTTACAGTTTCATCATTTTCATTTTCACTTAATTTATTAAATAAGCAATGCTGATTTGATACCAATTACCACATTAGCTCGTTCCTTATCTATATGACGAATATATAACTTAATTACTCTTCGACTTTTAGTTCTGATTATAATAACTAATAAAATGAATTATCATAAGCTAACTTACCAATTAGAAATAATGAACAAAAAATAACTAAAAGAGAAGTAGCTCTTTCATGATCTTGTCTTTAGTGGTAAAGTCTTCAAGGAAAATAAAACATATAAAATAATAGAATAAGTAGTATTATTTATTGAAAGACTAATGAAGAAGCTTAAAATTATGGTTAAAACTAAAAAGTTGGTGCAATGGGATTTCTAATATGGTCTACAGATTTTCATTCATCATATACAAAAAGCAAATATTGAGAATGTGAAGATATCTTCTCCAACACATACAATAATGAATGATATTCTAAAAAATATTAAATACTAAATATCAGAGCGATATATTGGCAAATATCGGGTGATATATCAGTAATGATATTTTAAGTGATATTTTGAAAAAATATCGGCTTAGGAGCGATATGAGATATATTGGCGATATATTAGTGATATTATCCGATATTAACTACATAGCTTGACACTACTCTCTATAATCGAATACGTCCTCTAGGGATAGAATCCTCCAGTTCCCCATTCACTTCCTCTAATCGATTTGGGTCAACCACCACACTTTTGTCATGCACACACATTTGCAAGTGTTAAACAATTGCTCTGGATATCTTTTTGGGAATATCGACCAGATATGCAGGCCTCTTAATCCATTCCACAGTAGGAAATTGTCCTATGAATCTAGGTGCAAGGGTTCCAGTATTGCTAAATCTCACAACTTTCTTCAAAGGTGATGTTTTCATAAAGATCAAATCACCAATTTCAAATTCATGTTCAATGCAGCTCTTGTGGACATAAGACTTATTTTGACCTTGAGATGCTTTAATCCTTTTCTGTATCAACCCAACTTTCTCCAAAGTCTCATAGATCATATCTGTTCCAAGTATCACCTTATGAGTTGTCTCCCACCAACATATAGGCGACTTACAACATCTTTTATACAAAGCTTGAAATAGTTCCATACAGATACTAGCTTGAAATCTATTATTGTATGCAAACACAATAAGCGGCAAGTGATCCCCTAAAATTAAGAGTACAAGCTCTCAATAAGTCTTCTAGTACATGGTTCACTCTTTCGGTTTGGCCATTGGTTTGAGGATGATAGACCATACCCAAGTTCAATTTTGTGCCTAATGCATATTGCAAGCTCTTCCAACATTTACTCATAAATGTTGAACCTTGATCACTCACAATACCAGAGGGTATACCATGTAACCTCATTATCTTCCATACATATAACATTGCTAGAGATGGAGCAGTTCTTGAAACCCTCACTGAATAAACGAGTGCTCTTTGTCAAATGGTCCATAATGAACCATATGCTCTCATTTCCTCTCTTACTCTATGGAAAACCATCTATGAATTCTATTGAAATATGTTATCATTTCCAATGCAGGACTTTCGAAGGCATCAACAAACCACCAGGCTTCTTTTGTTCGACCTTGACCCATAGACAAGTTATGCATTTCTCTATGAACTCTGAAACATGCCTTTACATATGCTTCCAACAATAATTGTGATTCACATCATTATTCATTTTGTTTCCACTAGACTGAATAGTTATCCTAAAATGATGATGCTCCCAAAGCACCTCATTAATCAAACTCTCTGGTACGAGAACACACAACCTTCCATCTTTACAAAGCCAACCCTTCATTCAATGGAATACCGACCAATTTGATTAGACTTCTCTCCCTTTCCAATATGGTCTTAGATCTCTACAATGCTTACATCCAATCTTTGACTAGAACCAATCCAATCGACAAGTATGGTCTAACTTTCAACGTTGTGAACAAATGGGGCGACATATCATAGGAAGGTCGAAAATCGAATTCCACGATAAACTCCAAACCATTCCTTTCAACAAATATAGAACCCAACATAGCATGCTTTTTATTCAATGCGTCTGGCTCAACATTAACTTTTACGTGATTATAGGAAATTCCAAAATCAAATGATGTTAGGAATACCATCCATTCATGTTGACTAAGATTACGTTTATCTTGGGAGAATAAGTACTTTAAAGATTTACAATCCGTGAATATCTCAAACTCTCACTAACAAATAATGATTCATGTCTTCAAAGCAAAGACAATGACCGCCAACTCCATACCATGAGTTTGATAGTTCTTCTCATGGTTCTTAAGTTTCCCACTAGACTATGCATCCACTTTGCTTCTTATATAAGAACCGCATCGAGTCCCGTACCATAAGAATCGGTGTATACGACAAACGGTCTAGCTTCCTCCATAATAAAAGGAACCGGAGCACTATTCAATAGTTGCTTCATCTTAATGAAAGAGTATTTACTATGTACATTTTTGAAAAAGACTTGGTTCTTCCTAGTTAGATGTATCGAAGTTGTAGCAACCTTTGTAAAGTCCTTAATGAAATTTGGATAATATCTCGCAAAACCAAGGAAACTACGAACTTCAGTCACACTACTGGTACCTTCCAATCTTGCACTGTGTCAACCTTACTTTGATTAACGGAAATATGATACTCAGATACACAATGACTTAAAAATCCAATTCCCCTTCTTAATTAAGTGACATTTACAACACTCTTCCTTCAAGTAATTTCATCTCAACGTCTCCACCACCTCTTTCAAGTGTAATTTGTGCCCTTCTTCACTTTTGGGAAATACAAAGATATCATCTATGAACATCATTATAAATTTATTGAGTTGGTCCCAAAAATATGACTCATGAGATCAAAAAAATATAATCGGTGCATTTGTAAGTCTAAATGGTATTACCAACCATTTATAAGATACATTGGAAGTTCAAATGGTGGTTTTCAGAATGTTACCTTTAGCTACCCTTAGTTAATGAAAACCCATAGTAAGATCGAGTAGAGAGAAAATATTTTCTCCTTCGGGTCAAACAAATCATCAATATAAGGAAGATGATATTTGTTTTTTCTTATCAACTAATTCAACTCTCTATAGTCGACATAAAATCTTAAGGATCCATCCACTTTGGTGGTGAATATGGTGGGTGCTCCCCACTTCGTTGTACTTCTCTGAATAAGACCGTTCTTCAAAAGCTTAAAATTTGAGATTCAATTCTTTTCTTTGTCCCAGAGCCATTCGCCTAATAGGTAAGGCAACTGGTTTCGCATTTCGCTAAAATCTATGTGGAATTTTGTTTTCCGATGAGGAGGTAAACCCAAAACCTCTTCAAATACATCCGTAGAATTGCTAATAATGAAAGCTTGCGTCAATTCATTACGGGAAAGATCCAAGAAGTATATATATCTTGGCATATAGAACTCTCGGGTTCACAATAGAAACTAATCCCCTTCCCGCAACCATCCTTCATATGGACCACACGACCATCACAATCTATAACAACACCATTCTTTATTATCCATTTCATCCCAAGTATAAGTCCATAGCTCGAAAACCCAAGCACAAAAGCATCACAAGAAAACCCAAACCTTCCCCAAGATAATTTAATCTCTGTACATATCACAGAAAGATGCGTCGATCCTCCAACATGATTCAACAAAATAATAGAATCATTGATAACATGGAGTACTAGGCTCAAACTATCAATAAGATGACTAGCAATAAAAGAATGTGAAGCTAATGTATGAGTAAAAATGTCACAAATAGAAAAAACTCCTTCTGTGATAATGTTCTTCCCCTAATAGAGCTTTGGCGAAGCGCTTAAACTACGAGTTGCTTGGATAACATTAGCTTTCACCATTTTCCCACTCTTTGAAAGAGATAGAAAATCCTTCTTGAAATGTCCTGGTTGATACAATTGAAACATTTCTTATCCTAGAGGTTGACTTTAAAATCCTTAACAACATGCCCTTTTAAGCGACACCTATGACAAGTCACCACTCCCTTCTTCTTTTGGCCTTAGTCATTCTTGTTCCATTTTCCTTTCCTCTTTCCTTAGAACTTTGGCTTTAGTTCCATTTAGCTTCTAGTTCCCTTGGAGTCCATTGAGAAATAAATTATAACAAGGTTCCACAAGGCTCTCAAAAGTAGTACCCATAGGAATATTGCTAAGAGCCCTGAGAGGTTGATTGATCCTCATAACATATTTGTTAGCCTTCTTAATGGGAGTGTTAATCGTGTCTATCCTGAAACGAGCCAATATTGTAAACTTATTGATGTACTCATTCATGATCTTATCACCTTGTTAGAGATAAAAAACTTCTCATTTTACAAGCCCCTCTCGACCTTGGAAATAAACCGAGCCTCAAACCCCTTTCAGAATTCTTCCCTAGACATAGCTTGCTTATCTACCACTCCAATTACAACATCCACCAACATAAGGCTTCTTCTTGGATTTTCCTTTAAGCGAGCCGTCTCTTTACCAAGGTCCCAAGCATCATGTAATCAAAGATCCGCTCACTAGTGCGATGCCATGCCTAAGTCTCAATAAACGACTATGTCCCTAAACAAGGCTTGCCTCCTATATGGAGGTAATCTCAACAAAGTCGGGGGAAATAAAAAACGAGCGAGGGAGATGGTGGTGCAATAGGCATCATCCTAGCTGCTGATAGTACAAGAGGGAAACCTACTGGTGGTGGGGTACCTTGTACTATAGTTTGAAAGCATCTTCAGAACCAAGCTAACATAAGTTGATCCAGAACCTCGGTATTGTCCCTAGTGGTCGTTTCAATCATCACCTATGACCTAATGTCATTCAACATCTTCGAATAACCCTTCCGGTCTATCACAAAATTCACAATTTTGGAATACTTTCGGAGTGGATCTCACATGGGCCTCTAAAACAAATTACTCCAATTCCTATCAAAAGGATCATTATCCTTGAAAAATGAAGACTACTAGTCTAACCGCATCTCAATCGATCGAAACCGATCAAAAAGTTTCCCTAATAATAGTTCAGACGCCTAGAATTCTAATTCAGGCACTTGAATTATTTTTAGATGTCTAAATTGGAAATTGAGATGTCTGAACCACTTTTTCAAATGCTTAAACCAAAAATTCAGGCATCTGAAATTGGCTCAAAATGTACTGGTTTGGCCTTGTTTCCTTTGTCCCTTGTTTAAACGTTTGAACTTCATTTTCGAACGTCTGAATTCATTTTCTAGACATCTGAAATGAATTTTCAGGCATCTGAATGCCTATTATGGGAAAGGCTAAAATTCAAACATCTACAACTTTCAATCTACCACTCTAATTGATATGTAGTTTCTTCCGTTACATCCATAACAACTTCTCTTTTATCTAGCGACTTCAAATCTCAGATCCATACACTTTCCACATGGTTATTTCCCTAAGCGTCATTGTTATACAACATTGTATCACCAAGATATGCTACTCAAACACCGTATGAAATGAATCCATGCATTTGTTGTAAATCTTTTGACATACGAACGAGCGCAACTTCACACTCGACGAACAACTTTAAGGCAATGAACCAGTTCAACAACCACTCGAGTTTGACTACTTGATCAACCATTCTAACTTCAATTGGAAACTTTAATCTTCCAAAGATAGCTTCAATTATCATTAAATATAATCCTATCATTCTACCAAAAATCATATCAAACATTCATATCTAATATCTTTCAATTTCTACTAAAACCTTTCACATCAAATATATGGTTCATACTTTAAAACATTCATTGAACAAGATTCTAAACTTTAAAATCCCTAATCAAGTTAATTACTCAAACCCTAACCAATATTACCATCAAATCATGATTTTAACATATCATATGATCATATGGCTTAGAGAAGAGGTCTCATGCACCAAACTCCTTAGAAATCCAATCTCTAATGAAACCCAATTTGAGGTCTTCCTTTGATTCCATAGATTCGACTCTACCCCTCTTCAAAATATCAAGTTGATTGTATGGATTTGTAAGGAATCTTCTAACTTGAATTTAAATATTTTGAATTAAGATCTTTAGTTAATATTTTCAAAATTTATGATGATTTAAAGTTTAGAAAAAATCGTGTACTTTTTATCAAAAGAGGAAGAAGAGAAATGAATTAAATGAAGAAGATCGATTTGTTTGAGAAAAGATATAGGTTATGCTGGCCAAAAGACCATTTTGCCCCTTCTTTCTATTTTCTTCTCATTTTAGTAATTTTATATGATTTTAAAAAAATGAAATATGTATTTTATATGAAAAATAAAGTACAAACAATAATTGTAGTAGCCAGTGATAATTTGACACATAGCATGTGTAGTACATAATAAGGTAAATGTATAAGAACATATACCCAAAAAATGGTTAGGTGAAATCATTAAGCACTACGAACTTAATAATAGTACCCCAAAATGTCATCCTTTGAGGGTCGGAGATAATGAATGACAAGAGGGGTAGTAACATAGGTCAACTGTTTTGTCTTTAACCAAGCTGGGAATATCTTGCAAGGATAATACTAAATGCCAAGGGACGATTGACTGGAGGAAGTGGAGCAGTGCCACCATAGCTAGGATCGTGATGCTTGGCAATAAAGAAAACTTTGTAAGGGACGAAAGAAAATGGAGGAAAAGGGGTGCTATAACCGAAGACCATCTAATGTGCGACAACAGATGGCTTAAGTAAATACTTTCATATATGGTATACCTTTGGAATTACCCAATGTAGGTTGAGAGAAATAGTTTGTGTAGTTAAATACTGAAATAGAACCTTCTGTATAACCTGGATTGAGCATAGATGTAATAAAGTATAATAGATAGATCTGAATAAACTATGTAGTAGATTTTTTCGGGAGTACCCCTAGACAGAAGGAAGATTGACTTTAGGGTAGCCCTTGATTTGTTGCATTTTTACCCGAAGTTGAGAGTGTTAGGGTAAACTCTAGGGACAATTATGTCATTTGTTATATAAATCCGACTCTATAACCAATCTTGTTCATAATAAAGGTGTTTATTTTCTAGTATATACTTGTTATATTGCGATATATTAATTAAGTAATTAACTGAGTATATTAATAGAAAATCCTTAAATGATATATTATGTGATAAATAAATACAAGGAATTTTAATCATGAGAAAATTATCACAATATAAAATCACATAATATTCCTCGTCAAGATATTTTGAGAAAGGACATCAATATATTCGTTGAGACTAAAGTACATAAGTCTCTTCAAATGTTGGATAGTGTATTATTTATGGCTACTAGGGGCACCAAGAGGTTACGTACTAATAGTTATTGGATAACTATGGAATGAATCACCCGAGAGTTTCTTGTTCATTAATAACAACTCTGTCAAACATGAAATATAGGGATGATAGTATTACACAATTCTCCCGACTTTAGAATATTGTTGAGCTTCAATGTGGATAAACCACTTTGATTGTAGTTAAATCATGGCATGGTGACCATTAAGTGACTATAGTGGGGTTTGAGTTAAAGCATTAGAAGTGAATCACTATTCAATAGAGAATTTGACTCCTCAGTTGTACGAGGTTAATGTCATGGTCAACTATAGTCAACTCAAAGTCAAAATTTCTAGTCAGAATAGTACGGTTAATAGTAAATGTTATTATTGAATCAAGGATTTTGTTTAGAGACTAACCATGTTTAATATGGATGATATTGTGATTTTGACCAAAACTAAATTCCAGAAATCCTAAAGCAATATAGTGTGACGAACAAAATTGGTGTAAATAATCGTTACTAAAAGGTACCGCTTAAAATTATAAAACAGGATATTACCGATATAAGGTGATGTGTAAACATTAATATTCGAATTGTTTAGTATTAATTGCTGACCGAGTTTGCACCTACGATTCAGATAACCTTATTGGTGAATTCTTCGTAATACCACATGATTTATAAATGTTATAAATTAATTAAATTAATATTTGTGAAATATTATTTATTTGTTTGGTGCATTAGGTGCTAGAAGTATTATCTGGATGCCATTAGTAATTAATTGGGTGTGTATATAAAAGTTATATATGTACGTATTGGTATACAATATCGACGTGCATTTAAATACAATTTAAATGATATTAATTACTAAATGGGTTTGGAGCTTTTATTGGCATATATAGCCCATGATATGGCCAGTCATAACCGAGGAGAGTGTTGAAATTTCGTCTACGACGTTTCATACTTACGATATTTTGACTACGACAACTATATACGTTGGTTTTATATACTAACTTGTTTTTGCAGGAATTTTACAAGACCGGATTCAAATAAGCTTCATACTATACAAATGCTTTGTATTGAGTCTATGTCTAGAGTTAAAATGATGTTAAAATCTCTCCTTTTGGATATATATGTCGACACGTGCACATACACACATTCAAAAGAACATATTTGTATTTTCTGGTCAAATTCAAACGTCTGAATTGACCATTTCAGACGTCTGAATCTAGAATCAAATATGATTTTCCAGACAATATTCAGACGTTTGAAATGGTATATTCAGACGTCTGAATCAAGTCAAAAATGACCTATTTGCTTTCTGATTTGCACGTGAACGATTTCAGAAGTCTGAATTCTATTTTTCAGACGTTTGAATTCCTGTAACGGCTATATTTCTGAACAGTCATTTCTCTTCCATGAAGAGATACGACTTTTAATCAATAGGTATGACCATATACTTTCATGATAACTATTCACGAACAATTGCACCTTTTTATAATCTATATAAACATGTTAGAATCATCAGTTTTATTCACCTAATCGATCTAACTCTTTCTATTCTTAATCTACTTTGATTCTAACACACTCTTGTGCATTCAAGTTCATACAAAATCATTCATTTACTTCCATATTCTTCACATACACACATATATATCAAAAGGAGAAGATTATAGGAAGGTTGGACTATTAAGAGACAAATTTGTGTTATCAAGAACACATTGTGTCAAATACTCTATGTATAAGTTGAAGTCCTGTTCTACTGCTCAGGCAAGTGAAGTCCTCTTTGGCTGTTGAGGCGAAATCCTGTTATGTTGCTCAGGTCCCTGTTCAGCTGCTCAGGGGTTGTATAGACCTGTTCCTCCAGGTTAAGTGAGGGTTGTTGTTTTAGTGAAATTCCAGAAGGAGTCTGAGACTGGGTGTAGAATGGGAAGTTCGAACCAGTATAAAAATTCCTGGTGTGCTTGTTTTATTTTACTTATTCACATTGCTATAGTATCTTAATTTATTTCCGCACTAGTATAGTATAATTCCATATAGCACGATCCGCACCGTCTTTTCATTTGGTATTAGAGCAAGGCATCTAATAACCGTTACAAAGTTATTTGATATTTTGTTAATATGGAAAACAACACCAGCACTAGCACTGTCACTAACACCAGTTTTGTAGAAGGTCAATCTACTGGACAACCTCCACTATTCAATGGCATGAATTACAACTATTGGGCAACTCGAATGCGTATTTATATGCAAGCAAATGGTTTTGATTCATGGAATATCACTCAAAATGAGTATAACATTCCTACAACAGAATACTCTTCATGGTCAAACACACAAAAATTAGATGCTACTGCAAATGCCAAAGCTATGAATATGTTATTTTGTGCTTTAGATAAAAATGAGTTTAACCATGTTAGCATGTGCACAACTGCTTATGAAATATGTAGAACACTTAAAGTTACCCACGAAGGAACTAACAAGGTTAAACAAAGCAAAATATCCATGCTCAAGAGTCAATTTCAAAACTTTAGGATGAAGCAAGATGAATCCATAAACGATATGTACTCTAGATTTCAAGGTATATATCATTCATTACTAGGACTTGGAGAAAAGTATTCTGACTTCGATATTGTTTCAAAAGTCCTTAACTCTTTAACGGATGAATGGGAAAGAAAGGTCTTGGCAATTGAAGAAGCTAATGATCTCTTTACTATGAAACCAGAAGAGTTAATAGGAAATCTAATGTCCTACGAAGTGAATTTGCAGGCTAAAAGAGTACATGCGCAAGACAAAAAGAATATGGCATTTCATGCAGAAAAAGAAGAATCATATTCGAATGAAGAAGACTTAGCATTCATTGCTAAAACCTTTAAAAAGTTTTTGAAGTACAGAAAAGGAAATCGAAACAACGGGAAAAGAAACTTCAACAACAATTCAAATAAGCGATCTTCATCAATACTAGAATGCTTTAACTGCCACAAGAAGGGGCACATACAAAAAGATTGTCCAGAACAGAAGAAAACATATCACAATAAGAACCGAAAGAACAAGTTTAAAAGAAAAGCATTTTCAGTAACATGGGATGACTTGGATTCTTCTTCTTCAGAAAGCAGTAGTGACAGTGAAAATGAACAAGCAAATGTTTGTTTCATGGCTACAAAGAATGAGGACCCACTTAAAAAGAGAGGTAAATGGATACTCGACAGCGGTTGCTCAAAACATATGATTGGAAACAAAAATATGCTATCAAACATTACTTACTCAGATGGAGGCTCTGTCACTTTTAGAGACAATTCCAAAGGATATATCATCGAAAAAGGCGACGTCAGTAATGTCGGTACATCTAATTTACCTCTTATTTCCAATGTTTTACTAGTCAAAAATTTAAAACACAATCTTTTAAGTATCAGCCAGTTATGTGACAAAGGATTCAAAATCTCTTTTTTTGAAGATAAGTGTAGCATTTTTGATAAAAATCAAAATCTTATATTTGAAGGAAATAAAGACAGAAATATCTATATTTTGAATATGAAAATCAATCACAATTCAGATATGTGTTTAATAGCTAATGAAAATGATCCTTGGCTATGACACAAAAGATTCTGTCATATCAACTTCAAAACTATAAACAAGCCTTCTAAAAATGATTTAGTCAGAGGTTTACCAAAAATGAACTTCAAAGTCAATCATATTTGTGATGCATGTCAATTAGGAAAATTAACCAAATCATCTTTTAAATCTAAGAAAGTTATTTCTACATTACAACCACTTGAATTACTACACATGGATCTATTTGGGCCAACCCAAGTTCAATCCTTAAACACAATAGGTATGTGTTTGTAATAGTAGATGATTTTTCTAGATATACTTGGACCATTTTTATGAAAAATAAAAGTGATACGTTTGAGCATTTTAAAGTTTTTGTCAAACGAATCCAAAATTTAAAAGATTTGAAAATAAAGAACATAAGATGTGATCATGGAGGAGAATTTGAAAACGAAGCTTTTGACCATTTTTGTAAAAAAAAGGAATTTTTCATAATTTTTCGTTCCCTAGAACTCCACAACAAAATGGAGTTGTAGAATGTAAAAACAGAATTTTACAAGAATGTGCAAGAACTTTGTTAAATGGAAGCACTCTTCCAAAACATTTTTGGGCAGAAGCTGTTGCAACTACTTGTTATGTTTTGAATCGTGTTTCTATTCGACCTCTCACAAAAAACACCTCTTATGAACTTTTTACTGGAAGAAAACCAAAGATATCTTATTTCAAAGTTTTTGGTTCAAAATGTTTTATATTAAATACCAAAGATCAGCTTGGAAAATTCGATGCGAAATCCGACGAAGGAATCTTTCTAGGATATTCAGATCGTAGCAAAGCTTATCGGATATTTAATAAAAGATCAAATACTGTTGAAGAAACTTTACACGTATCTTTCGATGAAAATTTTCAACAAAAACCAAGTATAAAAGATGATGAAGATTTTCCGGATAATATCACAAATACGGAAACTACAAATCTTGAAAATGATGAAAACATTATTCATAATAATAATAATGAATTAAGATCTCCACCAAAAATATTACGGGATCATCCCGTTCAAAATATTATCGGAGAAATTAATTCAAACGTACAAACTAGAAGTCAACTAAATCAAATAGACCAAGTGATCAAACTATTATTGGAATGAAATGGGTCTACAAGAACAAAGCAGATGAACAAGGCAACATTACCAGAAATAAAGCAAGGTTAGTTACACAAGGATACAATCAAGAAGAAGGAATTGACTACGAAGAAACGTTTGCTCCAGTCGCAAGACTAGACGCAATACGGATCTTAATGGCCTATGCATGTTTTCACAATTTCAAACTTTATCAAATGGACGTTAAAAGTGCCTTTTTGAATGGTTATATAAAAGAAAAAGTGTATGTTGAACAACCTCCCTTATTTATTCACGAGAAATTTCCTGATCATGTTTACAACTTAAGAAAGCTCTATACGGTTTAAAACAAGCACCACGTGCTTGGTATGATCGACTAAAGACCTATCTAATTTCTTCAGGATTTCAAATTGGGAAAGTTGATCAAACACTTTTCATTAAACATTCGAAAAGGGATATTTTAATAGTTCAAATTTATGTTGATGATATCATTTTGGTTCTACCACTGAAAAGTTATGTCAGGACTTCTCCGAAATAATGACCAAGGAATTTGAAATGTCTCACATGGGAGAACTAACATATTTTCTTGGTTTACAAATCAAACAACTTCAAAATGGCATCTTCATTAATCAAGAAAAATATTGTGATAATTTAATCAAACGATTCGGAACGGAAAACACTTCTGCTAAACCGACTCCAATGAGTACAACTACACATCTTGAAAAAGATGAAAGTGGCAAAAGTATTGACAAAAAATTATACCGAAGTATGATTAGATCATTACTATATTTGACGGCAAGTCGACCTGACATAATGATGAGTGTCTGTTTGAGTGCTAGATTTCAGGCCAACCCAAAGGAATCACATTTAAGAGCCGTGAAACGTATATTACGTTATCTCACTAACACCAAGGATTTCAGTCTATTCTATCCAAAAGAATGTCCATTCGAGTAAGTTTCATATAGTGATGCTGATTTCGGTGGATCTCGAACAGATCGAAAAAGCACAAGTGGTACGTGCCATTTTATTGGAAAATCACTAGTTTCTTGGTTTAGTAAGAAACAAAACTGCGTTTCTCTCTCTACATGTGAAGCAGAATATATTTCTGCTACTTTGGCTTGTGCTCAAGTAATCTATATGCAACAAACACTTAGAGATTTCAATATAAACTTAACAAATTCAACTATATATTGTGATAACTCTAGTGCTATTAACTTGTCTAAAAATCCTATCAATCATTCACGAACAAAACATATTGACATTCGTTATCATTTTCTTCGTGATAATGTTGAAAAAGGAACAATAAATTTGGATTTTGTTTCTTCTGAAAATCAGTTGGCTGATATTTTTACAAAACCTCTTTTAGAAAATGTTTTTATCAAACTTAGACGAGAACTTGGTATCGTCTCGCTTAAAAATTTATGAAATCTTTCAAAATTTTCTTTCTAACCATGCTGAGTTCTTGGTTTGGAAGTTTAATGTACTAACCATATGGGCTACTGGTGTCTCTGGTTCTTACCACATCAATAATCCTATCTCTTAACATCCAAAACAAACTCTTTCAATTAGAACCTCTTATTTCCTTTGTTTTAAATCTGTGTATGTTATTGTTTCAAACATCTCAGCCACCACTTATTAGCTTACATTCTATTTTTAAACTTTTCAATATCCTTTATAAACTCATTCCATTTTTTTAACAAAAGCTTTATTACTATGGATTTCAACTTGTTTATTCTTCTTTTCACCTTGGCTTCAAACGACAACTCTGAAAACTCACCTTCATCATATTCTACATCTTCCTTAGAAATAATGGTTACTCCAACACCACGTGAACCGGCTAGACCTAATCCTTCATATGAACCATCTGGTTATACTCCAGAAAGGAAGAAATCTCGACGATTTCTTTTCTTCGGTTCTCCATCAACTAAAGAAAAAATAGCCGAGATTCATCATTACCAGAAAGAATAGTTGGATTTGCAACGGGAAATGTATTACGAATAGAAAGTTAATGCCAAACGACTTAGTTTCATCGAACAAGTGGCATTAAAATTCTGTGGTACATCTCCAAAGAAAGATGTAGTTCAACCTTCAACTTCGAATCCATGGGAGCTTAGTCCACAATGTCCTCCGGTTTCTCCGAACTCTTGGGAACGTCAACCCTATTGGTCTCCATTGCAACCATACACAAAGATAACCAAGATTGAACCGGAAGATTGCAAGACTCCAAGTGATTCGAACTAATGCTTTCATTTATTTAAATTTGTTTTGAATGATCATATTATATTCTATGTATCATTCAAATATTAATAAATTTATATTTATTTTCATTTTTTTATAATTTTATGGTCTGAAGTGTGTTTTGACACACGATTTAGACGTCTGAAATGGATATTTCAGACGTCTGAGTATTATCTTAGAAGTAAATTTTACTTCAGATTCAGACGTCTGAATCTCCGTTTTCAGACGTCTGAATATAGGCCAAAATGAACTAAAAATTTTCTGACTCGATTTTCTTCATTTCAGCCATCTGAAATGAGTATTTCAGACGTCTGAAATCATTTGGCTATTCAAATTTGAATTGCTTTTTGCACATTTTCCTATGCAATTTCTCCTTTTCAACCGTCCCTACCCCTTGTTTTCTTCCTCATTCTTCATCTTTTTTAGCTTATACTTCCATTAAAAATCAAAACTTTCTTCCAAATTTTCACTAATGGCTCCAAAACAAAAAAGATCAAAGCCATCTACTTTGTCATGTACCCCAAACATCGATCAATGGCTATGGAATGAGCAAGCAAGACAACATTTTGCTCAAATGAGTAGATCTAAGTTCTTTCCGGGTGCTTTCATGAAATTTGAAGAATTCAAGGCTTATCGGATTCAACAAATTGTAAGATCAAATGGGTTAGAATCTCTTGTCTCTTATGCGGCTAATAATGTCAAAATCAATCATCTTTTGGTTAAGCTATTTTATGCTAATATGAATTTGGACCATCACACCCCTCACAATCACGATGATTGCATTTGGACATTAGTTTGTGGTGTTAAAATTTATCCACCCCTTGCTCGACTTGGTGATATACTTCAATGTCCATCCACGGGGACCGACTTGGATGAAGTTGATGTTTCTTTAAACTTTCATGATAGAGACGAGGTCGCACACCAATTTTTGCATGATGACATCACTAGGCTTACCACCATTCAACTCCGCCCACAAGCTCGTATCCTCCATAGAGCTTTGATTCGCTCCATTATTCCCCGGACAGGAAGTTATGAAGTTGTTAACAAAAGAAACTTCCAAGCCCTTTATGCTATCTATTCCGGTCAATCCATCAATTGGGCTCAAGTAATTTTGGAAGAATTCATGGATGTTAATCGTGGAAGGCGCTATAAGACCTTTCATTATGGTGCTTATATAATGAAGATTCTCCAAAAATTTAGCATCTCTTTTCCTGATTCTGAATTCACAGCAATCAAAGAGCTTGGATCAAAGACTTTTGGTCTTATGGGTTTGCCAAAACAATCGGAAAGTTTGGCATATATTTCATTTCAAGAATGGGTTGCCAACCGTGATCAAAACTGACCTCAACCTCGTCAACATGATCAACCTATTTCTCCACCCTCTGAAGAAGAAGACGATGATGAAATAGTGGTTCTCTCTCCCGACACTAGCTCAAGGAATGCTTTGGTAACTCTATCCCAAAACCAAGCTAAGCTTAGAACCCGAATGGTAAATATCGAAAAGAAAACTGAAAAATGCTTTAATTCCATTCGTGGTTTTCTCACCAAAATTTTGGAACGTATTAGATGCTCCACCTCATCATCTATCGAAACTTTCAACCCCGCACCATTTCAATGGTCATCAAGCTCGGGGAACAATAATGGTAATGAAGATGAAGATGATGATGATGAAAGCAGTGATTCCAGCCCTAGGTTTTAAATTGCTTTGCTATTAACTACTTTGATTTGAACTCTTTCGTAGTTTACTTTTCTATTTATGTCATGTACTACTATAAACTCCTTTACTATCTGCTGGTATCATATTATGTTTTGAATACTCTGCTCTGCTTTATTCGTACTTTCATTTTTTGCGATGCCAAAGGGGGAGAAGGAGTTAATATAGTCTATTTATTCTAACTTGCTTTTTGACAGGGGGAGCTTATAGAAAGGGGGAGAATATATTACTCGTATTATATTTATATAGTTGTCATCGTCAAAAATGGGGAGGATGTTGAAACTTCGTCTACGACGTTTCATACTTATGATATTTTGACTACGACAACTATATACGTTGGTTTTATATACTAACTTGTTTTTGCAGGAATATATACAAGACCGGATTCAAATAAGCTTCATACTATACAAATGTTTTGTATTGAGTCTATGTCTAGAGTTAAAATGATGTTAAAATCTCTCCTTTTGGATATATATATGTCGACACGTGCACATACACACATTCAAAAGAACATATTTGCATTTTCTGGTCAAATTCAGACGTCTGAATTGACCATTTAAGACATCTAAATCTGAAATCAAATATGATTTCTGGACAATATTCAGACGTCTGAAATGGTATATTCAGATGTCTGAATCAAGTCAAAAATGACCTATTTGCTTTTTAATTTGCACGTGAACGATTTCAGAAGTCTGAATTCTATTTTTCAAACGTCTGAATTCCTATAATGGCTATAATTCTGAACAGTCATTTCTCTTCCATGAAGAGATACGACTTTTAATCAACAGGTATGACAATATACTTTCATGATAACTATTCACGAACAATTGCACCTTTTTATAATCTATATAAACATGTTAGAATCATCGGTTTTATTCACCTAATTGATCTAACTCTTTCTATTCTTAATCTACTTTGATTCTAACACACTCTTGTGCATTCAAGTTCATACAAAATCATTCATTTACTTCCATATTCTTCACATACACACATATATATCAAAAGGAGAAGATTATAGGAAGGTTGTACTATCAAGAGACAAATTCGTGTTATCAAGAACACACTGTGTCAAATACTCTCTGTATAAGTTGAAGTCATGTTCTACTACTTAGGCAAGTGAAGTCCTCTTCGGCTGTTGAGGCGAAATCTTGTTCTGTTGCTCAGGTCCCTGTTCAGCTGCTCAAGGGTTGTATAGACCTGTTCCTTCGAGTTAAGTGAGGGTTGTTGTTTTAGTGAAATTCCAGAAGGAGTAAGGGACTGGACGTAGAACGGGAAGTTCGAACCAGTATAAAAATTCATGGTGTGCTTGTTTTGTTTTCCTTATTCACATTGTTATAGTATCTTAGTTTATTTCCGCACTAGTATAGTATAATTCCATATAGCATGATCCGCACCGTCTATTCAGAGAGAAGGGGAGATTTTTTTGGGTTTGAATTCTTGATTTGGATCTAAGAGTTTGTAAGAGGAGAAATTGTAAAAGGAGGGGTTTTGGTCTCCTCCTCCTCTCTTTAAATTAGGCTATCTCCTCATGTTTTCTCTCTAGAACTCTCCTTACCCTTGCTTGCATAAAACTTCCCCCTTCATAGCCACAGCCGAAAGTATAATATCCCCATTTCACATGAAATAAAGTAGATCCAATGGTAATTTAGGCCGTTCCAATGTTCAAAGATCGATTCAAGGTGAAATCTAGGAGATCCCATCTATTAATGTGTGTTCAAACACTTCCTAAGGTATAAGATCTCATTTACTTTAATATTATATTCGTTACATAATACACACACACACAAATATATAAATAAATATATATCTTATAGCAGTTTTGTATGCATAATAATTACCTCGCTAATCTATCAACAAATTATATCGATCCATTTGTAATAATTAAATTATTGTTTAGATTAAAAAAAAATTCAACCATGCATGTTATGTATAAATTTTTATATTTTAAATTATTAAAAATATTTTAAATATTAATAATATGTTAAATTATTAAATATATTTTTAATTATTTAATAATAACTATTTATTAATATTAAATCATATACATATAAATATATCTTATTTTCATTATTTTACAAATTTTGATCATAATAAAATAAGTTCTATTTTTTAATAAATTATTTCCATAAGTATATTTGATAAATTTTTTTATATTGAATAACTTTAACAATGTTTATATTAGTGTGTGTGCATACAATATATATTTAATTTATTAAAAATATATATTAATTAATTTTATATTTTTGTTTAAAAAGATTAATTTTTATGGTCGAAAAGAAATAAAGTAGTATAAAATATTTTCATATTTAATTATATTGAAAACTAAATGCTTTGATTATTTTATATATTTTGAATATTTTATGTATTTTTTTAATATTGAGCAATGATAAACATATAAAATATTATTTATAATGTAAATTTTTTACTTTAATTAATCAAATAATATTTAAAATGTTATTATAGATCTAGATTTGAATTTTAAAATAATTCTTACCAAGTCAAAAATAGATTTTAGATATTAAATTTGAATTAAAATTTTATTGACGTGACCAAAATCTAATTAAATATTTTTAATTTATTTTGTTTAATATATAAATAAATTTTGAAATTTATATGTGTGTGTATATATATATATATAAATATACATAATTTTAAATGACATTTTAGGACAGCCAATGTGCATATGAATGATGAATGTATATGTTGTAGATTCAAATCCCAACATTTATATATGTATACATTAACTATATACAATTATTATATTGCACATGCACGTTATACACATATGAATATATAATAATATACTTATAAACTATACAAATTAATTTTAATTATTTCATTAATTAATTAAATCAAAAATAAATGAAACTGGATTTTATTTGAATTAATTAGATTGGATCTAAAATAACTCATTATACTTCATAGGCCCACTATGACCCAAAGGATTTTTTTAGACCTACCAATTTCACCCGATGCAGACCAACCAGTTCCAATAATCAATGCCTAAATGGTATATGGGTCTAATTTGTCAACATTGAGGGCTAACTAACTAAACCTACTTATCTGATGGGTTCCTAGGCTTGGAAGGTTGAATAATTAAGTATTATCCCTTCTCTAGCTACCGGCTTGTCCTAGTAGATGGAGCAAGTCCAAAAGTTGGCTAAGATGTAAGATCCAGAGTTATTTATGCCGTGGGCTAATTTCCAAATTGAAATTTAAAAATTTAAAAATATATTTTAAATTTAAATGTTAAATTTAAAATATAAAATAAAGTTTTATAATAGCTATAAAATAAAATTAAAATTTTCAAAAATGTTTCGAAAAATAATTAATTAATCTACAAAGGTTATATACATTTAATTAATATTATTATTTAAATTAAATTAAATAATTAATTAAACACACATATACGTGTATATTGATAAATGCATGTAACTATAACTGTTATAATTATGTATTTATCTTAAAATTGTTAAAGAAATGAATATATTAAATAATATTAGTTAAAAGTTAATTAATTAAATTGTATAGTGTTATCCTGCTTTTTGACTAGGCAATATTTCAAAGAACCAGACTTTGGAGTTATCACATCCGAACGACTTGAGAAATAACGGCGAACCTATGAACTAAGGTGCAACCAAGACCATAATGCAAACATCAAAACACCGCACGAGTGCCGGAGTCCGAGGACCCCAAGTGAGGGGTCGGTACCGACTCCTAAGGGCCCTACCTCTAGGGCTATTCTCCCCCCAGTGAGCTCTTCTTACTGCCCTGATTCTACTTCTAGTGTCGTTCTGTCGGTTTCACGCAATTCTCCATCAATCTCCACGAACACTTGAAACTTCGACTTTGCTCTTCCACAACTCAATCGTTTGAATCCCGAAACAAGCTGTTATTGATACAAACAAATATGGAATCACGAAGCTAAACATAAGACGAACTGAGGTGGAAGGTTGAAGGTATCCATTTTGACCATTTTAGGGGTCGGTACCGACCCCTACCCTTGGAATCGCGTCGAGCCATCCAACCTGATGATGTGGCACTTATTTCCTTAGGATAATTGGTCTAAAATGTGTACAACGGCTAAGAGATATTTTATGCGAGATATTAGGCTCCCTACCTTTATAAATAGGGGGTAGGTGTCATTTTTTAGGATCTTTTAGCTCTGGTTCTATTCTATTTTATATTCTTGTAATTCTAAAAATCTTAAGTGCTAGAGTTGTACTAACTCCTTAGAACTTATGCCTCTAAGTCAGAAATCAGCAATAAAGTATTAAAGTGGACGTAGGCCTTGCTTTGCCGAATCACTGTAAACCCTGTGTGTTCATTATTTATTTTTTTGTGCTTATTTTTCATTTATTTCTTCACTTTTATTCTCTACTTAAATCTCTGGGTGTTTTTGCCCTTTTTGGTTTAAACATTTTGGTGCTTTCACTGAGAAATTTGATTCTCAGGCTATTTGGATCCTTATCTACTATTGGATTTCCTAAAATCTTGGGAAGAGATCCAGTTTCTTCTCAACTAGTTTCCCTACTACTCAGATTTGAAAAAAGTCTACAGGAAGCTGTCTTCAGTGGCCCCCAGGAAAGGCAAAACTGTCGCCTCCTCAAGAGCAACCGATGGAGTAGAGAACGCTGACCGTCAAATTTTGGACGAAACTCCAGATCAGGATCCCATGGATGCCCAAGATCCCTCATATCTCATCACCAGGATTGATTTTGAAAGGATGTTGAAAGAACTACAGGACATCCGTGCATAGCTGAATCGACAAATCCAAGAGAATAGGAGCTTGAAGAACTAGCTGAACACAGGGCATAGAAGGACTAGGAGAGAATCGACTCCTCCATACTCAGAATCAGGAAGTTCCTCATTATCTAGCCATTTCCGAAGGAGCAGAAGGCAAAAGACATATGCACATGAAGCTCGGACGTCATGGCAGGAGTTGAGAACTGACCCCAACCAAGGCACGTGGGTCAATACCGATCCCACCTTAGGGGTCTATACCGATCCCACTAGGGAGGTTGGTGCGGAACCCATTAACCGAGATCTAGGTCTTCGACTCGGTGATGGCATGCAGCATGCGTGCACTGTGACATACCATGGCATCGAAAAACAAGATTTTGCTAATGAATTGCTCCCAAGGAACGGACACGGAGTTGCTAGGAAAATAATTCTTTAGAGCCAGAAGAGCCTAGTCAATGAGGCACGAACTGGGATTATTTACTAGGCCAAGCACAAGTAATAGATTATGACTACCGCAACCCAGCAGGTTCTCAAGAGTCAAACTTGGCTGAGACGGCAAGGCTACTTGTAAGAGAAATTCAAGGTCATATTAACGATGACCGGGGCTCTTCCCCTAGTCAAAATCCCTTTACTGAAGCCATTTGGCGTGAAGAGTATCCATGGAGATTCAATATGCCAACCATGTTGGCATATTCAGGAAATACAGATCCTAGACAACATCACATGAAATACGAGTGAAGTATGGACTCCACCAAAGCATCAGATGCAATCAAGTACAGGTGCTTCCCAATCTTCCTTGAAGGGGTGGCAACCATGTGGTTTACTCGACTACCACCGAGGTCCATCTCTTCTTTTGATATGCTGTGAAGGAAATTCATTGAGCAGTTCAGAATGCACGCGACATGCCCCAAGGATGTCATGTCGTTGTCTAACTTATTCAAGGTCCGGGGGAATCACTCAAGGACTTTATGCAAAGATTTAATACCGTCGTGAGGTGAAAAACCCTCAAGACAACATAATCTTGATGGCTTTGATCAGGGGGATCCACCCCGATACAGACTTTGGTGAATGGTTATCGAGGAAGCCTCATGCTACTCTGGATCGTTTTTACAACAAGGCGGCATAGTACTTCCGTAAAGAGGAGGTTACACTAACTAGGAGAGTTAATGATACAGGCCATCATGCCGAAGCAGTGTGAAGCAACATTGCTGTGAGACATTCCAAAGCGAGTTCTGGGAATATAGTTGTGAATGTACAGAATAAGAGTAATGGTCAGAGAAAGAGCCATAGCGGGGCCCTAGACGAAAACCCGGATTCTAGGAGATAACCGAGAATCCCGAATTTGACACATACATCCCACTAAATGATTCGACCGAAAACATCTACTTAGCCACTCGCAACTCAGAACAATACCGAAAACCAACCCCGGGAGAATGGACTAAAAGCCAGAGGAAGTATAGAAAATTATGTAGATTTCACGAGACCCATGGTCACGACAGAAACGGATGCAGACACCTCCGAGATATGATCGAAGAGCTGATCCAAAACAAAAGGCTCCAACAGTTTGTGAAATCCCCACAAGATGGCGAGCAGGGGACATCCAACCCTCGGCAAGGATAGACTACCATTAGTACTTATAGACCTAGGCATCCTAAAAGACAATTGATCATTAACTAGATTGGAGACGGTTATCTCCCAACTGAGAAACTGGGGCAGCATGAAATGACGAGCATAATGTCATGTCACCTTAGAATAAACTCTTTTCCTTATTTATTTTGAATTTCATAAGCCTGACTCTGTTATTTCTCTATTTTCAGTAGATTTTCTTTTCAATCATGCAACCATGCCTTTGCGTGTTATAAGAGTCATGAAACACGACCGACTCGAATGAGACTTCATATAAACAATATAGGTGTTCAAGTACCTAGAGTAAGGTGCCCACCAAATCTCCACGGCCCATGTCTCGAACTTCAGAGCTCAACTAAGATAAGCGTTATTCGATCGCTTATTAGCCAACTCTTCCCCTCTGGCTCGGGGGAAAGCCCATTATCCAAAGTGGATATGGCTCGACCATCCACTCCCAAATACATACCTGGAATCTTTTGCAAAAACACTCACACCTTGCCTAGGGCTCAACAAGCTCAAAATCCAATCTAATGTGGACGTAACATGACCGTCACACACTAACTCATGCCCTACATGCAGGGTCCAAGGCATAACCTAAGATGGATGTGACATGACCATCCATTGACTTATTCTTTCCATTGATCTACTCCTTCCCTTGATCCAATAGGAGGAGTACGAATTTCAAGATAGACATGGTCCGACCATCCCTTGTTAACCCTAGAGCAGATGTGATTAATCGTTTGTCTCCAAGCTCTTTCCCTTGACCCAATAAGGGGAGTTTAAACCAAAATGGAGGTGATTAACTATCCATCGACTTAACTCTCTCCCTTGACTCGACAAGGGGAGTTCAAACTGAAGTGGATGTGACTTGACCATCCAATTACCTCCTTTTATCTTTAATTTGGAAATGAAAGCTTGAAAATAGGATGACTGTGATCCGACCATTCATTCATCAACTCTATTCCCCATGGATTCATTGGAATACGAAAGGGAGCACAACTTAGATCCGACCAGACATGTGACTTGACCGTTCATTCACCTGCTCCTACCTTTAATCCATCAAAGGGAGCACAACTTAGAATGGGTGTGACATGACCGCCCGTTCGCCAACTCAAACCTTAGATTTGATAGGAAAAGGAGAACTTCATAAGAATGAGACTTGACCGTCCATTTACTAACCTCGTTGACCTCAGACTTATGGGAGAGGAATATTATCACCTTATAGCTGAACACAAAAGGTCAATACTTCGGCCCGTGCCTAGTGTTCAATACAACTTAAGGGTATGATCGAAAGGATGCCTCAGAATGAAATGATCAAAATCATTCGACTACTAACTCATGACTTGAATTCACGACATCATGGCCAGCCTCATCATCAACACTTACCATTTCATATTCCTCAACATCATCCTGAGCCTCCTTAACCTCTCGACTAAAGACTGGGGGCATGATTAGAACCAAACTTATAAGAATAGGATGTCGAACTGATAATTCAAGCAGGAATTGCTTTGGTCAGCAATCGTAATTAGTTTCCCTGATGATTGTTCTTCATCAGACTAGCCCGAAAACAATTTGTGATTACAATCCAGCAGAATTTTGCAACGACCTATAGGAATTCGAGCATGCTTGGGAGCCAAGGAAATATCCAATATACAATTTCCTGGATCAATGGAAATCCAATTCTTACCTGAGATATTCAAAAGGGAGAAGCCGGTTCAGATGACTAAGACCTATTAACTCAATCAATTAGCTCAATGTCAGATATCGACCTTGCTTTGCAACAATCATCCAAGATACTGAATGGAATTCTTCACAATGATCCTAACTTGTTTCGATTTAAAGTACACCGTGTTCGCCACATAATGTACTTTGGGGGGCAAGTGCTATTCGGCCTTTTGACCAAGTAATATTTCAACAAACCAGACTTCAGAGTTATCGCAATTGGACGATTGGAGAAATAACCGCAAAGCCCAGGAACCAAGGTGCAACTAAAAACACAATGCAAACACAAAACCACCGCTCGAGTGCAGGAGTTCGGGGATCCCAAGTGAGGGGTCTGTACCGACTCCCCCTAAGGGTCGGTACCGACTCCTAAGGGCCCAACCTCTGAGGCCCATCTTCCCCCGGTGAGCTCTTCTTGTTGCCTTGATTCTACTCTAGTGCTATTCTGCCTGTTTCACACAATTCTCTATCGATCTCCACGAACACTTGAAACTTCAACTTTGCTCTTCCACAACTCCATCATTTGGACCTCGAAACAACTTATTATTGATACAAACAACTACAGAATCATGATCTAAGCACAAGACGAACCGAGGTGGAAGGTTGAACGTAGCCATTTTAACCATTTTAAGGGTTGGTACCGACCCCTACCCTTGGAGTCGTGCCGACCCATCCAACCTGATGATGTGGCACCTGTTTTCTTAGGAGAATTGGTCTAAAAATTGTACAACAGCTATGAGATATTTTGAGCGAGATATTAGTTTCCCTATCTCTGTAAATACGGGGCAGGGCTCATTTTTCAAGATCATTTGGCTCTAGTTCTGTTCTATCTTATATTCTTGTAATTCTAAAAATCGAAGCGCTGGAGTTGTACCGACTCTTGAAAACTTCTGCCTCCAATTCAAAAATCAACAACAAAGTATTAAAGTGGACGTAGGTCTTGCTTTGCCGAACCACTAGAAACCCCGTATGTTTATTATTTACTTGTTTCTCGCTTAATTTTCATTTAGTTCTTCAGTTTTATTCTCTACTTAAATCTTTGGGTGCTTGTGCCATTTTTGGTTTAAACATATACATTTATTAATTTGTATATATAATCAACAATAAATGATATAGCTACTTATTTATCTTAAACAATTTAAGATAAATGATATAAAATTTGAATTTTTATAAGTAATTAAATTAACTAAATATGATTTAATTTAATTTAATTAATTAAATATGATTTAATTAGTAAGTGTTAAAATTAATTAAGTATGATTTAATTAATAAGATATGTATATACATTATGTAAGTTAAATTACAGTACTTATAAACAAACTGAACTTGTATAACTATATCTATATATAAAATAAGGTAAGTGGAATCGAGGTAAACCCAAAATAGATTTTTGGAGTAAGTACATAAGTAAAATATGTATACCATGATTTCAAATGTGTTAGACACTTGAATCACGAGGTTGTTCCATAAGAAACACTTTATTCCTTGGGATATTACTCAACGTATAAATATATTAATGATTATGAATCCTTAATATATGGAGTCCTCATCTACCATTTATATATTAATAGATTACTTCCATGCACATAATTTGTTGAGCAAACATAAGCTGGGATATTAAGTGTAGTACTATTAGTATATTTTCTAGATGATGTAAGATACATGCATGTATTTTTTAAGAAAACTCAAGGTACGAGCATTATACTTAGGCCATCATGAAATGGTAGGTAAGAATGATAATCTCTATCAATTTGTTAAGAAAACTCAAGGTTGATATCGAGATTAGAGCAAAGACCAAGGCTATGAGTTGCATATAATACAACCAATAAAGAGTTATCCATTGCTTGTACGCCTATGGTTTGTTAAGCAAACTTAAAGTCAGAATCCAAAGGCAAGCTTGTCCTAACACGCGTTAGAGGAATTAAAAGATTTCTATATTTCTCTTAGGGTATTGAAGAATATAAGAAATCTAGTGGGGGACTTATTAGAAAAATGAAATGAACACATTCAACCTTTCTGATATTCTAAGAACATATGCTATATAAAGTTAAATTAATCTATCTCGTTAAATTTATGTGAATAATATAATTAATAAAATGTTTATCAGTTAAAATATAAAAATGAACTGAATTAAGATTGATATAAAAATATAAAATATACTCACTAATATATATTTTAGCCTGTAGTTCCTTCATGACCTATGGAGAAGCCTAACTATACGACTACTAAAACATTTGTATCTTCTTCACTTAGATGTTTATGCTTACACAAGGCTGTGTATGTCTTCTATGAGTTTTGAACTCTTAAGAAATATAAGAATATGGATATTTGATCCATATTCGAGCACATACAAAAAATTTACGATGAATAGTCGTATTGTAGTGTACGAAATCTCAATGAAATTGGTTCGATCGAAATGAGCAAGTAATTATGATGTAAGATCATCTATTCAATATAATTGATTACAATAAGGATCTTATTATGTTAGATGTAGCACTAGAACAAGAGCTATAAGATGGACTTAGGAATTTGATTACTGAAATGTTAATTTGATCAATTTACATAAAATGCAACTATTTGATGTACTTAAATGTTAAGTTTGACCATATGCACCTTTGTAAAGTGTTCGGTGCGGTCTTGTAGTAATGGTTCCCTTTGTATGGTCTGACCATTTTGAAAGGAAAGCGAATAGATGAGAGTCGATGTAATTTAGGCAATAAGTGGGATGAAGAGAGTAAATGGTCACATCTTCTTCATGAAGAGACATCGGAAATGATAATTGTATATGGAATGAGAAATGCGATTTCCATTCCAAATAGACTGTTTGCACATAACAACAAAAGTATCTCAAAGTCAGTGGGAGCAATACTAATTTTGTGAGTATTAGATAGGAACCAAGAACTGATACGATAGTATTATTCGACAAGCATTAGAATTGAGCAAATATTTTTGATAGAGAACTCAAACAGTTTGACTTTCAGTCAATGCAGAAGACGCGCATGTCTGTATGAAAGAACGCTAAAATGTGCTAAGATATAATTAACCTATAAGGAAACAACATACTTTTGATTTTCAACAATGTACCCATGTTAAATCAGCTTTAGCTTTGGTTGATTAATTCTTAATATAGGATTTGAAAAATGACATCCTTTATAATTAGTATAAAAGGATATTAGGATAGTCCCAAAACGATATGCATGGACACCATATTAAAATGTTTAAAGCAAGTCATACGAGATGGGTTCCTAATGCATTAGCAACAAGAATTTTCATATATACTATATTGTCTATTATATTGCTAATCACTTATGTGATTAGTACATTGAGCGTGTATCAAATTCAAATTAAGATCCCTAAATAGTAGTTAAGGGTATTTTCAAGTAATTACAAAATACTAAAGATTTTTTTATAGAAACAACGAACTCCATGTGAAGTAGTACTCAGACTCGAACTTCATAAGTGATTATAGTATATTAATCCTAAATTCACATTAAACCTTAGGCAGGGAGCTTTAAGTTATAAATGTTCCAAACTAGAAGTAGTGGTTGGTTCAATTGAAAGGCGAAGTACATTGCCTTAAATAGCGCTGCAATAAAAGATTTATAACTAAATGTAGAAGTTTATAACTAAGTTAGGGATGATTCCAAATGTTGAGAATCCTATAATATTGTTATGTAATAATAATGTCGCGATTCAAATGGGAAAGAACCTAGAGCTCACTGACGTCGAGAAACATACTCTGAAATATTCCACGTGATAAAGGCAGTTTGTAACGACCAGCCTTTTCGATCCTCAGAAGTCGACACTAATACATCCCCGGTATTCACGTGTCGAACAACCAAGTGTCGGAAAGACCGATTGTTAGGGGAAAGAAAGAAGAAAGAAGACAAGAAGAAACTAAACAATATAGAATCTCACAACGCAACGAATAGTCTATAATATAACAATGATCTTTATAAAAGGAAACTTTTATTTACATACATCCATCAAAGTACACTAAATAAAACATTAGCCTGAACAGTTACAACTACCTATCCTTACAATTTCTGATAAATACACCAACAAATGAAGCAGAAAAATATAACATACATGAATACGTCTCGGGCCTCTAGCTCATCTCTTGAAAGCTCCATAGCATCCAAACTAGATTTGTAAATATGTTCAGTCTGACCTGAGCATTAAAAGAAAAATACCGCTTGGATCGGTCTGGTAAACCAGCGTGAGAAACACACCTCAAATGGATTTTCAAGTTAAATTTTTTTGCAAAATAAAGGTATCTTGTAAGACCATGCCGCACATAAACACAGATGAGTTTTTACCTTATGATAACTAAAACATTTTATTGGAAATCCTCTGATATTATAATGATGTCTAGGATACAAATACATAATAATCATAATCGAAGTTGTTACATTAAATTAATTCCAGCATAATAGGTTTACAACTAAAACCGTAAACGCACGTATTGGAGAATGGATTTCATTAATGACAAGGCTACTATGGTACCATCTTTTACAGTACATGAAACCCCATACACCCCTTAGTATACCCAAAAGGACACACTAAAAGATGTGGTGCATTGTAGGTATAGCTAAAAACTTGTAGAGACTAAGATTCACAAGACAAAATAGATAAAAACAGCAGAAACTATTGAAACCAAACTTCCTAAATACTTTATAAACCAAATAAGTCACAAAATACCAAATACATAGGATGTCTCAAAATGCCAAAACATGTCTTATAAAATCAAAACCTCAGTCTCATAAAAATTAGAGTACAAACTATCCCTCAAAGAGTGCCAGTACAACAAAAGAACTTAAAACTGAAAATGAAGAAAAGGACTACATGAGAAAGCCTCCGCCAAAGAAGCCTCCAAGAGTCCATAATCTACCGTCCTTGCCCTTGCTGGCCTATGGTGGAAAAGGGGAAAATAGAGGAGTGGGTCAGACTAAAAGTTTGGTGAATGATAGTAATTACTAGTATTTTTAAGCAAAGTAGATAATAGACTTTGTAACAGTTCTAGTTATAAAAAGAAACAAACGAAATAGAAGGAAAGGTAAAACTAGAAATAAATACGATCTAACTACTAGATTAATTAAATTGGATAACTTCGATTGTTTGCACTTGTCCTTGATAGCTGCTTGATTAGGCTAAATTCCCAATCCTACTTTAATTAGGATGAAGTCCCAATTCTACCCTTTTGATCGGCCTTCTACTATGTGTCTACTGATGTTTAGACACCAGTGCCTACGAAAGGCACTGTAACGACCCAGAATTTTGAACGAATTAAATTGAGGATATTTAATTAATTTTAAATATTTGAACGATGATTTAATTTGAATCCCCGATCTAAGTTTGAAATTGGTGATTAAGTTATAAAATTTAATCTAGTGAATGCTGAATAAAAATTTGTATCTTCGATTTTAAGTCGAAGAAAAATATTTCGAAAGCTTTTAAAATTCGTATTGATAATACCGAAGCTAATCGAACTGTCAGGATTGAATTTGAAACTGTCCTGTTCAGTTTTGAATTTAATTGTTCGAATCGATATTTAAAATAGTCAATTTTCAGACTGTCTCGGAATTCAACGAAACCAGTGCCGTTGGGTCCGTAATATCGAATTATTATCGGATTTCAAATTTCGTATTTTTCGGAGTTCGTATGTGAGAATACGACACGAAAACGCATTGAAGTTTTTATCGAGATTAAATTTAAATTTAAAATTTAAAACAAACGACATCGTCCCTAATTTCGTGCCTAAAATCACGCAGAGGCCACGAATTCATCGTGCCAACCATCCTCTTTCTATTTCAAATACCGCTCTTCCCTTTGTATAATTCAAAACCGAAACAAATTCAAAATCAACAGAGCTTCAAAAACAATGGCCGCCTCCTCCTAATTTTTTCAAATCAAGTTCAAATGGAATTCGCGAGTTAGGGTTGAGGCTCTCGCGTACAGGCGACGGCATAGGCGACCGCGCGCGTACAGTCGCGTGGAGGTGGAAGGAGGCAGCGACCTGGAGGGTTTCGCGAGCGAAATTCAGGCGTGCGCGTTCGAAGGTGGACGGGGTAACTTCGGTGAGGCGTGCGAGCGCGGTGGTGCTTGGGGCGCGCGTGCGCAGGCGCGCGTGGCAATGGCGATGCCCAACATTGATGGCGGCAGGCGGCGAACTTTGAGAAGCAGGAGGTCGTCGCGATTGGGCTGGGGAGTTTCTCGCGAGTGCTGAGCTAGGGTTTCGAGCATCGCAATTTCGAACTCTGGCGATGGTACGATGAAGTTTAGGCTCGGAGAAGTGGAGATGGTCGCGATGGCGAACTCTGACAGTGGGGTTCCTCTCGTGATGATGGGCAAAGTCGTGGTTTCAATTCGAGTAAGTGGGGGTATAAATTTAATTAAATTTATAAAAGTTGAATTTATGCAATTTCTGGTATATGCAGTTTAAAGAAAAAATTACATATGTTACAGTAAGGTTTTAAAAACGAAATCTGTTTTAAGAATTTAATAGTGAAATTTATTACTGTTTATTTTTATAGTAAAAAGAAAAATAGGAATTGTTTTATCTTTGGAAGATATAAGGGTTTAAGTTAAATATAAATCTATATCTAGCCTACTGTTCTTTTAGAAGAAAGTATATTCAGGAAAGGAATTTGTTGATATCAAATTTTTAGTTAATTAAATTAACTAGATAATATAGAAATTTATTAGATGGAAAATTGGTTTAAATAGGACTATCAGTTAATTTAACTATTAAAATAAAATCATCGATGAATCAAAATTATCAAATGAAAATTTATTATTCGATCTGTTCGAATATTAATAAATCGTATAAATGTTTATACAGTTTGAAATCGTAAAGGGAACAAGACGAATTGGATTGGATTGCAAATTAAAAAGAAAAGGTGAGATTTTTCTCACTCAAATTTAAAAGTGGAATTTTCAGTTATTGTTTGATTTTCTGTTTGAATTGTTGATATTAGATATTTTAGGATATATCTATATATAGCAATATATACATATTGGCATATGTATATATTGGATTGATGATTTCCCGCCTCGTATAGCGGATGAGACCCTATTGCGCCGTTAGTAAGCGGATTTATAAAAACCTATATACCGCGATAATTCCGTACTGGAGCGGAATTGGTATTGTGCTAACATCTTTGGATGCAGGGAAACAGGTTGGAGGGATCCAACTGGACCCCTCACATTGATTGATTTTATTTATACTGTGGTATAAATCTGTGAATGATTATATTGATGTTATTGATCATATCGATGTCTGGAAATTGATTGAAAGCTAAAAATTTAGCTGAATGGATGTTTGATATCATTGGATTTCAAAAATAAATGAAATTTGATTTTTGAAATCAAAATAGAAATTTTTAAGTAAATAAATTTTTAGAAATTGAATAAATTCGAAGAAAGGAATTTTAAAGTATAAAAAAGTTAATTTTTATAATCTTATCGAATTAATTCCAGAATCAAGTGAAAATGTTAAATAAATGGATTTCGTGAAATAGTAATTATAAATTGAAGAATTTAATTTAAGAGTTTGGATTTTTAAATAGATTGAAAGAAACGATTGAAATTTATTTTCTTTAAAAGGAATTTATTTAAAAGAAGATAAGTTGGAAATTCAGTTTGGAATTTAAATTGGTAAATTGAAATAAGTTGTGAAATCAATGTAAAATGATTTCAATTTGAAGAATCCATTTCAAAACAGAATATTGAATAATTTGAGAAAAATAAGGAATTTATTGTAGTAGTGGTAAATAAAATTTGAAATCAATCTGTAATTGATTTAATATTTAGAAATGAATTTTTGAGAAATCAATATGGAAATTTTATTCAAACGTTGAAAATAAAATTTGAAATCAATATTGAAATTGATTTGGTATTGAAACTTTTATAAATAGAATTTAAATTTATAAAAGTTGTTTATAAACCCAAAGTCACTTATTTTGATAAGTTAAATATAGAAGTTGATAAGAGAAGGTTTATAAGACGAAGTTGTTATTAAAAAGAGAAATAGAATTTATAAACGTGCTTATAAATTCGAAAATAGATTGAATGTGATAAATTTAATAGAAGATTATTTTAGAAGATATATTCACGATTTTGAATAGCGAATTTTTATTGAAATAAAAATGTGTAGGAATGATTGAAATGGGGTTGAGTAAATTTCATTCACGATTTTGGACAGTGAATATATTGTTAAGTGAAATAGATTCATTTTTGAAGAAGTAATATAAAAAAAAATGAAGTTAAACATTTTAAAGATGTTTTAAAACGTATTATGAATCGAAAGCATAGATTTCAACAGTACTTGTTGAAATAGACGTTTTCGAGAAATTTAAGGGAATGGTGGACTATAACACTGTTGTTATAGTAAATGATTTCCGAAAGGAAATGTTTTTATCTAGTATTGGGATTTATATATCTATCTAAATTTTCGAATCCCTATACTAGTGATTTTGAGTCGTCGTAACGATGTTTTACGTAACATTCGTTTTGACTCAAATAAATGTTGTTATAATAAATGATTTCCTTAAAGAATGAATATATACTTAATTTGATTTAAGTATATCGGATATTTTCCAAGTGTTGAAAATAAAAGATTTGTGAAATACTTATTATTAAATAAGTATGGAAATGTTTTTCCAATATGAAATGAACTGTTTTGAGAATTTATCTTCTTAAAGATAAATTGGAATTGAATATTGAAAACGATTTGAAAATCGAATATCAGTAGATATTCGAAAGTATAAATTCAATACGGAATTTATAAAAGAAAGCGAAGTTGTTTAAAAATAAATATTGATTTATTTTTGAAGTGTGGAAAATTTATTTGAAATTGTTTTCAAATGGTTAAGTGTGGAAATTTTATATCTAGTAAAGATATTTTGGAAGATAAAATAAATTGGAAAATTATTTGGAATCTGATGATGTTGCGCATCTTTATTGATAGTTAAATAACCGACTATCAATAATTACCTTTAGATAGGTATTTGTTGTGAATTGGATGAATTTGAATGCCACACTTATTTTTTTAAATAAGCGCTCACTATTCGGGTTAGCCGGGAAAGGGCCATGGGGTCGTATAACCCATTCCGAATATGTGATACGTCGTTATGAATTGCATTCGAAGACCGGTGTTGAAGACCGGATATTTTTGAAAACGGAAGGATTACCGTCGAGTTACTCTACATCGACTGATCTTCGATTTAGAGGTTTTATCACCCTTAGTGACGGGAAGTCCTGACGTGATTGAAAATTTTCCGGAAATGCAAGGGCTTCGTGAGAAGTGCCTTCGGTTCTGTTCGATCCCGGAACAGACTTGTATGGATTGTGTGTCTGACGTTACAATTTGAGATATAAAGCTGATTTCTTTCAAATACATTTCTGTTGGTGGCGGAGAATTTATTCTCTTAGCTTAACACCCTTCTCTGAGACGTACGAGCTCAGAGGTTATGTAGTTGAAATTTATCAGCGATATATCCCAATTTGGTGACGTGGCATACTGAGTGTTGCTGTGAAATGATCAGTGTTTGATCATTTGTGATATGATCATTTGTTTGATCTTATATCTTTGTGATCATAGGATGATCATTTTGTTTGACCCGAAGCAGGGCTTTTTATAGAAAGCGTAGCTTTGTGGACGAGACTTCGTCGAGCCTCACACCCCGGAAATGGTCGAAACAGGACGAATGCAGCAAGGTTCTAGGGAGTAGCGCCCCTTAGTGTATGTCATTCCTTCTGGATAAAGGTGGTGTCATGGTATGGAGCCCAGATACTTAACCTCTGTGGTTACTGCATTATTTTTTCTATGTGGTTTGTTGCGAATCGGGGATCCTCGGGAAGATCGGTGACGATCGGGGGATGGCATACGCGTGTCAGTAGTTACCTATTTTTGCAGAGGTAACCCGGCCTTGTGTTGGCAGAGATCCGGTTAGGTTCTCGGGTCGTCTATTCCAGGGACGTACCCATCGTGGATAGGAAGTTCCTTAGCCTGACCATTTGTTGGAAATCCAAAGAAACAATACGAGCTTTGTACGGTATTAGTTGTAGAACCTGCCATTCACTTATGGTGGCGCCCCACTGTTTGGATGGTAGCTATAGTAGGCATACGATACTGGTCGTATGTTGGCTAAGATTAATATTATACTTTCGAAATGATTTCTACACTATGCACTAATAATAATATCAAAAAGAATTTGATTTTGCGTAGTAAGCATCTTTGGCTATCATAAGAAGAAATCTCCTCCAAGTCTGCGTTTGCATTGTGTGTGTGGCGGGAGGTCTTATGGTAGTTTCATTTTCCAAAAGCATTGCGAATTGACTTTAAAAATTATTCTGTTGTTTATTTTAAAGATAACTGTTTTACGATCTCACACCAGTCACCATGACTGACTCGGAGTTTATTGTTTCCCTTCTAAACTCTGGGTGCCCACCAATTTCCACACGGGCAGCCTAGAGTTATATTATCAGGATATTCTGGATATTCTGGAGCTTGGAGATAAGCTGGATGACGAGACATAGTATTTGTATCTGATATACTCATTCCGCTGTGTATTCTGTATGAGGACAGGTTATATAACTGTCCATTGTTGTATATTGACTCTGATGATTGATGTATGTATAAACTGATATAGTTCTTTGTTTTAAAAAGACTAGTGATTATTTATTATATATTGTTCCGCTGCGATGTGTAAGATTCTGAAATTGTTTTCTGTTGCTGTTCTGATGTGTTGTTCTTCTTCTTTCTTTCTTCTCTTTTTCTTCTATCTTCTTCTCCTTATACTTTTTCTTTTTCTTAAAACCCTCACTCTTGGAGTTTCCGGCACTCGATTGCTCGGCAGTCGATAAAGTGAGTATCGATGTCGAATTTTCGAAAGTCGAAAATTTCGGGATGTGACAAAGTGGTATCAGAGCATATGGTTAAACGACAACCCTGCTCTGTTGGGTGTTACTCATTAGAGATAGAGTCAGTAGTACTCTAGAATGAGTTGAGTGTAATAATAGATATGAGCGCGTATTTGTTATTTGAATATAAAATTGTTTTGTATTATGTTGACTTATCGGTTGATTGTTTATGGATTCTGGTCGGTGCAGTCTAGCTAAGTGTAATCGATAGGGGTTTCTAAACTCTTAAACAAGATAAACCGACACAGTATTGATTTTAAAATGGGTAAATGAAATAATTTTACCCAAAACTATTTGTATAGAAAAAAAATGTTTTCTATGAATTACTATAGTATATGGATGCATGGTTGTTAGGAAGTAATGATGTTAATTATCCCCATTAATATATATGTGGAAATTGTAAATGAAATTGGAATTAAAACAAAGAACCAAGAAATAAATGCACATACTAATGGAATTAGAGAATGTAAATTAAAACGGAATTCCAGAGAAGTTTTTGGAAATGTTTTGAAAAGAATTTGAAAATTTTGGAGATTTGGAAAGTTTAAATCTTTTTGGAGTTGAAAATGAATTTCAAAGGTTTTGAAAAGTATTTTAGAGAGATGAAAGCTCTAAACTCTTTTCGGTCGCTGGAAAATAACTTCGGTAATGACTGCAGCATTATCGATGTTCATTTTCGGGTTTCCAAAAGAGAAATTGCTGCCAAATTGTTTTAAATGGAAGTTGTTTGAAAAATTTGGGTTTTGTTTTGGAAATTCAAAAGATAATTTGAATTGTTTTCAAAATGATTTTTTGAAAAGGTTGAAAAGACTCTGGAATACTATATAAAAATAATTGTGAAATATTATTAAGTTGATAACTTATACAAATTGAATTGTGAACTAAATAAAAGGGATGGTTCGAATTTAAAGATGAATTCAAGTAAGAATAAATAAATTTTCAATGAATGGAATTCACAATTGTACGTGAATAAGATTAAAACTGAATGTTAAACTTGTTTTGAATTTGGTAGTAAATGAAATTCAAACTAAATGTTGAAACCGAATTTGAATAAAGAGAATTGGATTTGTGATGACTTAGAAATTGAAACCAAGTTAAAATAAGCAGTTATAAATGGAAGTTAATTGATAAAATTCGATATTCAGAAGTTGAGTTGAATCCAAATTTGATTTAAATTGTGAATTAAATTCATATGAATATGAAAGGTAAAATTGAACGAAAATAGATATGTAACTTCAATAGCGAATTTAAAAGAGGATATAAGAAGTATATATTGAAAATTTGTAATCGAATTTGCAAAATGATTGAATGCAGTAACTAGATATAATGGCTAGTAGGATATACAGGTGTATAAAGGGATTGGAAAATTTATTTCACAGACAATTTGAATTGCTCGAAAAAGGTACGTATTTGAGTTTTAATATGAGTTTTTGATGATTTCTCTCTAGCCGCTTGGCTTTTTCTTTTTCTTTTTGAAATCTGAGAGTCCGAAGGGACGTTTTGTAGTCGTGCCGTATTAGCCGCGCAAAGGAGACGCTGGCGAAATTTTTCGAAAATTTAGGGCGTTAGAAAATTTTTGAGAAAATTTTGAAAGTTTAAATTTGAATTTGAATTTAAATTTGAATTGTTAAGGAAAACAATGATGTTTGAAAACTATGAAAGGTTTAGAAAGTTAGTTGAATTGATAACGAATCTTTAGTAGGAAGATTTGTTTTGATAGATTGATAAAACTATTGAATGTTGAAAGATAATAGACGAGTTAAGGACATTTTTTCCTAACTTGTAATTTCGAGGACGAAATTCTTTTAAGGAGGGAAGTTTGTAACGACCCAGAATTTTGAACGAATTAAATTGAGGATATTTAATTAATTTTAAATATTTGAACGATGATTTAATTTGAATCCCCGATCTAAGTTTGAAATTGGTGATTAAGTTATAAAATTTAATCTAGTGAATGCTGAATAAAAATTTGTATCTTCGATTTTAAGTCGAAGAAAAATATTTCGAAAGCTTTTAAAATTCGTATTGATAATACCGAAGCTAATCGAACTGTCAGGATTGAATTTGAAACTGTCCTGTTCAGTTTTGAATTTAATTGTTCGAATCGATATTTAAAATAGTCAATTTTCAGACTGTCTCGGAATTCAACGAAACCAGTGCCGTTGGGTCCGTAATATCGAATTATTATCGGATTTCAAATTTCGTATTTTTCGGAGTTCGTATGTGAGAATACGACACGAAAACGCATTGAAGTTTTTATCGAGATTAAATTTAAATTTAAAATTTAAAACAAACGACATCGTCCCTAATTTCGTGCCTAAAATCACGCAGAGGCCACGAATTCATCGTGCCAACCATCCTCTTTCTATTTCAAATACCGCTCTTCCCTTTGTATAATTCAAAACCGAAACAAATTCAAAATCAACAGAGCTTCAAAAACAATGGCCGCCTCCTCCTAATTTTTTCAAATCAAGTTCAAATGGAATTCGCGAGTTAGGGTTGAGGCTCTCGCGTACAGGCGACGGCATAGGCGACCACGCGCGTACAGTCGCGTGGAGGTGGAAGGAGGCAGCGACCTGGAGGGTTTCGCGAGCGAAATTCAGGCGCGCGCGTTCGAAGGTGGACGGGGTAACTTCGGCGAGGCGTGCGAGCGCGGTGGTGCTTGGGGCGCGCGTGCGCAGGCGCGCGTGGCAATGGCGATGCCCAACATTGATGGCGGCAGGCGGCGAACTTTGAGAAGCAGGAGGTCGTCGCGATTGGGCTGGGGAGTTTCTCGCGAGTGCTGAGCTAGGGTTTCGAGCATCGCAATTTCGAACTCTGGCGATGGTACGATGAAGTTTAGGCTCGGAGAAGTGGAGATGGTCGCGATGGCGAACTCTGACAGTGGGGTTCCTCTCGTGATGATGGGCAAAGTCGTGGTTTCAATTCGAGTAAGTGGGGGTATAAATTTAATTAAATTTATAAAAGTTGAATTTATGCAATTTCTGGTATATGCAGTTTAAAGAAAAAATTACATATGTTACAGTAAGGTTTTAAAAACGAAATCTGTTTTAAGAATTTAATAGTGAAATTTATTACTGTTTATTTTTATAGTAAAAAGAAAAATAGGAATTGTTTTATCTTTGGAAGATATAAGGGTTTAAGTTAAATATAAATCTATATCTAGCCTACTGTTCTTTTAGAAGAAAGTATATTCAGGAAAGGAATTTGTTGATATCAAATTTTTAGTTAATTAAATTAACTAGATAATATAGAAATTTATTAGATGGAAAATTGGTTTAAATAGGACTATCAGTTAATTTAACTATTAAAATAAAATCATCGATGAATCAAAATTATCAAATGAAAATTTATTATTCGATCTGTTCGAATATTAATAAATCGTATAAATGTTTATACAGTTTGAAATCGTAAAGGGAACAAGACGAATTGGATTGGATTGCAAATTAAAAAGAAAAGGTGAGATTTTTCTCACTCAAATTTAAAAGTGGAATTTTCAGTTATTGTTTGATTTTCTGTTTGAATTGTTGATATTAGATATTTTAGGATATATCTATATATAGCAATATATACATATTGGCATATGTATATATTGGATTGATGATTTCCCGCCTCGTATAGCGGATGAGACCCTATTGCGCCGTTAGTAAGCGGATTTATAAAAACCTATATACCGCGATAATTCCGTACTGGAGCGGAATTGGTATTGTGCTAACATCTTTGGATGCAGGGAAACAGGTTGGAGGGATCCAACTGGACCCCTCACATTGATTGATTTTATTTATACTGTGGTATAAATCTGTGAATGATTATATTGATGTTATTGATCATATCGATGTCTGGAAATTGATTGAAAGCTAAAAATTTAGCTGAATGGATGTTTGATATCATTGGATTTCAAAAATAAATGAAATTTGATTTTTGAAATCAAAATAGAAATTTTTAAGTAAATAAATTTTTAGAAATTGAATAAATTCGAAGAAAGGAATTTTAAAGTATAAAAAAGTTAATTTTTATAATCTTATCGAATTAATTCCAGAATCAAGTGAAAATGTTAAATAAATGGATTTCGTGAAATAGTAATTATAAATTGAAGAATTTAATTTAAGAGTTTGGATTTTTAAATAGATTGAAAGAAACGATTGAAATTTATTTTCTTAAAAAGGAATTTATTTAAAAGAAGATAAGTTGGAAATTCAGTTTGGAATTTAAATTGGTAAATTGAAATAAGTTGTGAAATCAATGTAAAATGATTTCAATTTGAAGAATCCATTTCAAAACAGAATATTGAATAATTTGAGAAAAATAAGGAATTTATTGTAGTAGTGGTAAATAAAATTTGAAATCAATCTGTAATTGATTTAATATTTAGAAATGAATTTTTGAGAAATCAATATGGAAATTTTATTCAAACGTTGAAAATAAAATTTGAAATCAATATTGAAATTGATTTGGTATTGAAACTTTTATAAATAGAATTTAAATTTATAAAAGTTGTTTATAAACCCAAAGTCACTTATTTTGATAAGTTAAATATAGAAGTTGATAAGAGAAGGTTTATAAGACGAAGTTGTTATTAAAAAGAGAAATAGAATTTATAAACGTGCTTATAAATTCGAAAATAGATTGAATGTGATAAATTTAATAGAAGATTATTTTAGAAGATATATTCACGATTTTGAATAGCGAATTTTTATTGAAATAAAAATGTGTAGGAATGATTGAAATGGGGTTGAGTAAATTTCATTCACGATTTTGGACAGTGAATATATTGTTAAGTGAAATAGATTCATTTTTGAAGAAGTAATATAAAAAAAAAATGAAGTTAAACATTTTAAAGATGTTTTAAAACGTATTATGAATCGAAAGCATAGATTTCAACAGTACTTGTTGAAATAGACGTTTTCGAGAAATTTAAGGGAATGGTGGACTATAACACTGTTGTTATAGTAAATGATTTCCGAAAGGAAATGTTTTTATCTAGTATTGGGATTTATATATCTATCTAAATTTTCGAATCCCTATACTAGTGATTTTGAGTCGTCGTAACGATGTTTTACGTAACATTCGTTTTGACTCAAATAAATGTTGTTATAATAAATGATTTCCTTAAAGAATGAATATATACTTAATTTGATTTAAGTATATCGGATATTTTCCAAGTGTTGAAAATAAAAGATTTGTGAAATACTTATTATTAAATAAGTATGGAAATGTTTTTCCAATATGAAATGAACTGTTTTGAGAATTTATCTTCTTAAAGATAAATTGGAATTGAATATTGAAAACGATTTGAAAATCGAATATCAGTAGATATTCGAAAGTATAAATTCAATACGGAATTTATAAAAGAAAGCGAAGTTGTTTAAAAATAAATATTGATTTATTTTTGAAGTGTGGAAAATTTATTTGAAATTGTTTTCAAATGGTTAAGTGTGGAAATTTTATATCTAGTAAAGATATTTTGGAAGATAAAATAAATTGGAAAATTATTTGGAATCTGATGATGTTGCGCATCTTTATTGATAGTTAAATAACCGACTATCAATAATTACCTTTAGATAGGTATTTGTTGTGAATTGGATGAATTTGAATGCCACACTTATTTTTTTAAATAAGCGCTCACTATTCGGGTTAGCCGGGAAAGGGCCATGGGGTCGTATAACCCATTCCGAATATGTGATACGTCGTTATGAATTGCATTCGAAGACCGGTGTTGAAGACCGGATATTTTTGAAAACGGAAGGATTACCGTCGAGTTACTCTACATCGACTGATCTTCGATTTAGAGGTTTTATCACCCTTAGTGACGGGAAGTCCTGACGTGATTGAAAATTTTCCGGAAATGCAAGGGCTTCGTGAGAAGTGCCTTCGGTTCTGTTCGATCCCGGAACAGACTTGTATGGATTGTGTGTCTGACGTTACAATTTGAGATATAAAGCTGATTTCTTTCAAATACATTTCTGTTGGTGGCGGAGAATTTATTCTCTTAGCTTAACACCCTTCTCTGAGACGTACGAGCTCAGAGGTTATGTAGTTGAAATTTATCAGCGATATATCCCAATTTGGTGACGTGGCATACTGAGTGTTGCTGTGAAATGATCAGTGTTTGATCATTTGTGATATGATCATTTGTTTGATCTTATATCTTTGTGATCATAGGATGATCATTTTGTTTGACCCGAAGCAGGGCTTTTTATAGAAAGCGTAGCTTTGTGGACGAGACTTCGTCGAGCCTCACACCCCGGAAATGGTCGAAACAGGACGAATGCAGCAAGGTTCTAGGGAGTAGCGCCCCTTAGTGTATGTCATTCCTTCTGGATAAAGGTGGTGTCATGGTATGGAGCCCAGATACTTAACCACTGTGGTTACTGCATTATTTTTTCTATGTGGTTTGTTGCGAATCGGGGATCCTCGGGAAGATCGGTGACGATCGGGGGATGGCATACGCGTGTCAGTAGTTACCTATTTTTGCAGAGGTAACCCGGCCTTGTGTTGGCAGAGATCCGGTTAGGTTCTCGGGTCGTCTATTCCAGGGACGTACCCATCGTGGATAGGAAGTTCCTTAGCCTGACCATTTGTTGGAAATCCAAAGAAACAATACGAGCTTTGTACGGTATTAGTTGTAGAACCTGCCATTCACTTATGGTGGCGCCCCACTGTTTGGATGGTAGCTATAGTAGGCATACGATACTGGTCGTATGTTGGCTAAGATTAATATTATACTTTCGAAATGATTTCTACACTATGTACTAATAATAATATCAAAAAGAATTTGATTTTGCGTAGTAAGCATCTTTGGCTATCATAAGAAGAAATCTCCTCCAAGTCTGCGTTTGCATTGTGTGTGTGGCGGGAGGTCTTATGGTAGTTTCATTTTCCAAAAGCATTGCGAATTGACTTTAAAAATTATTCTGTTGTTTATTTTAAAGATAACTGTTTTACGATCTCACACCAGTCACCATGACTGACTCGGAGTTTATTGTTTCCCTTCTAAACTCTGGGTGCCCACCAATTTCCACACGGGCAGCCTAGAGTTATATTATCAGGATATTCTGGATATTCTGGAGCTTGGAGATAAGCTGGATGACGAGACGTAGTATTTGTATCTGATATACTCATTCCGCTGTGTATTCTGTATGAGGACAGGTTATATAACTGTCCATTGTTGTATATTGACTCTGATGATTGATGTATGTATAAACTGATATAGTTCTTTGTTTTAAAAAGACTAGTGATTATTTATTATATATTGTTCCGCTGCGATGTGTAAGATTCTGAAATTGTTTTCTGTTGCTGTTCTGATGTGTTGTTCTTCTTCTTTCTTTCTTCTCTTTTTCTTCTATCTTCTTCTCCTTCTACTTTTTCTTTTTCTTAAAACCCTCACTCTTGGAGTTTCCGGCACTCGATTGCTCGGCAGTCGATAAAGTGAGTATCGATGTCGAATTTTCGAAAGTCGAAAATTTCGGGATGTGACAGGCACCTACTAAGCGCATGGAACTCATAACGATTACTGAACACCAATTGGAAGCTGCACGCGTGACCACCACTATGTTTATGTTACCTGTTGCTCCACCTATTGGACCATTTATTTACCACTACTCCAGCATAAGCGTGCCCTCATCTCACTTTAGGCTAATGTGAGACACCGTGTCCATAAAAATAATAGGGAATGCTGTTGGTACATGCCCGTCATCCAAACAATATCTAGTTCCTTATCCAAATCCCCATGATTTGAACTTCTATTATTTGACCATTTATTTACCACTTCAACAACATAAGCGTGCCCTCATCTCACTTCAGGCTAATGTGAGACACCGTATCCATAGAAATACCATAGAATGCTGTTGGTACGGGTCCTACTTTCAACTTTGCTTATTAACTTAGTATAAACTGTTTAAATAAGCCTCTACTGTCATTCTTGCTATCATTGCTTATTAATTTATTCAAGTCTCAAAATAAGCCTCTTTCTGTTCTATTTCTAATTATAATCTACGTTATAATTGTGCTTATTAACTTAACCCAAGGTCTAAGTAAAAAAATAAGCTACTTCTTCTTTTACTCTTTTTAGTCCTAATTTTACATCATAATTAGGCGTGCAAATATTTCAATTTTAGTCCAATTCCATTTTATTACAGTGTTTATATTTTACATCTTAATTTTCGTAATTTCAGTATTCTTATTTATTTAATACATATTCACGTTTAATCTATTCTATTACATTCGCATAAAAAGGAAAAATAGAAAGAAACTGAAGATTACAGAAGAAAATCCCAAACGTAGAAAAATATGTAAATAAAACATAAAGAACAGTAATAATTAAAAACAATGTAGATAACTATAAATAAATGGAATAGCTATAATTAACAGTAATTAACTACAAATAACTGAAAAGAATAGCTAAAAAGAAATAAACTGAAAATTAAATCTAAACTGAAAATAAACTGGTAAAAAAAGTTATTCCAAAATCGTAGAAAAACTACAACTATTGGAAACCCTATTATTTTAAATTATTTAAAAATATAAAATAATTACAATCACTCACCTGCGGTCCCAAGCTCTTCCCTTGGTCTTCCCAGATCCATTGGAGTTATTAAATATTTTAATTTAAAATGATTCTCTCCTTGGAAATTTATTCATTTTAGGGTCCTTCCTAAAAAGGTGAACGCAAATGGAGAAAATCTAGAATGAGAAAAATAGCTAGGCCTAGGGTCTTATTTATAGGGGTAGAAGTGGATCTCAGACCGTTGGATTTGGAGATTGAATATGGTGCAACCACGTCACAGGCTGAATAGGAGCCGTCGGATGGAAGCACGGATGCACCGGATGAGAGCAAAAATCAAAAACGACGTGTAGAAATCGTAGGCGAACGAAGAAATCAATTCTTCGCTCACCAACAAGGGCGGGTCGACCTACCTGTCGACCGTCCCCCCTCCTAAGTCAACCAGCCGGTCAACCAAGGTGGTGGTTAGGTCGACCTAGCCCTATATATATATATATATATATATATTCTCTTGTTTTCTTGTTTAATTCGTAACTCCTTCATACTAGCTCGGATTCCGACGTTCTATATATGGAAATTGACCAGAAAATTACCACGGACACAATGGTGCAACTCCCATGGCTCAATTATGATAATTTCATAAGGTTATTTCATCATTTAATCAATTATTATAGCCTAAATTTTGGGTTGTTACATTCTCCCCTGCTTAAGGGATTTCGTCCACGAAATCTCTAAGGATAGAAGAATGAACTAAATGTTTTCATCCAAGTTCTATAACCAACTACTCAACCATCATCCATTACATCCATTGTCCATAAGTCTTTCTAATGTGATTTATGATACTTATGCAATTAGTGTAGTGTCAATGTCCCTGACTAATGCAAAAGATTAGGCGATCCACTGATTCAGTCGAACTCCTTTTATGCAATCATGTCCATGCCATGTATCCAAATGAATGCAAATTCCCTAATAAGAACTGATAGTTCTATATGCGTGTGACAATCATCATCCAAATGCAACAATCATGTGATAATCATCCATTTATAGCAACCATGAAAAATAAAATAAAAATGCAAATGTGCACACATCCATATGCATATGCTCTACTGTCCTAGTTAGGACAATCCGTAAAGGATAATAGTGCCTAGTGTAAGTATATGCGTCCATTAGCATCCACTAGCAAACACTTGCAACCACTAGCATCCATCATACATAACATGTTCTAATGACATGTTTACATTAAATCCTACCATCCATAGGTTGAATCCTAAGTTCTACCCTCCCAAAGGATAATAAAGGAAAGAACCTATTCAAAACTAAAGATGAAAATAGGAAATTCAAAAACTTACTATTGAAAAGATGAGGATAGGAAGTATGAATCTTCTCTTCAGCCTCCCATGTAGGGTCTGCAACATCATCTCCCCACTGCACCTTTACTAACGGAACTTCTTTATTCTTAAGTCTCTTGGTGTCTCGTCCAATGATCTTCATAGGAATATGACGAACCGATGCTTCCTTTTCTACTTCCACTTCTTCCAACTGACTAGGCTCCACAACCTCCGCTGAGTCATGGAAGCACTTTCTCAAGTGCGAAACATGGAAAACGTCATGCACTCCTACGAGCCTCTCTGGGAGCTTCACTTGATACGCGCTCTTCCCTACTCTCTCTACGATAGGGAATGGTCCTACAAATTTTGGGGCTAACTTCCCACTCGATCTAAACCTTACCACCTTCCTTAGAGGGGATGCCTTAATAAAAACTAAGTCTCCAACCCCAAACTCAATGTTTCTCCTCCGCTTGTCCACATAAGATTTCTGCCTATCTTGGGCTGTCTTCATCCTCCTTCGAATCAAATCCACCTTCTCCGAGGTTTCCCTAACCATGTCAGGACCAAGTAGCAACTTCTCCATAGACTCTACCCAACATGATGGTGATTTGCAAGGTCTCCCATATAGAGCTTCAAATGGTGCCATCCCAATGCTAGCTTGGAAACTGTTATTATATGCGAACTCCACCAAAGGAAGATGCTCCTCCCAAGTTCCTCCAAAGTCTAGAATGCACATCCGCAACAAATCCTCAAGCACTCTATTAACTCTCTCCATTTGGCCATCCGTCTGAGGGTGATAGGCCATACTCAATCTAAGCTGCGTCCCTAAAGCCTCTTACAAGCTTCTCCAAAACTCGCTAGTAAAAATAGGGTCTCTATCGCTCACTATGCTAGAGGGAATTCCATGAAGTCAGACTATCTCACGAACATATAAGGATGCCAAATAAGATGTCGTTCTATTACTCTTAACCGGAATGAAGTGGGTGCTCTTAGTCAAACGATCTACAATCACCCAAATGCTAGTATTCCCCTTCCTAGATCGGGGTAAACCATCTATGAAGTCCATCAAAACGCTATCCCACTTCCATTCGGGTATATCCAATGGCTGAAGTAGTCCACCGAGCTTCTACTGCTCTGCCTTAACCCTTTGGCACACAAGACACTTAGCTACAAACTCCGCTACATCCTTCTTCATTCCACTCTAATAAAACATCCTTTTCATGTCCCTATACATCTTATCACCACCTGGATGAATAGTCATACAAGAATGGTGTGCTTCCTCTCAAACCGCTCTCAACAAATCACTAACGCGGGGAACACAAAGCCTTCCATTTCTCCTAAGCCACCCATTGCCATCAATGGAATAACGTTGGAGATGTCTAGAGACCTCTCCTCGGCTAATCCTACCCATAATATCCATAAGCTCTGAATCCTCTCGCTGACTCGAGCCAATCTGATCTATAAGATTAGGCTTCACCTCAAGCGTTGCTAAGAATCCAGGGGTAATGTCCGTAGAGGGCTTAAAATCAAAAGTGGAAATAAACTCTAGGCTTCTCCACTCTACGAACAAAGGACTAAGGGTTGCTTTCTCTCTACTCAACGCATCCGCAACCATATTTCCCTTGCCAGGGGTATAAGCTATCTCAAAGTCCTACGTCGCCAAAAACTCCATCCATTTCTACTGCCTCAAGTTCAAATCCTTCTGTGAGAATAGGTACTTCAATGACTTATGGTCGGTGAAAAGCTCGAACCACTCTCCAAGCAAGTAATGCCTCCAAGACTTGAGCGCAAAACTATAGCAGCCAACTCCAAATCATGGGTAGGGTAGTTCTTCTCATGCATCCTCAACTGCCTACTCCCATAACATACTACCCTCCCTTCTTGCATCAACACCGCTCCTAGACCCGTCCCACATGCATCAGTGTATACTGTAAAAGGCTTAGCACCATCGGGTAAAACTAACACTGGTGCCCTAGTAAGAGCTTTCTTAAGCTTCGTGAAGGAATCCTCACAATCCACGTCCAACACGAATGCTTTGTTCTTCTTAGTGAGGCGAGTAAGTGGTGCTGGAACCTTAGCAAAATCTCTGATGAACTTCCTATAATATCTTGCCAATCCTAGGAAGCTTCTAACTTCGGTAACATTCTTGGGAGCCTTCCAATCTTGCACTGCCATCACCTTAGCGGGGTCAACAGCCAAACCCTCTCTCGAGACTACATGCCCCACGAAACATACCTCCTCTCGCCAAAAGTGACACTTCGAAAACTTTGTCCTCAACTGATGATTACGAAGTGTGCAAAGAACCTCCTCTAAATGAACAACATGCTCCTCCATACTCTTGGAAAACACCAAAATGTCATCCACGAATATCACCATGAACTTATTTAGGACATCTCTAAAAACACGACTCGTCAAATCTACAAAATAGGCTGGAGTGTTGGTTAGCCCAAAAGGCATGACTAACCACTCAAAGAATCCATCGGGTGTCCTAAATGCGATCTTATCAATACTATCATCAGCGACCCTAAGTTGATGAAATCTAGTGGCTAAATCAAGCTGAGAGAATACCAAAGAGCCAACCAACTGGTCAAAAATATCATCTATCCTAGGAAGTGGATAACGGTTCTTCTTCGTGAGCTTATTTAATTCTCTATAGTCTACGCAAAGTCAAAGTGAACCATCCGCCTTAGTAGCGAAGACGACCGGCGCTCCCCACTCTAATATGCTCCTTCTTATGAAACCTTTCTCCAAAAGCTCACGAACTTGCTTGCTCAATTCCTTCCTCTCCCTAAGTGCTATATGCCTCACGGGTAATGCTACCGGCTTAGAATTATCATTCAAATAAATCCTGAAGTCAATCTCTCTCTTAGGGGGTAGTCCCCTAACCTCCTTAAAGTTGTCTGGAAAATCTCTGGCGACAAGAACTGAATCTAACTCTGCTGATGATGAATCGAGGGAATAAAGGAAGCTCAACATAACCGACCCTTGCGGGTCGCATGAAACCTCAAGAGTCCTACCACTGCATGTCTCTAGTCTAACGACTCTCCTCTCGCAGTCTAATCTAGCTCCATATGTAGATAGCCAATCCATCCCCAAAATCATCCCATACACCGAGAATCCCAATACATAGGCGTCATAATCAAATTCTACGCCTAGGATAAAAATTTTCAAACCCCTACAAACCATAGACAAGTGTGACGGTCCTCATATGGGGTTTAAAACAACAATGGGGTCTACTACTGAAGAGATGTCTAAGTGCAAACAATCTACCAAAGAACTAGAGATGAAAAAGTGTGATGCTCCAGAATCGAAAAGAGTCCGAATGGGAAAATCGAAAATAGAAATCAAACCTTCCACGGTGACTTTCCTACCTTTCTTTGGAACACTGCTGGACGGTGCTGCATCTAACGCCTGAATCTGCACTTCCGGTGCACTCACTCCCTGTCCCGTCTTCTGGGGACAATTCCTACTCATGTGAACGGGTTGCCCACAATTATAACGCTTTCCCTTCATCTTCTCCTTCCTACAGTCCTTGGAGGTATGTCCAACAATCCCACAACTATGGCACTTCACTCCTTTCTTGATTTGCTTCTGAAGGCCTTCTCCTTTCTTCTTCTCTTTATTGTTCTTCCACCATTTCTTCTTAGGACCTTCCAACTTAACAACTTCTCTATACCCTCCCTCCTTAGATGCATCAGACACAAGCGCCATCTCCACCAGTGACTCGTAGGTAGCTCCCATCGGTACGTGAGTCAACAACAACCCTTGAAGGGGCTGATTTAATCCCTTCGCGAACTTCATAGCGTTCTTGTGCGGTGTATTCACCAACTCCATTCCAAATCGTGACAACTCATTAAATTGGTTGATATACTCCTTCATAGACAAACTTCCTTGCTTCAAGCTAATAAACCGCTCCAACTGGACACTTTCATCTGCTTGAGATAAAAACTTCCTATCAAATCGCTTCCAGAACCCATTCCAATTAACGTCTCTTCCTTCCAACTCAATAACCTCCCACAAATAAGAAGCCTCCTATTTCAGCTGCCAAGATTCTAGCTAAACCCGCTGTTGATCCTCCAATCCCAATAACCCGAATATCCTCTCTGTGTTCCTTAACCAAGCTCGCGCCTCCACAAAAGTCTCCGTACCAGAAAAGTCTTTCCTCCCAAATTCGTAAAATCCTTACAAACTTTAGGGAAATTGACTACTTTAGGTGGGTTGATGGGATTTCCACCTACTGGTGCTAGATTGGGTGCTTGCCCGTGCACCTTTGGAGTCGTGGCTTGTAGATACATATGAAACCAGCCTGGGACTGGAATACCCTCGGGAAAATTAGGGGCATCCGCCATTCTACGCAAAGAAAAAATAATTTAGGAAAGAGTCGAAGGGAGATTGAACTGGACTTTTGAGGGGATTTTTGTAAAAACTCTTTTATACTTGAAAACTATTTCTACGAGTTCCTTTCTGAAAAATACTTTTAAAACAAGTTATTTTGAAAAATACTTTACTTTTAAAACAAAATTTTAGGAATCCTGTAACCTTAGGCTCTGATACCAAATGAACACCCCACACCCCTTAGTATACCCAAAAGGACACACTAAAAGATGGGGTGCGTTGTAGGTATAGCTAAAAACTTGCAGAGACTAAGATTCACAAGACAAAATAGATAAAAACAGCGGAAACTATTGAAACCAAACTTCATAAATACTTTATAAACCAAATAAGTCAAAAAATACCAAATACATAGGATGTCTCAAAATGCCAAAACATGTCTTATGAAATCAAAACCTCAGTCTCATAAAAATCAGAGTACAAACTATCCCTCAAAGAGTGCCAGTACAACAAAAGAACTTCAAACTGAAAATGAAGAAAAGGAATACATGAGAAAATCTCCACCAAAGAAGCCTTCAAGAGTCCTCAATCTACCGTCCTTCCCCTTGCTGGCCTATAGGGGAAAAAGGGGAAAATAGAGGAGTGGGTCAAACTAAAAGTCTGGTGAATGATAGTAATTACTAGTATTTTTAAGCAAAGTAAAGATAATAGATTTTGAAATAGTTCAAGTTATAAAAAGAAACAAAGGAAATAGAAAGAGAGGTAAAACTAGAAATAAATACGATTTAACTACTAGATTAATTCAATTGGATAACTTCGATTGTTTGCACTTGTCCTTGATAGCTGCTTGATTAGGCTGAATTCCCAATCCTACATTAATTAAGCTGAAGTCCTAATTCTACCCTTTTGATCGGCCTTCTGCTATGTGTCTACTGAAGTTTAGACACCAGTGCCTACGAAAGGCACCTACTAAGCGCATGGAACTCATAACGATTACTGAGCACCAACTGGAAGCCGCACACGTGACCAACACTATGCTCATGTTACCTGTTGCTCCACCTGTTGGACCATTTATTTATCACTACTCTAGCATAAGCATGCCCTCATCTCACTTCATGCTAATGTAAGACATCGAGTCCATAGAAATAACAGGGAATGTTGTTGGTACAGGCCCGTCATCCAAACAATACCTAGTTGCGCCCCTTGTTTAAATCCCCATGATTTGAACTTCTATTATTTGACCATTTATTTACCACTTCTACAGCATAAGCGTGCCCTCATCTCACTTCAGGCTAATGTGAGACACCGTATCCATAGAAATACCATAGAATGCTGTTGGTACGGGTCCTACTTTCACCTTTGCTTATTAACTTAGTATAAATTGTTTAAATAACCCTCTACTGTCATTCTTGCTATCATTGCTTATTAATTTATTCAAAGTCTCGAAATAAGCCTCTTTCTGTTCTGTTTCTAATTATAATCTGCGTTATAATTGTGCTTATTAACTTAACCCAAGGTCTAAGTAAAAAAATAAGCTACTCTTCATTTACTCTTTTTAGTCCTAATTTTACATCATAATTAGGCATGCAAACATTTCGATTTTAGTCCAATTCCATTTTATTACAGTCTTTATATTTTACATCTTAATTTCTGTAATGTCAGTATGCTTATTTATTTAATCCATATTCACGTTTAATCTATTCTATTCCATTTACATAAAAAGGAAAAATAGAAAGAAACTGAAGATTACAGAAGAAAATCCCAAACGTAGAAAAAGATGTAAATAAAACATAAAGAACAGTAAATAATTAAAAATTATGTAGATAACTGTAAATAAATGGATTAGCTATAATTAAGAGTAATTAACTACAAATAACTGAAAAGAATAGCTAAAAAGAAATAAACTAAAAAATAAGTCTAACCTGCAAATAAACTGGTAAAAATAGTTATTCCAAAATCGTAGAAAAACTACAACTATTGGAAACCCTATTATTTTAAATTACTTAAAAATCTAAAATAATTACAATCACTCAGCTGCGGTCCCAAGCTCTTCCCTTGGTCTTCCTGGATCTACTTGGAGTTATTAAATATTTTAATTTAAAATGATTCTCTCCTCGGAAAATTATTCCTTTTAGGGTCCTTCCTGAAAAGGTGAACGCAAATGGAGAAAATCTAGAATGAGAAAAATAGCTAGGCCTAAGGTCTTATTTATAGGGGTAGAAGTGGATCTCAGACCATTGGATTTGGAGATTGAATATGGTGCAACCACGTCATAGGCTTAATAGGAACCGTCGGATGGACCAGATGAGAGCAAAAATCAAAAATGACCTGTAGAAATCGTAGGATACAAAGAAATCAATTCTTTGCTCACCAACAGGGGCGGGTCGACCTACCTGTCGACCGTCCCCCCTCCTAGATCGACCGACCGGTCGACCTAGGTGGTGGTTAGGTCGACCTGGTGGTCGACCTAGCCTTATTATATATATATATATATATATATATATATATATATATATATATATATATATATTTCTCTTGTTTTCTTGTTTAATTTGTAACTCCTTCATACTAGCTCGGATTCTGACATTCTATATATGGAAATTGACCAGAAAATTACCACGGATACAATGGTGCAACTCCCGTGGCTCAATTTTGATAATTTCACAAAGTCATTTCATCATTTAATTAATTCATTAATTAATTATTATAGCTTAAATTTTGGGTTGTTACAGTACACCTCAAGAAAAATGTACCGAGGTCAACAAGAACGTCTTGCACCCCTGCTCCCAGGACCGGCCTACCCCTTTCTAGATCGTATATAATATATCAACACCCCGGTTGCTTTGCATCCTTTACCGAGAACTCTCATGCACAACCAATCCATAAATGACTGCATATCTAGAAAGGTGATGATACACCCTAATGGGAGTGACCCATTCAGCCCTGCTGTATATCTCCTGTTTTAGTCATTCTTGGTTGATGAGGCTAGAAGCTACGTTTTACCTTTTACATGGCAAACCCACTTGGAATGATAACACTGCCCTCTAGGCAGCAATGTAGTGCCAGCATTCATCCACACAAGTTGTTCAGGATATGAACAAATCGAAGGCACCACTTCTACTACATCCATTTTGGAATCACCCATAGAATTAGTAGCAGGCATCCCTTGCACTTCAAAAGACTCCATCTTCGATCCCAACATCTTCAAGATATTTTCAATATAACGCTTGAGTTGGATCGAAGTGGTTTTCGGATTATTCATATTTATCTGATCCCGATCTCTTAGAACCAACATTCAACTGTTTTCGGTAAACTCAACTCCGGCTCTTTCGAAAATAAACAGACAATAGATAGGAGTGGGGATCACCTCCTAACCATTTAAATGGACGGATCTCCCTATCATTTTTCCTAGGAGAACGAGACGAGATTTATACGCACAGTACAACATCCTCGAAGATGACCATGCCATATAGCTCATGTATTTCTCCTAAATATTTCCAGAGTTATATTTTTAGCCAAGATTTGATAGTCAGTTATTTAACTATCAAATAAACACACAATTCAAATATAGATTTATAGATCCCTAAGGAGAATAACATTGGTTAAGCACAAGCAACTCTGGCCTCTAAATTATTATTTCATTAATTTAAAATTACTTTGTAAACATTTGTATTAAAATACTTGCACAAAGATATATATTTCCCAGTCCCCACTAGTCTTTCAAATACTTGAAAAATATTGATATACTTATCCCAATCGTATAAGTATTTCAAATCTTAAAATAGATTTTTTATTTCAAAATCGCACTTAAAATTGGGTTAAAATAAAGTTATTTAAAGTAGAGATAATAATAACCCAAACATTATTTCTTCGGTGTTAAGTAGGGAAAAAGAATATTCCCTACCACCATAATTAAGAAGGTCAATTTGGGAAATCAAATCTCTATCATAAACAACTCTATTTTAAATTCCTTTTTATAAATATAAGCTAAAATTTCATTCATAGAATCCCTTTCATAAAATATAATTTATAAATTCCTTTATAAATATTTAAAACATAATTTCTGCCGCCTATTAGAAATTCCCAATTTAAATTATTTAGAAAATCCTTTATAAACTCCCTTTTTTTATATAAAACCAATTGTAAAGTTACTTTACAAATTTTCGATTTATTTGCAACTCTTTTATAAAACCCCAAAATTCTTTTATAATTTTTTTTATAAATTTTCTAAATACCATTACAAAAGCTCTTTATAAACACAACTCCACATATAACACCAAAACCCAAATATAAAACATATTTGAAATAAAATCATAAAACTCACATACTTTCCATAACTCGATCATTTCATACTTTTCAATAAATTTCCAAATGGAATTTTACTCCTCTACTTTATCAAAATGATATTTCTTTTTATAGGATATTATTTATAAAACCATTCTTTTTATTTATAAAACACTTTTTATAAATCTATTCTCCCCTTATAAAATAATATTTATAAGTCTACAACATTTTGTACAAACAATCCATAAATATTATTTAAAATATTTCTGTCTTCTTTAAACCCACAAAATCCCTTTTAAATAAAAGATAACCCCTTTTAAATTCCCTTTTAAAAATACACATTTATTATTATAATAATTTCTATAAAATCCAATACTTCTCAAAATAATTATTTAAAAACATTTAATTTAATATATATATTAGAAAGTATAACTAAAGAAAATTTGAAATAGAATATAATAGTTTTGAAAACTCATTTATTAAAATATCATAGAAATTCCAAAACAGTCAGATTTAAAATCATTTTTCCAAATCAACAAACCGTTCCCAAACCAAACAAAAAATTAATGGTATTCCAAAACACTAAATCAAGTCCCATAGTCACTATAGCACTTAACAAATGCTATAACCAACCTTTTCTGCTAAAAAGGTTCAATTTTCACATATGTCGGTGTCACATCCAATATGGCCGAAGAATCACATTTCAGCATTTAACAATCTATATCACAGATATATAACTGAAATAAACCAACAGGTAAATAACTGAAAATCATAAATCACTATGGTGAGAAATCCAGATTTCTCAACAAATTTTATTGTATTTCAATTTTAAATGCCAATCACTTGTAAAAACAAATATTTTAAATAAACAGTCAATAATTTCAACCAAACACAAACAGTAAATTTTAGTTTACTATACATACTGATTTAACCAAAGAGGTGAGTCATACTCACCAAAATTCCAGTTGGTGTTGAAGCGTTCCGCTTTGAACTAAAATCGAACGACATCCGATATTATTCCAAATTTCAACTTATTCCAAATTCAACCAAATCAGTTCCATCACGTAGCCTTCGCCACTACAAGTGCAATGCAAAAAGTTTCGTCTTGATTGAACCTCGTATGAGCAAGATATTAAATTTATAAGTTAACGATTTTTAAATTTAATTTAAATCACTAATTACATTATTTAGACTAAATTACCCATTTTAAAAACAAATCCTTCCTCCTCACCACTCCTTGCACTCTAACAACAGAACTTCAACTACCATAGCCGCATGTTTCACCATTCCTCTCTCCCTCATCTCTTCACCGTTCGACGAATGGACACCACCAGCGATCTCATTTTCCTTCATCACCTAATCAACTGCCTTCGTGCTCGACCCTTACCTCTACATCGTGACCGTACATGCCCAACAACCTCTAATAATGATGCGCGAAATATTTTGACACTGAACCCTGCCAAAAATTTGTCGCGGTTGCTAATCTTCTTCACAAACTCCAAACTAACCTCCATTATGCCGATATCCACTTCAAAACCCATGAAACCAAAACCCTAGTTAATTTGCAACTACTGTAAAACTGTCGAGTACAATAGAATGATGCCGCACCCCCCTTAAACCACATCAACTTGTAGATCTACTCATTTCAAAGCCAAAGATATGACCTTTATATTTTTTTATATTTTACATGAATTGTTTTAATTTTATAAGAGATGGGGTTTGTTTCTTGTTTTGTAAAACAATGGAACAATATGGTTTGTAGTGAGAGAGGAGGGTTGAAGATGAAATTGGTTAAGTGTTGATACAAATATAATTTGCAAATATCAGCATCTCGCTATATAGGTTTTTGTTTTGCGTATGGACTTCGAACGACAAAAGAAAAATACGGTCGTGCTAAGAATAGCGACGCGACCTCAAAACAATAATAATATACACTGGTTATTAGATTATGTGAAATCAAAAAAACACTGTCGTTTGCCGATAAATCATTAAATGAATAATTTTAATATTTTCCAAATTAAAAATTATGAAAAAAATCAAATAAAGTAAATTAAAAATACATCAATAAAAACCTAGTCGTAAAAATAAAAATAGATTTTCAAATTAATTATTCAAACCATTTATTATTACAACTAAATTAACAAAATGAATTCACTATTATTATTTATTAACTTAATAAGAGTTAAATAAAGCTATTTAACCCATTAATTAAATATTCAATTTAAAATCCTTATATTTAAATCACTGTTCAAATATCAAATTCACCAATTTAAAGATTTTAAATAATCTATATATTCGAATTTAAGTTATTTAATTATTAAAACCATTTATTGCAATATTTAATGTTAATTAAATATTCAAATTCAATGAACAAAATTTTGGGTCATTACACAGTTTATCAACATTTGAAAGAGTTGATTAGAAAAGTAGGTAACTAAAATAATATAGCATTCCCATTCATTAAGGGATTAAAACTTGATCAGTTCTGAGAAAACTATCGAAATGATGAGATTAAGATTCAATAATTGATCCTAAGGGCAAGTGGGAGATTGAGAGGGTTAAGCGTATGCCCTAGGGACAGTTATGTAATTTGTTACATATATCAAACTATATAACCAATCTTGTTCATAATAAAGGTGTTTATTTTCTATTATATATTTGTTATATTGTGATATATTAATTAAGTAATTAATTTAATATGTCAAATAGAAAATCCTTGAATGATATGTTATGTAATAATAATTATAAGGAGCTATAATTAAGAGAAAATTGTCACAATATAAAATAATATATTATTTTAAATATTCGTGGCCAATATGTTTCGAGAAAGGATATTGATAAATCCTTGAGACCATAGTACATAATGCTCTCCAAATTTTAAGTAGTGTATTACTCATGCATGTTCGGGTATCAAGGCTTACGTACTAATAGTTATTAAATTACTATGGAATTACCCACCTAAGTGTTCCTATTGGTTAATGACAACTAGGTCAAATGGGAAATTTTGAAGTAATGATATTACTCAATTCTCTTGACTTGATAATATTATTGAGCTTCAATGTGGATACTCCACTTTCATTTAAATCATGACATGTTGACCATCGAGCGACTATGGTTCAGTCTAAGTTGAAGCATTGGAAGTGAAACACTATTTAATAGGGAAATCGTCTCCTTGGTTGTATGAGGTTAGTATCACGGTCAGTTGTAGTCAACTCAAAGTCAAAATCTCTGGCCAAAGTAGTTCGGTTAATAATAAATGTTATTATTAAATCAAAGACTTTGTTTATGGACTAACCAAGTTAAATTTGAATGATACTGGAATTTTGACCGATACCAAATTGCATAAATTCTAAGGTGATATACTGTTAACAAAGAGAATCGGTGTAAATAATCATTACTAAAAGGTGCCACTTAATATTGTAAATTGGATATTACCAATAAAAATGTATAAATGATAAATTTTGTCAGACTATCAAACCACTAGCTAAGATGATGTGGAACGTTTTAATATTCGAAGTATTTGATATAATCGCTGAAAACATTTACACATACTAGTCGCACAATCGAATTCGTCAATTATCTTAAATACCACATGGTTTAGTTGATTTATAAACGTTATAACTTAATTAATATTTATGAAATATTAATTATTTATTTGATGTATTAGGTGCTACTAGTATTTCTTGGAGCCATTAGTAATTAATTTGGTGCGTATGTAAAAATTATATATACACACACACATCAATATACAATATCGATACGTATTTAAATACGATTTAAATGGTATTAATTACTAAACGAGGTTGGAGCTTTTATTGTCATATATAGCCCATGATATGGCTGGCCTAACTAAGGAGAGAAAGGGATATATTTGGGTTTGAATTCTGGATTTGGATCTAAGAATTGGTAAGAGGAGAAATGTAAAAGGAGGAGAATTTTTCTCCACTTCCTTCTCTATATAAATCAACCTTTCCCCTCACTTTCTCTCTCTTAAGCTCTCACTATCCTCGACCACATAGAACTTCCCCCTTCATAGCCATAGCCGAAAGTATAATAGCCTATTTCACATGAAATAAAGTAGACCCAATGGTACTCCAAGCTATCACAATGTCCAGAGATCAATTCTAGGTGAATCTAGGATATCCCATCAATCAATGTGTGTTCAAAGGATACATCAAAGGTATTAGATCTCATTTACTTTTTATAATATTCATCATATAATATGTATATCTTATAATAATTTCGTATGCACAATTACTGTCTCGCTTATCTATCATTAAATTATATTGATTCATTTACATTTACCAAATTGTTGCATAGATTAAAAAACATTTCAGCTATGTATGTTATGTATAATTTATTTCATATTTTAAAATTTTAAAATTATTTTAATTATTTAAAAATATCTATTTATTGACACTAAATCATATACATATAAATATATCTTATTTTAAATTATTTTATAAATTTTAATTAAAATAAAAAATATGTTTTGTTTTTAAATTACATTATTTCTATATGTAAATTTTAATTATATAGTTACATATATTTAGTCATTTTAACCCTTTTTATATTAGTGTATATATGTACATTTCCTTCATTAAAAATATATATTAAATAGTTTCAGATTTTTCATTTAAATAATTTTTTCCCGAAAAGAAATAAATCGTATTAACTATTTTAATTTTTTATTTTATTGAAAATTACATACTTTGATTATTTTATGTATTTTAAATACATTATGTATTCAATTTTTTAAATATTCGGTAATAGTAAAATATTATTCATAATATAAAATATTATTTAATTAACTAACATATACTTTAAATGTTTTATAGATCTAGAGTTGAATTTTAAAATATTTTTACCAAGTCAAAACTAGATATTATAGGTATTAAATTTAAATTTAAGACTTGGTCAAAATCTATTTGAATATTTTTAATTTATTTTATTCAATGTATAAGTGAATTTAAAAAATTATAGATATTTGTTTATGTAATTTTAAATCACATTTTGAGATAGCCAATGCAAAATGATGAATTTAACTGTTGTACATCTAAATCCCAACATCTATATAAGTATACATTAACTATGCACACATTATTTTGTTACACATGAGCATAATACACATATGAGTATAATGGTATATTCATAAAGTAGATATAAATTAAATCTAATCAATTCATTAATTAAATAAATCAAAATTAAATAAATCAGAAATTAAATAAAACTGGATTTTATTCAAAATACTTAGATTGGCTTTAACATAACCCATTAAACTTTGTGGCCCACTATGATCCAAACAGGTTTTTTTTTGAAATTTACCCATTTCACCTACTACGATTAGCTTGTTCCAACAATGGTATCAAAGTCCAAATGGTCTATGTGGTCCAATAAGTTAACATTTAGGGTCAAATAACTAAACCTACTTATCTGATGGGTGTCTCGAAAAGTAATGTCTAGGCTTGGGGTTTAGTAATCAAGTTTCTCCACTTCTTAACTATCGGTCTGGCCCCATGTATGGAGTAACTCCAAAAGGTTGGCCTAGATGTAAGGTCCAAATTTATTTGGGCCTTGGGCTAATTTTCAAATTGAAATTTGAAAATTCAAAAATATATTTTAAATTTAAATGTTAGATTTTAAAAATAAAATGAAATTTTGATACGGTTATAGAATAAATTTAAAATTTTCAAAATTGTTTCGAAAATATAATAATTAATTTAGAAATTTAGTTAATATAATTAAATTTATTAATTAAATAAAATAACTAATCGAAAGGTTATTTAATTTAACATATATATGTTGGTATATGTATGTAACTATATTTGTTATAGTTATGTATTTATCTTAAATTTATTAACGATGAATTATATTAAAATTTGAAATTTATTTAAATACTTACTTGAATTTTTTAATTAAATAAATTAATTTATTAAATAAAATTAGTTTGTATACATACATACATACATATATAATCAAACTATAAATGTTATAGTTAATTATTTATCTTAAATAGTTTAAGATGAATGATCTCTCCTCTTTTTAAGAACACTCTTTCATCAAAAAATATGATTTAATCCAAATTAGATTATTATTTCTGAGGGTGTTAAATTAATTAAATATGATTTAATCAATAAGAATTAAAATTAGTTAAATATAATTTAACTAATAAGATGCATATATACATTATATAAGTTAATTAAATTATTATCATTATAAGCATATTGAACTTGTATTTTCATAATAAGGGTGATACTTTTTTCAAGTAGAGCACTCATTATGATGTCTCAGGGGCTCGACCCATGACTTCTAGAACATTTTTCTAAAGCAGTATACCTCTAACCACTTGAGATAGAAGTCCTTGACATAAACAAACTGAACTTGTATAACTTTATACGTATCAAATAATGTAAGTGGAACTGACATAAAACCCAAAACAAATTTATGGATTAAGTGCATATGCATTGATTTTAGATGTGTTTGACACTTAAATCACGAGGGTGTTTAATAAGAAATACATTATTCCTTAAATCGATATCACTCAATGTGTAAATATGTTAAAGATTATGAATACTTAGTATAAATAAAGTTGCCTTCTATGATTTATATACTAATAGATTACTTACATAGGCACTAGTTGTTGAGCAAACTTAAGCTATTGCAATTATATATAGTATTATTAGTATGTTACCTAGACAGGGTAAGATACATGCATGTATTTGTTAAGCAAACTCAAGGTACATGCATTATACCTAGTCCATAATGAAATGGTAGGTAAGAGTGAATAATTTCTCTCGGTTTATTGAGCAAACTCAAGGTAAAGGTTGAGGTTAGAGCAAACGCCATGGTAAGGAGTTGTATATGATATAACCGATAAAGAGTTATTCATTGCTTATGGGCCTATGATTTCTTTGGCAAACTTAAGGCAAAAATTCTAAGGTAAGCGAGTCAAATCACTCACTAAAGGAATCGAAAGATTTTTATATTTCTCTTAGGGTTTTGAGGAATATAAAAATCTAATGAGGGCCTTATAGAAAAATTAAATGAATACGTTTAACTTTTAATATTCCAAGAACATACGCTATATAAAATTTAAATAATCTACTTTTGGAAATTTTTGCAACTAATATAATTAATAAAATGTTTATTGATTAAAATATACAAATGAATTGAAATTAGATTGACACAGAAGTATAAAAAATACATGAAAGGGAGTGCGGATTAAGGATCTTAAGGCTAATTTAACACTAGAGAGGGGGTGAATAATGTTTAATGGATTCTAAGACTTATATGGACTAAATTAAAATTATGACACAAACAAATGCAGAACTTATCACAGAACAATCACAGAATCAAACACAGATGCAGAAAGTAAATAAAAAGAAGTAAAAAGAAAGAACACACCAGATTTTATACTGGTTTGGAGTTACCCTACGTCCAGTCCTGCACCAAGGCAAACACCTCGTACAGACTTTTATTATACCAATGTCGAGATTAAAATCCTCAATTTCTAAAGGTCTTGAGGTACCCTCCTGTCTTCGAGTCCGGGGCTAACTCTCTTGATTTACGGGACACAAGATCACCCAATTGATTTCCAGGCACAACCATACCTTATAGAGAGACTCGATAAACTTTTGATTACAAATTGATCCTATAACTCTGAATAGCACTTTGATCTTCGAGAGAGGGCAGAGATCAAACAAGAATGAGATTCTAATTTGATTCACTTGAGAATTCAGCAGAATTTCAGCACGATCTTAAAAATATGAAAATTTTAGAATATGGATTTGTGGAGAAGAAGGAGTGAAGAAAATAGTTAGTTAAAAAATTCATTTGTGAAGGCTATTTATAGACCATCAACGGTCATAACCATTCGTGAAGAGATTTAAACGAATAAACACTTCTTTTGAAAATTGAAACTTTTGAATTTAACGGCCACCATGTCGACATAGGGTATCCCATGATGTCGACATCCCTTAGTTAAAAATAATGTAAAATTTGTTTTGAAAATGATATTGAAAGGAAAACAAGATGAAATGATTCTGGAGTAAAATAAACTAATTTTCCTATGATTTAAAATAAAGAAGAGTAGAAAAATATATTTTTAGAATGTATATATAAATTTGATTTTAAATCTCAAGTATATATATATTATAAAAGAATATTTAAAAATCAGAAGATAGTTTTAAAACCAAACGAAGTTTAAAACAAGAGTTTATTTTAAAAACAAAAACAATGAATATTTTTAAGGCTAAAACATCTTTTTGAAAACCATTTGAAAAGATAATTTTTAAGGCTAAAACATTTTGAAAAGTAGTTTTGAAAATCATTTTGAAAAACCATTTTGAAGTAGTTTTGCAAGCTTCTTCCTGCAGAATATCTCATCACATCAGGACTCTAGAACTTGTACAAAAGCAGGATGTTCGTGGGTTTGTAATCCATTTGTCGTAGGTTTGTAAGCTACTTGTCATGGGTTTGTAAGCCACTAAGAAGATAGAAATGGGTTCCATCCCAAATGAAATTTGGAATGAAGTTTTTCGTGCTATTATGAAGTTTTAACAAAAACTAGACACTTATCTTGAAATCTTGATCTTGATACTCATGAGTCTTCAAACTTGATTTCTTCATTCTTGATCTTTATACTGTACAGTTTCAATAATCAGTACCTGCCATATATATATCCTGCATAATAACATTCATATATATCTAGACAATAGTGTTAGTATATAAGTTATAATAAAATAAGTTACAAAGGTTGTTGTCATCAAAACCACTATCTCCATTTCCTAACAATCTCCCCCTTTTTGATGATGACAACCTTATAAAATATACTTACCACTTCGATCATACCATAACTCCCCCTTACACCAACAACTCCCCCTTACCCCAAGCCTACTATTTTATATAACTTCTCCCCCTTTGCCATCAACAAAAATAACCTGTAAACCTTGAACATAATAGAAAATGAGATAAACAAACATATGACATAATAATAATAACTATGTATGAGTGAAATATAGCATCCTAAGTTAAATGACCAAAGATTGTTTTAAGAAGAATATCAATTAAGATAACACTTATATAAAAATTAACAAACTAATATACAATCAAGAAAGAGAAAAACGAAAAACGAAAAACGCTTAACGAGGACCCTTAACTATTAGTGATTTATGAACCAAACAATTTGGACAGTGGAGACAAAAGTTTCCACGTTGTTCGACCAAGTTCCCATTAGCGTCAAAAAGGACCTCTCCAATGCAAAGCACGCCATCGTTTTCGTCCATATGAACATCCGGATTCAGCAGAGGATGTTCTTCTTCTTGATCCTCTTGTGGTTCTTCCATAGGCTCTTCTTCTTCAGAATCCATGGCTTGTGATGATTCTTCGATGAGAATGGGATTGGAATGGTTATCCATAAGGAATTTTTGTAAATTCCTAAGGATTCTGCCTTGCCTATCTTGTTCTCTAGCTATTCACAGTTGACTCACTTGAATTTCTATCATCATTTGAAGAAAATCTTTCATCTTTTCTTGCAATTTGATGACTCGTACATTTGTGGAACGTTGAAAGGCCCAAAATGAGGAGAAGTGGGTGAAGAAGGTTCATTATTAGAAGAGGAAGCCATTAATTACTGTTTTAGAAGTTTATTACAGAGAATAGAGCAGAGAAAAGGAGTAAAAATCGAAATATATAAATATATAACCAAATAACTAATTTTAGAGGGAAATTTAAATTTGAAAATCTCGGCCTGTATGTCGACATAGGGGGATAGGTCATGTCGACATGCCCAGTTCAATTTTTGGGAAATTTTTATTTATATTAATTATTAACTATAATTGTATTATTTATAATTTATATTTCAGTTAATGAACATATACCTAATTCTCTTCTAAATTTAGTAAAGTTTTGTTGATTTAATGGTTTGGTTAATATATCAACAATTTGTTTTTCAGTATTAATATATTCAAGAGTTATGACTTCTTTACTTATATTATCTCTAAGAAAATGATGTCTAATATCAATATGTTTTGTTCTGGCATGATGAGTTGGATTTTTAGACAAGTTTATTGCACTAGTATTATCACAATAAATTGGTTATTTAGTTATAGTTAATCCAAAATCTTTTAAAGTTTGTTGCATATATATAACTTGAGAACAAGCCAAAGCAGCAGATATATATTCTGCTTCAGTTGTTGACAAGGATACAATGTTTTGCTTCTTACTAAACTAGGAAACCAGAGAATGTCCTAGAAAGTGACAAGTTCCACTTGTACTTTTTCGGTCTGATTTACAACCAGCGTAATCAGCATCATAATATGAAATTAAATGAAATACATCATTTTTTGGGTAAAATAAACCATAATCTAAAGTATGTTTTACATATCTTAAAATTCTTTTAACAGCTTTAAGTGAGTTTCTTTAGGTTGAGATTGGTAGCTTGCACAAAGACAGACACTATGCAAGATGTCAGGACGACTTGCTGTTATATAAAGCAGCGAACCAATCATTCCCCTATATAATTTTTGATCAACATCTTTTGATTTATCTTCTTTACTTAAAGCTACATTAGTTGTCATTGGAGTTGGTTTCCCACTAAAAGTGGTCAATCCAAATTTATTAATTAAATATTTAGCATATTTTTCTTGACTAATGAAAATTCCTTTATCTAATTGTTTGATTTGAAGTCCTAAGAAGAAACTTAGTTCTCCCGTATGACTCATTTCAAATTCTTTAGTCATTATATATGAGAATTCTTTATTCATTATGTTATTAGTTGACCCAAATATTATATCATCTCTATATATTTGTACTAATTGAATATCATTTTTGTTTCTTTTAATAAAAAGAGTTGTATCTATTTTACCAATTTCAAAACCAGATTGTAGTAAATAAGATCTTAGTCTTTCATACCAGGCTCTAGGATCTTGTTTCAAACCATATAAAGCTTTCTTTATTTTATATACATGATTTGGAAATTTATTATCTTCAAAAAGTGGAGGTTGTTCAACATAAACATCTTCTTTTACAAAACCATTTAGAAAAGCACTTTTAACATCCATTTGATATAACTTAAAGTTATTGTAGTTTGCGAAATCAAGTAGAATCCTGATAGTTTCTAGTCTTGCTATGGGTGCAAAGGTTTCGTCATAATCAAATCCTTCTTCTTGACAATAACCTTGCGCGACTAAACGAGCTTTATTTCTCACGACCTCACCAAGTTCATTCATTTTATTTTTATAAACCCATTTTGTTCCAGTTATACTTTTATCCTCGGGTCTAGGAACAAGTTCCCAAACATCATTTCTTGTGAACTGATTCAATTCTTCTTGCATAGCAAGAATCCATGAATCATCAGATGATGCTTCTTTTGGATTTTTAGGTTCAATAGTTGATATAAAAGCTACATTACTCATACTATTTAGTTGATTTCTTGTTTTAACTATAGATTCAATATTTCCTAGTATATTTTCTACAGGATGATCTTTTAATAGCCTAATTCTTTTATTAGGTTGAATGATTTCACAATTAGTTTCATTAGGTTCATTATTTAAAGTTACAAAATCTTCTTCATCTTCTATTTGTACGGTATCTTTAAAATTTTCATCAAAAGATACATGCATTGTTTCTTCAATAGTGTTAGTTCTTAAATTATAAAACCTAAATGCTTTACTTCTATTAGAATATCCAATAAAGATACCTTTGTCGGATTTAGGTTCAAATTTATCTAAATTATCTTTTGTATTAAGAATAAAACACTTACTACCAAAAACTTTAAAATAAGCTACTATGGGTTTCTTATTGTAAAGTAATTCATATGGTGTTTTATTAGTTAATGGTCTAATTAAAATCCTATTTAATACATAACAAGTTGTAGCGACTACATCAGCCCAAAAGTTTTTCGGTAAGTTACTATAAAAAAGCATTGTTCTAGCACACTCTTGAATTGTTCTATTCTTACGTTCTACCACTCCGTTTTGTTGTGGAGTTCTTGGAAAAGAGAAATTATGAGTAATTCCTTTTTTATTATAGAAATTCTCAAAATTTTCATTTTCAAATTCTCCACCGTGATCACTACGAATAGTTTTTATTTTTAAAGAAAGTTGATTTTGAATTCTTTTAGCAAAATTCTTAAATAATTCAAAAGCACCACTTTTAAGTTTAAGAAAAATTGTCCAAGTATATCTAGAATAATCATCTACAATTAAAAAAACATATTTATTGTAATTAATTGATTGAACTTGAGATAGACCAAATAAATCTAAATGAAGTAATTCTAAAGGTTTAGAAGTAGAAATAATATCTTTTAGTTTAAATGAACTTTTCTTAAGTTTTCCTAATAGGCAAGCATCACATATACTATCTACTTTAAAGTTTAACTTGGGAAGACCTCTAACTAAATCAAGTTTTGATAACCTAGATAACATTTTGAAATTTAAATGACCAAATCTTTTATGCCAAATCCAAGGGTCACTTGTATTAGCCAAAAGACATAAGTTATCATTTGAAACTTTCATACTAAGGATGTAAATGTTTTTCTTCCTAATTCCTTCAAAGATAACATTTGACTTATTATCTTCGATGTGACATTTATCTTTTCCAAATTTAATTTTAAAATCTTTATCACATAGTTGACTTATACTAAGCAGATTGTAACGACCCCGGATTTTAAATTAAATTTAAATTGATAATTAATTGAATTTTTGAATTAAAAATTGTGAAATGTATCGATGAATTGATGCGAGTTTCCCCGAGTTCGAATAAAAATGTGTTAAATTATTTGAATTTAAAATCTTAAATATAAATGGTTTGAAAATAAATATAAAAGTATATACATTGACACAAGTATAAAATAAATAAATAAGTGAATTTTTAATTTCTTATTGGTGGTTAATATATAAAATAAATACAAGACAATAAATAAAAATAATAATAAAATATTTGAGTTAGGAATAAAAATACAAAAAAATATATAAGATAAATGATAAAAATATCAAGTAAATACATTTGCTAAACTTTAACAACTAATTAAAAAAATAGAAATCATCTATATTACAAGATAATAAGAAATAAATAAAGTATAAAATATAACAATGTAAAGTAAATATATATGTTTCTTAATATCATGTTAATAAATCAATACAAGATAATACAAATAGAGTAGACTACAAAAGTAATAAAAGTTAAATAAAAATAGAAGTTCACTTATTTTATAAAGTAATAATAATTAATACTTAAGCTATTAATAAAAATAAAAACATTGATATATAAGATGAATTATAGGATTGTAAAATATAAGGTAACCCATAGATAAAATCTAATAACTTTATAAAGCACATAAGATACTATGAAAGCATACCAGATAAGTAGAGATGTAATAAGACAAGTATATATATATGAATGTGTTTATTTTAGAATGAATATAAGTATACACAATATAAAATCAAGAGAGGATATATATATTAACTTATAGGACAAGCCAAGTAATAAATGCTAGTGCACCATACAAATATCCATCAGTCGAAAGGAAGACAAAGCAAAAGAATTTGAAAATCATTTGTACATACCGTATAAAAAAATTAGATAAGTATGAGACATAAGGTACTTAGCATTAAATGCTTTCATCTCAGCTCAAAGTATTTGGTCAATTCGAAATCTTACAAAATGTGTTCATCAGCCTCCAAAAACATGAAAAATCTCTGGCCAAAAACTTTAAACAAATATTTTCAGTACAAATGAAGAGGAAAAAAAATCTCTGCCTCTTGTACAAGTAATAATATAAAACCTGTAAACTCATTTTCTACACATCAAACATTTTCATCTCATTTCGTTTTCAAAGACTTAGCTTACCAGAGAAAAATAAATAGACAAATATATTACAACTGAAGCTGAAATTTCAACTCAACAACAACTCAACTAAATTCAACAAAGCAAGGAGGATCAAGAAAATCAGGCTGATAACAGTTTAAAACAAGAAGTTTTTCTCTGTTCAACATTGGTTCAAGTGAGTAAACATTTTAAATTAAAACCTAAGTAAATAAATATCTGTTTGCTTGTGAAGTCTGAGATGAATGATGCTTTGTTTGTATATATATATGAGTTATCTCTGTATTTATGAATGTTTGTAAGTATGCATGCCTGTTGAATTTATACATCCTTGTTCTTGGCTCAGAACATAAAAGTTTTGATCAAAAATCCAAAATCTACTCACCTGATCTTTGTTATACTTTGAGATTCAAACATTATATGTTTGTTTAATCATAAATTAAAGTTTAAAATTTATTTCAAGTAAAACAAGTTTGAATATTTTCTGGAATCAAGATAGAACAGAAGAAAGTTTAAATGCATGTTAAAATCAAGTATTAAAATTTGATAATCAAATTACATAACTTAAAACTTCTTCGAAAAATATGATTTTTAAGATAAAAATCATGAATTTTAGTTTAAGATCTTGTGTGAAATCTTAAGTTAACCAGAAATTGGATTTTTGGGTTTTTCGGGTGATCTATATGTTTGGAGGGGTCGGGATTCTTACTGATGGTAGAGGAGCGATCGGGGGTTGCGAGAAAAATGGAGAGGTGGCGTATAGATGATCGAGGCGGTGGCGGGAAGCTCTCAAAGTCTGGTGACCTAGTTTTAAGGGGTCGGAGGTTTGCGTTTTGTTCATCGCCGAGAGAGGATCGAGTTCAACGTGCTTCTGGGGATTGGCAGAGGGATGGTAGTCGAAGCTACGGCCGGAGTTGTGTAGCCGGTAGTGGTCGAGGCGTCGTGAACGAACCGTTGACAGGTTTGGGTTGGTCATAGTCTCGAGTTCCAGGTTTTGAATGGGGCGCTTGATTTTGATTATGGGTTGTTGGACGTGATTTGATGACCAAGGTGGGATGTCGAGTCGATTTTTGATGGGTTGCGATCGTCGTTGGTGGTCAATGGTGGCCGGAGCCACCGTGCATATGCACGGTGAAGTGTTTTGTCTGGTGATGTTGGTTTTGGGAAGCAGGGGTTTGCTCGAGTTTAACTCGAGTGATTCGAGTGTTGGACTCGAAGTAAACTAGGGTTTGCTTGAGGAAAATATAGACTGTCTTGGGTAAATTTTTAGTTACAGGTTTTAACCTATAAGTTTTTAAAAATTTAAAACTGGAATTTAAAATGTGAACTAGAGATTTAAAACTAGATTTAAATCAAAGTTTAAGTTGGATTCAAATGTAGTTTGGATCTCAGTTTTAAAATAAAATAAAGTTTTTAAAATTTAAATTGTTTGAACAACTTTAAAAAGGTTTAAATAGTTTGAATTTAAAAGTAAAGCTTTAAATAAAAATAGAGATTTAAACCTAAGTTTAAATCTGGATTCAAATCCAAATTTGAATCATAATTTTGAAATGAGGAAAGTTTTTAAAATTTAAGTGTTTAAATAACTTTAAAGGTTTAAGTTGTATTTTAAATATGATTTGTATTTCAAAATGAATTTGGTTTTAAACTCCTTTAAACTTCTTTTATAAAATAAGTAATTCTTTAGCGTAAGATTTAAAAGGTTTTTTTAATGGTTTTAAACTTTGTTGAAGTTAAGTTTGTCTTCGTCTTAAATCTTAAATTTAAAATGAGATTTGAAAACAAATTTAAAAGTAACTGTTTTAGATCGTTTTGTTAAAAATAATGTAATCATTAATAAGAAACGTTCTTATTTTAAAAGTTAATAAAGATTTAATGAATTGTGATTCATTAAATTAGTAAGATAATTAAATGGATCATTAATTAATTTAATTAAGAAATTAAGGGTTTTAATTAATTAAATAAGGTTAAGGTAATTAAATTGAAATTAATAATGGTTAATTTGAGTTGATTACTTAAGAGAAGTAATTAATAAATTGTTAATGAAGATCATTAACTAAGATAAATCGATAATTAATAAATATTATTAATTCGTAATAATTAATTTGGATTTATTAATTTAATAATAATCATTGGTAAAGTGTAATTATTTAATGGAAATAATTAAGGAATTAATTATTCAGTATGATTGATTGGGTGTAATTAATTTATTATTAATTTGCCATAACCCGCAAGTTTATTTATAGAAATCAATCTGATTTAAAATAATCAGATAATTAAATTGATCCTACTTATGGATGTTTGAATTTTATTGGGTGTTGAACTATTTGATATTCCCGATGCCTGATGCTTCGTGATATATCTTGATCTGTGTTGTGATCAGTAATTTATTTATTTGTGATATATATATATATATCTGTGATCTGTGAATGAAAGATAAGCGTTATAGTTTATACTGCTTATCAAATATATTGCTGTATTTGAATCTGTGACGATTTGTAATGTTGCACTACTGTGTAAAACCCCTGGACCACACTTTTACACACACAAATATGGATTTCATGAGGAAATTGGTTAAGTCACAGATGATTTAATTTGATATTTTTGAAATTGAAATTTTAATTTCAATTGATTTTCGAAATGGATTTGGGTTAAATGTTAAAGCTTTGGAAAGGAGATTTTAAGATAAAAGGTTATTTTAAATAACTTGGTAAAGTTTCCAATTTAAATAATTTAATTTGAATTCAAAATTTTGAATTGAATTCAATGATTGGAAATTATGGTTAAAGATGTTATAAATGTGTTTATATGAATTCAAACCATTTTGAAAGTATTGTTTGAGAATTTGAATTTTACCAAAAGATCTTAACTCGTGTAAATGAATCAGATTTCCGAAATGAAAACTGTTTGTTTTCAAAGAATAAAAGCTTTAATATAAGAAATGAAATTCCAATTTAAGTTAAAGGAATTTCAAGTTTGAATTGAAAAATGGTTTTCCAAGTTATGAGTGAATTCTTTTTGAAAGCTATGAATTGAATCTGTTTATTTTTAACAGATTTAAGATGGTGATTTGTTTAAACCATTCGAAATGAAATTGTTTTGAAACCTATAAGTTAAATCTTTGATTTAAAGATTTAAAGATTTAATGACTAAATCCAATTGAAATGGAAATTGATTTGGGAAATCTATGAATAAATCTTTGTGAAACTGGGTGAACTTTGTGAATTGAATCTTTTTATAAAAGATTAAAATGGTAATGTGTTTAAAAACCATTTGAAGAAAAGCTTTGAATAATAAGTTGTGACTTAATTGAAATCCCAATATCCATATGTTTTAAAATATCGCGCTCATTATTCGGTTTAGCCGGGAGAGGACCTTGGTGTTATATAACCCATTCCGAATAATGATACGACGTATATGGATAGCATTTGAAGACCGGTGGTGAAGACCGGATATTTTCGAAAATGATAGGACAACTCGTCGAATGTCTCTGCATCGGCTGATCCCCAGTATAGAGATTTTAGCACCCTTTGTGATGGGAAGTCTGGACGTGATTAGAAATTACCCGGATTTGCAAGGGCTTCTTTGGAAGTGCCTTCGGTTCTGTTTCAAAACCGAAATAGATTTGTATGGTTGTATGTCTGACACTACACTTTGAGATATAAAGCTGATTTCTTTCAAATACATTTCTGTTTGGTGGCGGAAATTTATTCTATTAGCTTAACACCCTTCTCTGAGACGTACGAGCTCAGAGGTTATGTAGTTGAAGGTTATTGGTGATATATTCCTAATTTGGTAGTGTGGCATGCTGAGTGCTGCTGTGTGTTGTTGATCATTTGTTGATCAAAGCATGGCTTTGTGAAAAAGCGTAGCTTTGTGGACGATACCTCATCGGACCTCACAGACCGGTAATGGTCGAAACAGGAAAGATGCGGCAAGGTTTCAGGGGTAGCTCCCCTAGGGTATATCCATTCCTTCTGGAAAAGGGTGGTATTATGGTATGGAGCCCTGATACTTACTCATGTGGACACTATAATATATTTACTACTGTGTGATGTTGGTGTAGAGAGCTCTCGGATAAAGGTCCCAAAGGACCAGGGGTGGAATATCTCAGGTTTACTACCCGGGAAGGGGGTAACCGGCCTTGTGTTGGCAGAGAGCCAGGTGGTTCTCGGGGCGTCCCGCCAGAGGCGTTCCCATATGGTATAGGAAGTTCCTTAGCCTGACCATTTGTTGGAAATCCATCTTCCAATACGAACCCTGTACGGTTTTAGTTGTAGAACCTGCCATTTACTTATGGTGGCGCCCCACTGTTTAGATGGTAGCTATAGTAGGCATAGTTCGGAATGTCTATGCTGGCTAAGATTAATATTGTATTTTCGAAATGTTTTCTGCACTATGCACTAGTAATAATATCAAAAGAGTTTTGTTTGCGTAGTAAGCATGTTTGACTATCATAAGAAGAAATCTCCTCCAATTCTGCGTTTGCATTGTGTGTGTGGCGGGAGGTCTTATGGTAGTTTCATTTTCCAAAAGCATTGCGGGTTTCAATGTTTAAAATTCTTTTGTTGTTTTTTTAAAGATAAACTGTTTTTGTTGCTCACACCAATCCCACGACTGACCTGGAGTTTATTATTCCTTTCCTAAACTCTGGGTGCCCACAATTTTCCACACGGGCAGTCTAGAGTTGGGTTTATCAGATATTCAGGTTTAGTGGATTATCTAGAGCTAGTTCACTTCATCGGAGTTGATGACTGCACCTTCTTATCTTAGTGCATCGTGTTGGTGTTTCAAGCTGGATGTTGGAGTTGTTGGAGTCATTCTCTGACTAATCATTAGGAGTTATCACTTCAGTTATTTCCGCTGTATCATTATTTATCTCTGATATTGTTGTATCATATTGATATCATTGTTGTATATCATACTGGATATTGTAATTATTGGAGTTGTATATGATATCATCTGTTTTCTTTCTTCCGCTGTGTTGTTTACTTAATTGTGTTATAAGCTCCGGCATGACTCGAATTTCAACGATTGGATCTGCGGCACTCAAGTACAAGTGAAGTACGGGTGTTGATTTTCGAACGTTGAAATTCGGATCGTGACAAAGTGGTATCAGAGCTAAGGTTGAACTTTAGCTCAGGAGTATAACACATTAAGTAGCTCATTAGAGATAGGGTGAAGTATACCCTAGAATGAGTATCCCTAAGATATCCGTTCGAATGCCTCAGTAAATTCTCTTACTATCCACTGATAGTGAGTATGAGTGTAAGAAGAGGATGAGATAGGGGAGAGGGGAATACGACTATAAATGGTCAATACCCTGTAACAACAAGGAAATAATATTTTCTCTATCAATCTCTTTTGTTCCTCATCTTTTCTCAATTCTTCGATAGTTTCTGGTAGATCCAGAAAGAAGATTTGGTATATTTGTATGGGACATAAACTCCAAATGGACCAGAATTGTTTGTTTGGATGAATTGGTTGCTTTAGTTGCTATGGTTGATAGGTATACTTTAGTTTCTAAACTGAAAGTTTTGAAATCGTATCCATATATTTGTCTATTCTTTGGGTCCGGATATATTCTACGAATGGTTAGTTATCCCTTTGAACTGACCAATGCCCCTGCATATTTCATGGTCTGGATAACCTGAGTATCTTGTGAAGTGTTAAAACAGAATCATTCTTGTATCTATTGTTGGTATTCTGAATTGGTAAGCCAAATGCAGAATAGATATTCAGTTTGATTTGATGAAACATTTTTCATCTCTTCTTGTGTCTCCTTGGCAATTTAGAGGACGAAATTCTTTTAAGGGGGAAGGTTGTAACGACACCAGATTTTAAATTAAATTTAAATTGATAATTAATTGAATTTTTGAATTAAAAATCGTGAAATGTATCGATGAATTGATGCGAGTTTCCCCGAGTTCAAATAAAAATGTGTTAAATTATCTGAATTTAAAATCTTAAATATAAATGGTTTGAAAATAAAAATAAAAGTATATACATTGACACAAGTATAAAATAAATAAATAAATAAGTGAATTTTTAATTTCTTATTGGTGGTTAATATATAAAATAAATACAAGACAATAAATAAAAATAATAATAAAATATTTGAGTTAGAAATAAAAATACAAAAAATTATATAAGATAAATGATAAAAATATCAAGTAAATACATTTGCTAAACTTTAACAACTAATTAAAAAAATAGAAATCATCTATATTACAAGATAATAGGAAATAAATAAAATATAAGATATAACAATGTAAAGTAAATATATATGTTTCTTAATCTCATGTTAATAAATCAATACAAGATAATACAAATAGAGTAGACTACAAAAGTAATAAAAGTTAAATAAAAATAGAAGTTCACTTATTTTATAAAGTAATAATAATTAATACTTAAGCTATGAATAAAAATAAAAACATTGATATATAAGATGAATTATAGGATTGTAAAATATAAGGTAACCCATAGATAAAATCTAATAACTTTATAAAGCACATAAGATACTATGATAGCATACCAGATAAGTAGAGATGTAATAAGACAAGTATATATATATATATATGAATGTGTTTATTTTAGAATGAATATAAGTATACACAATATAAAATCAAGAGAGGATATATATTAACTTATAGGACAAGCCAAGTAATAAATGCTAGTACACCATACAAATATCCATCAGCCGAAAGGAAGAAAAAACAAAAAAAAGTGGAAAATCATTTGTACATACCGTATAAAAAAAATTAGATAAGTATGAGACATAAGGTACTTAGCATTAAATGCTTTCATCTCAGCTCAAAGTATTTGGTCAATTCGAAATCTTACAAAATGTGTTCATCAGCCTCCAAAAACATGAAAAATCTCTGGCCAAAAACTTTAAACAAATATTTTCAGTACAAATGAAGAGGAAAAAAAAACTCTGCCTCTTGTACAAGTAATAATATAAAACCTGTAAACTCATTTTCTACACATCAAACATTTTCATCTCATTTCGTTTTCAAAGACTTAGCTTACCAGAGAAAAATAAATAGACAAATATATTACAACTGAAGCTGAAATTTCAACTCAACAACAACTCAACTAAATTCAACAAAGCAAGGAGGATCAAAAAAATCAGGCTGATAACAGTTTAAAACAAGAAGTTTTTCTCTGTTCAACATTGTTTTAGGTGAGTAAACATTTTAAATTAAAACCTAAGTAAATAAATATCTGTTTGCTTGTGAAGTCTGAGATGAATGATGCTTTGTTTGTGTATATATATGAGTTATCTCTGTATTTATGAATGTTTGTAAGTATGCATGCCTGTTGAATTTATACATCCCTGTTCTTGGCTCAGAACATAAAAGTTTTGATCAAAAATCCAAAATCTACTCACCTGATCTTTGTTATACTTTGAGATTCAAACATTATATGTTTGTTTAATCATAAATTAAAGTTTAAAATTTATTTCAAGTAAAACAAGTTTGAATTTTTTCTGGAATCAAGATTGTAACGACCCGTAAATTTCAACGGTTTTAATAGCGTAATTAGTTGAAATTTTGTGAAATTTTAAACGATAAAATTTTGAAATATAAATTTGATATTTGAAATGCGTCTAGTTAAACATAGCAACTGGTAAATTTTCGTCCGAAAATATGAAAATTTATTTCGCGCGTAAATTCACTTCAATTCAATCAGTTAAAAAGTAATGAAAATAAAACGTTTTCAAAACCAAAATATTTTTATATAGAAAAATTCTAAACCATCTTCTGAGCAAGATGTCAGTTTGTCGTTTTTCAAAATTTGGACATCTATTGCTCCGTCGTTCTTATTTTCTGCAAAATAGCAGTATTCTGGTACCGATATCGATTTTGATCGGATGACCGTACCACTGATATCTGTACACCGTTTTAACCGTCTAATCGCGCTGGTCACCATGGTATATTCATTTTTGTGTTTCAATGACCGGTTCGCGGCGAAGCTGCAAAACGGCCAACCGTATCGGTACCCGCGTGCAATCTGCCTCGAGACGTTCCGCTATCCTTTGTGTAATTCAATAGCCATCTGTATTAAATCGTTTCCTTGAATTCAAGCATACCGATCTTTTATATTCTAATTTACACGGTTTCATTTTTATTTTTATTATTATTTTTCCATTCGTTCACATTCGTGAAAATGAAGAGTCGGCCGAGCTATGTCTTCTCCATCCACCGCTTCATCTAGCCTTCGCATCTACCCACATCCACCCGATCTCAACGTTGCCTCCACTCATTTGCGCCCACTGCTGCACGGCCCGAGCCACTCATCCACCTCGGCAACTCGAGCTACCCCATTATCAATCGCCTATCCCACCACCGCATGCATCTATGGGCCGCCTCCATCTGCTCCACCTCAGCAGCAGCAGCGTGCATCTCTGTCCCCTCCGCCTCATTTCCCCGGTCGCCTTAACTCATACTTGTGAGTGGGTAAGTATATTATAGTCCAGTTTATATATTGGTATGCATAATGTTCTGATTTTTGTGTTGTAACTGAAAGTATATTTATGTTAGTATATATAAACATATATATTGATTTTGTATAGAGGTGACAGTGTCATATGTTGGCATATATTATATAGAAATATATATTTGGTTTGTGTTAAAATATCATCTTCTTGTCAGCATGAATTGTCTACTTAATACATATAAGTGTTCGCATGTTATAAAGCCATCAAGCTTGGTTTTGGTGCTTATAGTCCTAGAGTATATTACATAATGCGGTTGTTCTTTAGTACTGTGTACTACATTATATCAGTATATATATATTCACATATTTGTTTATATAAGGTTTTGTCAAGCTTTGTTTGTTTTATTTTTCTAAGATGATATAGTTTAAGTAAGTTATACCGGTAACACATCATTTATATATATTTATTTTGAGCACCGTTGGTAAAAGGGCTGATTTATATGTTTATTTTAAAAAGTTTTTTTTTTTTTTGAAAGTAAAAAACGTATGTGCCTTGTATATATATGTTGTTCGAATGTATATAATACTTGTTGTTTTATGTATGTATTAGTAGTGTAACCTATTCAAGTTTTAAGTAATATGTGTAGTTGTTATTTATATATTAGTACTCCTAAAGTAAGTCTATTGTGTTCTTTGAGGTTACGTGCATTTATGGGTGAAGTTATAGCCTATAAAGGCTAAAAGATGCAGCACTCCTATTCTAGCATATAAGTATAATATATGTTACTGTATAGTTATAGGTAGGTACAAGTTATGTATGTGTTTATTTTATTATATATAAATGTTGTCTCAAGGACGACCTGCATACTTACATTCAGTTGTATATTGTATATATACAGAGTTTAACTATTAATTTGAATGCATTTGTTAGTTTCAAAATTTATATATATATTGAGACTTTGTCTACGTGTTTGGATTTAAATGTAAATTTTGAGATATGTTTGAATTTATTATTTAGTATGTATATATAGATATTTTCAAATTAAATACATTATATAGGTAGGTATTTTTGCATTTTTAGAGTATATATATACACGTATTTACTTCAAATTATATTATGTAGATATGTTGTTTTATTTACGTGTTTATTTAAAACAATAGATTTTGAAATTCATATATATATATATATTAATATATTTTTGAATTTAGATTATATATATATATATAGTTATATATATAAGTTCACTTATACCATATATCTGCATCGATCCAATTCTGATTTAATTTTGTCTATTCCTTATCTTTCAGCCTTGTTTGGCCGTCGAATTCGCGCCCATCTTGTTCCGTTTGAAATTCGTGATTAGATCCACAACTCGCTCCCATTTCCGTTCATCTCTCTAGCCTCGAAAGGTGAGCACTCACTCACGATTAACGTTCTTGTATTTATTAGATTTGATTTCAATTGAAACGACAATTGAAATTTGCTGCTGTTAGTTAATTACACTGTTATATATGCTATTACCTGTATCAGTTCACCTGTGACATCTGACACCATTATCTGTTAATTATTTATGCGATGATAATACAGTTTGGCTGATAATTGATTGATTTTTGATGTTTATATTGGACGTTAATTTGTTAATGTTAAAATGATAAATGGTATGCAAATTTAAATGGATATAGAATAGTTAAATGTTAAATTTGATTAAATGAAAATTATGACCCCTTTAACTGTTAACTTTATTGACACGTAGGATTTGTTTAATTACACTTTGAACCACTGAATGTAGGTTGTTAAATTGATGATGTATGAAATTGAATTGAATGACAAGTGAAAACCGTAATGTAATAATCTTTAATCTACATGAAATGATAGTGTAGATTCTAGAAATAATTATATTAATTCGTACAAATAACAATGCGAATTAATACGGTTATTTCGGGATTTTTTGAATTGATTATTGGATTGTTATTGATTGTTGCTATTGCTTGTTTATTTACTTTGACACCATCCCAGTTATCACACTGCAAGTTCCCTTTGTATGTTTTGATTTTGAATTGAATTGGAATCGGGTTGAAATGATAAATACCCAAATTGAACTTTGACCTAGGAAAGAAAATTAAATAAAACCCGATTGGTCAATAATTTGATTTAAAAATAAAACGAAGATTTTATTTGAATAAAGAATATGGTTTTGAAATGAGGTTGAAATTTGAATTTTTGATGAAAGGAAAATGTTAATATTTAATAATCTGAAACAAAATATTAACAATGTAATCGATGAAAGAATGTTGTTTAATTTGAGAAAAGATTGAATTAAATTTTGAAATGATTTAATAATTAAGTTTGAAATTATAATTAAGTTTGAAATTATTAAACTGTGAAATTATTTAATAATTAAGTTTTTGAATTATTTAATAATTAAATAAGATTGAATGATTTAATGATCAAATTGAATTGAATTCCTTAATAAGAAAAATTGAACTTTTGAATAAGTGGATTTTAGTTCGTAAATAATTGAAATTGAGTTTCTTTATTTATTAAGTTTTGGAAAATCATTTAAGTAAGTAAATAGGTGAAATAGGTGAAATTGAATTTCTTTAACAAGAAATAAAATGTGATATTTTGGAATTAATGTAAGACTTGTAATTGAAAGAAATGATTGACGAATTTAATTTAATTCAAAATTGTAAGTTTGTTTAATGAAGTTGAACTTAAGAATTGATTAAATGAATTGGAAATTTAATTGAAATTGTTTTGAATGATAAAGTAACTTAACGAATGTTGAATGAAATGGATAAATGAATGTAAATTGATTTGAATGTTAAATTAAATTAATTTAAATGATTTTGAAATGAAACTGATATATGAATTTGGATCAATATTTGAATTGTTTAAATAGAAATTGAAATTGAATTATAAGATTTTGAAAGTGTAATTTGGAAGTTTTTGAGATGTCAATTTATGGAAATGGTTTGAAAGACAAATGAAATGCTGGTTTACGAATTGAAATTGAAATTGAAATTGATTTGGTTTTTGAAATATATAAACGACCAATCGGTGTAATAATTACGAAAGTTATTAAAGGGACCGGGATCGGTAATGGATATACTCTCTATCTGAACCGAAACCACTTTATTAATTATACGCGGAGTGTTGATCCAGAACGAAGTGGATGGTTTTGGTGAACGCGTTGACTGAAGAAAGAGAACGATTTTGGATGACCCTTGACATGACTAAAACAGGAGCCGCGCCGGGCCATTGAGGATCGCCATCTCTAGCGGACACACTTCTTCGATACCATATCTATTACTTTTGTGATTCGATTTGGGTGCACCCCTCGATTATGGGAGTGTTGTTTCGCGGTGTTGGGGTAGTAGCTGCTATGCCCAACATCAGTCCGGATCAGGCAACTACTAGTATCCTAGTTGGTATCGCCTCATGTACCTTGTCATACTGATTATCCTATTCGCGACAACTACGATTTTGTTTTGTACCTTTAGTATATGGATTGCCCTCTGGTGACTTCCGGTTTTGGGGAAACTACGGTCTTGTATATGCTTTTGGGAATAAACAGGTTAAGAGGTGTATGGGCCCTGCTTAACCCTACTTTGATATCTTTATATTACTGATAGACATTATCTACTTAGCGTACATTATTACCTAGTAGATAGTTTAACGGATCCTTAAAGGATGGTTATTCCAAACATCCTTTGAGTTACTTGTATTTCAATTGCTATTTCACTTGAGTTGGATTTATTAATATAAGAATGTTAATCCTGACTCGAGTGTCTTGTGTTTTTGCTTTACGCTCGGGTCAGACTGAGTGTACCAGTATTCGAGACTCACCTTTGGAGTTGGAGCTTTGCTTGAAGATCCAGCCATCTATTCTGCTTTCAGTATTCGATGATTCCAGTGATGTATTCTGATTTGTATCTGATGTATCGTATTACTCTTCTGTTGTAAACTCTGATGTATTTTTATATATTCATATAGTAGCTTCATGAACTACTATCTCTTTTATTTCCGCTGCATTTATTACTCTGTGTCTGTGATCTGTGATTATATCTATTTACTGTATATGTTCAGTTTTGCCAAATTTAAATTAACAACGCGGTATTTTGAGCAATTCAACTCCGGCATGAGTGTCTACCTATACACTTATAATGGACGCGAATGGTCCAAAATATCGGGTCGTTACAGTTGGTATCAGAGCTTTGGTAGCTCTAGGCAAAACTTAACATATAGGGTAAATGTATTTACAGAATCACTCTCATTCGAGTTTCAATCTCTTCCTTTTGACTTGATTTCTTTGAATTTTTGAACGTTCCCTACGGTTCCAAATTTCATTCGTGTCCCTCACTATTCGTCTCCTTTCAATTCTGGAGTATCCCATAACTGCACTTCGAACAATCTTTATAATGAATCGGCGGTCTCGCCAAACTTCGAATGATTTGTAAAGGGTTGAAACTCCTTTACAATAGGCATTGATTTACCGGAGATTTCTGTATCCTCGGTTTACGATGCTATATATTCCCTGCTATACCTGAATTCCATCTCTTGAGATCGAGTGTCGATTTACCCTGGAATTCCACATCGATCTTATTCTTGAAGTTACGAACGACCCGGTTAAGGTTGCCCGTGAATTAAATAAGTTGTCCAGCTCCCGATTCTGTTAATTGAATTATCTTATTTTCTGTTTCAAACTTATCTTCGAATCGTAATTCTCTTTGATTTGAGTCTATCAAAAATTTGAATCTCTATCCACGCTTGAAATCCATTTTGTATCGTCAAGCGAGGAAGTGTATTTGTAAATAAATATTAAAAATGTTTAATATATATTGTGTTGTTTGAGTTGTTGATGTTGATTTGGGTTTCCGATCGATTCGTCTGATCAACGCTATCGATAGGATTTCCAAAACACTTGAGCAGAGCAAACTGACACAATATCGTTTTCAAATTTGGTAAATCAAATTAAGGTTTGTATGATTATATTATGAAATTCAATTGTTAATGAATCTGTTGTCCAAAAATGATAATATTCTATTATCATTTATTGTTCTAAATGAATTTATAAATATGGTTTATAAATTGATTGGAATTTGAAATGAATTTAATTCAGAAATTTGAGAATTTATTAGTTTCCGGTGATTTCGAACTTTGGTTTTTAAAAATTTTAAGGTATATTATTGAACGTACTTTCGAATAGAAATCGTTTTCAAATAATTTTTTTAAATGTTGAAATCAGTGCTCTTCTCTTTGTCGCTGGAAAATAATTTCGGTGATGGCGGCCGCATCATCGACATTCATTTTCGAGTTTCGAAGTGGAGATACCATTCTGTAGCTTTACTACGGTTTTGTTTTGAAAAATATTTTGATTTGAATTTCTTCAATATAATTTGATTTTTATATATATATGGGTATCTTATTTTAAAATTTTAATTTGATTTGATATAAATATATTATATATATCTCTAAATTGTTTAAAGTTAATCGGAAATCTAATTCTTAAAGGATGATTTTAATTATAAATAAAACCAAAATTTGGAATAAATATTTAAACTTGAATAAATTGAATTGGGAAATTTTATTTGTATATTGTTCAACTGCGTTCTAATACAACTTACCTAAATCATTCAGAAGTTGAATATGTAATTGGATAATATATAATATAAATTGAATTTATAAATAAAATTTGAGTGTTTATAATAAATGTTATACACTAAATTTTGATTATAAGATGTCAATAGAGTTAGATAGGATAATAAGTAAAACTTAGTTAATAATGAAATAAATTGTTTGAAAGAATTAATAAATTTGTTTTGAAAGAATTAATAAATTAAAATTTGATCAACATATGAAAATACCTTGAATTTGAAAGAAATTAATAGATGTAAATTAATTTAAATCGGAACTTTTATGGTTTAAATTAATTTATATGGGTTAAATATATGAGAGTAGATATATTAAGTAGAATAAATTTAATAGTAATTTGGAAAAAACAAGAATTTAAAATTGTTGAAGAAAATATGATTATAATAAAAGACTATTCAAATTTATGGTTTTAGAAATTGAAAATTTAGGATAAATGGGATAATAAGATAATGAATTTAGAAATAGTGAGATTGATTTTAGTGAAATCAATTGGATTAAATCAATTATAGAATATCCATTAATTTAAATTTGAATTTATATGGTTTAAATTAATTGTTATTTTATATTTCAAAAATATGTTTTTCTTTCTGGTTGTTTCTATTCTCCTACCTCGTTCCTTTTCGGGGACGAAAAGTTTTGAGTGGGGGAGAATGTAACGACCCGTAAATTTCAACGGTTTTAATAGCGTAATTAGTTGAAATTTTGTGAAATTTTAAACGATAAAATTTTGAAATATAAATTTGATATTTTAAATGCGTCTAGTTAAACATAGCAACTGGTAAATTTTCGTCCGAAAATATGAAAATTTATTTCGCGCGTAAATTCACTTCAATTCAATCAGTTAAAAAGTAATGAAAATAAAACGTTTTCAAAACCAAAATATTTTTATATAGAAAAATTCTAAACCATCTTCTGAGCAAGATGTCAGTTTGTCGTTTTTCAAAATTTGGACATCTATTGCTCCGTCGTTCTTATTTTCTGCAAAATAGCAGTATTCTGGTACCGATATCGATTTTGATCGGATGACCGTACCACTGATATCTGTACACCGTTTTAACCGTCTAATCGCGCTGGTCACCATGGTATATTCATTTTTGTGTTTCAATGACCGGTTCGCGGCGAAGCTGCAAAACGACCAACCGTATCGGTACCCGCGTGCAATCTGCCTCGAGACGTTCCGCTATCCTTTGTGTAATTCAATAGCCATCTGTATTAAATCGTTTCCTTGAATTCAAGCATACCGATCTTTTATATTCTAATTTACACGGTTTCATTTTTATTTTTATTATTATTTTTCCATTCGTTCACATTCGTGAAAATGAAGAGTCGGCCGAGCTATGTCTTCTCCATCCACCGCTTCATCTAGCCTTCGCATCTACCCACATCCACCCGATCTCAACGTTGCCTCCACTCATTTGCGCCCACTGCTGCACGGCCCGAGCCACTCATCCACCTCGGCAACTCGAGCTACCCCATTATCAATCGCCTATCCCACCACCGCATGCATCTATGGGCCGCCTCCATCTGCTCCACCTCAGCAGCAGCAGCGTGCATCTCTGTCCCCTCCGCCTCATTTCCCCGGTCGCCTTAACTCATACTTGTGAGTGGGTAAGTATATTATAGTCCAGTTTATATATTGGTATGCATAATGTTCTGATTTTTGTGTTGTAACTGAAAGTATATTTATGTTAGTATATATAAACATATATATTGATTTTGTATAGAGGTGACAGTGTCATATGTTGGCATATATTATATAGAAATATATATTTGGTTTGTGTTAAAATATCATCTTCTTGTCAGCATGAATTGTCTACTTAATACATATAAGTGTTCGCATGTTATAAAGCCATCAAGCTTGGTTTTGGTGCTTATAGTCCTAGAGTATATTACATAATGCGGTTGTTCTTTAGTACTGTGTACTACATTATATCGGTATATATATATTCACATATTTGTTTATATAAGGTTTTGTCAAGCTTTGTTTGTTTTATTTTTCTAAGATGATATAGTTTAAGTAAGTTATACCGGTAACACATCATTTATGTTGGGTGAATTCTTACCCGGAAGACCTCGAGACCCAGAAACGTGATCCATTCGGCAGAATCCATTCGGCAGTCCTCCCTCGAATCCATTCGGCAGACCCACCGGTCCAACCTCATCATTCCACCACCGGACCAACCACCACCGGTCCAACCTCACCATTCCACCACCGGACCAACTACCACCGGTCCAACCTCACCATTCCACCACCGGACCAACTACCACCGGTCCAACCTCACCATTCCACCACCGGACCAACTACCACCGGTCCAACCTCACCATCCCACCTCCGGACCAAGTGATGCCGAACCAAGTCATACCAGGCCAGATCACATCAGCCCAGGCCCATCTGCGACCATACATATCCTGGACCCCTACCCCTAGCCTCACTCTATAAATAGAGGGGCAAGGGTACAACAATGGGGACAAGTTTTGAGAGCTCAAGCACGGAAGGAACTTTCAAACAACTTTCTTTTACTTGTACCAAAGCTTTGTACTTGTAATCACAACAAAAGAAGAGAAATAACATATAAAGTGGACGTAGGCACATTCTGGCTGAACCACTATAAATCTGCATGTCTTTTTACAGTTTAGCCCCTGTTTTTCATATATTTGCATAAACCTCCAAAATCACTAAGAACAACATAAGATCTACTAAATCATACAATTTTGAGGTGTTTGTCCATTTTTTGTGCAAACATTTTTGGTGCTTTCACTGAGAAATAGAAACTCGAAGCTTCAGCTTCATCTACTTAACGAGTTTTCCTAACAGCATCGTCCGCCACTTGGAAAACATGCCTCCCAAACAGAGAAAAGATGTTAACAAAGGAAAAAACATCGCATCCAGTAGCCTTCCTGACCCAGCTGCCGCGAATCAAGTAAATCGTCCTCCTCCAGCAACGGCAACAAATGAAGGACAGGCTAACCCAACCACTCCTGCCACAGAACAGCCTGCAGCAATTACTAGGGCAGATTTGGACAGAGTTGTTGTTGAAGTAACTAACCGCTTCACGTCCCAGCAGGAAGCCTTGGTGGACCATCTCATGTCACGCTTGAGGGACGCTGAAGAATCCAACCGCAACACTGAATCATGGGGCGAGTCCCAGTCTGGAGGATCTCAGAGACAGCAAAGATCTTCCTTCTTCGAAGGAGCTAACGGCAGGAGTAGCCGTGGTAGGAGCCGAGACCGAGCCCAGCCCGAAGTTAGGCCTGAGGAAACGTTTGGTGCCGAACCCAACGGGGAAGGTACCGGGCGAAGGTCAACTGCAGCTGAGCCTGTCATGCTGCCTAACCACAGAAACACCGGTGAACGGGGCCGAGCTAGAGTTCAGCCCGAAGTTGGACCCGAGGAAGTGCTTAGATCAGAACCCAACAGGGGAAGATCAAGGCAAGGGCCAACTGTAGCTGACCCAAGCATGCTCCCAGAAGATCAAAGACAGCCACTGGAAAATATGAGGAATGATAGACGATACCATCCCTACAGGTTGTCTGGATGGAACCAACCCCACATAACAGAACCAAACTCATTTCTGTCTGCTCCAAATTCTGATGAAAGGATGGCGCGCTTATTCAGAGAGTGTGTCCAACGGGAGCAAAGAGATCGAGGGATAGGCGCTAGGGTAACCAGTCCTTTCGCCCGCAATATCGAAGTTGCTATCACCCCCCGAGAATGGAAGATGCCAACAATGGAACCCTACAAAGGAACCTCCGATCCCATTGTACACTTACAGAGATACACACAGCACATGCTCATGAGTGGAGCAACAGAGGGAGTACTGTGCAAATGCTTTCCGCTCTTCTTAGCAGATCTTGCTACCTCCTGGTTCTGTCATCTACCCCAAGGATCCATCAGCTCATGGGAAATGTTGAAAGAAAAATTTATCAGTCAGTTCCGCATCCATGTGGAGCAACCTAAGGACGCTTATTCCTTATCCAGCGTCAAACAGAAACCTGGAGAGAAGCTGCAGCAATACCTAACCAGATTCAACGCCGCAGCAGCCGCAGTTCAAGACGCCGATGAGAAGCTTATCCTGATGGCCCTCTGCAGTGGGGTGCATCCGGACACTAAATTTGCTAGAAGATTGACAAAAGAAAAACCAGCTACTTTACCCGATTTCTTCCATGAAGCCGGGAAATACATGAGGCTTGAGGATGCTGCCATTGAGGGGCAGTCAGGACAGCAAAGTAAGACGACCCATGGCAACGCCCCTGCTGTGGCGAGGGACGCTCGAAGAAATGATTCCAGAGACAATGCTGGGGGCAAGAAAGTAGAAAAACGCCTATATCGACCAGGACCAAGATTCGACTCTTACACCCCTTTGAACGAGACCGTCGAAAACATCTTTCTTGCCACCCAAGGCGAAGTTAGATACAAACGCCCACCATACAAGAAGGAATCAGATAGCGCACAGAAATCTGGAAAGTTCTGCCGCTTCCACAAATCCCACGGACATGATACCAACGAATGCCATCATCTCCGAGATCTGATTGAGGAACACATCAGAAGAAAGAAACTGGAACGCTATGTAAAGAGTCAAGACAGGACTCCAGCTCCTGCCAATGAAAACCCAAGGCTACCCTCACCAGGGACCGGCAGAGGCGACCGCAACGCTAGCAGCTCTAGTCAAGAGAAGATAGTGGTCCACACCATCTCAGGAGGTCCGCACATCGCAGACAGAAGTTGGAAAGAGATGGAAAGATATGGGAAGTCGCTCAGAGACAATAGAGACTGTGTCAATACGGTTATAGAAGAGCGCCACCCAAAGCGGAAAGAAAGTGATGACATCACATTCAGTAAACGCGACCTAGAAGGAAGACAGTACCCTCACATGGATCCCATGGTTATCTCTGCCCGACTCGGTCCCGCCGAAGTTTACCGAATCCTAGTAGACACTGGAAGCTCTGTAAATATCCTGTTCAAACACGCATTCGACAAAATGAGGCTATCAATGAAGGATGTATCTCCCTGCAGCAAACCGCTACACGGTTTCACTGGAGATGCGAAAATGCCCATCGGGCAGCTGGACCTCTTCGTTGAAATTGGAAGCCATCCCCGCTCCGTTGTAAGGAAACAGACGTTTGTGCTGATAGAAAACCATTCGGCCTACAACGCCTTCCTAGGGAGACCAGCCCTATCTGACTTCCAGATTGTCCTAGCCCCGTGGTGCCTGAAAATGAAATTTCCAACAGACAATGGGGTAGGGGAAGTGGAAGGAGACCAAGATATTGCACGAGACTGCTATGTAACCGAACTTCGCAACAACCACAGGAGAGATAAAGGGAAAGGTGTAGAGATTGCCCTCTGCACAAAAAGCCTTGAAGCATAGCAACTAAAGAAAGCCCCTCCTCTTCGATACACCAGCGACCCTTTCAATGAATTAGACCCTAGGGACAAAGAGGAGGAGGCCACCGCCGAGCCTGCAGAGGCTATGGAGTTTATATCTGTAGACAAGCACGACTCAAGTAGGCTACTGAAAATTGGGTCGCAACTGAAAACTGAATTGAAGGAACAACTCATTGATTTTCTCCGCCACAACTTGGATGTGTTCGCTTGGTCACACGCTGACATGACCGGAATCTCCCCCAACATAGCATGCCACGTATTAAAAATTGATCCTACCAAGGCGCCCGTAAAACAAAAAAAGAGAAGTATGGGGGCAGAGCGATCAGCAGCCCTCGATGAAGAAGTAAAGAATCTACTCGCCAATGACTTCATACGAGAAGCTATTTACCCAGAATGGATCGCCAACCCGGTACAAGTAAAAAAGGCTAATGGGAAGTGGCGGACCTGCATTGACTTCTCCAACCTAAACGACGCCTGCCCAAAGGATTGCTTCCCGCTTCCCAGAATCGATCAACTTGTAGACAGCACAGCCGAGCACGAACTCCTGTCTTTTATGGATGCATACTCAGGATATAATCAAATTCCTATGCATGCTCCCGACCAAGACCACACTAGTTTCATCACCGACCGGGGTTTGTACTGCTACAAAGTAATGCCCTTCGGACTTAAAAATGCAGGGGCCACCTACCAGCGCCTCGTCAACAAGATGTTCGCAGGACTAATAGGACGAACAATGGAAGTATATGTAGACGACATGCTGGTAAAATCACGGAAAGCCAAAGATCACGTAAGCCACCTAGGCGAAATGTTCCAGGTACTTCGACAGTATGGAATGAAGTTGAATCCACTAAAGTGCTCCTTCGGAGTGTCATCGGGAAAATTCTTAGGATTCATCGTCCATGCCCGAGGGATAGAAGCAAACCCTGAACAAGTCCGAGCATTAAGGGACATCAAGATACCTTCCACCCGAAAGGAAATGCAAAGCCTAAATGGAAAAGTGGCTGCCCTAAGCCGATTCATCTCCAAAGCAACGGACAAGTGCATCCCCTTTTTCGAAGCTCTAAAGAAAGATAAAGGAAAGTTCGAATGGACGGACGAATGCTTGACCGCTTTCCTTAACCTAATCGAACACCTCCAGAAACCACCGGTACTCTCGACCCCAAGCGAAGGCGAAGAATTATACCTATACCTTGCTGTGTCATCTCACGCTCTAAGCGCTGCCTTGGTAAGGGAAGATAACCGCACGCAACGACCAGTTTACTTCGGCAGTAAAAGGTTTACTGGGGCAGAAGTCAGATATCCTAAGCTTGAAAAGTTAGCGTACTGTTTACTAATCACTTCACGAAAGCTACGTCACTACTTCCAATCCCATTCCATCAAAGTTCTGACCGATCAACCACTGAGGCAGGTACTCCATCGTCCCGACACTTCCAGGCGACTACTTAAATGGTGTATTGAGCTGAGTCAATATGATATCACCTATCACCCTCGCACCGCCATCAAGGGACAAGCCATGGCTGATTTCATTGCAGAATTCACTACCAACGAGGATAAGGAGCAACTGGAAATAACAGAAGATATCAAGTGGAATCTCTTTGTGGACGGTGCATCTAACGAACAAGGCTCGGGGGCAGGTGTGGTAATAATCACTCCCAGGGGAAATAAACTGCACTATGCTATAAGGTTGGAGTTCGCTGCCACCAACAACGATGCGGAATATGAAGCAGTAATAGCCGGATTGGAAATTGCTATCGAGATCGGAGCCAATTCTATGTGTCTTCACAGCGATTCTCAGCTTATTGTTAATCAAATACTAGGGGAATTCCAAGCTCGAGAAGAGCGACTCATAGCATATCTAGAGAAGACCAAGTTACTTCTCAGCCGATTGGACCACTACCTAGTCAAACACATCCCTCGGGAAGAGAACCAAGAGGCCGACGAATTGGCAAAGCAAGCAAGTATGAGAGACGTCGCCATCTTCGGAGCAGTAACTGTCTCAAAGCAAACGATCCCAAGTTTTGAGCAAGTGAATCTGATAGCTGCAACCGAAGAAGCAACTTGGATAACTCCCATCCGAGACTACCTACAGAATGGCACACTACCCGACGGGCGTAACGAAGTCAAGAAAATCTTGAGGAAAGCGTCCCGCTACACAATACAAGGAGACATCCTCTACCGGCGCGGGTTCTCTAACCCATTGTTAAGGTGTGTCGCCGGAAGGGAAGCCAAGGAAATCTTATCCAACATTCATCAAGGAAGCTGCGGAGATCACACCGGAAGGCAAACGTTAGCAAAAAAGATACTCCGATACGGATATTTCTGGCCCACCTTAAGCAAGGACGCCTTAGATTTCGTCAAGAAGTGTGACAGATGCCAAAAGTTTGCTAAGATCCCTCGGCTACCAACAACCGAGATTACTCAGATGACCAGCCCTTGGCCCTTTGCAGTATGGGGAATTGACTTAATCGGTGAACTGCCAATGGGTCGAGGCGGCGCCAAATATGCTATAGTAGCAGTCGACTATTTCACCAAATGGGTGGAAGCGGAACCTCTAAATAAAGTATCTTCAGCGAAAGTTATCAACTTCTTAATCAAAAATGTTCTGTGCAGGTACGGAGTCCCACTAAGAATCATATCAGACAATGGACTTCAGTTTGACAGCGAGGAATTCGCCAACTGGTGCCAAGAACACGGAATTCACAAAAGCTTCTCATCCGTAGCATATCCCCAAGCAAACGGACAAGTCGAAGCAGTCAACAAAATTCTGAAAACTCTGATCAAAAAGAAGCTCGAAAAGTCAAAGGGCGCTTGGGTGGATGAACTCCCTACGGCACTATGGGCCTACCGCACATCTTTCAGAACATCAACAGGGCACACTCCTTTCTCTTTGGCATACGGATCGGAGGCTATGCTCCCAGTTGAAACCATTGCGCCTTCCCACCGTAGGATCCACTATAACCCAGAAGAGAACGAAGAGCTCCTCAACATGTCTTTGGATCTAGTCGAGGAGAGAAGGAATGATGCAGTCCTAAAAACAGCAGCCCACAAGCAAAAGGTGGCAGCACAATACAACTCCAAAGTCAAGCATCGTACCTTACGAGAAGGGGATCTTGTCCTCAAGCGAATCTTCCCTTGCCCCGGAGCACTAGACCCAATCTGGGATGGACCATATGTAATTCATAAAGATCTCCACAACGGAGCCTATATTTTGTCAACAGTGGACAGAGAGGTGTTCCAGAGGGCATGGAACATCCAACACCTCCGTCGATACTTTTCTTAACTTGTATTGCCCATATGAAGTGAATTAACAAAGAGAATCAGTGGACGTAGGCATTTTTTCGTGCCGAACCACTTTAAAAAAGCCTTGTCTCTTTTTTAACTTGTTCCTTTGTATCTTGGCTGCTTGTTAACTTTATCCTTTTCTGTTGAACAAAATCCTGAGCATATAGCATTTCTATTCAGAGCACTCCACGATGCAACTTCACGTGGACAAGACCCAACAGGTATTATGCGAATCTATGCCCTCGCCAATGAGACACTTTTGCTCCGGCATCCCTCTGCTGCGGGTTAACTCATTGCTCGCGACGGCCCTTGAAGCCAACTGTAATGAGCCGATTATAAGCCACCGAGAAGGCCGACTATAGCCGAGGCAGCTCATTACGGCGTTAGGCTCGCCGGCGACTGTGAACCGATTATAAGCCCCAACATAAGGTGTGGCCAGCCAGGGGCAGTTCACAGTTGACGATCGGCACCCACGCTAGCCGGCCACAGTAAGTCGAATAATACCCATGAGTACGGGCCATAATGGCCCGGGTAGTTACTGTGCGCGATCTCGGCTCCGGTGTGTCTTAAGTGCGGCTGTGGTAAAAAAGAATTAACTCCCCGCGGAGGCGTAAGATGGGTGACAAATGTCTCCAAGACCCACAGCTAGGGAAAGTGACTACAAAACCCGTTTGCCACGAACTTAAGCACATCGAAGGCCTTCCGTGACTGGAAGTTTTACCATTTCACATGTTTCAATTTTACTTAAAAAACTTTCCTCCTATCCTCTATAACAAACCATAAAGTACAGGATGCAGGGTAAGAGATACCCGCCAATGGATGCAGAGATTCACAATCAGATGGCAAGGCATTCGACTGCTTTCCATGCTTGGTCATACAAGCTGCCATTTACAAACAGAACATGAAAGGCGGTATTTTCTTCCTTTATGTGCATATGCATGACTGTAATTTAATTTTTTCACACCACACGCTAACATTGCAAGTCATGAGATTATGATTTAAAACCAGAATCTGACATCAAACACAATTTAATTACAAGAATATACATAGCTACATGTCTCGTACGATATGTCGAAATAGCAACAAATATTCAAGAAACGACAGAATCAGCTTAAGCTAAAAAATTACACGTCAAGAATAATATTATTACAAGTAGCAAGAATCACAACTTAGAAGTTACTCTACTGTCTTAAGACTAACAGATTCAACACTGTCAAGCCTACAAAAAGAATTTTCCAGGTCCAATCAGGGAGCCGGTTGCGTCGAAGTCTTGTCCCTGCTCTTTTGCCCGCCTGCCCGGTCATAAAAAGGATTCATTAGTGATGAGTAACCAAGTTAACGGAAAGACTAGAAAGGAAAACTTACCAGCACCTGCTTCTTGACCATCCTGGTCGTCATCCTCTACCTGCACACCCGCCTCTTCAGCAGCAAGCAGCCGCATACCCTCCTTTACCGCCACTTTCTCCTCCTTGGTGAACTGGGCAGTGACCACATCCATACTGAAGACCGTTCCACCTTCTTTATCTGCATCAGCCTTAGCCTCCTCCAAAGCCCGAAGATAGGTCTTGGCCATGACCCTGGGATAATCATCCATCCAAGAGAGATTGCCCTGCTTCCAAGTCCGGAAATACATGTCCTGGAGCATGTCATCCATCATTCCCTCGTTCTCCTCAAACTCCCTCATCCGGGCATCGGAGGCCGACAACCTTTCGACGGCAGCATCTCTCTCCAGTCTGTATCTCGAGCAATCAGCCTGAAGGGACCTCCGCATCACCTCCATCTCTTCCCTCAACTTAGCTTGGGCAAGCTCTGCAGCCTCAAGTTTCTCGGACAATTCCTCCACCTACTCGAGATCCGCTCTCCGAACCTCATCCACCGTGGCAATGGCCATGTCAATCCGCTCTTTGCAAGCAGCTTCCATTTTCCGCAATTCGGCCCGACTGGCCTCTTCCATGGTTTTCCTTAATCGCCCAGTAGCAGCCTCATGCTGAGAAATCTGGATAGCCTGATCCGCAAGCTGCTTGGCCTGATCCGAAACCACCAATCGAAGTCGGATATTGGCGCTCCCAATCTCCTCTCCGGCCTTAACCAGCCGAGCATGATGCCCCATCAACTTCTTGGTCTCCTCTTCCACCCGATCAATATTAGCTTTGGCCTCGTCTCCCATAGTGACTATACGAGTGGTGAGTAGATCGAGATCTAAGGACTTGGCTTCATCAAGTACTCGTACCATGGGGTTACGGGGGAGAAGGTGTTCACCAGTGACTTCGTCAAAAGTAATATCATGAGAACCTGGATCCAGATCAGGATGACCCGCGAATGGATTACGGGCCAAGTCGGGACGGTCGATATGAATAACAGAAGGGTTTCCGGACGGGTGTGGAGAAGGTACAAACTCGCTACCCTCCTCAGTAATATCATGAATAGGCTGAGCCGGAGGCTGAGGACCGAGCGAAGTTTCGGATAAAGGATGACTCCTCTTCCTCTGCTGAATACCCTCTTCGATGACCCCAAGAAGAGGAAGGTATCCGACTACATCCCCAGAGCGTTGGGTTGAGGGCTTCGGCTTAGCAGAAATTTTTGAAAGTTTATATTGCTCGAGCCTGTGTCGAAGGTCTGAAGCTTTGGGCGTCTTGCCTGCTCCTGATATAAAGAACAAGTGTCACAATCTTACATTACTATATGATTCAAGAAACGCAGTAGATTACAAGTTAGAAAAGGAAAAGAAACACAGCTGTGGTTGTACAAACCCTGGGGAGGAGTGGGATACTGCAATAAGTCCTGGATTTCATTCCGGGACGGGAGCGGGTCATAAAATGTTCCTAAGTCCCTATCATTAGTGAAGCATGCAGGGGTCAAGAGTTCACCTTGAGTCGTCACAGCCGCCTTGGCCGGAATGGTCGGAAAATACTCACTGGCACCAGTCCCGGCTTTGTCCACCTTCCCGGTCTTCTCTACCGAAGCCGGATCATCATCCAACCCCTCGAAAGCTTGGCGGAGAGCATCATCCGTCCACTCTTGCATTTCGCCTACTTGCCCGGAAGACAGAGCCCTGGAACCATCACCACCCTGTCCATCGCCACCATCATCACCAAGACGCTCAACGTCACTTCCGCCCTCTGCCTCACCTCTTTCTTCCTCCGCATCTATCTCCCCCTGAGTAAGTGGACAATTGCTGGGAGAAGGACCGTCCGACCTCTTAAGTTTCTTGCCTCCGACGGTTGGAGGTTTCGTGAATGGTTTTCTCTTTCCACCCTCTGCAGCAACGCCTCCCTTAGCCTGAGCAGCCGCCCTCTCTTCCGCCATTTCCCTCAACTTAACTACAGACTGCTGCGGAAGGTTTAAGTTATATTCCAGAAGAATCGCATTTCTAATCAAGTAGGCAGATGATCTGTATTTCCCAAGAATGGCTTCTATCTCCGCCGCCGTCTGAACCAGGCGGTCAGTCTCCACAACCGGAAAGCCACCTGTCGCTAGCAAAAATGAGAAAGTATGAGAAGAAGCATCGCAATCGGAATAAAAATTATAAGTAAAAGCATCAACTTACATCCAGAGGTAAAGCGCCGGATGGAGACGGAGTCGTCCCTAACAAAGAACCACTCTTTCTTGAACATGCTGAATTTGGAGTACAGGTCCAGGACCGGCTTGAAGGTCACAGCAGACTCCAAGCTAATATATGGGGACCCCTTCTTATAGCCCCTTAAATTATACAAGTACCGGATCTCCCGGTTGGAGGGAGCGCGGCCATACTTCCTCCGAAAAATAACAAAGAGGCTCACCAGTATGGCATAAGAGTTGGGCTGAAGCTGGAATGGGGCCACCTTCAGGTACGTGAGGAAGCTGACTACCCAAGCATTGAGTGGCGGGATAGCACCACACATGCAATGGTACCTACTATAAGCAAAGTATCCTTCGGGAGGACTGTATGGCATGACTCCTGGGCCCGGCAGCAGCATGAGGGCTCTATCGATCCCAAAGGAACGAGATATAACATCGAGTTGCTCCTCTTTGAGAGAGCTAGGAAAGCAGTCAGGCGGGGAGTCCAGCAGCTCCTGGGGACCATATCCATCCACTAATGACCTCGGGGCAGGCCCATGACGCTCCGATCCTGATTGAGCTGGGGGCACGGCCGAGGACTCTCCTTCACCCCCGGATCTCCTCTTATCTGATCGAGTTTCAACTTTTCGAGACATTTATCTGCAAACATGGGAAAAGTATATCGTTAGAATATACGAGCAGCGTAATCTGGAATTTCGCTTAAAAATTCGAAGTATGAAACACGTGTTCACTCGATACAACAGTTCATTCGGCACTCAACTCGTAAGTTCATTCGGCACTCAACTCATTCATTCGGCAAAAAGAACCTCACCTTGATTCGGCGAAGGTTTGATTCGGCAAAGATAGATTCGGCAAAGGTTCGATTCGGCGTAGGTTTGATTCGGCAAGAGTTGTTCGGTAAGGAAAAGCAAAGGGGGTATAGCCCCTATATATAGCCAAGCGAAAGGCAACCGGATCAACCGGTTCGGCATTCCTCGCCGAATGGACCTATTTCAACTACGGGAAACGCCCAAGCACGAAACAAAGCGCGACACATGCAAACACGTGCCCCGCTTTGGGGGGCAAATGTTGGGTGAATTCTTACCCGGAAGACCTCGAGACCCAGAAACGTGATCCATTCGGCAGAATCCATTCGGCAGTCCTCCCTCGAATCCATTCGGCAGACCCACCGGTCCAACCTCATCATTCCACCACCGGACCAACCACCACCGGTCCAACCTCACCATTCCACCACCGGACCAACTACCACCGGTCCAACCTCATCATTCCACCACCGGACCAACTACCACCGGTCCAACCTCATCATTCCACCACCGGACCAACTACCACCGGTCCAACCTCACCATTCCACCACCGGACCAACTACCACCGGTCCAACCTCACCATCCCACCTCCGGACCAAGTGATGCCGAACCAAGTCATACCAGGCCAGATCACATCAGCCCAGGCCCATCTGCGACCATACATATCCTGGACCCCTACCCCTAGCCTCACTCTATAAATAGAGGGGCAAGGGTACAACAATGGGGACAAGTTTTGAGAGCTCAAGCACGGAAGGAACTTTCAAACAACTTTCTTTTACTTGTACCAAAGCTTTGTACTTGTAATCACAACAAAAGAAGAGAAATAACATATAAAGTGGACGTAGGCACATTCTGGCCGAACCACTATAAATCTGCGTGTCTTTTTACAGTTTAGCCCCTGTTTTTCATATATTTGCATAAACCACCAAAATCACTAAGAACAACATAAGATCTACTAAATCATACAATTTTGAGGTGTTTGTCCATTTTTTGTGCAAAAAATTTATATATATTTATTTTGAGCACCGTTGGTAAAAGGGCTGATTTATATGTTTATTTTAAAAAGTTTTTTTTTTTTTTTTGAAAGTAAAAAACGTATGTGCCTTGTATATATATGTTGTTCGAATGTATATAATACTTGTTGTTTCATGTATGTATTAGTAGTGTAACCTATTCAAGTTTTAAGTAATATGTGTAGTTGTTATTTATATATTAGTACTCCTAAAGTAAGTCTATTGTGTTCTTTGAGGTTACGTGCATTTATGGGTGAAGTTATAGCCTATAAAGGCTAAAAGATGCAGCACTCCTATTCTAGCATATAAGTATAATATATGTTACTGTATAGTTATAGGTAGGTACAAGTTATGTATGTGTTTATTTTATTATATATAAATGTTGTCTCAAGGACGACCTGCATACTTACATTCAGTTGTATATTGTATATATACAGAGTTTAACTATTAATTTGAATGCATTTGTTAGTTTCAAAATTTATATATATATTGAGACTTTGTCTACGTGTTTGGATTTAAATGTAAATTTTGAGATATGTTTGAATTTATTATTTAGTATGTATATATAGATATTTTCAAATTAAATACATTATATAGGTAGGTATTTTTGCATTTTTAGAGTATATATATACACGTATTTACTTCAAATTATATTATGTAGATATGTTGTTTTATTTACGTGTTTATTTAAAACAATAGATTTTGAAATTCATATATATATATATTAATATATTTTTGAATTTAGATTATATATATATATAGTTATATATATAAGTTCACTTATACCATATATCTGCATCGATCCAATTCTGATTTAATTTTGTCTATTCCTTATCTTTCAGCCTTGTTTGACCGTCGAATTCGCGCCCATCTTGTTCCGTTTGAAATTCGTGATTAGATCCACAACTCGCTCCCATTTCCGTTCATCTCTCTAGCCTCGAAAGGTGAGCACTCACTCACGATTAACGTTCTTGTATTTATTAGATTTGATTTCAATTGAAACGACAATTGAAATTTGCTGCTGTTAGTTAATTACACTGTTATATATGCTATTACCTGTATCAGTTCACCTGTGACATCTGACACCATTATCTGTTAATTATTTATGCGATGATAATACAGTTTGGCTGATAATTGATTGATTTTTGATGTTTATATTGGACGTTAATTTGTTAATGTTAAAATGATAAATGGTATGCAAATTTAAATGGATATAGAATAGTTAAATGTTAAATTTGATTAAATGAAAATTATGACCCCTTTAACTGTTTACTTTATTGACACGTAGGATTTGTTTAATTACACTTTGAACCACTGAATGTAGGTTGTTAAATTGATGATGTATGAAATTGAATTGAATGACAAGTGAAAACCGTAATGTAATAATCTTTAATCTACATGAAATGATAGTGTAGATTCTAGAAATAATTATATTAATTCGTACAAATAACAATGCGAATTAATACGGTTATTTCAGGATTATTTGAATTGATTATTGGATTGTTATTGATTGTTGCTATTGCTTGTTTATTTACTTTGACACCATCCCAGTTATCACACTGCAAGTTCCCTTTGTATGTTTTGATTTTGAATTGAATTGGAATCGGGTTGAAATGATAAATACCCAAATTGAACTTTGACCTAGGAAAGAAAATTAAATAAAACCCGATTGGTCAATAATTTGATTTAAAAATAAAACGAAGATTTTATTTGAATAAAGAATATGGTTTTGAAATGAGGTTGAAATTTGAATTTTTGATGAAAGGAAAATGTTAATATTTAATAATCTGAAACAAAATATTAACAATGTAATCGATGAAAGAATGTTGTTTAATTTGAGAAAAGATTGAATTAAATTTTGAAATGATTTAATAATTAAGTTTGAAATTATAATTAAGTTTGAAATTATTAAACTGTGAAATTATTTAATAATTAAGTTTTTGAATTATTTAATAATTAAATAAGATTGAATGATTTAATGATCAAATTGAATTGAATTCCTTAATAAGAAAAATTGAACTTTTGAATAAGTGGATTTTAGTTCGTAAATAATTGAAATTGAGTTTCTTTATTTATTAAGTTTTGGAAAATCATTTAAGTAAGTAAATAGGTGAAATAGGTGAAATTGAATTTCTTTAACAAGAAATAAAATGTGATATTTTGGAATTAATGTAAGACTTGTAATTGAAAGAAATGATTGACGAATTTAATTTAATTCAAAATTGTAAGTTTGTTTAATGAAGTTGAACTTAAGAATTGATTAAATGAATTGGAAATTTAATTGAAATTGTTTTGAATGATAAAGTAACTTAACGAATGTTGAATGAAATCGATAAATGAATGTAAATTGATTTGAATGTTAAATTAAATTAATTTAAATGATTTTGAAATGAAACTGATATATGAATTTGGATCAATATTTGAATTGTTTAAATAGAAATTGAAATTGAATTATAAGATTTTGAAAGTGTAATTTGGAAGTTTTTGAGATGTAAATTTATGGAAATGGTTTGAAAGACAAATGAAATGCTGGTTTACGAATTGAAATTGAAATTGAAATTGATTTGGTTTTTGAAATATATAAACGACCAATCGGTGTAATAATTACGAAAGTTATTAAAGGGACCGGGATCGGTAATGGATATACTCTCTATCTGAACCGAAACCACTTTAATAATTATACGCGGAGTGTTTATCCAGAACGAAGTGGATGGTTTTGGTGAACGCGTTGACTGAAGAAAGAGAACGATTTTGGATGACCCTTGACATGACTAAAACAGGAGCCGCGCCGGGCCATTGAGGATCGCCATCTCTAGCGGACACACTTCTTCGATACCATATCTATTACTTTTGTGATTCGATTTGGGTGCACCCCTCGATTATGGGAGTGTTGTTTCGTGGTGTTGGGGTAGTAGCTGCTATGCCCAACATCAGTTCGGATCAGGCAACTACTAGTATCCTAGTTGGTATCGCCTCATGTACCTTGTCATACTGATTATCCTATTCGCGACAACTACGATTTTGTTTTGTACCTTTAGTATATGGATTGCCCTCTGGTGACTTCCGGTTTTGGGGAAACTGCGGTCTTGTATATGCTTTTGGGAATAAACAGGTTAAGAGGTGTATGGGCCCTGCTTAACCCTACTTTGATATCTTTATATTACTGATAGACATTATCTACTTAGCGTACATTATTACCTAGTAGATAGTTTAACGGATCCTTAAAGGATGGTTATTCCAAACATCCTTTGAGTTACTTGTATTTCAATTGCTATTTCACTTGAGTTGGATTTATTAATATAAGAATGTTAATCCTGACTCGAGTGTCTTGTGTTTTTGCTTTACGCTCGGGTCAGACTGAGTGTACCAGTATTCGAGACTCACCTTTGGAGTTGGAGCTTTGCTTGAAGATCCAGCCATCTATTCTGCTTTCAGTATTCGATGATTCCAGTGATGTATTCTGATTTGTATCTGATGTATCGTATTACTCTTCTGTTGTAAACTCTGATGTATTTTTATATATTCATATAGTAGCTTCATGAACTACTATCTCTTTTATTTCCGCTGCATTTATTACTCTGTGTCTGTGATCTGTGATTATATCTATTTACTGTATATGTTCAGTTTTGCCAAATTTAAATTAACAACGCGGTATTTTGAGCAATTCAACTCCGGCATGAGTGTCTACCTATACACTTATAATGGACGCGAATGGTCCAAAATATCGGGTCGTTACAAAGATAGAACAGAAGAAAGTTTTTTAAATGGTTTTAAACTTTGTTGAAGTTAAGTTTGTCTTCGTCTTATCTTGGTGCATCGTGTTGGTGTTTCAAGCTGGATGTTGGAGTTGTTGGAGTCATTCTCTGACTAATCATTAGGAGTTATCACTTCTATTATTTCCGCTGTATCATTATTTATCTCTGATATTGTTGTATCATATTGATATCATTGTTTTATATCATACTGGATATTGTAATTATTGTAGTTGTATATGATATCATCTGTTTTCTTTCTTCCGTTGTGTTGTTTACTTAATTGTGTTATAAGCTCCGGCATGACTCGAATTTCAACGATTGGATCTGCGGCACTCAAGTACAAGTGAAGTATGGGTGTCGATTTTCGAACGCTGAAATTCGGATCGTGACACAGATTATGTTTTAAATTCCTAACTAGCAAAACATCCAAAATAAGAGGAGTTTTATAATTACCGACGTTGCCAATGCCAATTACATATCCTTTTGAGTTGTCTCCAAAGTTGACCAATCCACCATCTTGATATATAGTGTCATTGAGTATCTCAGGATTTCCGGTCATATGCCTTGAACAACCACTATTAAGTATCCATTTATCTTTCTCAATTGGCACAGTTTGTCCATTGGGTGTTGATTCTTCAAAAGCCATGTAACATGTCTGAACCTGTATAACAAACCAATTCGGTAGATAACTTGATTTTTCATAAAAGCTATATGCAGACTTATGATACTTTGATGAAAGGCATAAATTCAAACTAGTATTAACAAAATTTTCTAAAAATGCCATTTTTAATTTTTCAAGTTTCAGATTATGAAAACTATGAAAATCTATGCTCTGATACCAATTGAAAGGGTGTGCGGATTAAGGATCTTAAGGCTAATTTAACACTAGAGGGGGGGTGAATAGTGTTTAATGGATTCTAAGACTTATACGGACTAAATTAAAATTATGACACAAACAAATGCAGAACTTACCACAGAACAATCACAGAATCAAACACAGATGCAGAAAGTAAATAAAAAGCAGTAAAAGGAAAGAACACACCGGATTTTATACTGGTTCGGAGTTACCCTACGTCTAGTCTTGCACCAAGGCAAACACCTCGTACAGATTTTTATTATACCAATGTCAAGATTACAATCCTCAATTTCTAAAGGCCTTGAGGTACCCACCTGTCTTCGTGTCTGGGGCTAACTCTCTTGATTTACGGGACACAAGATCACCCAATTGATTTCCAGGCACAACCACACCTTAAAGAGAGACTCGATAAACTTTTGATTACAAATTGATCCTATAACTCTGAATAGAACTTTGATCTTCGAGAGAGGGCAGAGAATCAAACAAGAATGAGATTCTAATTTGATTCACTTGAGAATTCGACAGAATTTCGGCACGATCTTAAAAATATGAAAATTTTAGAATATGGATTTGTGGAGAAGAAGGAGTGAAGAAAATAGTTAGTTAAAAAATTCGTTTGTGAAGGCTATTTATAGACTAGCAACGGTCATAACCATTCATGAAGAGATTTAAATGAATAGACACTACTTTTGAAAATTGAAACTTTTGAATTTAACGGCCACCATGTCGACATGGGGTATCCCATGATGTCGACATCCCTTAGTTAAAAATAATGTAAAATTTGTTTTGAAAATGATATTGAAAAGAAAACAAGATGAAATGATTCTGGAGTATAATAAACTAATTTTCCTATGATTTAAAATAAAGAAGAGTAGAAAAATATATTTTTAGAATGTATATATAAATTTGATTTTAAATCTCAAGTATATATATATTATAAAAGAATATTTAAAAATCAGAAGATAGTTTTTAAGACAAACGAAGTTTAAAACAAGAGTTTGTTTTAAAAACAAAAACAAAGAATATTTTAAGGCTAAAACATCTTTTTGAAAATCATTTGAAAAGATATTTTTAAGGCTAAAACATTTTGAAAAGCAGTTTTGAAAATCATTTTGAAAAACCATTTTGAAGTAGTTTTGCAAGCTTCTTCCTGTAGAATATCTCATCACATCAGGACTCGAGAACTTGTACAAAACCAGGATGTTCGTGGGTTTGTAAGCCACTTGTCATAGGTTTGTAAGCTACTTGTCGTGGGTTTGTAAGCCACTAAGAAGATAGAAATGGGTTCCATCCCAAATGAAATTTGGAATGAAGATTTCTGTGCTATTATGAAGTTTTAACAAAAACTAGACACTTATCTTGAAATCTTGATACTCAGGAGTCTTCAAACTTGATTTCTTTATTCTTGATCTTTATACTGTACAGTCTTCAATAATCAGTACCTGCCTTATATATATCCTGCATGATAACATTCATATATATCTATACAATAGTGTTAGTATATAAGTTATAATAAAATAAGTTACAAAGGTTGTTGTCATCAAAACCACTATCTCCAGTTCCTAACAATACCCACCAACATATATTTTAGCATGTAGTTGCTTCAAGACCCATGCATGTGCCAAATTATACAATTGCTAAAACATTTGTATCTTGGTCACTTAGATATTTGCTTACTCAAGAATATGTATTATCTTCTATGTGTTTTGAACTCTTGAGCAATATAATAATGCAGATATTTGATGCATATTTGAGCACATATAAAAGTTATGCGATGAATAATCGCATTTGTATTGTTCGAAATCTCAATGAAATTGTTTCAATCAAAATGAGCAAGTAAACCATGATACGAGATCATGTATTCAATATGATTAATTGCAGTAAGGATCTTGTTATTTTAGATGTAACACTAGACCAAGAGCTACAAGATGGACCTAATAATTCAATAATTGAAATGTCATTTTGATCGGTTTACGTAAAGTGCAATTTATTTGATGTTCTTAAATGTTAAGGATGATCAAATAAACTATTGTAAAGAGTCCGATGCATTCTTTTAGTAAGGGTTTCCTTTGAGTGTTTCAACTATTTTGAAAGTAAAGTGAATGAACGAGAGTGGATATAATTTAGGCACGGTCAGGATGAAGAGAGTGAACGGGCACCTCGTCTTCATGAAGAGATATCGGAAATGAGAATTGTTAAAATACTAGTGGATATTTAATATGGAATGAGAAATGTGATTTCTATTCCAAATGTGATTTCAAATAAAATATTTTTTCTATGAGAGTTATTTTTTAGTTTAAGATATTTAATCTAAAACACTCATTTGTAAACTAGTCATAGTGGATGAAATAAATTAAGTGATTGAATGGAGCTTCGTATTTTCATACGTTATTATCGTAATAGCAGAAATAGTGGGAGCATACCACATGAACTTATTAGTTGACGCATCAAGTTACTAATGATGATCTTCATAAATATACCAAGTGTTATTTCTGAAATAATAATAGTATTTCTGTGTTTACCGAAAATAGATGTTTTATAATATTATAAGATAAATCTATAATAATGGTATTTGTTTTTATAAAAAAATGATGAATTAACTATAGAAAATACAGATGGATCTGAAAATTTACAATTAATTTTGGAACTATGGACCAAGTCATATCTTAGAGAAATGATAATGTAATCAAATGATTATGAATTATATAATGAATTATTTCTCAAATGATTGAGGGAAAAATGACCATTCAGTGGGAGCGACAAAAGAGTTAATGAACTCTTAAGATTGATACAAATAGATGTATGAAATCGAAGTCTAATAACGCCAAAACGATCCATTTATATCATTGAAATTAAACCAATGAATTATCATAGACCTAAACATGTGTATTTGATAGCAAGTAGTATATCTTTAATAAGTTCATAGAATATAAAATGGAAGTGGAAAATAACATGCAAAGGAAATAAAACAATTCAATTTGATCGAATAAGCGGGTATATTAAAAAAGGGTTCGAAAAATTCATAAAAATGGATCAGATTCGATCTCAAAATTCACTCCTTCCTATGATACACAATGATGTATCGATAAGGAATAATTGGACTTTGTTGGACAAAATATTATTGATGATGAGTGAAGTTCAGTTAACTTCTTTCTGTAAGAACTTCTACTTATGAGCAAGTAGAAAAGGTTAAATTAAATTCATCTAAAGCATAGTTTATGAGATCATACAAAATAAGACTTGATAAGTAACCCCTACATACCCTAGGTCAAGTAGTAGACGAGTCGTGTAAACTGAAGGCTGCATATAATACTTGCTCGTTAGGGATCTCGGATGAGCCACCCTAAAGGAGTTAGGGACCCGCCCATATTGGTTGAATAATTTGTGCTATGATCATAATACATGTTAAAGGTCTATGATATAATAATCTAACTTATATATTACAAAATAGGATCTCTAGTATGAATGATATAACTAACTAACAAAATTTAAAATAATTAGTAAATAAAGTAATATAGTGCACCGAGGTTTTATCCAGGTTCAGAGAGCCCGTCCTATGTTTAGACCTAGACCATCTTCTAAATTTTCACTATCATCCCCTCTCTTAACCCGAAGGAACATGTTTTACAACTTTTTCTTGATGAACTACACCAACGGACATCATCACTGCCAGATGAACAACAACAAGACTTCATCTCTTTTTAGAAAATAAACTTCAGCAACAATGTATCCTTGAATACTGATATTTCCAATGACGCTTTACAAATCCTTATACCACTTTAATTGATTGATTGCAATAAAGTATCGGGTCTTAAGGCTTGGAACTCAACAAATGATATGGATTTATATGATCAAATTGTAACGACCCAGAATTTCAGTCATATGAATTTAGAATACTTAGTTGAGTTTAAATATTAAAAAGTTAATTTTATAAATTTTAGAACTTGGATTTCAAAATATAGCCATTTAATTGATAATTAATTGTTGAATTTAATAATTAGGAATTGTTTAATATTGTAAATCTTGAATTTAAATTGAATGAAGATGATTTCGAAAGTTGATTTCAAGTCTGTTTGAATAAGAAGGAAGATGGAGAACTTTTAATTTGGACTTAAAAGCGATTGAAGTAATTTTGGGAAATAACTTGTTTTAATTAACGTATAAAAATAGCCTTCCGGGGCACTGTCTCGGAATTGGATGAAACCAGTTCCATTCGATCCGTAATAGTAAGTTATAGTATGCCGTTGAATTTCGTGGCGATCCGGGACACTATAACGCCAGGCGGCATGCCTCGTTTGGAGTTCGAGATTTTCGGATGTTGAAAGATGAATATTTTAAATTAAATATCATATATTCTTAATCAACCATGCTTTAGCCGATACCCTAAAAGGACTCAACCCATACCTTACACTGTTCGTCCATGCACATTCTTCCTTTCATATCGCGTTCATTAACCAGAAAAGGAAAAAGAAAGTTCGAAAATTTTCTAATTCAAAATTTAGAAATTAATTTAACTTAAATATTCGAAAAAAAGAGAGGGCTTTGATTTGTTGAGCAATGAGGGCAGCAACAGGGTATGAGTCACAACCGAGGACACGTGTTTTGATGAATGGCGAAGTGTGGGGGCGGGCGTGTGGCAAGAGGCGCACCGCGAGCAAGGGGTGGCGGAGCTGGGCGTGCGAGCATTGGCGTCGGTGTGGCACGAATTACGGCAGCCATTGGGGCAGCACAACCTGGGGCATTGGGATTCATGTGCGCACATGCGAGGTGCAGGCGAGGCGCGGCGGCGCGACGATAGGGGGTAGCGGCGCGAACGGTGGAGACGGCAGCAAGATTTGGGACGCGGTCGAAGTTCGTCGACCTGAAATGTTCGAGCGCAAACAGGGTGAGAAGGTAGTTAACTAGGTTTAAAATTTATTTATTTTAAGTTAATTGCATTTAATTAATTTAAGTTGTTTAAAAGTTCATTAATCATATTTAACTCGTACGAGGTCCAAATTGAACTTGACGAGTTGCGGTTCGATCGTATCGACGAAGGCTACGTTATGGAGTTGGATTGGACGAATTCAGAGCTAGTTGGAATTTTGGATTAAAATTGGACGTTCGTTCAATTTTAATTCAAAACGGAATGTTTTGACAAACAAATAAATCAATGTGAGTTAATCTAACTTTTTTGGTTAATCCGAAAATTTATATGGTCAATAAATTTTTTTTATTGGATGCATAGATATTTTATTATTGATTGTTATTGACCTTTTGGATGGATTGATAGTTTATATTATTGGTTTGAATATATTCCCACCTATTGGAGCGGATGAGAGCCTATTACATTCCCGTGTAAGAGCGATGACCCTTTGTATACGAATCCCGCCTCGAAGCGGTTGATTTATATTTTATGATTATATGATGTCTGTGATGTTGGGGGACAAGTTGGTGGGATCCAACAGGATTACTCACCACTGTTGATTTACTTTTTATATATGTGCTGATATATGATTTCTGGATGTCTTGTTGATGTCTTTGATGTGATCTGACTGATTAGTGCTATGGTAGCACTGGGCCTTATTTTCGTTATTTTTAAATGCTAAAAATAATGATTTGATCTAAAAATGGATTTCAAAGTGATTTTGAAAATTTATATGTTTAATGATTTTTCTAAAGTAAAAGTTTGATTTTAGATATTATAAGTTAATTTTTTATGAAATTTATTAAATAGAGATTTTCGATTCGTAAAATAAAGATTTTTAAAATCTTAAAATAAGTCTGTCTTTTGTAATTAAGGGATATGTTTTAAAGGAGAAATAGAAATATTTTTATATAAATATTTGTTAACCATTTTATATAAAGTAATATATATATAGGTACATATATTATAATGAAATTTTTAAATGTGATAAGTTATAAAAGTGAGATTTTACAAAAGAAGTGAAGATTTGCAAAATCGTAATTTTGTTAATAAAAACATGGATTTATAAACGGTGTTTACAAATAAAAGGAAACTATTATCATGTGATTGACTGAGAAGAATAAATCAAACGGTGGATTTATTATAAGATGTGGAATGGTATTTTAGAAATTGTTGATTCTATTTTGAAAATTGAAGGTGAGGGTAAAATTTGGGATTTGGTTAAAGATATTTTATAAATTGAAAGGAAATTTGTAAAAGAAATTTATACCTATGGAAGCAAGGTTAAAAAGGGTTGAAATTATGTTTGAATGAAACTTTATGAATAAGTGGGATTTATAAAGGAATGGAGTTATAAATGGAGTTCAGAAATAAATGGATTTTATGAAAGGAAGTTTCATAAAATAGAGGAGATTTATATAGTTCATAAATTTGGGAATAGTAATGTTGGAAATTAAGTATGGATTTTTATCAAGGGAATATAATTATGTGTTAAAAATTGTCTATTTATATTAATACCATTTAAAAGTGGTTTATCAATATTTTAAAATTTGAAAAGTTTATTGTTTAAAATTATTAATATGGTTTGAAATTAATTTTATTTATTTATCAGTAAAGTTTTGAAAATCAATTATTAATATTCATAAAAATGTTGAAGATAAATTATTACTGTTCATTTAAGAATGTTTTGAAATTTATTAATTAATATTTTAAGATGTTTTAAAGTTAATATTTATTTATTTATGTTGTTTAGTATTATATAATAGTGTTTTGAGTAAAAGATTAGAATTTTATTTTAAACGTTTTCGAGACTTATAAATAGGATTTTATAAACATATGTGAATTATAAGAGGAATTTTATTGTAACAACCCGTATTTTTGGGTCTTCGAATTTGAATATTTAATTTATTTAAATATTCAGATTTGAATGTAAATTATAATAAAATCTATGTTTCAAATTTAGACTTGATTTCTAATGACGTATTTTTAATTTCATTTTCAGAATTTTTCCATAATTTTTAATTTGGAAAATAAGTAAATTTTCGTTTGACGCTTTTTGCGGCAAACATAGGTACTTTTGAAATTTCACAAAATAAGATAACTTTTCTATTTTATTACTGTTTTTTGATCGCGTAACATTGTTGTGCACGATCATATTTTTATTTTTTTCGCTCGTGGCTCATACACGAACGGAATATAATATGACAGGGTACCCTAAAACTTTTGAAAATAAAACTTAAAAAAAAGGAAGTCAGTACACATACATTATAAACTCACGCACACAAATTCTTTATGCCTTATATGTTCTTTACCTAACAAATTGGTAGCTTGCAATTAATTCTTTTGTACTTTGTTTATATATATATAAATTTAACCAGAGACAACGCATTCTTCTGTTTCATACAATTCCTTCTTTCTACTATGAGAAAAGAGGATAAGAGAGAGAGGAGAAGATAATATGGTTTACAAAATCAGCCTGCTAATTAACCTTCTTCTTCCATTCCAGATTCTATTTTCTATATCTGATTCATTCCTTTTTCCCATCGGAGTCGTACAATATATTAAAAACTAAAAAGGGTAAACAATGGGTTCACTGATGGCCAACGCGACGGTTGCTTCCTTTGCAATAACAACTACAAGCTGCTGTAGAAGTAGCACTATTTCTGCTGGGCGTAGTTATTCATACTCATCTTCTTGTTGGTCGACCCTATTAACTACTTCAAGAAGAGCACGTAAGCAAGGACGAAACAATATTAAGGCTGTTGTTCATGATGCATCATTATAGAAAGACGTCCTCCAACCTTTCCATCAAAAGAGAGCTCCCTAGATAATCTCTGGACTCCAAAACTTTGATAATGACATTGTTGCTTTGGTCGTCATCGCTTCAGACAAGGGGGGTGCAACTCATGTCGATATAGCTTGTGATGCAGAACTGGTCAAGCTAGCTTTGACATTGACATCACTTCCGAGAGGTGCTGAGGGGAGGATATGAGATGGCGGAAGCATGGGCTGTAGCATGAGGGATGAAGGCATGGAAGCGGGTTGAACGTGAAGAGGAATTTTCATATGTATACCTAGAGCCGGCCCAGGTAAAATGCTGCCCCCTCCAATTTTTGAAAAAAAAAGGTCCCCTTGCCTAGAGTCGAACCCAGCTCTTCATACACAAAGGCCAATAAACCAACCATCAGGATATAAGTGCAGACAATTGCTATTATAAGTATTTTTATATGACCTCTATATGCTATTATAAGTATTTTTATATGACCTCTATATGCGTGTATACCTGGAGCATGAGTATGCGAAATTGAAGCGAGGAGAAGAAAAAATTCAAAAAAGAAAGGAGAAGCACTATTTATATAACATAGATTTGCAAATAGGTCAACATTAATGTGTTCAATTGCAAGGATGGGGGGAAGCGTTGCTTTCTTGTGCATGGTAGAAGATTTGGACTTGGCCAAGATAATTGGTGAGATAACTTGTTTTTTTTTTATGTGTTAATTATTGTTTAAATGAATAAGCTAGTTAGTAAATTGATTACCTTGCTTATATTTAACCCGTTTGACACACAGATTTTTGCATTGTATTCGTATAAACGAGTACAACATTTAGTGTAACCTATTGATAGATTTAGACATCGAAAAATATAAGACATTTTTAAACGGACAAGAATTAATCATGTTATTTAAAGAATAGCGTCGATTAAAAATTTATATACCTTAATTATAGATGTTTATTTGGCCAAATAAAATACCGTTGAATAAAATTGGATCGAATATGGTAATTAGACATTGGTTTAGTGAAATAAAACACCATTCTGCTAATTAAATTAATTTGACATTTAATTAGCAGAATAAATCCCGTTCTGCTATTTTATAGATTTGGACATTAGATTATATATCGTTAATTGATGTCCCACTTTGAATAGGTGATATTTTAACTAATGATGGTTAAGTATTGGATTTATTTACATAGTCATGGATTATGTAAATACCGTTATTAACTTGAAAAGTTAATTGAATAATATGGTAGCTTGTTTAAGTACCATGGTGATTGTTAAGCCTCCTTCAAATTTTAAAAAAAACTAATTATTATTTTGAAAATTACTTTAAGAATAATTATATTTATTATAAGGTTTAAAGACAATTATTATTTAGTAATAAGATTTAAAAAGGTAATAACTTATTAATAATAATAATATTTTAAAGATAATTTATAATTGTTTTAATAATGGTTTAAATTTAATTATTTTATAAATATGATTCTTTAAAATATTTCTTAAAGTTATTTAAATATTTTTTTAAATATTTTAAGTTAATTACTTATTTAAAATGATTTAATAATAATTTAATTTTTAATTAAAGTTAATTAATTATATTGATTTAAGTTATTTAATTATATTTAAAGGAAAATTAATTTTTATATTAATGTTAGTTTAAGGTTAATTAATTTCTGTTTTAGTAATGTTTTAAAATTAATTAATTATTATGTTAATATTGTTTCAAAGTTAACTTATCAATACAATAATAGTGTTTGAAATTAATTTAATATATTATTAAATAGATTATAAAGTATTATTTTAAATAAGATTTGATTAAAATGAAATAGAAGGATGTTTAAATAGTAATTTGTTATTTAAAGCTATTTTAAATAACTTATGGTTTATTAGGAGGACCTTATTGACTTAAAGAATCTATTAATGAGTTGGATTAAATATGGGAAGAGTTTTATAAATGGCTTTGGATAGTTATAAAAGAATTTATAAATGAGTTTTAAAGAATCTGAGAAGGAGAAGATTTATAAACGGGGTTTGAAATTTATTAAGAATGTTTTATAAAGGGATTGGTGTTTTGGATTTCTCCATTTTAAATGACATTTGGGTTTGATTGTTTAAATAAGATTTCAAAATAATGTTTGGTGAATATACTTATACCATTGAGATAAGTATATGGTTATATTTTCTAGGTATCGAAAATATAGTGGTTTGTGAATATATTTATTCTATTGAGATAAGTATATAGAGGTGATTTCCAAGTATTTTAATGTGATTTTAAATCAATGAAAGATTAATTTAAGAGGCTTAGTGATTCCATGGGAAATGTAAATTCTGTTTGAATTTTTGTTTATTTGATAGTTAATAACCGACTATCAAATCTTGGCCTAAATATGTAATCCTTCGTAATTTTGGTGGTTGGGAAATATTCCCTACTTAACACCAAAGGATTTTAACTTTGAAATATCTAAGGGAAACACGAGAATTATATGGTACAATTACCATCGGTGGTGCTATACTATATGTATAAACTCATTTTGTTCTTCTAGGACAAATGATAAGGAGATCCGTCCGCTTAAATGGTTAGGGGGTGATCCCCGCTCTTGTGTATTGTCTGATTATTTCCTAAAGAACCGGTCTTGAGCATTCTGGAAATCGACGTTTGGTTTAGTGGAGCATATGGAAAACGGAAGAGTGTACTCGTAAGAGATGACTCGAACCCGTGACCACTCTAAAAACCATATACGGTTCTATGGAAGAGATTCGTGATATATTGAGATGTTGGGAACCATGTGTGATTCTGAGACCCGTTGGGGTATGGGAATCTGGGTGTGATTCCAAGATCTAATTGAGATATGGGAATCTATGTGTGATTCCAAGACCCGTTGGGGTATTGGAATCCATGTGGGATTCAGTGATCTATTTGGTGGCGGTGCATAAGCTGGAATGCCGGACGTAGCCTCATCAGTGTGAATGACTAAAACCAGAGATAGGAGGCATGGCCAGTAGGGTTGGCAAACCCATAGGATGTAGTCAGCTCCACCTAGACGTTACCTTCAAATGTTATGCATGCATGGGGAGATGCACTCGGTCTTAGCGAGACCAACTATGTTTTTACTATGGTGCATCATTAGGGATGTATGTTGCTTCGAAAGGATATCTCTGATCCTTGTGTAGGAGGACCATTCCTCGAAGTACCGAGGGCACCTCCATGGAAATCCCACACAATTAGCGAACGTGCCTTATCGATTTTTGATTATATACTTAGTATTGTTGTGATGTACACTCACGATCATCACAACTACTTGATTATTATTATTTTCGCCCTTAGACATTACTATAATATCACTGAACTTTTTGATATAAAGGTTTTGGTTATCATAAGGTAAAACCCGTCCGCGTTTATGTGCGGCATGGTCTTATGAGATGCTTTTAAATTTAAAGGATTTTACAAGTTAAAATAAATAAAATTTCTAGTGATTTGAGTTTTGACGCTGGTTTTACCAGACCGACCCAAGCATTGTTTTCCTATAATGCTCAGGTCAGACCGAGCATATTTCCATGCTTAGATGGATATTTTTGGAGCTTCAGTAGTCGAGCTGGACGCACAGAGACGTATTCACATACATGGTTATTTTTTCGTTGCATTTATTGTTGTATTTATCAGCAATTGTGAGGACATATTGTTATAACTGTCCGGGCTGAAATAGGTTAGTGTGCTCTGATTGATGTCTGTATATACATATATTAAATAGCTTAGGTTGAGCGAACACCTATGCTTTGGTGGGATTTACTCATTTGAGATAGGGTAAGTGAGACCATAGGATGAGTTTGAGAGTATATATATGAGAGCGCGTATTTGTTAATGATATAGAAATGTTTTATATTGTGTTGTTTGATATGTTGAGTGGCATAAGAATTCCGGTCGATGCATTTGGCCAACGTTATCGATAGGGATTTCCTAAACATTCGAACAAGACCAATCGACACGGTATTGTTTAAAATTTTGGGTAAATGAAATAATTTTACCTAGATTATATTTTATATTTATAAAAGGATTATTTTTTGAAAATTTAATATAGTTATTCTTGGTTCTGCTTGGTTGATAGAAAATGATAATATTCCATCATCATCTTATAGAATTTGATTAGTCATGCTCGTCCAATTCTGAGCATTGACAATTATCGATTGATCTATCTAGAATCTTCCTTTTGAAAGCTGGATGGGATAGATATGAAATTTGGGAACATTGAAATGAATACCTTGTGAATTAAGTTTCACAATTTGAATATAAGGCGTTCGTTGATAATGTTGGGTTAAAAATATGATTTTTAAAGGTTTATTACTTAAAAAAGAAAATTTGAATATTTTGGAATGAATATTTTAGAAATGATTTTATATAAAGAGTTTATTTGATAAAAATTTAAGTTTCAATAAATGCTGTTTTATTAAAAGGAAATTGGAATAATTTTGAAATAAATATTTTGGGGATAATTGAAGATATAAGTTGGTTGTATTAAATTGGGATTTTGTAAAAGAAGCTTATTAAAAGAAAACTTAAATATTTCTGGAATAAATACTGGAAAAATGATTTATTTAAGAAAGCTAGAATATTTTCGCAATACATATTTGGGAAATGATTTCCTTTAAGAGGATATTTTATAAATTTGATTTATAAATATGTGTTATGAATAAAAAGGAACTTGATATTCTAAATCCCGATGATTTTGGAAAATGGTTTTCATGGTTTACAGGTTAATAATAGTAATTGAGAATGTTCTTGGGATAAAAACTTTTCTAAATGGGCAATTGCTACCTTTGGGATCTCGATGTATAATTGTTTGGATAAAATAAATTTTGATTTGATTTCAAAAGTACGATTTGATTTATCATAGAGTAAATATGTATATAATCATTTTAAATGATTTGTGGAAAAAGAAATAATAGTTTTATTTGAGATAGTTTTAGAGTATAAATGAATTTGGAAATGGTAATAATGATTATTTAAAAACATATTTTAAGTATAAATTCTTTTGAAAAAGGGAATTTAAAAGAATGCGTATTCCTTTGGATTTGGTTCGGGAAATAAGTTCTGATTTGTTTTGTGGTGATCAGAATAATCATCTAAGTGATGATCGGATGATTTCTTGGGCGAACGGTATTGTGCACTTAATAAATTATTCTCTTTGTCATTGCACGGTCGGAACAAGTTCGAATCTGAGCGAATCCAAAGTAAATTGGAATTGGATATTTTGTTGAAATATTTTGTTGGAAATATATTTATGATATTGTTTCAAAATGGATTTGAAAGAAGGGAAGTAGCTTTAAGTTAACTAGTTCGAGTGGCTCGAAATTAACTAAAAATAGGTAAGAGATAAGTTCGGATGGTAAACGTTTCTCTAGAGTATTATCCTTCTAGTAAGGAAATGTATGATACTGTTTGGTAGTACCCAGTTCCTTGGTATAATTTTTGAGGTTACTCCGGCTAAATATATATATATATATATATATATATATATATATCTATGGATTAAAATTTTAGTATCTTTTCAAAAAGGGGTTCTGATTAAAAACCCCAGTGTTTAAAATTCTTAAGTCAATTCGAAATAAAAGTTTGTATTATAGTTTTGTATACCCTTTGGGAATGATAGGGGATTTGATAGGTTTTGTAACTTAAGCTTTGTTTTATGGAGATGTTTTCATAAATATTTTAGTGGTAATAGAATTTGTATCGGGGATAACCAATAAAATTAGTACGTAGAATGGATGTAGATCATTTCTCTCTCCATATAGTTTTGATCTAATATTTGAGTACAAGGCTTTGAAGTGTTTCACACCGTTCCAAACAAGGATTTATTACTCGATTTTTGACGGTGAACACTTGATGAGTGTTCTTTATACGGAACCAAGGTTTTCTATCATAGCTACAACTATGTAAGGAGAGCAGAAGTTCCTAATCAAGAAGCCTGATCAGGGTCCGCACTAATAAATCCGGTGAACGATACTGGTTTAATGGAGTCATGTATTCGAGTAGTGATCAAATCCGATTCTGTATATAAATGTTCTATGAACATCATGCGGGCTTATGAATAATATTGAGTGTTCTTGTGCTGAAATTTGTGAGATGAAATTCTTTTTAAGGAAGGGAGAGTGTAAAAAACCCGTATTTTTGGGTCTTCGAATTTGAATATTTAATGTATTTAAATATTCGGATTTGAATTTAAATTATAATAAAATATATGTTTCAAATTTAGAGTTGATTTCTAATACCGTATTTTTAGTTTAATTTTTAGAATTTTTCCATAATTTGTAATTTGGAAAATAAGTAAATTTTCATTTGATGCTTTTTGCGGCAAACATAGGTACTTCTGAAATTTCACAGAATAAGATAACTTGTCTATTTTATTACTGTTTTGTGATCGCGTAATGTTGTTGTGCGCGACAATATAGTTATTTTTGTCAATTGCGTCTCGTACGTGAATGGAATTGAAATGACCCTCTTATTTTACCTTAATTTCATAAGGATTTTTTTTTACTTGCTCAATTGAACTTAGTTTAATTTTATCAGGGTCATTTTCCTTTCAAATAGTGTGCTCTGGATTTAAATTTTCTACTAATATAAACATATCAGTTCAATCATAGAAACATTGATGCAGCTCAGCCCAGAGGAGGTATAAGTCGGTCACGACTTAAGGAAACTGACAAAAGTCGCCTACGACTTAAGGGAGCGCCACGAGATAATAAAGGCCTAGGTCAGTTACGACCTAAAGGGAAGATTATAAGTCGTCCACGACTTAGTTGGAAGCCAAAGGAAGAGAGTACGTTGAGTTCACGACCTAACGAAGTCTTCAAGTCGTATCAACAACCTAGTGTGACTCGGCAACGACTTAAGGAAGATACCTGCGAGTTAACAAGTCCTTTGAGTCATCTGAACGACCTAACGAGTCATGTTTTAAGTCGCGAAGCACTGGATGCCGTTGATTCGTCTGCCGAGTTAATCTCTGCCGTTGGTTCTTTAAGTCGTGAAGAAGCTATTGTTAAGTCGCAACTGTTATAAGTCGTAAGTCGTGGAAGTTGTTAGGTCGTCAACGACCTAAGTGATGTGTTTGTATTCTCTGTTTCTTAAGTCGCAGAAACTTGTAGCCGAAGATCTTGATGCCGCGTCCATCTGAACCGTTGATTCTTTAAGTCGTGAAGAAACTGTTGTTAAGTCGCCACCGACTTATACTAAGTCGTAAGTCGCCTCATATTAAGTCGTCTGAAGATTGAGTCGTGGGAAATTGCTAGGTCGTCTACGACTTAAGTGTTGTAATCTGTTTGTATTCGTTAACTCGTAGCTCGTACCTGTTTTTAAGTCGTATGTTTTGTAAGTCGTATGTCGTCTTTTTCATAAGTCGTTCTGTTTGTTAAGTCGCTGAAGGCAAGTGTTGTAACTGTGTTGTCTTAAGTCGCCACCGAGTTATGATAGGTCGTAGGTCGGAAGCTATAACTCGGAACCGACTTAGGAGATGTAAATTTTTGTTGTAATTTCGTGTGAGTTGTAAAATGCCTATAAATAGGCCGTGAGTCTCATTTGTAAAGGGTTGTTGAATATTGAATAAAATTCTCTTTTGTTAGCTTTGTGCTTTCAATTTCAATTGGTAGTCGAGTGTATCTCCTATCTCCACTTACGTCATTCGAGTGCGCTCGAATCATCGTTTGTTGAAGCCGATTCACGGTATCTTGTGCGCAAGATCAACGTCGCAGAATCGTAGATCTCTTTCCCGGTATCTTCGGATCAACGAGTCAGAGATAGCTAGAATTCGGTATCTTCGGATCAACGAATTTGGACATTTCAGTATCTTCCAATCCAGCGATTACTACTTTCACCGATTGAAGAACGTTTTGATTAATCCGCTGCGTCAATTTTGGTATCGGAGCTTGTTCTATCCAATCATAGCTAGATCGAGACTTGGAGCCTAAACATTTTGAAGTTGAAGTTGTTTGGCCGAGAAGTTTGAAGTTTGAGCCGTGATCGAGAGTGAAGTGTTCATCATTGATCGAAGTTGATTGATCGAATTTGTATTGGAAACCGAAACTTTGTCCATCGTGTTCATCGCGATTTGCTACGAAGTGGAAGTTTTCGATCCGTTTCATTTTGGATCAAAGTCCGAATTGTGTTTGAATTTTGAAGTGTTGAAGAGTTTGTAAAGTTTTCAAGTATGCCGCCAAGGAGAGCTAATCATCACCAAAACGTAGAAGCTTTGTATCGAAGAGAAGAGGCTGATGAGATGGAGCAAAGAATCAATGAAAATTTTAATGAAAAGCTTAACGAAGGAATTGGCCGGTTAGAGAAGCTTATGACAGAGATGAATCAAAATCGGAGAAGGGTTTCACCTGAATCTAACCATGGAGGTAGTAGAGTCTCGCCACATTCCAATCGAGACCGAAGTGTTGAAAATGATCAAGGGCGTGGGAGGAACGTGAATGATCCAGAACGGAGGAATGTAGATAGAAGGGATGATGGTGGAAGACGTAATGGTAGCAGAGATGTGGGTGAACGAGATAGACAACGATATACATCTGATTTTGAAGAGGAGTATGATGGTGGTAGTGTTCGAGGACAAGGACGAGGACAAGGAAGAAATTACTCTGAGTATGATCACAAGTGGGAGTCGGGGATGAAGACTGAAATTCCTGAATTCAAAGGTGGTATGCAAGCGGAGGAGTTTCTAGATTGGGTAGCTAATGTTGAAGAGATTTTTGACTTCAAAGAAGTTCCAGAACATCATAGAGTGAAGTTGGTTGCTACAAGGTTGAGGGGTAGAGCTTTGGCATGGTGGCAGCAAACCAAACTTACACGTGATCGGATGGGAAAGTCAAAAGTTAAATCTTGGGAGAAGATGAAGAAATTGATGAAAGCAACGTTCTTACCTTACAATTATCAATCTTTGATGTATCAACGTTTGCAGAACTTGAGACAAGGGACGAAATCTGTGAATGACTATGCTGATGAATTCTATCAACTTATTGCAAGGAATGATATTATGGAAACGGAAGAGCAGCTGACATCCAGATTCATTGGGGGATTGAGAATGCAGATTCAGGATATGGTTAATATGTTCGATCCTAGATCTATAGCGGAAGCACATCAGAAAGCGTTGGCTTGGGAGAAGCAGGGTAGACGAGGAGGAGGTGTGTATACTAATTCTAACAATCAAGTGAAGGGTGTTGGTGGGAGTTCTAATGTTTCTAAACCTATCAGTAGACCAGTAGTGAAGGAGGTTGAGAAGACAAGAGTTAACAATGGTTTCAAATGTTACAATTGTCAGGAATTGGGTCATAAAAGCAGCGAGTGTCCAAAGCCAAAGAAGAGAACTATGATAGCGGAAGTTGAGGATGAGGATGAAGAAGCTGAATGTTCCAATTCACCACCTGATGAGGAGGAAGAAGAAGTGACAGGAGACGAAGGTTACAATCTAATGATGAAGAGATCCTATTTAACACCAAAGCAAGAAGAAGATTGTAGTTGGTTGAGGAGCAATATTTTTCAATCAACATGTACTATTCTGGGGAAAGTTTGCAAATTTGTTATTGATGCTGGAAGCTGTGATAATATAATTTCTTCCGAAGCTATGAGGAAGTTAGCGTTGAAGACTAAGAAACATCCGAAACCGTACAAGCTAGCTTGGTTGAGGAAAGGCGGGGAGGTGAAGGTTGGACGAAGGGCTCGTGTGAAGTTTTCCATTGGGAAGAAATATAAAGACGAAATCTGGTGCGATGTTGTGGACATGGACGTTTGTCATTTGTTGCTGGGGAGACCATGGCAGTATGATAGGGCGGTGCAACATGATGGGCGTACCAACAGTTACAGTTTCATGTTTGAAGGCACAAAGATTACTCTAGTACCAAAGAAGCGACAACAGGAGGAAAACAAGTTGGAGGAGATTGAAGAGCTCAAAACTTTGTTATCGTTGAAGGAGTTTGTGAAGGAAGTAGAGGAGGAACCTGAAGTGTTTTTGTTAATTGGGCGAGAGAGCAGTGAAGAGGTAGAGATTCCAGAAGAAGTTAAACCAGTTTTGAAAGAATTTGACGATGTATTTCCAGAGCAATTACCAACGGAGTTGCCACCGTTGAGGGATATACAACATCAGATAGATCTTGTTCCAGGTGATGTGTTGCCACACAGACCACATTATCGAATGAGTCCGAAGGAACATGAAGAGTTGCGAAGGCAAGTGGAAGAATTGCTTGAACAGGGGCGTGTGCAGGAGAGTTTAAGTCCTTGTGCTGTACCAGCTTTATTGGTACCCAAAAGGGAAGGAACGTGGAGGATGTGCACTGACAGTCGAGCATTGAATAAGATTACTGTGAGATATAGATTTCCAATGCCGAGGTTGGATGACTTGTTAGATCAAATAAGCGGAGCTACTATCTTTTCGAAGATTGATTTGAAGAGCGGATATCATCAAATTCGTATCAGACCAGGAGATGAGTGGAAGACTGCTTTTAAAACCAGGGAGGGTCTATACGAATGGTTGGTCATGCCGTTTGGCTTATCAAATGCACCAAGTACTTTCATGAGGGTGATGAATCAGATTTTTAGACCGTTCATTGGGAAATTTGTGGTGGTGTATTTTGATGATATTCTGATTTACAGTGGGAGTCCAGAGGAACATTTGAATCATCTTAGAGAAGTGCTGATGGTATTGCGACAAGAACAATTCTATGCGGCAACGAAGAAATGCGTGTTCATGACGCATAGTGTTTTATTTTTGGGGTATGTTGTATCGGAAGAAGGAATACAGGTTGACCAAAGTAAAGTCGAAGCGATTAGAGATTGGCCACAGCCCAAGACGATAACGGAAGTCCGTAGTTTTCACGGGTTGGCTTCATTTTATCGGAGGTTTATTCCACACTTTAGTAGTGTGATGGCACCTGTTACGGATTGCATGAAGGGTAAACAGTTTGCACGGACTGAGGAAGCCGAGGTTTCTTTTGAGCGAATCAAAGAACTCTTGACGTCTGCACTAATTCTAATATTACCAGATTTTCAGTTAGTGTTTGAACTACATACTGATGCATCCAAGGTTGGAATTGGAGGAGTATTGAGTCAGAGGGGGTGTCCTATTGCATACTTTAGCGAGAAGTTATCAGGAGCAAAGATGAGATACAGTACCTATGGTGTGGAATTTTATGCTGTTGTGCAATCTATTAAACACTGGAGACACTATCTATTTCAGAAGGAGTTTGTTCTGTATACTGATCATGAAGCATTGAAGCATTTGCAAGGGCAAGACAAGATTTCCGCGAGACATGCATCGTGGATTGCATATCTGCAACAATTTACATTTGTTGTGAAACACAAGTCGGGAGTGACGAATCGTGTTGCGGATGCGTTGAGTAGAAGAAATCACTTATTAACTACATTAAAGGTTGAAGTGACGGGGTTTGAAATATTGCCAGAATTATTTACCGATGATCCTTACTTTGCAAAGTTTGTTGATAAAGTCAAGGATGGAGAGACGGATGAGTTCGTGATGGTAGATGGTTTTCTTTTTAAAGGAAGTCGATTGTGCATACCGGAGGGTAGTCTGAGAATGAAGATTATCAAGGAGTTACACGAAGAGGGACATGTTGGGAGAGACCGTACCTTACAGTTGATTTCACAGTCCTACTTTTGGCCATCAATGAGGAAAGAGGTGGAGAGGTTTGTGGAACGATGTCATATTTGTCAGGTTTCGAAAGGAACTGCGACTAATGCTGGTTTATATATGCCGTTACCGGTACCGACTAAACCATGGATTGATGTGAGTATGGATTTTGTGTTGGGGCTGCCAAGAACACAGCGAGGAAACGATTCCATCTATGTGGTAGTGGATCGATTTTCGAAGATGGCACATTTTATTGCTTGTAAGAAGACGGCGGATGCTGTTCATGTTGCTCAATTGTTTTTCAAGGAGATCTATCGACTTCATGGATTGCCAGAATCTATTATGTCGGATAGAGATACTTGATTTTTGAGTCACTTTTGGTTGAGTTTGTGGAAAATGGTGGGAACGAAGCTAAAATTTAGTAGTGCTTATCATCCGCAAACTGATGGACAAACGGAGGTGGTTAATCGATCGTTGGGAAACTTGTTGAGGTGTCTTGTGCAAGATAATCTGAAGAGTTGGGACATGAAGTTATGCCAAGCAGAATTTGCTCATAATCATGCTGTAAATCGAAGTACTGGGTTCAGTCCATTTCAGATAGTATATTCAAGTTTACCGAAGGGACCGTTGGATCTAACGGTAGTGCCACAATCAAAGAAGACAGTTAAGAAAGCTGCTGATTTTGTTGAGGGGCTGACGGAATGTCATAAAATCGTTCAAGAACGATTGGAGAAAGCAAATGAGAAGTATAAACAATCTGCAGATTTGAAACGAAGAAGTGTTGAATTTAACGAAGGTGATTTAGTTTATGCAGTGTTAACAAAAGATCGTTTTCCAGTGGGCGCTTACAACAAGTTGAAAGCCAGGAAAATTGGTCCGGTAGAAGTCGTGAAACGAATTAATAAAAATGCTTATAAATTGAAGCTGCCAAATGATGTGTATACGTCTGACGTGTTCAATGTTAAACATCTCGTACCATTTCACGGAGATGAACGAGCTGATGGAGAAGAATTTACAAATTCGAGGTCGAATTTTTCTCAACCTAGGGAGGATGATGCAGCTCAGCCCAGAGGAGGTATAAGTCGGTCACGACTTAAGGAAACTGACAAAAGTCGCCTACGACTTAAGGGAGCGCCACGAGATAACAAAGGCCTAGGTCGGTTACGACCTAAAGGGAAGATTATAAGTCGTCCACGACTTAGTTGGAAGCCAGAGGAAGAGAGTACGTTGAGTTCACGACCTAACGAAGTCTTCAAGTCGTATCAACGACCTAGTGTGACTCGGCAACGACTTAAGGAAGATACCTGCGAGTTAACAAGTCCTTTGAGTCGTCTGAACGACCTAACGAGTCATGTTTTAAGTCGCGAAGCACTGGATGCCGTTGATTCGTCTGCCGAGTTAATCTCTGCCGTTGGTTCTTTAAGTCGTGAAGAAGCTATTGTTAAGTCGCAACTGTTATAAGTCGTAAGTCGTGGAAGTTGTTAGGTCATCAACGACCTAAGTGATGTGTTTGTATTCTCTGTTTCTTAAGTCGCAGAAACTTGTAGCCGAAGATCTTGATGCCGCATCCATCTGAACCGTTGATTCTTTAAGTCGTGAAGAAACTGCTGTTAAGTCGCCACCGAGTTATACTAAGTCGTAAGTCGCCTCATATTAAGTCGTCTGAAGATTGAGTCGTGGGAAGTTGCTAGGTCGTCTACGACTTAAGTGTTGTAATCTATTTGTATTCGTTAACTCGTAGCTCGTACCTGTTTTTAAGTCGTATGTTTTGTATGTCGTATGTCGTCTTTTTCATAAGTCGTTCTGTTTGTTAAGTCGCTGAAGGCAAGTGTTGTAACTGTGTTGTCTTAAGTCGCCACCGAGTTATGATAGGTCGTAGGTCGGAAGCTATAACTCGAAACCGACTTAGGAGATGTAAATTTTTGTTGTAATTTCGTGTGAGTTGTAAAATGCCTATAAATAGGTCGTGAGTCTCATTTGTAAAGGGTTGTTGAATATTGAATAAAATTCTCTTTTGTTAGCTTTGTGCTTTCAATTTCAATTGGTAGTCGAGTGTATCTCCTATCTCCACTTACGTCATTCGAGTGCGCTCGAATCATCGTTTGTTGAAGCCGATTCACGGTATCTTTTGCGCAAGATCAACGTCGAAGAATCGTAGATCTCTTTCCCGGTATCTTCGGATCAACGAGTCAGAGATAGCTAGAATTCGGTATCTTCGGATCAACGAATTTGGGCATTTCAGTATCTTCCAATCCACCGATTACTACTTTCATCGATTGAAGAACGTTTTGATTAATCCGCTGCGTCAAACATACACATACATATGATGATATATGTGTTCCTCTTGTTTAAAATCAGAGTTTTATTATTATTGTTATTTTTTTTTGACAAGAGCTAGTCTGTTTGATTTGAATTTGAAATGGATCTACTCATAATTTGAATTCCCATGTTCTTGGATATTTAAATTACATAAATGGATCTTGTTCATAATTATTCATGCTTGGATCTGAATTATGTTAACCATGTTTCAGGATATCTTAGAACACAAGAGTTCATTTATTTGTTTATTTTTGCATAGCTCAAATGATTGTTATTTGCCTAAGTATCAGAAAATGATATCTGCATTTATCATTTTCAATTTATCTATATCCTTTGAAGCCTCTCTTATTCTTTACTCCTACAGTTTGACATAACATAAGTAGTTCTTATGTCACTGATATCTAAGTTACCTACAATAAAGGTTCTGGACTTTAAAAGTGTTTATTTTTTTTAAGAACAACCATTTTGTTTCAAGTGAACTAGATTTTGGATTCAAAATTCTTTCTGAAATAATAATACCAATTTGTTTTAAAATGCATGTTTGCCATTTAACATTTGAAAGAGGTTATCACATGTCACTTAACAAAAGATGTAAAATACTTTTTGTTCTCAAATTGCAGACCATTATGCTCAACCAAGACCCAATTCTTTTGAAGCTGGTTGAACCATATGGCTGTGCTAACCAAACACTTGTTCATGGTAATTGAAATGCTATTAAGTTACCAAGTGCTAAAAGCTTCCTTCAGAAAAATTCATTTCTTAAAGCAAACACACAAAAATTAACTTGAGTTCTTTTCCAAAATACTTTAATAAAGCAACTAATTGTCTGAAATATACTTCTTATTTAAAGTCAGGTTTTCACTTCATAGCTCAGTGATTTTAAATGATTCAAACCTGGCTACATCAGGTTATAAATTTTGTATGGAAATTACTTAAATGTAAATACACTTCTTCTTCAGATTTTCAAATTCTTCCATATAACAAAATCAACTACTAACAACTGATTTAATCAAACAAGGAAGTTCATTACATATTCAAACATAATTCTCTCATGAATACATGCAAATAAAATCATCATAGGCTCTTATTAAAACTAGCTAGCATGTTCATTCACTCCTTCTCATTAGCCATAACTTCATTTTCTACTTAGTTCCAGCATTACCTGAAAGAGCATTAGTGACTGCCTCATTTTTAAAATGAGACACCCCCATATGCCATGAGCAAACAAGGGTCAGATCTATGATCTGGTATGAATAACTTCATCATATTCATGATATTAAGCAATTGAATGATGCATAAGTTATAGCCAGTTACTTGAGTAACTATCAAAACATCTACATTCTATGTTACAGGTTAGACTATCATGCAAGTGCAATAACTTCATAAGTCAACTAATTACACGATCATAATCATACAATCATTCACATCAATCTCCAGTACTTAGATGCTCTGGAGTAACCATGTTTCCATTTCAACAAATCTGAGTAACACTCCTATCTTTTGCTTTCTGGTTTAGGAGTTACCTATGAGTATATACATGTCAATTTATGTTTAAGCCTCATCTGCTATTAAGGAATCACTGGGACACATTGCAATAAATTAATTCACATTATTGCACAAAGATCTCAGGGCTTAAACAAACCATGTGCCAACTTGCATACGTCAAGTATAACACGCATTCCAGCAGCCTTCTTGGCTCATTATTCCTAGTTTATTTACTAGAAGCATTTGTTTGATTTTATCATCAGATAACTAGATGAAAAATGCCACTGCATACATGAAAGCACCCCATACATCTTGTAAGCATGTTTTCCAGAAACAAATAAACAATTATTTTTAATGATGTTGTCAAGAGATATCTGGGTCTTAAATCCATACAAGAATCTTTACAACTATAAACAGAGATATGGCATGTTAGGATTATTTTGATCTGCAAGTAACTATGGTTGAACCAGATTCACATTCTAGCTTAACCATAATTTTAACTTGTGGGTTTTATTATTATTATTCTTTTGATCAGGGGTTCAGCACTCAAGTACACCCCTAATACCCTGTTCTAAGCCTCAGCACTTATACATAGTATAATGCAGCTCATAATGTTTTCTTCTATTAAAATTTTCATGCCATAGATCCAGATTAGTTGTGAATATTCTTGCCTAGATTTTAAGGTTTTATGCTTTAACTTTTCTGGGTGTAATGAAACAGTGAGTTGCACATCCAAAAACAAACATCACAATAGATCAAGGATCACCCAAAACATCCATAATAAAATCATGACAGATCCAAAAACATCCAAAGAACATTGATAAAACCATATTCAACAAAACTAAAATAAGCAAATAACTAAATTAGAATTGGCTGCCTCATTTCAGGTCTTAATGCCATGAATTTGGTGAGGTTACTCACCTAAATATCTCCCTCTAGTTAATCCAGAAAATCCCTGAGCAATATTTTCTCTTTCTCCTCTAAATGTTTTCTTTCTTATTTCAAGTATTTCGGGTAAACTGATTCCCCTGGCTACCACTGCTCATTTATAAGCATTTTACTAGGGTTTTATCAAACAGAATTCCATTTTTGTCCTAACCAATATCATGCATTTTGCATTTATATTTTAACATTCCCATTTTCAGTTACCCCGGCCATATTTCTTTTATTAGAGGCAACCTTTTCTTTTTCCTACTTTTTTAGAAAATGTCCAGTCTACCTAAATCATGTTAAAGGTGTGACCAAGTATATTTGTTTATTTATGGGAATACCCATTTTCCTATTTTTGCCCATACATAATATACTTACTTATTTTACATTTCATGCTATTTTAATGTTATCAATATTTTCTTGCTCAGTTTCAATATATTTATTCTCACAGAAAATATTCATGTGTATAGGTATATAATTATTTGTTTTATTTAATTCCCCTCTTTTTCACAGAAAATATGTTTAAGCACATATTTCATTTTTAATTTGGGTTATGCTTCAGTTACATTCCAATGTCTTAAATAAAGAATTTTACTCCTTTATTTTAAATAGGATTTTTCTATTTTCTTTTTTTTTCAATATCTAAATATTATTCTAGTTTCACTATGTATATTTTTTTTTTCCAAAAAGTCTTTAATTTCAATGTATCCAGAAAACATATTTAATTTGATCAATGATTCATATTCCAAGATCATATCTGAAATGCGTCCTTAATTTGTTTATTTATTTTATTATCATCATTATATTATTTTATTTTTCTAGAGAATTTCTAAATCTCTTCCTTGTGCCATTTCCAATGTGCACGTGCACACATATCCCTGCACATCATTCAATTCAGGAACTCCATCAACATTTGATCCTACATATATATATATATATATATATATATATATATATATATTACAGAATCGTTTTAATTTTTCCCTCTAAATTTTTGGGGCATTACATTCACCCCTCCTTTAGGAATTGTGTCCTCACAATTCTTTTTTTTGTACTTGTAACAAGCATTCACTGACTTTAGAAAGATTTATTAAGCATATGCATAAACAAACATATTCAATCATATCAACCATGCATATTAAATTTTCCAGAAATTAAAAATTACCTTTAATTTGCAAAAAGCTTAGGGTAATCCATCCTAATCTTATCTTCTAGCTCCCATGTACAATCATTAGGATCAACACTCCATTGGACCTTTACTAGTTTCAAAGTTTTGCTCCTCAATTTCTTTTCTTCTTTAGCTAAAATCCCCACTGGTTTCTATTCATAAACCATATTAGGATTTATTTGAATTTGGGTAGGCTTTCCAGAATCTCTTCTTTATCATGTACCCACCTCCTAAGTTGTGACACATGAAAAACATTATGCATTGCCTTCATTTCCTCTGGTAATTCCAATTTGTATGCTAAAGAACCTATTCTTTCCAGAATTTTATAGGGTCCAACATACCTTGGTGTGAGTTTACCTTGTTTACCAAATCTCAAGACCTTCTTCATAGGTGAAATCTTGATGAAAACAAAGTCTCCCACTTCATATTCCACTTGCTTTCTTTTCCTGTCTGCAAATTTCTTTTGTCTATCTTGAGTTGCTGCTATTCTTTTTCTTATTAACCCAATTTTCTCTGTAGTTTCTTTTACATAATCAGGTCCTAGAACAGCTCTTTCTCCAGTCTCTACCCAGCATATAGGTGATAAACATGGCTTGCCATATAAGGCTTCAAATGGTGCCATCCCTATGGTGCTTTGATAACTGTTATTGTATGTGAATTCAGCTAAATGGAGGTGGTCTTCCCAGTTGCCTCCAAAGTCCAGTGCACATGCTCTTAACAAGTCCTCTAAGACTTTGTTCACCACCTCAGTTTGTCCATCTGATTGTGGATGGTAGGCAGTGCTTAAGCACAATTCACTCCCCATGGCCTCTTGAAAACTCTTCCAAAACCTTGAGGTGAAGATGGTATCCCTATCACTCACAATGGTTTTGGGTATGCCATGTAACCTTACCACCTCTTTCATGAATATTTGAGCCAATTTTGGAGCATTTCTTTCTGATTTAACTGGGATAAAATGTGCTACTTTAGTTAGCCTATCCACTATTACCCATATACTTGTGTTTTCCCTCTTAGATCTAGGAAGACTATCTATGAAATCCATAGATATATCCTCCCACTTCCACTGTGTTATACTAAGGGGTTGCAATAGTCCTGATGGCCTTTGTGTTTCTGCCTTGACTTGTTGGCAAGTCATACACTTTGCAACATGTTTGGCCACATCTGACTTCATTCCCTTCCACCAAAGATTTCTTTTCAAATTTTGATACATCTTGGTGATGCCTGTGTGTATGGAGTACTTACTCCTATGGTATTCATTTAATATTTCCTCCTTCATTTCTATGTTTTCTGGAACACATATCCTATTCTTGTTCCTTAAATAACCATCTTTATCAACTTGATAATTTATTACTTCTTCCCCTTTTAATAAGAGCATTTTCTTCTCCAATAGGTTTAAGTCTTGTTCCTGCATTTTCCCAACCTTTAGAAGTAAATATGATTGCAGAGATACCATACTCAATTTCCCTTTACTTTCATCTTCTTCAATGGGTACCATTTGTACCTCACTGTTTTCCTCAATTTCCAAATCAGTAAGTATAGACAAATCCTTAAACTCTTCCATCATCAACATGGCTACTTTAGCATGTTGTCTACTCAAGGCATCTGCAACTTTATTTGCCTTACCTGGTGTATAGAGTATATCTAGATCATAGGCAGCTAGGAACTCCACCCATCTATGTTGCCTCATGTTAAAATCTTTTTGTGAGAATAAATATTTCAGTGCCTTATGATCAGTGTACAAAATAAATTTGGCACCTAACAAATAATGTCTCCAAAGTTTCAAGGCATACACAAGTGCTGGTAGTTCAAGATCATGGGTTGCATATCTTGTTTCATGTGGCTTTAATTGCCTAGATGCATAGGCTACCACCTGGTCTTGCTGCATCAACACAGCCCCTAGCCCAGAGCCACTTGCATCAGTGTACACAATTAAGTTTTCATTTCTCTCTGGCACCCTCAATACTGGTGCATTAATCAGAGCTTCTTTTATTTTGATAAAAGCTTGCTCACATTTTTCTGTCCATACAAAGGCTTGGTTCTTTCTAGTTAAATTGGTAAGTGGTGATGATATTTTTGAAAAATCTTTTATAAATCTCCTATAATATCCTGCCATCCCCATAAATGATCTAATCTCACTGATTGTGCTAGGCCTTTTCCATGCTTGGATAGCTACTACCTTATTGGGGTTTACTGGTTTTCCTTTGGCAGAGATAACATGCCCAAGAAAATGTACTTCTTCTTTCCAAAATGCACATTTTAAAATTTTTGCCTTCAAATCATTTTCCCTTAATCTTGACAAAACTAAATGCAAATGATTTTTATGCTCTTCCACTGTTTTGGAATAAATCAAAATGTCATCAATAAAAATCAGTACAAACTTGTCTAAATAATCTCTAAATATTCTATTCATTAAATCAACAAAATATGAAGGAGCGTTTTTCAAGCCAAATGGCATAACCATAAATTCATATAAGCCATATCTAGTGTTAAATGCTGTATACTTAACACTTGAGTCTTCAACCTTCATTTGATGAAATCCTGATGCTAATTCTAATCTGGAAAATATTTTAGCTTCACTGAGTTGGTCAAAGAGATCATCTATTCTAGGCAATGGGTATTTATTCTTGATGGTTACTTTATTTAGTTCTCTGTAATCTATGCATATTCTCAAAGTACCATCATGTTTTCTTACAAACACTACTGGAGCACCCCATCATGAATTGCTTGGCCTTATAAATCCTTTGCTCTCTAATTCTTCCAACTGATTCTTCAATTCTTTCAGTTCACTTGGCCCCATTCTATAAGGTTTCTTGATTATTGGGCTTGCTCCTGGAATGAGATTAATTTGAAACTCAACTGGTCTGTGGTGTGGAACACCCTTAACTTCCCCAAACACATCCAAGTATTCATTGACTATGAGAATTTCTTCAATGGTTAGTTCACTGAGATCTTTTTCTGAGTTAACTAAATGATATAATTTTCCTTCCTTAGCTACTTCACATAAAACTGTGATCCTCTGGCCTCTAGAATTTTACAATGATATGGTGGATGAATCTAAATTAATTATGGCTTTAAATTGCCTTAACCAGTCTACCCCCAATATAACACCTATATTTGGGTAATTTAAAACATATAAATTGGAAATAAAAATATTTCCTCCTATGTTTAGCTCCACATCCACACAAATCATGTTTAAAAGACTAGAACTCCCTAGGGGACTTTGTACAAGCAATGGGGTTTCAACTAGTATGCAGTTTAATTTTAACATTTTAACTATTTCATAAGAAATTAAAGAGTGAGTTGCCCCAGTATCATATACTACTGCTATGGGTATGGCACAAATGAGTAGTGTACCTTCTACTTGGCCATGATTTTCAGCATCAATTTTCACTATAGATTTGCCCTTGCCTTCCAAAGTTGCCAATTTCCCCTGATGTTTATACTCAGGACAGTTCCTCTTCATATGCCCCTCTTTCCCACATAGGTAGCATTTGAAGGCTCCTCCTTTTAACTCTGGGCACCTTGGTTTGATGTGTCCTTCTTTACCACAATGATGGCAAACCAATTTCTTCTTAGCATCATTGGCTTTAGTGTCCTTGTCCTTCTTGTTGTCTGCCTCCTCCTTCTTTTTATCATAAGGGTGATATCTTCCCTTATTCTTCTTGTTGTTGTTTCTCTTAAAATTCCTATACTTCACTCTTTCCTTATCATGCTGTTCCAATTTCAATGCCAGATCTATTACTTGATCAAAAGTCCTATCTGCATATGGTAGCATAGCTCTGCTAAGTCTTGGGTTCAGACCCTTTATATACCTATCATTTTTGGATGCTTCATCTGCCACTAGCATTGCTCCATAATTAGACAGCCCCTCAAACTTTTGAGTGTACTCAGTGACATTCAAAGTTCCCTGCCTAAGTCTGATAAATTCTTCAAGCAAAGTGGTCTTGGCTGATGCTGGTACAAATCTAGCCTCCAACATCTCCTTGAACTGATTCCAAGTGATTTCATTTTCATTTCTTCCAACTATGATCACCTCCCACCAACTTAAAGCTACTCCTTTCGGTTGTCTTGAAGCTACTTGCCTCTTCCTCTGATCATCTAGCTGCATGTCATTGAAAATTCTATCCAATGTTCTCAACCATGCTTGAATTTCCATCACATTCTCAGTCCCTTCAAAACTTCTGCCTCCCAAATTGGTGTAAGTCTTCAGTAGTTTTGAAAGCTCCTCATGTGGGTTCTCAGGCCTATGCCCAATTCCATCTCTTAAAACCCTCACAAATTATTGCATATCAAGCATTTGTGGTGCACTGGGTCCTGCATTGTGATGAGATCCTCTTCCTACCATGGTGTGGTCACTAAATATTGGGCAAAGGGTATTAGTACACTCTGAATATTTTTTATAGCTAATATTTTCCTATCTAAATTATTTCATCCAAAACAAATAGACATAATACATTTCTATGATACTTAGTAATTAATACATACATTAGCTCTGATACCAAATGAAATGACCCTCCTATTTTACCTTAATTTCATAAGGATTTTTTTTACTTGCTCAATTGAACTTAGTTTAATTTTCTCAGGGTCATTTTCCTTTCAAACAGTGTGCTCTGGATTTAAATTTTATACCAATATAAACATATCAGTTCAATCATAGAAACATACACATACATATGCTGATATATGTATTTCTCTTGTTTAAAATCAGAGTTTTATTATTATTGTTATTTTTTTTTGACAAGAGCTAGTCTGTCTGATTTGAATTTGAAATGGATCTACTCATAATTTGAATTCCCATGTTCTTGGATATTTACATTACATAAATGGATCTTGTTCATAATTATTCATGCTTGGATCTGAATTATGTTAACCATGTTTCAGGATATTTTAGAACACAAGAGTTCATTTATTTGTTTATTTTTGCATAGCTCAAATGATTGTTATTTGCCTAAGTATCAGAAAATGATATCTGCATGTATCATTTTCAATTTATCTATATCCTTTGAAGCCTCTCTTATTCTTTACTCCTACAGTTTGACATAACATAAGTAGTTCTTATGTCACTGATATCTAAGTTTCCTATAATAAAGGTTCTGGACTTTAAAAGTGTTTATTTTTTTTTAAGAACAACCATTTTGTTTCAAGTGAACCAGATATTGGATTCAAAATTCTTTCTAAAATAATAATACCAATTTGTTTTAAAATGCATGTTTGCCATTTAACATTTGAAAGAGGTTTTCACATGTCACTTAACAAAAGATGTAAAATACTTTTTGTTCTCAAATTGCAGACCATCATGCTCAACCAAGACCCCATTCTTTTGAAGCTGGTTGAACCATATGGTTGTGCTAACCAAACACTTGTTCATGGTAATTGAAATGCTATTAAGTTACCAAGTGCTAAAAGCTTCCTTCAGAAAAATTCATTTCTTAAAGCAAACACACAAAAATTAACTTGAGTTCTTTTGCAAAATACTTTAATAAAGCAACTAATTGTCTGAAATATACTTCTTATTTAAAGTCAGGTTTTCACTTCATAGCTCAGTGATTTTAAATGATTCAAACCTGGCTACATCAGGTTATAAATTTTGTATGGAAATTACTTAAATGTAAATACACTTCTTCTTCAGATTTTCAAATTCTTCTATATAACAAAATCAACTACTAACAACTGATTTAATCAAACAAGGAAGTTCATTACATATTCAAACATAATTCTCTCATGAATACATGCAAATAAAATCATCATAGGCTCTTATTAAAACTAGCTAGCATGTTCATTCACTCCTTCTCATTAGCCATAACTTCATTTTCTACTTAGTTCCAGCATTACTTGAAAGAGCATTAGTGACTGCCTCATTTTTAAAATGAGACACCCCCATATGCCATGAGCAAACAAGGGTCAGATCTATGATCTGGTATGAATAACTTCATCATATTCAAGATATTAAGCAATTGAATGATGCATAATTTTTAGCCAGTTACTTGAGTAACTATCAAAACATCTACATTCTATGTTACAGGTTAGACTATCATGCAAGTGCAATAACTTCATAAGTCAACTAATTACACGATCATAATCATACAATCATTCACATCAATCTCCAGTACTTAGATGCTCTGGAGTAACCATGTTTCCATTTCAACAAATCTGAGTAACACTCCTATCTTTTGCTTTCTGGTTTGGGAGTTACCTATGAGTATATACATGTCAATTTATGTTTAAGCCTCATCTGCTATTAAGGAATCACTGGGACACATTGCAATAAATTAATTCACATTATTGCACAAAGATCTCAGGGCTTAAACAAACCATGTGCCAACTTGCATACGTCAAGTATAACACGCATTCCAGCAGCCTTCTTGGCTCATTATTCCTAGTTTATTTACTAGAAGCATTTGTTTGATTTTATCATCAGATAACTAGATGAAAAATGCCACTGCATACATGAAAGCACCCCATACATCTTGTAAGCATGTTTTCCAGAAACAAATAAACAATTATTTTTAATGATGTTGTCAAGAGATATCTGGGTCTTAAATCCATACAAGAATCTTTACAACTATAAACAGAGATATGGCATGTTAGGATTATTTTGATCTGCAAGTAACTATGGTTGAACCAGATTCACAGTCTAGCTTAACCATAATTTTAACTTGTGGGTTTTATTATTATTTTTTTGACCAGGGGTTCAGCACTCAAGTACACCCCTAATACCCTGTTCTAAGCCTCAGCACTTATACATAGTATAATGCAGCTCATAATGTTTTCTTCTATTAAATTTTCATGCCATAGATCCAGATTAGTTGTGAATATTCTTGCCTAGATTTTAAGGTTTTATGCTTTAACTTTTCTGGGTGTAATGAAACAGTGAGTTGCACATCCAAAAACAAACATCACAATAGATCAAGGATCACCCAAAACATCCATAATAAAATCATGACAGATCCAAAAACATCCAAAGAACATTGATAAAACCATATTCAACAAAACTAAAATAAGCAAATAACTAAATTAGAATTGGCTGCCTCATTTCAGGTCTTAATGCCATGAATTTGGTGAGGTTACTCACCTAAATATCTCCCTCTAGTTAATCCAGAAAATCCCTGAGCAATATTTTCTCCTTCTCCTCTAAATGTTTTCTTTCTTATTTCAAGTATTTCGGGTAAACTGATTCCCCTGGCTACCACTGCTCATTTATAAGCATTTTACTAGGGTTTTATCAAACAGAATTCCATTTTTTTCCTGACCAATATCATGCATTTTGCATTTATATTTTAACATTCCCATTTTCAGTTACCCCGTCCATATTTCTTTTATTAGAGGCAACTTTTTCTTTTTCTTACTTTTTCAGAAAATGTCCAGTCTACCTAAATCATGTTAAAGGTGTGACCAAGTATATTGTTTATTTATGGGAATCCCCATTTTCCTATTTTTGCCCATACATAATAGGCTTACTTATTTTACATTTCATGCTATTTTAATGTTATCAATATTTTCTTGCTCAGTTTCAATATATTTCTTCTCATATAAAATATTCATGTGTATAGGTATATAATTATTTGTTTTATTTAATTCCCCCTTGTTTCACAGAAAATATGTTCAAGCACATATTTCATTTTTAATTTGGGTTATGCTTCAGTTACATTCCAATGTCTTAAATAAAGAATTTTACTCCTTTATTTTAAATAGGATTTTTCTGTTTTCTTTTTTTTTTCAATATCTAAATATTATTCTAGTTTCACTATGTATATATATTTTTTTCCAGAAAGTGTTTAATTTCAATGTATCCAGAAAACATATTTAATTTGATCAATGATTCATATTCCAAGATCATATCTAAAATGCTTCCTTACTTTGTTTATTTATTTTATTATCATCATTATATTATTTTATTTTTCCATAGAATTTCTAAATCTCTTCCTTGTGCCATTTCCAGTGTGCACATGCACACATATCCCTGCACATCATTCAATTCAGGAACTCCATCAACATTTGATCCTACATATATATATATATATATATATATATATATATATTGTTATCCCGCCTTTTGGCAAGGCCGGGACACCAAGGAGTTGATTGGATTCCAAATATCGCTTGTCATGGATATCGCTGAATTTTGTCCGAGTTCGGATCATGCTACAATTGGTAAGACATGACTAGGAAAGCACGGTGAACCAACGTACCAAGTTTTAAGTCAATCCGAGTTCATATGCTCAAGTTATGATGGATACAAGATTGGAGGGAAAAGCATGTTTTCGTATCCATCGAAGATATTCATTTCGTATCGATCGGTTTCGTGTCCATCGATAGTTAGTGCAACTCACATCGGTTGGCCAAGTGTCTGTTTCGTATCCATCCAGCCCGTGTCCATCATCTGCTTCGCATTGGCACAATTCCACAATTTCGTATCGATCGAGTTGGCAATATTTCATACCCATCGAGTTCGTATCGATCAGGTTCGTGTCCCTCAACAGATGACGTGCCTCGCAACCATCAGTTAATGTCTACTTCGTATCCATCGAGGCACTACTCTTCGTATCCATCAGAAAACCTTACTTCGAATCCATGCTCAGTGACTTATTCGTATCTAACGAGTCAACCAACTAGGGTGACGTGTCGTCCATCGAAGTAAACAAGGCGAGATATATGGAGTCGAAGCGATCAATACGGAATGAAGGCCGGATCGAAGTGAAGCGCGCGTGCCACATCATCTTGAGAACACGTGCAGTCATCGACACGAAGGGATGGAGTCGAAGCCATGGAGATGAACCAAGCAGCCTTCGAGAAATCTCAGTTCGTATCGACCCTATCTCGTGATCCACTGATTCAAATCCAATGATATTTTCAGGGAAGCTTGCATACGCACTAGAGAATTTCCCTGCCAAATTTCAGCTCAATTGGACATCATCTTAATCGATACGAAATGGATTCATATTGATCATAGATCGAGGCGAAACTTTCTAGAAATGGTCGCGTGGGCCTACTCACGTGCCAGACCAAGTCTCCCAAAGTTTGAACAAGATCTGAGCCTCCTACGCCTATAAATAGAGCCCCAGAGCATATAGAAAAAGGATCTTTTGATTCTGAAGCGTCCAGACTCTGCCGGATCAAGACTTGCATCATACCTTTGCTGTCAATTTCGAATTCTAATCTGTAATCCACTGTAATTTGCTGTAATCGCTTGTAATCATTGAAAGAGAATCAATAAAATCATCAAAACTTCATAGTGGACGTAGGCAATACGCCGAACCACTCTAAATCGCTTGTCTCTACATTTTATATTTCTGTTTGTTGTAGTTTTTGTTAGATAATCTCTTTTTATATTTATATTCTTTACTTTATCTCTTCAAAAACTTCCGAAGAGTGTTGTGCCCATTTTTGGTACAAACACTTTGGTGCTTTCACTGAGAAAACCAGTTTTTTCTCCTACTATTTGGATTTGCCATCGATACCGGATTGCATAAATCCAAGAGGAAGATCCAAATATCCGATCCGGAATCCTTCCATTCTATTTAGATTTGCTCAAAGTCTAGGAAAGGACTCCACCACTGAAAATGGTTAGCACAAGAACTGCCGCTACCGCCGCTGATCAAGAAGGCCGAGATAGACAGAATCCTACACAGCATCCTTCTTCCAATCAAGACAACACTGCTCACTCGGATCCATCCGGACCAGTCACCCGACAAGAGTTCCAAGTGTTGCTCCAAGAACTGACCCAAAGCCGGCAACAGTTGGCTGAACAATTGCGCGCCAATGTTGAATTGACCAACCAACTAAACCGCCAAAGCCGCATAAAGTCTAGGAGGGATGATGTTTCTCGTGCATCTACTGAGATTTCAGCTTCGTCTGACTATCACCATAGGTCTACCCATCCCCGGCTAGAGGGAAGTCACGCTCAAACTACTGGATATCAACCCGCCTTGACCGTCAGACAGTTAAGGACAGGGCCGTCGACCAGCTTCCAAACAGGGCCCTCAACACGAGGAGGCATTGCTCCACAGTACACCACGGACAACCGCGCTACAACCGCCGTGGTAGAGACAAGAGTTGATACCCGGAATCAGTCAGAGCCGAACAATCAACAGCGTGGACGTACTCCTGAACCATATGTCCCAGAAGACGCTGAGCCAAGGAGGCGAAATACGGACCGTCGACAGCACCCAGTCCAAACTCGCACTGTGGAACCCGACCACACCTTAGCTCAGCATGCCCAGAGTGTGCCAGTGTCAGATATCTCGACCATGATACATCAGATGATACGCGAGAGTCAGGGGCTCACTAATGATGATTGGGGAATCTCCCGTAGTCATACCCCCTTCACAGAGGAGATATTATACGCTGAACCCCCTCGGCGATTCAGAATGCCAACTCTCCCAATGTATGAAGGAAATAGTGACCCCAATCAACATATTTTGAAATATGAATGGTCAATGAGTGCTGCAAGGGCTGACGATGCAGTGAAGTGTCGGAGTTTCCCCATTTCTATGGGGGGAATCGCAATAATGTGGTTTACACGCTTACCACCTAGGTCTATTTCTTCGTTCGATCAACTGGCCAAGAGGTTTGTAGAACAGTTTCGTATGCACGTTGCTAGGCCCAAAGACGTCAATACCCTGTCCAGTGTCACTCAAGCTCATGGAGAAACGCTCAGGCGTTACTTGGAAAGGTTCCACGTAGCATGTGTTGAGATTAGTAATCCCAACGATAACTCAATCTTGATGGCTTTGACCAAGGGGATTGATCCCGATTCCGAGTTTGGGAATTGGCTAGCTGGAAAACCACCCGCATCGTTGGACCGTTTCTACTCCAAAGCCGCTTAATTCTTATGGCAAGAGGACGCGAAACAGTCTAGGAAGCAGGACGACGTGAGGCCCAGTATTGAGGGAATACAGAGTAATGTAGCGGTTAAACGGTCCGGTGAGAGTTCCGGAAAAGTTCAACTGAATATACAGAACAAGCAAACCCAGCCGAGAGGAAACAATGGCCAGGATAAGAAAAGAGATCAGAACCGAGGTCCACGACGTAGGGCTCAAATGTTTAACAATTACACACCGTTAAATACGTCATTGGAAAATGTGTACTTACAGACTTGCAACACTGTACAATATAAGAAGCCTGCTCTGAAGCCCTCATCGGAGAGGCAGGTTCAAACAGGGAAGTTTTGTAGATTCCATGAAAGCTACGGCCACAATACCAATGAGTGTCGACATTTGCAGGACCTCATCGAGAAGTTGATCAGAGAAAGGAAGTTAGATCAGTTTGTGCGGGCGCCGTAGTCTGTTGGAGCGGGCCCCTCAAATCAAAACCGTTCGCAGAATCAAGAAAGACAGGAAGAACCCGCTCGTGCGGGCGGAAGGCTGGTTATCAACACAATAAGTGGTGGTCCCCATCCAGTAGACAGAAGCTGGGGGGAAATGGAGTCGTATGCTAGTTCTATCAGGCATGCAGACTTCGAATGCTGTAGTAATTGTGAAGACGGAACTCCGGTTAAACAACAAAAGATAATATCTGATGATATCGTATTCAGGAGTCGAGACGCTGATAAGGTCGAAGCCCCTACAATCGACCCACTAGTCATATCTTCCCAGGTAGGTCCTGCTTGGATGAAGAGGATCCTGGTTGATAGTGGGAGCTCTGTGAATATCTTGCTTAAACGGGCTTACGACTTAATGAAAATGGAGGCGAAGGATTTGAAACCCTGCCTGTCCCGAATCCACGGTTTTAACGGGAGTGCCACGATACCCATTGGAGTAACTGAACTACCGGTTGAGTTGGGAGTTGGAGAACATCGGAGAGTCCGGATGTTACAATTTGTTGTTTTAGAGATTGATTCACCTTATAATGCATTCTTAGGCCGACCGGCCCTAGTTGAGTTCAGAGCGGCCATCGCCCCATGCTGTTTGACTCTGAAGTTCCCCACCGATCATGGGATTGGAGTCATTCAAGGAGATCAGGCCACAGGGAGGGCCTGTTATGTTGCTGAGCTGCGCGGGGCGCAGCGTAAGGAGAAGGGAAAGGGCGTAGAGGAATCTCTCTACGTCCGTTCTATTGATAATTGACAATTGACGCCTGGGCCTCGGCCCGGGCACCACAACCAATTCCTGAAAGACCTTGACCCTAGGGACAATGAGGACAAAGACGAATCTAAGGAGAGCCAAGCTTCTCCGTCCGAACTGACTATGGACATCCCAATCAGTGAGGATGATGATTCAAAGATGCTAAAAGTTGGGTCTCAACTGAGCAAGCAGACACAGCAGGAATTGGTTGAATTTCTTCGGGCGAATCTCAATGTCTTCGCCTGGACACACTCTGACATGTGCGGGATCTCGCCAAATATTGCAAGTCACTCCCTGAATATAGACCCGCGATATGTCCCGGTCAAGCAGAAAAGGCGCGGTATGGATCCAGAGAGATCTGCCGCCCTTAAGGAGGAGGTTGATAAGTTACAATCGAATGGGTTTATTCGAGATGCCTTATATCCAGAATGGGTGTCCAACCCCGTACTTGTTCGAAAACCGAATGGAAAATGGAGAACTTGCATCGATTACTCTGACCTAAACAAGGCCTGCCCGAAAGATAGTTTCCCGCTTCCTCGAATTGACCAGTTCGTAGATTCGACAGCCGGACATGAATTATTATCTTTTATGGATGCTTATTCTGGCTACAATCAAATACCCATGCATTTGCCTGACCAAGAACATACCAGCTTCGTAACCGATCTGGGACTCTACTATTACAAAGTAATGCCATTTGGTCTAAAGAGCGCCGGAGCAACATACCAACGCTTGGTCAACCGGATGTTCGCTAATCAGATCGGGAAGACCATGGAGGTTTACGTGGATGACATGCTGGTGAAGTCTCGATTCTCCACAGATCACGTCAGAGATTTAAATTCGATGTTCAGCATCCTTCGAGAATATGGAATGAAGCTTAACCCATTGAAGTGCCACTTCGGCGTCGCGTCTGGAAAGTTCCTTGGGTATATTGTTAATGCTCGAGGGATAGAAGCAAATCCTGAGAAGATCTGGGCAATAAGAAATTTGCAAACCCCTAGAACCATAAAGCAAGTCCAGAGTCTCAACGGAAAGGTCGCAGCATTGAGCAGGTTCATTTCAAAGTCCACCGATAAATGCATTCCTTTCTTCGATCTGATCTGGAAGGGAAAACGAAACTTTGAATGGACCACGGAGTGTGAAGGCGCATTCCGATCACTAGTTCAACATCTTTCCACACCTCCGATCTTGTCAAAACCAGTTGACCACGAGCAATTGTACCTCTACCTGGCAGTATCAGAACATGCGATCAGTGCTGCTCTAGTTCGAGAGGAAGACAAAGTGCAAAAACCGGTCTACTATGTTAGTAAGCGGCTAATAGGAGCTGAAAGAAACTACCCGAGACTGGAAAAACTGGCCTATTGCTTGGTCATTGCCTCAAGAAAGCTTCGCCCTTACTTCCAAGCTCATCCTCTTACTGTGTACTCCGATCAGCCATTACGACAGGTCCTCACGCGGCCTGAGACATCTGGTAGGTTACTCAAGTGGAACATTGAGCTAAGCCAATTTGATATCACATACGCTCTGCGGAGAGCCATTCAAGGACAAGTCCTGGCAGATTTCATAGCTGAATTTACCGTTCCAGAAGACTTGCCCGAGACCAGTGAATCCCCCGAGCTGTATACTGACGGTGCATCAAACGACCGATGTTCGGGCGCTGGGGTTGTACTTGAGACTCCCGAAGGCCGATCTATATGTTACGCTTTGAAGTTCGATTTTCACGCAACTAACAATGAGGCTGAATATGAGGCACTCTTGACTGGACTAAAATTTGCCAGAGATTTGAGGATTAACGCGGTGGAAATTTATTGTGATTCACAGTTAGTTGTGTGTCAAGTACGTGGAGAGTATCAAGCAAGAGATCGGAGATTGGCTGCTTACTTGGCCCAAGTTTAGGAAGTACTGAATCAGTTTGACTACTATACCATTTATTATATACCTAGAGAACGCAATCAAAAAGCTGATTCATTAGCGAAGTTAGCCAGCACAGGTGAAGCACAGCACATGGGACTTGTCCCCGTCGAAACTCTGTCTTGTCCAAGCATCGATCAAATGGAGACGAATTTCGTATTTGAAACCGCTCCCAGTAGAGAATCGTGGATGACTCTGTATCGAGACTACATCGAAAATGGGACGTTGCCTGAGCATAGGAACGAGAGAAGACAAATTCTACGAAAAGCTTCACGATTCGTCATTCAGAACGGAGTCATGTACAGAAGAGGTTATTCTGTTCCTCTCCTTCGATGTATCGCGCACGATGAAATCAAACGATTGTTACATGATGTACATGAAGGAGCATGTGGCGATCATACCGGGGGGAAAGCTCTCGCTAAGAAGGTACTCCGGTATGGATACTACTAGCTGACAGTGAACCGAGATACAGCAAACTATGCCAGAAAGTGCGATAGGTGCCAGAAACACGCCCCAATTCCAAGAGCCCCACCTACCGAGATAACTCAAATGGTTAGTCCCTGGCCATTCGCGATGTCGGGCATCGATATCATCGGCGCTTTACCTCTGGCAAAAGGTGGTGCAAAGTACGCCATCGTCGCCGTTGACTACTTTACAAAGTGGGCTGAAGCCGAAGCCCTCGCAACCATTACGACAAAGAAAGTGATAAATTTCGTGGTTCGCAACATCATCTGTCGATTCGGGCTCCCGCATACCATCATCACCGATAACGGAGCCCAATTCGAGAGTGCGGAATTCAAAAATTTCTGTCAACGGTTTCATATCCATAAAAAGTTCTCGGCTGTCGCACATCCTTAGGCGAATGGACAGGTTGAAGCTGTCAATAAAGTTATAAAATCCATCCTAAAGAAATGACTGGAAAAGGCCGGGGGCAAATGGGTTGATGAACTTCCTATGGCATTATGGGCCTATCGAACGACTCACAAAACCGCAACCGGACACACTCCGTTTTCCCTATCTTATGGCTCAGAGGCCGTTATTCCGGTCGAGATGGAAGTGTTTTCCCATCGCATGACTTACTACGATCCGAAAACGAACGCTATACTGCTGGCCGAGTCTTTGGATCTATTGGATGAGAAACGGGAAGAGGCTGATTTGAGAGCAGCCGCATATCGAAGTTGGGTCGCACGATTGTACAATACCAAAGTTCGACCTCGAACCTTTGAACTCGGCGACCTCGTTCTCAAGAGAATCTACCCAGTTCCTTCGCACATGAAACCAAACTGGGAAGGACCATATGTGATTACACGAAGACTCGGAGATGGCACATTTAAACTATCGACCGTTGACGGTCTTGATTTGCCAAGGGCCTGGAACAGCGAGAGTCTCCGTCGCTATTACACATGACAGGCTTTATTTATTTCATTATACCTTTTCATTTAACAATTTGTTTCCGCATTTCGAAATTTGAATTCTGTAATAAGGCAACTGACTTTGCCGCATTTTCTTATTTTAGCAATAAAATGCCATCTCTTCGAGCCAGAGCTGTGATTCATTAAATACAATGTACAACATCATGATGCACGGAGAGCTAAATTCCATCACGCAATGGAATTTATTCAAGTAGGGAGTGGCCATGATACGATCGACCACTCGCTAAATGGAACCCGTGCTCGGGGGCAAGCCATCACGTCAGGATAAAAATGGGTTGATACACGACAATCCTTCACTTAACTCCGTACTCCCAGAGCGCGAGACGGAGTATAAACATTACTTAACTCCGTACTCCCAGAGTGCGAGACGGAGTAAAAACAACAATCAACTCCGTATTCCCAGAGTGTGAAGTGGAGTATAAACATTCAACTCCGTATTCCCAAAGTGCGAAACAGAGTATAAACAATCAACTTCGTATTCCCAGAGTGCGAAGCGGAGTATAAACAATCAACTCCGTATTCCCAGAGTGTGAAACGGAGTATAGACATCCACCTTCGTATCCCCAGAGTGCGGAGTGGAATATGTCATGTCAACTCCAAGCTCCCCGAGTGCGAGCCAGAGTATGAACACTAACTCCAAACTCCCAGGATATGGGTTGGAGTACCAACAGCAATCTCAAGTTCCCAGAGTGTGAACAATTGCTTGCGAGATGACTTATATCCCCGGAGTGTGGATGAAACGATTCATAAGGAAACAAGTGTAGTTCGACCGCTCGGTCCTCACTCAGTGCGATCACAAGCTGATCATCATAACTTAACCTCGGAACTGGGGGCAGGTACAAGTGTTAATCATTGCCCGAAACTGTATGATGTCCAGCTCCGATTCGATCTCCGATCACAACTCAAGTTCAAGATTTCCAGGCTTGGCGGACAAAACAAGCTATGCTTAAACGTTAAAGTAATACAAGTACATCGGACTGAAGTTCAAACGCTGCAACATTTCAGCATAAAAGGAATTTAAGTTGACACAAAAAGACAAAATTTTATTTCAACTAATCATAAGCAATGATTCATACGCGAGCTTTTCCAAAAATTCCTACTAGCAGGGGCCGAACCCGCATCTAAACACGGCCTATAAAAAAAAGGGGGAAAAAGATAACAAAATTCCTGACTACGAAAGGGAAATACATGCCTAAAAAAGTCTATCTAATCCTTCTTTCTCCTCACCTTCTTCTTCTTCTTCGAGGAGATGCTGGAGTCACCAGTGATCTTTCGTTTAGAGCTTTTCTCTTCAGGCGGGCTCCCCTCGGACGAAGGCATGATGTCGACATCATCCTCCAAGCTGGAATCTATGAGGATGCTTCCCGCAGGAGGAATTGGGGGAACAGAACCAGCAGCCGAAGGCGGGACTGACGCACTAGTATCAATGAGCGTGCCCCCGGGAGATACAATCATAAGGGGAGTAGTGCACTGCGCTACTACTCCGCCATCCGTACTGCCACCATGCGCAGCTGCCGCTATCTCAGCATTAATCTCGGCCAACATTCTTGCTTCTCGTTGTGCTCTGGCCTCACTATGTGCTGTAGTGGTCTGAGTCGAGATATCTGAAGTAGACGAGAATCTGCCCAGGCCGAATGGTAAATCTGCAAAGGGATCACTCTGTTGGCCAAGGAGCTCATTTATCATCTGTTCATCGAAAGAGAGTGAGCTCCCCTGCATTACTTCGACCGGCGTTGTTGTCGCAATGGAGGTCGCCTCAGAGATGATAGCCTCTAGCACTTGGCATGATTCCTGGGCTACGGAAGGCGCAGCTGGCGTGACTTCAATCACTGGATAGAGAAAAGAAATGTTTGTCAGTCTACGCTTCTATACAAATTCTTCGGTCCAAATAAACAAGAGATTAGTTCAGAGTACCTTCCTCGGTTTGGCTTGGGGTCATCTGGACAATTTCAGAGGGATGCTCCTTAATAGGAGAAAGGCGTGGCTGGTCTGGATCATAAGCCGGTATAGGCTGGGAATCGATCATCGGAGTTGGCTCAGATTGGGATGACACGACCATCTTAGAACTCGTAATATGGTGCTCAGCACCAGAGCTTTCTCCGACTTCCTGAGACTGGGCACCAAGCCTCTCCTTCTCATGAGAAATCATGGAGTCATGAAGAACCTTCTTTTCGTCATCATTAAGTATGCGGTTCTCCAGCTCGAATTCATCGATGGCTTCTTCAGGGTGCCCAGATTTCTCCTCCTCAACCAGTATGTTCCAGGCGTTGTAGAGATGTGTTGGGTAATCATCGAGCCATGTCAAATCTCGGTGCCTTAGCACATTGGCATTGTAGGTGACAAGTAGCTCTTCTACTTCAGCCTCGATCCTGACCTCCGCCTGCCGTACCTTCTCATCAACCCCAGCTTCAGCTTCGCGGACTTTCTCCATAGCCGCTTCCTTCTCCTTCCGGAGCTCCACCGCCTGATCACAGGCCTCCTGAGCAGAGACATTGGCCGCATCCTTCTCCCTCGCCATATCGGAGAATTTTGATTTCAGCGCATTAAGCTCTTTAAGAGCGGCGTCTCTCTTGGCAGTAATGGTGGTATTCCTGTGACCCATGTCTTCAATTGCGGTATAGTGCTCTTGCTTCATCCTGGTCATGGCCGAGTTTACCTCATTGACCTTTTTCAAAGCTTCCGTTTTAGACTTACGGGAAGACTCGGCCTCAGTGTTGAGCACTTTCATAATTCGGTCTTTTTGACCCAGCTCCTTCTCAAGCTTTTCAATGGCAACGACCCGATCAAATGCTATTTTGGACGCCTTCCTTGCGGCCCTTGCCCACTCCTTATACTGAGAAAATATGTCTGCAACATAATCATGGATAGTGTTTTCAGCTGATGGCGGAATCCTCTTTAGATGTGGAGGAAAGACATAACCATCAAAACAGATATCGGGGAATTCCTTCCTCATCTGTGCCAATTTAAGTGCTCCTTCCCCGGTCGGATCAGTCGCGACCGGTGCAGTAGTTGAAGAGGTGGCTATTTCAGTCCCGCGTGGAGGATCGGGCCTCGGAGCTTGAGAAGACGGCTTAGGCCATGAAGTTTCAGGAGGACGGGCTACTACTACCATGGGCGGTATGGGAATCCTGGGAGGAGGAGAGCGAGATCGGGATCGACGCACGTATCCCCTGTCTCTGTCGGACCTCTCCTGGCCAGAGTGTCCTGAATCGTAATCCCTCTCTCCCTCTCTCCTGCGTGGCTCGTAATAACGGCGCTTGTTGCGCAAACTGCCCAGCACAGAACCTCGTCCAGACATCGTAACTGAAAAATAAAATACGGAATATCAAAAACCGTTTATGTTATAATGTTTACAGTTAGAGAACTGTGCTGTGCCATGAAGAGTGTATGGATGTGTAACCCCCCGAACCAACCAGAAGTGTCGATTGCACTGGTAGGAAGAGACTCGCTAACGTCGAGGGTACACTGTAATTCATCCAATTCAACGTCTTGTTGTGCGGATGCAAGGTCCGGAATTGGAAGGTCAGCGAATCCTTCGAATTGATTGTCAGCTTGCAAGGAGGACGCCTCTGAGATTTTAACTCCTGAAGAAGGGCGGTTTAAGACCACAGACTTCCGTCTCCCGGATTTAGCTCGCTTAAAGGCCGCTGCCTTGCCTTTTCTTTTTTAATCAGAATCCGGGGTCCCGTCGGTAGGTTCGACCAAAGGCTCCTCATCGGTATGAGTTCTTTCGGAGTCAGGTTCCTCGATTACTACGACTTTGGGTTTCTTCCGCTTGACTTTTTCTCCGAAGATAGTCTTTAGTGCACCATCAAGCCTTATGCTCTGCCTCCGCCCAATCAACCCGAGAATTCTGAGATTCCGGTCCGTCAATAGCAATTCAATATTCCTTTCTTCACTTGGAATTTCTTGAAGGACCCGGACTATCTCTTTATAGTAACCGCCTTCAGGTCGCTGGATTATTGCTGAAAGAAAAGAAGTAGGAAATATGAGTTTAATTTCATTCAGAAATTTCCCTGTCAACTACTTGGGAAAGAGACAATACTCACGTCTAAACAGCCATCTTCGGGCAAACCCCGGAGGACATCGGACATAGAACCACTCCGACTTGAAGTAGCTCAGCCTAGTCCACGACCCTGTGACCACTTGGCAGTTTCTTACAGACTCCAAGAATGTAAAAGATGGGCTGTCGGTTCGGCTTTTGAAGTTGAACATGTATATTATCTCGGTCATACAGGGAGGTCGATAGAGGTACTCCATGAATGCGATGAACAAGCTGTTGAGTGAAGCATACCCATTCGGGTGTAACTGAGACGGAGCAATCTCCAGATAAGCCAACACTTCCCTTATGTAATCGTTGAATGGAGGAAGTCTCCCGGCTGCACATGCATGTCGATTGAATGCGGTATACCCTTCCGGGGGATTATGTGGTCTGTCATCCAGTCCCGGCAATATTACATCGTCCAATGATAGGCCATGCCTTAAGCATATTCTCCCTAGCATATCTTCGGAGATATTGGACGGAACAGAGTCCGGTGGACTGTTTATGAAAGACGCGTCAGGTAACTCATCCGGCGCTGGACCGATGACTTCGGCCTCGTTGTCCAGTATTACAAGTCTGGGAGGGGTTAGATTCTGAATTTCTTGCTGCTGCGAACTTGATGGTTCCATAACTAGCTAACTCACGAGAAATCATCATTAGACGATAAAAAGCCCGTGTGTTCCCCAGTGTAGAGTGTGTGAATGTGTTGTGCAGTGCAGATGTTGTGCATAACTTGAGCAAATTCAGCAAATTAAAGAAAATATGCAAACGACGAAGTTTCAAGGTCCAGTAGGAATGACCGTCATCACTGACCGTCGCCTCCATACCACCCAGATATTGGCAATCGATCCCGATTGAAGTTTCTTATCATGTATGTGAGTCATAGTTCCATCGACAAGCTTCGAAGGGCAGTCAAATATGCAGTTCTACTGTTAAGTCTAATTATGCAAGGCAGAAGCTCATCGGAGTCAAATGATCAAATGTACATGAGTTCTCTAAATTCGTAAAAGTTCGGATTGGAATCGATCACCGCAGTTCAAATTCATGTCGAGGCAGAGAAACCTCATTTTCGTATCGAAGCCGTTCGAATCGATATATTTCGTATCGATCAGATTCGAATCCATGCGCTTTGTGTCGATCAGATTCGAATCAATGCATTTCGTATCGATTGGTTCGTAGCAACTTCGTGTCGACCACAGCTTGGCAACCTCGTATCGATCAGGGAGTGCGATGCTTCGTATCGATCGAAGAACGATGAAGTCCGCATCGGTCGCTTACCCAGCACTTCATATAATCGATACGATGTACCTCCACCCTGGACCGGTAGGAACTCCATCGTTCTTCATTTGACTCCACCTTGATACGAAACCTGCGCCCTGTGGCCAATACGAAAACGAGGCGTCTCCTTCTTTTCATCGATGCGAAATGAAGGCTGAGCGACCATCAATCGATTGCTTTGTATCCTAAACCCCTTCTCCTCCCATCAATACGAGCATCGCCATGGCCATCCTCGACCAAGCTATGGCCCAGATCTGGCCTTGACGCTGCCAGAACTTATAATCAACAAGAACGTGATGGGTCTGAGGTTTGAACTTCGTCGCTCGAATCTATGGGAAAATCGATTAGTTACCTAGATTGAAATTGGAATTCGGAGGATTAAAAAATGGTATTTGATCGATTCGAAGACAAAGAGCAGTTCTCCTTTTTACCAAACTCCTGGATCGATGCTAAAATAGAAGGCAGCAGTAAAAAAGTAAAAAGTGAAAATGAGCTAAGTCCCAGGTATTTATATGAAGCCCAGAAGTAAATTGGGTCGATTCGTCTCCCAGTCAACATGACCGGTCGCAATCGGTCAGGGGATGGAGCAATGCGAACGCCCTCTCCGAATCCGTTAGACTGTGATCCCATCGAGACGAAGTAGTCACTGGACTTCATCAATTCGAAGCGAAGCGAGGATGGCTGTGATAATGACATTGAGCTCCAGCGATTCGAAGTCTCTACCTTTGCAACCATCAACTCACAGTAGTACAAGTCAATCGATACGAACAGTTATATCGTGTCCATCAGATGCTCATCAATACGAATGACCATTTCATATCCATCGGAGATCATCGATGCGAAGCAAAGTCCACCGTAATTTGTGACCATTGATACGAATGGGCATTTCGTATCCATCATCTTGACCCGCATCTCTATGAAAAGCTACTTTTCAACCTTCTATGTTGATTCAGGAGAGGATCGATACGAAGGAACTACCCGTGGTACCACCATCAAGCATTGTTTCAACTCGAATTTTAGATCAGTTCAGGAGAGAATCAATGCGAAATTCGATAACGAGCTAAACTGGCAACGACTAGCGAACTTGCGACGTTAACGAGAGTTAGCTAATCATTATCACACGGCATTCAATTACAGCAATACAAAGTACAACTTTCAAATTGTTCAAAGAGGACCTGCAGCTTTTCAAAGCACGTCATGTTTTCACAAGACGTACTTTGGGGGGCAAATGTTATCCCACCTTTTGGCAAGGCCAGGACACCAAGGAGTTGATTGGATTCCAAATATCGCTTGTCATGGATATCGCTGAATTTTGTCCGAGTCCAGATCAAGTTACAATTGGTAAGACATGACTAGGAAAGCACGGTGAACCAACGTTCCAAGTTTCAAGTCAATCCGAGTTCATATGCTTAAGTTATGATGGATACAAGATTGGAGGGAAAAGCATGTTTTCGTATCCATCGATGATATTAATTTCGTATCGATCGGTTTTGTGTCCATCGATAGTTAGTGCAACTCACATCGGTTGGCCAAGTGTCTGTTTCGTATCCATCCAGCCCATGTCCAACATCTGCTTCGCATCGGCACGATTCCACAATTTCGTATCGATCGAGTTGGCAATATTTCGTACCCATCGAGTTCGTATCGATCAGGTTCGTGTCCCTCAACAGATGACATGCCTCACAGCCATCAGTCAATGTCTACTTCGTATCCATCGAGGCACTACTCTTCGTATCCATCAGAAAACCTTACTTCGAATCCATGCTCAGTGACTTATTCGTATCTAACGAGTCAACCAACTAGGGTGACGTGTCGTCCATCGAAGTAAACAAGGCGAGATATATGGAGTCGAAGCGATCAATACGGAATGAAGGCCGGATCGAAGCGAAGCGCGCGTGCCACATCATCTTGAGAACACGTGCAGTCATCGACACGAAGGGATGGAGTCGAAGCCATGGAGACGAACCAAGCAGCCTTCGAGAAATCTCAGTTCGTATCGACCACATCTCGTGATCCAGTGATCCAAATCCAATGATATTTTCAGGGAAGCTTGCATACGCACTGGAGGATGTCCCTGCCAAATTTCAACTCAATTGGACATCATCTTGATCGATACGAAATGGATTCGTATCGATCACAGATCGAGGTGAAACTTTTTGGAAATGGTCACGTGGTCCCCCTCATGTGCCAGACTAAGTCTCCCGAAGTTTGAACAAGATCTGAGCCTCCTACGCTTATAAATAGAGCCCCAGAGCATACAGAAAAAGGATCTTTTGATTCTGAAGCGTCCAGCCTCTGCCGGATCAAGACTTGCATCATACCTTTGCTATCAATTTCGAATTCTAATCTGTAATCCGCTGTTATTTGCTGTAATCGCTTGTAATCATTAAAAGAGAATCAATAAAATCATCAAAACTTCATAGTGGACGTAGGCAATACGCCGAACCACTCTAAATCGCTTGTCTCTGCATTTTATATTTCTGTTTGTTGGAGTTTTTGTTAGATAATCTCTGTTTTATATTTATATTCTTCACTTTATCTCTTCAAAAACTTCCGAAGAGTGTTGTGCCCATTTTTGGTACAAACATATATATATATATATATATATGTTTACAGAATTGTTTTAATTTTTCCCTCTAAATTTTTGGGGCATTACAGAAATATAATATGGCAGGGTACCCTAAAACTTTTGAAAAAAAAATTAAAAAAAGGAAGTCAGTACACATACATTATAAACTCACGCACACAAATTCTTTTTGCCTTGTCTATTCTCTACCTAACAAATTGGTAGCTTGCAATTAATTCTTTTGTACTTTGGTTTCTATATATATAAATTTTACCAAAGACAACACATTCTTCTGTTTCATACAATTCCTTCTTTCTACTATGATAAAAAGAGGATAAGAGTGAGAGAGGAGAAGATAATATGGTTTACAAAATCAGCCTGCTAATTAACCTTCTTCTTACATTCCATATTATTTTCTATATCCGATTAATTCCTTCTTCCCGTCGGCGTCGTACAATATATAGAAAAATAAAAGAGGGTAAACAATGGGTTCACTGATGGCCAACGCGATGGCTGCTTCCTTTGCAATAACAACTACATGCTGTTGCAGAAGCAGCACTATTTCTTCTACATGCAGTTATTCATACTCATCTTCTTATTGGTCAACCCTATTAACTACTTCAAGAAGAGCACGTAAGCAAGGAGGAAACAATATTAAGGTTGTTGTTCATGATGCATCATTACAGAAAGACGTCCTCCAACGTTTCCACCAAAAGAGAGCTCTCAAGATATTCTCTGGACTCCAAAACTTTGACAATGACAATGTTGCTTCGGTCGTCATCGCTGCAGACAAGGGTGGTGCAACTAATGCCGATATATCTTATGATGCAGAACTGGTCAAGCTAGGTTTGACATTGACATCACTTCCGAGAGGTGCTGAGGAGAGGATATGTGATGAAGGGGAGATGCATTCTGGCAGGTGGTGAGATGGTGGAAGCATGGGCTGTAGCATGGGGGATGAAGGCATGGCAGCGGGTTGAACATGAAGAGGAATCTGTATATATATACCTGGAGCATGAGCATGCGAAATAGAAGTGAGGAGAAGCAAAAATTTGAAAAAGAAAGGAGAAGCACTATTTATATAACATAGATTTGCAAATAAGTCCACGTTAATGTGTTCAATTGTAAGTATGGGGAGGGAGTGTTGCTTTCATGTGCATGGTAAGAAGATTTGGGCTCGTCCCAGCTAATTGGTGAGATAACTTGTTTTTTTATGTGTTAATTATTATTTAAAAGAATAATCTAGGTAGTAAATTGATTATCTTGCTCATATTTAACCCGTTTGACATACGGATTTCTGCATTGTATTCATATGAACAAGCACAACATTTTAGTGTAACCTATTAATAGCTTTGGACATGTAAATATTTATGACATATCTAAACGGACGGGATTCAATCATGTTATTTTAAGAATAACGTCGATTAAAAATTTATATACCTTAATTATGGATGTTTATTTGGCCAAATAAAATACCGTTGAATAAAACTGGATCGAATATGATAATTGGACATTGGTTTAGCGGAATAAAACACCGTTCCGCTAATTAAATTAATTTGACATTTAATTAGCAGAATAAATCCCGTTTTGCTATTTTATAGATTTGGACATTCGATTATATATCGTTATTTGGTATCCCGCTTTGAATAAGTGATATTTTAACTAATGATGGTTAAGTGTTGCATTTATTTACATAGTCGTGGATTATTTAAAAACTATTATTATCTTGAAAAGTTAATTGAATAATATGGTAGCTTGTTTAAGTACCATGGTGATCGTTAAGCCTCCTTCAAATTCGAAAAAAAAACTAATTGTTGTTTTGAAAATTACTTTAAGAATAATTATTTTTGTTATAAGGTTTAAAGACAATTATTATTTAGTAATAAGATTTAAAAAGGTAATAACTTATTAATAATAATACTATTTTAAAGATAATTTATAATTGTTTTAATAAGGATTTAAATTTAATTATTTTATAAATTTGATTCTTGAAAATACTTTTTAAAGTTATATAAATATATTTTTTAAATATTTTAAGTTAATTACTTATTAAAAATGATTTAATAATTCTTTAATTTTTAATTAAAGTTGATTAGTTATATTGATTTAAGTCATTTATTTATATTTAAAGGAAAATTAATTTTTATATTAATGTTAGTTTAAGGTTAATTAATTTCTATTTTAATAATGTTTTAAAATTAATTAATTATTATGTTAATATTGTTTCAAAGTTAACTTATCAATACAATAATAGTGTTCGAAATTAATTTAATATATCATTAAATAGATTCTAAAGTATCATTTTAAATAAGATTTGATTAAAATGAAATAGAAGGGTGTTTAAATAGTAATTTGTTATTTAAAGCTATTTGAAATAACTTATGGTTAATCAAGAGGACCTATTGACTTAAAGAATCTATTAATTAGTTGGATTAAATATGGGAAGAGTTTTATAAATGGCATTGGATAATTATAAAAGAATTTATAAATGAGTTTTAAAGAATCTGAGAAGGAGAAGTTTTATAAACGGGGTTTGGAATTTATTAAGAATGTTTTATAAAGGGATTGGTGTTTTGGTTTTCTCCATTTTAAATGACATTTGGGTTTGATCATTTAAATAAGATTTCAAAATAGAAAATCTTTCTGAGTGTTTAGGGAATATACTTATACCATTGAGATAAGTATATATTTTTGTTTTCTAAGTATCAAAAATATAGTGGTTTGTGAATATATTTATCATGTTGAGATAAGTATATGGAGGTGATTTCCCAGTATTTTAATGTGATTTTAAATTAATGGAAGATTAATTTAAGAGGCTTAGTGATTTCCATGGGAAATGTAAATTCTGTTTGAATGTTTGTTTATTTGATAGTTAAATAACCGACTATCAAATCTTGGCCTAAATATATAATCCTTCTTAATTTTGGTGGTAGGGAAATATTCCCTACTTAACACAGAAGGATTTTAACTTTGGAAATATCTAGGGGAAACACAGGAATTATATGGTACAGTTACCATCGGTGGTGCTATACTGTAGGTATAAACTCGTTTCGTTCTTCTAGGACAAATGATAAGGAGATCCGTTCACTTAAATGGTGAGAGGGTGATCCCCGCTCTTATGTATTGTTCGATTATTTCCTAAAGAACCAGTCTTGAGAATTTCTAAAATCGACGTTTGGTTTGGTGGAGCACCCGGGAAACGGAAGAGTGTACTTGTAAGAGATGACTTGAACCCGTGAGCACTCCGAAATTCATATACGGTTCTATAGAGGAGATTCATGATATATTGAGATGTTGGGATCCATGTGTGATTCCGAGACCCGTTGGGGTATGGGAATTCGGGTGTGATTCCAAGATCTAATTGAGATATGGGAATCTATGTGTGATTCCGAGACCCATTGGGGTATTGGGATTCATGTGGGGTTCCATGATCTATTTGGTGGCGATGCGTAAGCTGGAATGTCAGACGTAGCCTCATCAGTAGGAATGACTAAAACTAGAGATAGGAGGCATGGCCAGTAAGGTTAGCAATCCTATAGGGTGTAGTCAACTCCACCTAGATGCTGCCTTCACCTGTTATGCATGCATAGGGCGATACACTCGGTCTTAGCGAGACCAGCTATGTTATTCCTATGGTACATCACTAGGGATGTATGCTGCTTCGGAAGGATATCTCTGATTCTTGTGCAGGAGGATCGTTCCTCGAAGTACCGAGGGCACCTCCATGGAAATCCTACATAATTAGCAAACGTGCCTTATCGATTTTCGATTATATACCTCGTATTGTTGTGATGTACACTCACGAGCATCACAGCTACTTAATTATTATTAATTTTGCCCTTAAACATTATTATAATATCACCGGATTTTTTGATAAAAAGGTTTTGGTTATCGTAAAGTAAAAACCCGTCCATGTTTATGTGCTATGTGGTCTTACGAGATGCCTTTGATTTTAAAGGATTTTACAAGTTAAAATAAATAAAATTTCTTTTGATTTGAGTTCCGACGTTGGTTTTACCATACTGACCTGGGCGTTGTTTTCCTATAATGCTCACGGTCAAACCGAGCATATTTCCAAGTTTAGATGGATATTTTTGGAGCTTCAGGAGTCGAGCTGGAGGCCCAAAGATGTATTCACGTACATGGTTATTTTTTCCATTGTATTTATTGTTGTATTTATCAGCAATTGTGAGTACAAGTTGTTATAACTGTTCGGCTTGAATAGGTTAGTGTGCTCTGATTGATGTCTGTATATACATATATTACAATTTAATTTTTTGTGTAAAGATTTGTTATCTATTATATATTAACCGTACCGCTTTGAGATTCTTTGTTGTTTAGTTTCTTCTTGTCTTCTTTCTTTTCCCTAATTATCCGCCTTTCCGTTCAATTTGGGTTGGACATGTGTGGTTTATTGTCGGCTTAAACTGTACGAAAATGTGGGTCGTTACACTTATAATATGTTTTGGGAACGAAGAGGAAGATTTGTTAAAAGATAAAAGGAGTTTTATAGATGGTTTTAAATATTTATAAAAGGAAATTTAGAAATGAGTCTATAGATTCATAAAAGGAGTTTATAAATGGTTTTGTGGATTATAATAGGGTTTGTAAATGGTTTTTAAATTGAATGCAAAAAAGGGATCTTCTAAATTGTTGGTGAATATACTTATACCATTGAGATAAGCATTTAGATATTTTTCCAAGTATTGAGAAACAAGGATTTTGGGGTTTATATCAATCTTTGTAAAAGGATTTTTGATTCAAGTATTACAAAGTGACTTCAAATTAATAAACGATTTATTGATAAAAGGCTTAGTGTTGTTTGGTGCTTAACAAGTGTTGGTTTTCCTATGGAATTAAATCCCTGATTGAATGTTTGTTATTCGATAGGTAAATAACCGACTATCGAAATTGGACCTAAAAATGTTACTTTGGAAATATCTAGGAGAAACACATGAGTTATATGGCACAATCATCTTCGGTGATACTATACTATGCATATAAATCTCATTTCATTCTACTAGGACATTGATAAGGAAATCCGTCCACTAACGGTTAGGAGGTGATTTCCACTCTTGGCTTTGACTATTTATTTCCTAAAGAACCGGGGTTAAGTTTACCGGGAATTATAGAAAAAGTTGTTTCGAAGAGACCCAGATCGGGTATGTTATCCGAAAACCACTTCGATCCAACGAATGCGTTTCAAAGTGAAGACATCTTGAAGATGATGGAATTGGAGACGGAGCTCTCAAGTGTTTTGTTCAGTCCCAGAACGAACTTGTATGGATGAATGCTAGTATTGTATTGTTTCTCGGAAGGCAGTATTAGCATTCCAAGTGGGAAGTGCTATATAAAAGGTGAAACATAGCCTCAAGCCTCATCAACAAGGAATGACTAAAACATGGGAGATGCAGCAGGGCTAAGTGGGTTGCTCCAGCATAGGGTATGATCATCCCTATCTAGAGTCGCTATTATCTCTTAAATTGTATGCTTCGGGGCCCAAAAAGCGGAGTGATCATATTCGGTACTACTAGTCAAGTGGTAAGCCGGTTCTGTGTTGGTAGAGGATCCAGGCGAGCTCCTCGGTGTTATTTTGTCTAGAGATGCACCGTGACAGACGGTACTCTTGTAGCCCAGTCATTGTATGGAATCCATTCTTCAATACGGGCCTTTACGGTTTTAGTTGTATACCTATTATGATGGAATTTAATTAATGTAACAATTTTAGCTAAGGTTAATAAGTATTTGTATATTAGACATTATTATAATATCAGAGGATTTCATATGAAATGTTTTGGTTATCGTAAAGGTAAAAACCCGTCCGTGTTTATGTGTGGCGTGGTCTTACGAGATACTTTTGATTTTTAAAGGTTTTTCTAAAACTTCAAAATCCAATTGGGTGTGTTTTCTCACATTTGTTTTCCAGACTGACTCAGGTGTTATTTTATTATAATGCTCGGGTCAGATCGAGCATATTTACAGATTTGCTTTGGATGCATTGGAGCTCAGGAGACGAGTTGGAGGTCTTCAAATCGTATTTACGTATATTTTTTATTTCCACTATTTGTTGTTGAAATCATCAGCAATTGTGAGGTCAGATTGTTATAACTGTCCAGGTTGATGATTGTGATGTGTTGTTGTAATCTGATGGATGTATGTTTATAACAGTTTCTCTTTGTAAAGACCATTGATATTATATTTTATTTTGTTCCTGTGACGACCCAGAATTTTGGTCATTTGGTTTTGAACGTTTAATTTATTTTTAAATGTTGAATTTGAAATATTAATTTATTTTGAATATGGACATTTTGGTTAAATTGTTGAATTTGATTTAGATATCAAATATAGCGATTTATCATAATACGAAAATAGTGAAATTTAATATTTGGAATAGTGTAAATAATTTAATTTGTGATTTAATATGAGTCGAAATGGTTTCTAATATAGATATAAATTCTATTTGAATTATAATTGAGTCGGTAAGTTTTTAAAATTGGAATTTCAAGTAATTTCGTCGATTTTAGAAATCGCTCGATTTAATCGATGCGTTAAAATAGCAATCCGGGGCATAATATCGAATTCAACGAAACCAGTTCCATTACATCCGTAATAGTGTATTGTTATCGAATTTCAAATTTCGTAGCGTTTGGAGTCACGGTTTGGTCGTGCGAAGCTGAAACGCATAGAAATTTATTTAAGTAAATTCAATTAAAATAATTCGATTCGGAAACCTATCTTCCAAATACGATGGAATTGGCTCCCGATATATATTCCATTGTGTTCGGGATAGGGGTAAAACATTATAAACGCCAGGCGGTATGCTTCGTTTGGAGTTCTTACGGAAAAGTACGTGAACAGTAAAAATAATAATATAATATGTATATACACCTATATATATGCGTATTCAGCTAGAAACCCTAGCTATCTATGCCTTGGCGCCACAATAAAAATTTAATCGCCGAAACTCCATTCCCTTCTCCCTCGATTTCTGATCAATCCCTCTACTATTAACAAAAACTTCCTAAACGAAAGTTGTAGAGCGCCTCAATATCTATCAATCCAACGGTTAAGATCGAGAATGATGGAGCACGTCAGCGACAAATCGATGGTGTAGGTCATACGTTCGTGCGCGATTTTCAAGGCATAGTTGTAGCTGATTTCGACCGGGTTCATGGTGAAGGTGGAGCTCGCGAAGAGCTTTCACGTGGTGGTCCCTGATCGTCGTCTAGCGGTCGATGGTGGCAGGGACACGTTGATAAAGCGGCGCGATGTGGGTTTCGACGAGTAGCGTTTACGGAGGAAGGAGAAAGAAATTTGTGCGGCCTTGATTTCCAGAAGAAAAATTCAATGGCCAGATTTGATTCTAGATTTATAAAAAATAAAATAAAATGAAATTCATTTATATAAATTGTATTAAATTTTTTTAAAATGTATATCTTTGTCATACAAGGTCCAAATCAAGCGAAACAAGCGACAATGGAATCGTGGCGACGAGCACTACATTATGGAACAAATTTGGAGATGGTTGGAAATAGCTAAAAATTTAGGTTAAATCGAACGTTGTTCGATTTGATTTAAAATTAGAAATTCGATTCGAAAACCTATCTTCCAAATACGATGGAATTGGCTCCCAATATATATTCCATTGTGTTTGGGAAAGGGGTAAAACATTATAAACGCCAGGCGGCATGCTTTGTTTGGAGTTCGTCCGAAAAAGTACGTGAACAGTAAAAATAATAATATAATATGTATACACACCTATATATATATGCGTATTCAGCTAGAAACCCAAGCTATCTATGCCTAGCTGCCACAATAAAAATTTAATGGTCGAAACTCCTTTCCCTTTTCCCTCAATTTCTGATCAATCCCTTACTATTAACAAAAACTTCCTAAATGAAAGTTGTAGAGCGCCTTAATATATATCAATCCAACGGTTAAGATCGAGAATGATGGAGCACGTCAGCGGCAAATCGATAGTGTAGGTCGAACGTTCATGTGCAATTTTCAAGGCATAGGTGTAGCTGAGTTCGACCGGGTTCATGGCGAAGGTGGAGCTCGTGACGAGCTTTCGCGTGGTGGTCCCTGATCGTCGTCTAGCGGTCGATGGTAGCAGCGACACGTTGATGAAGCGGCGCGATGTAGGTTTGGACTTGCAGCGTTTACGGAGGAAAGAGAAAGGAATTTGTGCGGCCTTGATTTCCAGAAGCAAAATTCAATGGCCAGATTTGATTCTAGGTTTATAAAAAATAAAATAAAACGAAATTCATTTATATAAATTGTATTAAAATCTTTAAAAATGTATATCTTTGTCATACGAGGTCCAAATCAAGCAAAACAAGTGGCGATGGAATCGTGGCGAGAAGCACTACATTATGGAATTGATTTGGAGACGATTGAAAATAGCTAAAATTTTAGGTTAAATCGAATGTCGTTTGATTTGATTTAAAATTAGAATGTTGGCAAATTAAAAACTCAAGGTGAGTTAAAATCACTCATTTGGTTAATCAGTATATTTTTATTGTAAATAAAATTTATTTCTGCTTGTTGGGCTGTTGAAATTGATGATTGTTGAAATTTATCTAGGATGAAGATATAACATCTTAGCTATTAGATTGGTTGAACCGGATCTAGGGTCATGATATAGCATCTCGAATTGCTATCAAACCATTTATGTTTATTTTTAAGCTTATTTCCAGTATTGAATCATATATGTGTGAAATTGATAAATGGATTGTGTTTGGGATTACGTTGTTAACTATAACGTAAATTGAATTGGAATATATTGGTGCTATCTATTTGGCCAAATAAAGACCGTTGAATAATAAATGGAGGAGTATTATTGTGAATGACCTTGGTTAGTAGAATAAATTCTCATTCTGCTATTAGATTAATTTGGACATTCATTTTAAGTGCCAGTGGATTTACAATGGATAATTGATGTATGACGACCGGCACTCGGCACCTTCTGAATCCGACACCAAACCACGCGTGTCCGACCCAAAGCACACCGATTGTAGATGATCATGAGAAAGAAAAGAGAGGGTGAGAAGAAAGAAGAAGAGAAAAGAAGAAGAAGAGAGAGAAACAAAACCAAAACAACACAAAATCTCACATCGCAACGGAATAACATTGTTTGTACCAAATATGGGCACAACACTCTTCAGAAGTTTTTTGAAGAGATAAAAGTGAAGAAAGAAAATTGAAAATGAGGATTATCAAACAAAAACTCCAAACAACAGAAAGTAAATTGCACAGAAGACAACAATTTAGAGTGGTTTGGCGTTTCGCCTACGTCCACTATGAAGTTTGATGATTTTATTGCTCGATACTTGAAGATCACAATTTATTATAGTCTAGTACAACAGATTTTATGATTTAAGTCTGAATCTAAGGCAGCAATGGTGATCTGGAGTAAATCTGGCAGAGTCTGGGTGCTCTTTAGCTCTTAAAATTGTTCGACCCCTTTTCTGAATGACCAGGGGCTCTATTTATAGGCGTAGGAGGCTGATATTGCGCCTAAATTTTGGGAGACCACTTATGGCACGTAAGGGGGCCCACGCGCCCGCCTTCAGGAAATCTGGGCCCACTTTAGGATCGATTCGAAATCCATTTGAATCGATCAAGAAAACGTCCAATCGAGCTGAAATTTGGTGTGGACATTCTTCAACATGTGCGCAAGCTTCTGTGAAAATTTCATAGTATTTGGACTGGTAGATCTCTAGATATCGTCGATACGAAGTTGTATTTCCGGGTGTTGGTATCCTGTTCGAATCGATTTTCTTCGAATCGATAGCCTCGACTCGATGACGGAGCGTGCGGGGAAGTTGACGTGTCGCGTGCTTTTCGTGTAGATCCGCTTTTCACTCCGAGTTGACTGGGTCGACTCCGTGATTTTTTCCACTTTGACTTAATGGATTCGAGGGCTTCATTCACATATGGATTCGAACAGAAGCTTGCTCGTATCGATCGTGATGTGCTTATAGTTGATCTGTACAAAGCTGTTGTAGCAGGATGGATTCGAACATATTGTTGTCCCTGGATTCGAAGTGAAGTGCTCTGGTGGATACGAACGTACCATTGTTTATGGAGTTGGTGCATAGCTTTGTTCCCATTGATCTCGATGGTCTACAGTAGATCGATATGAACTCGAAGCACATGAATAGCTCAGCCTAGGATCGATTCGAACTTGATGGGTTCGAACAGATCAATCAGATCGATTCGAGTATCATATTTCTTCTAGCTTGTGTTGATCATAATTTGAGAATACGAACTCGGATTGACTTGAAACTTGGAGCGTTGGTTTTCCTGGCTTCGCTTGTCATGTCTCATTAATCGTTGCTCGATCCGGACTCGGACAAAATTGATCGATATCCATGACAAGCGATACTTGGTTTTCAATCAGTTCCTTGATATCTCGGCCTTGCCAAAAGGCGGGATAACATTTGCCCCCCAAAGTACGTCTTGTGTGGACATGGCGTGCTTTGAAAAGCTGCAGTCTTTCATGCTGAATATTTCTGTCCAATCAGTTGCTTGACAGTCGTCTTTTAGCTGAAAACTATAACCTCTGATCATTTCTTTAGATTCATGGATTGTTAATTGTTAGGATGGTGTAATGTGTGCTGCCGCAACTGATTTGTTGTAAACTTCTTTTAAACAAATGTTCAACCAGTGTGCCTTGATTTGATAGACACGAAAATCTTTGATGGATACGAAATTCTGATTCGTATCGATGAGTTCTTGTCGCTGTAGGTCAAGCATTGATGGATTCGAATCGATGATTTCGAATCGATGGAGTCGAGTGTTTTCAGAGCTATCTTCGTTTAGTCATTTCGTATCGATGAACTCAGAGCATATAGGATGGAGTCAAATCGATGGATACGAAAGGTAGTTTCAATCTGGTGGACACCGTCATTTGCTTCGTTTCGATGGAGGCTAAAGTCTATGGATTCGAGTGAGGTACTTCGAATCGGTCTGGATTTTCACCTGTTGGGGCCGGTCATATGCACCGGGGGGCGAATCGCCACAGAAATCCTATAAATACCAAGGATTCATTCATTTTTTACTTTTTACTTTTGCCTTCGTCTTCCTGCGTCTTCGAATCCATTCCAGTCCTTCAAGAACAAAGACGAACTACTTTCTCCTTCGATCCGAACTAGCCTCCAAGTCTTTCTAATCTAACTTCACACTTAGGTAGGAAATTCAACTAAGTATTTGGAGTTCCAAAATTCGAAACCCTTTACCATTCATGTTCGTGTCGATCTTGATGGAGTCGAAATCGATTTGGGAGATGAAATTTTGCCATGGCGTTCGCATGGATCTGGGCGCATGAAGTGGAGGATTGGAGGTCGGGTCGATCACAAATGGCGCGATGTCATATCGATCCTTTGAGATCGATATGTGGAGTTGCCCCTTGTGATCGATACGAATCTTTTGCTCCAACGATCGATATGAAGCCTGTGTAACTTTAACGATGTGAAGTTTTATTTCTAGAGATCAATTCGAAACCCGGACTGATGATGGATACGAAACCTAGGGTTCCTGATCGATTCGAAAGTTCCATTGTGATCGATGCGAAATGTATTGATTTGTCTGAGATCGATTCGAAAATAATGCTTCTCTGGTCGATTCGAAATTAAAACCCTGACCTTGATCGATACGAACAAAGCCTCATGGATTCGAACTTTTAGACGATTGATAGCATGATTCCGACGAGCTTCATCCTTGCATATTTAGACTGAACTTGTTAAACTGCATACTTGACTGCCCTGTGAAGCTCGTTGATGGAACTGTATCTTGACAAAACAAACTCCAACTTGACTCGAATTTTATGGGTTTGGATGGTATGGTTGTGACGGTCAGCGATGACGGTCACTCCGACTGGGTTTTCGAATTTCTTGTTGTTTTCATACTTTCTTCAACTATGCTGAATTTCCTAAGTATTAGCTGCACTGCACTGCACAACACACACTTTACATGGGGAAATGAATGGGTTTTTCATTTGCTTAACGTTACTTTCTGATGAGTTAGTCAGTGATGGAATCCTCGAGCTCTCAACAGCAAGAGATTCAAAGTTCTCCCCCTCTGGTCCTCGAAATTCCAGACATCCCAGCGGAGATTGTGGATCCAGCTCCTGACGAGCTGCAAGATGCTATATTTATTGAGGACCCTATAGACTCCGTCCAATCCAATATTTCTGAAAACTTGTTGGGCAGGATATGCACAAGGCACAACATTTCTTCGGACGATGTGTTATTGCCGGGATCTAGTGACAGACCTCACTGTCCGCCCGAAGGGTACACTGCCTTTTATCGCCATGCTTGCGCGGCTGGAACACTCCCTCCATTCAATCAATACATTAGGGAGATGTTATCATTTCTTGGAATTGCTCCCTCTTAATTACACCCCAATGGGCACGCGCTACTGAACAGTGCGTTCATCGTATTTATGGACCATCTCTTCCGTCCACCAAGGCTAACGGAAATCAGATACCTATTTAATTTCAAGAGTAGAGGTGATAGTCCATCCTTTACGTTTTTGGAGGCAATCAGGAACTGCCAAGTTATAACCAGAGCCTGGACCAAACTAAGCTACTTCAAGAACGAATGGTTTTATATCCGGTGTCCTCCAGGTTTTGCCATGCGGTGGCTGTCTAGGCGTAAGTGTCGTAACCTGTCGATGATTCCCTTGATTAATGGTTTCTTAGCACTGGTATTGACATCCTACTTTTCTTACAGCCATTATCTCTAGACCCGACGGTGGGTGTTACAAGGGCATAGTTCGGAGGCTTCAAGAGATCCCAAGCGATTTGAGACACATCGACTTGGCATTGACTGACTATAACTTAAGAGCTCTTGGCTTGATTGAAGTAAATCAAAGCATAGTCACCGAAGGGATGCTGAGGCCTGTTCCAAAGAAGAAGAAAAAGAAGAAGAAGAAAATGGCGAAGAAAACGCTCGGAGTCATGATAACCGAAGTGAGCGACGAGGAACGGACTCACACAGACGTCGAGCCGATGGCTGATTTTTCGGGCAATTTTGAAGAATTGGGAGAGAGACGGAAAAGCAAGGCTGTCGTTTCCAAAAAAATTAAATCTAAGGGATGGAAGTCTGTAGATGTGTCTCCTCCCACTTCCGGAATCATAATTTCTGAGGCCGCCCCTTCTCAATCGAGAGATATTTTCAAAGGGCTTGGTGATATTCTCATCCCGGATTATATATCAATTCATCACAATCCCAGATTGGAAGAATTCCGAGATGTTTTAGATATGAGCGAGCCCTTTCCTCTTAGTGTGGTCAACACTTCCGGTTGGTCAGGGGGTTTACACATTTACACACACTTCCACAGCACTACACGATTTCCGCATATTGGACATTATTTTTATAGGATGCTTAACTGCAGTTTCTTCTTATTGCAGGTGAAATGTCAGGTCGTGGATCCACACTAGATAGGCTCCGCAATGTTCGCCGATCTTCCTCATATTATGAGTCCCGTAGGAGGGAATCAGACAGGGATTACGCACGTGGCTACACCAGCCAGGAGCGTTATGACAGAGATCGAGATTACTGGCGCGGCCTATTTGGTCAAGAGCGTTTTGATAGAGACAGAGGCCATCAATATCGATCACGGTCTCGTTCTCCTCCGCCTCCTAGGGCCCCTATAGATCCTCCTGAGTCTTCGCAGCAACAACAGCCTTCCCAATCTTCAAGGCCCGAAACTCAACGGCAAAGAGTTGAACCACAGACAACCGCCATTGTTGAACAGGCTTCGGCAGAACTGACGAGTGAAGGAGCCATCAAGATTGCTCAGATGAAAAAGGATTTTCTAGAAATTTGTCTGGATGCATACGTCTTCCCTCCCTATCTCAAGAGGATTCCTCTGGATGCCGAGAATATCGCGCATGACTATATTCGTGACTTTTATGCTCAATATAAAGAGTGGTATAAGGCAGCCGTGAAAGCTTCGAAAGTAGCGTTTGACCGGGCAAAAATCATTGAGAAACTCGAGGCTGACCTCGCTCAGAAAGATCGCATCATCCAGGTTCTTCAATCAGAGACTGAGTCGTCTCGAGGTTCAGAAATTCAAGCGCTCAAAAAGGCTGACGAGGCCGTGGTGAAGATGGAAAGGATGCAGCATGCACACTGTGCCTTAGTAGAAAAGATGGGCCATCGCTATACCACCGTATTAGCCGAGCGGGATGCCGCCGTTAAAGAGCTGAATGAGCTTAAAGCCAAGTTTACTGAAATGGTGAAGGAAAAGAATGATGCAAACACCGCCGCTCAGGAGGCATGCGATCAAGCTGTATCACTTCGAGCTAAACTTGATGCGGCGGTGGCAAAGGTTAAGTCTATGGAGGCAGAAGCCGAGGAAAAAATTAAGGCAGAGCAGTGCAGGATGGAGGCTGACTTTGATGATCTCCTGGTCACATATAACGCCAACGTGCTGGAGCACAGAAATTTATCTTGGCTTGGGGATTACTCTATGCTTTTGTACAATGCCTGGACTAGGCTGATGGAGGAAAAGAAAGCAGCGCGTCCGGATGAAACACTGGATGATTTTGAACTTGAGACGCGCTTGCTCACTGAGGAGGAGAGGAAGGTTCTCCACGAGGCAATGATTTCCGTGCAAAAGGAGAGGCTTAGTGCTCAGCAGATGGAGACCGGTGAGGGCTCGGGGGTCGAACATCATGAAACAAGTGCTGAAGTTTTAATTCCGACATTGCCAGAAGCCACTGCCGCGGTTGATCTCCAGCCTGTCCCTTCTTATAATCCGGATCAGCCGTAGTTGTCTCCCATTGGAGCATCTGTCCCCGTACCTGCCCAAACTCCGGGTCATGCTAAGGAAGGTATTTGAACACCTCCCGCATATACTTAGAGTGGTGAATCTGAAGCAATACATTCAGCTAACAATCTTTGCTTTTTCTCATTCAATGACCGAGGCTGTTATCTCTGCGCCTCCTACATCTCAAGTCCTTTATCAAGCGCAAGAGGCCATTGTTACCGAGGCAGTTATGACAGCTACCGTGGTCGGCGAAGGGGGAGAAACGAGCATGTTATCTTTCGATGCTCAGATGATTGAGGAACTTCTTAGCCAATCCAGCGACCCCTTCGCAGATCCATCCTTCGCCATGAGCGGGGCTACTCCAGTTATTAGCTCCTTCATGGTAGCCACCTGTACGTCCAGTGCGGCCCAAGCACCTTGTGAGGATGATATTCTTGCCGAGATCAATGATGAGATGGCGGCTGTGACAGCAGGTAGTATTTCTGTGGGTGGCATGGCACCGTCTGGCCCAGCTCCATTAATGATGATATCGTCGGACGGCACTGTGGTTATCGCAAATGTTCCTGCTCCTCTTCCTGTTACAGCTCCTATGCCTTCAATTCCATCCTCCAAAAGAATTTCTGTCGCCTCGAGCTCCGAGGAAGATGTTGACATCATGCCACAACCGGGAGACAAACCGGAGAAGAGCAAAAAATTGCGGAGGAAGTCGGGTAGCGGATCCAGCGGTACTACCCCGAAAAAGAAACCGAGGAAGAAGAAAGATTGAGCGCTTCTTTAGTTTGCTCTGTCGTACTCGGGGGTAGCGTTTTGCTTTGCCTTTTTGGTTTTCTATAGCCGTGTAACGATGCGGGCTCGGCCCCTGCTAGTGGGAATTTTTTGAATTAGCTTGTAATTGGATTCCTTTTGTTGATAATTGAAATGAAAACATATTCTCCTTTGTCTTCAATTCAATATTTGTTTTGGTTTTGCCCCCAGCCTTGGGGATAAGCCGTAATAGGCGTTGTGCGAACTTATCCACGATTTAGTGTTAACATCCACACTTTGGGGATTTATATATCTGTGTCAGTTGTTGATCATGCATCTTTATGTGTTCGGTTTGTGTCCACGTTCTGGGGATTTAGAGTTGCTTTTTGGTTAATAACTCGGTACATGAACATGTGATGCAACTCAGTTGAGGTGCGGTTGAAGTCGTTTGGCGGACGGATCTTCCTTCCTTGAAACCACATTTAGTTATTTATTCTCCGGTTCGGGCTTTCAGACTCCGGAGTTCGTTAACGCTTATACCCAGCTCGCGCTCTCGGAGTACTCTGGGGTTTGTTTTATGTTTATCTTCCATCTCCTACTCTGGGAGTACGGAGTTGATGTCTATGTATACCCCGTCTCGCTCTCTGGGAGTACGGAGTTGATTAATGTTTACATTCCGTCTCGCACTCTAGGAGTACGGAGTGATTTAATGTTTATACTCCATCTCGCGCTCTGGGAGTACGGAGTTGATTAATGTTTACACTCTGTCTCGCACTCTGGGGGTACGGAGTGGTTTAATGTTTATACTCCGTCTCGCGCTCTGGGAGCACGGAGTTGAGTGAAGGATTGTCGTGTATCAGCCCATTTTTAGCCTTGATGTGATGGCTTGCCCCCGAGCTCGGGTTTCACTTAGCGAGTGGCCGGTCATATCAGAGCCACTCCCTACTTGAATAAATTCCACTGCATGATGGAATTTAGCTCTCCGTGCATCGTGATATCGTACATTGTATTCAATGAATCACAGCTCTGGCTCGAAGAAATGGCATTTTATTGCTGAAATAAGAAAATATGGCAAAGTCAGTTGCCTTATTACAAATTCTAATTTCGAAATGCAGAAACGAAATTGCAAAATGGAAAGATATAATGAAACAAATAAAGCCTGTCATGTGTAATAGCGACGGAGGATCTCGTTGTTCCAGGCCCTTGGCAAATCAATACCGTCAATTGTCGATAGTTTGAATGTGCCATCCCCGAGTCTTTGTGTAATCACGTACGGTCCTTCCTAATTAGGTTTCATGTGTGAAGGGACCGGATAGATTCTCTTGAGAATGAGATCGCCGAGTTCAAAAGTTCGAAGTCGAACTTTGGCATTGTACAATCGGGCGACTCGACTTCGATGTGCAGCTGCTCTCAAATCAGCCTCTTCCCGTTTCTCATCCAGTAGGTCCAAAGATTCAGCAAGCAAAATAGCGTTCGTTTTCGGATCATAGTAAGTCACGCGATGGGAAAACACCTCCATCTCGACTGGAATAACGGCTTCTGAACCATAAGATAGGGAAAACGGGGTATGTTCGGTCGCAGTCTTGTGAGTCGTCCGATAAGCCCATAAAGCCATAGGCAGTTCGTCAACCCATTTGCCTCCGGCCTTTTCCAGTCGTTTCTTTAGAATGGATTTTATGACTTTATTGATAGCTTCGACCTGGCCGTTTGCCTGAGGATGTGCGACTGCTGAGAATTTTTTATGAATATGAAACCGTTGACAGAAATTCTTGAATTATGCACTACTGAATTGGGCTCCGTTATCGGTGATGATAGTATGCGGGAGTCCAAATCGACAAATAATGTTGCGAACTACGAAATTGATTACTTTCTTTATCGTAATGGTTGCAAGGGGTTCCGGTTCAGCCCACTTGGTGAAGTAATCAACTGCAACGATGGCATATCTTGCCCCACCTTTGGCCAGAGGTAGCGTGCCAATGATATCGATGCCCTACATTGCAAATGGCCAGGGACTGACCATTTGGGTTATCTCAGTAGGTGGGGCTCTTGGAATTCGGGCGTGTTTCTAGCACCTATCGCATTTCCTGGCATAGTTCGCTGCATCTCGGTTCACAGTCGGCCAGTAGTATCCGTATCAGAGTATCTTTTTAGCGAGAGCTTGTCCACCGGTGTGATTTCCACATTCTCCTTCGTGTACGTCATGTAACACTCGTTTGATTTCATCGTGTGCGATACATCGGAGGAGAGGAACAGAATACCCTCTTCTATACATGACTCCGTTCTGAATGACGAAACGTGAAGATTTTCATAGAATTTGTCTTTTCTCGTTTCTATGCTCTGGCAACGTCCCATTCTCGATGTAATTTCGGTACGGAGTCATCCACGATTCTCTACTGGAGAGGTTTCAAACACAACATTCGTTCCTATTTGATCAATGCTTGGGCAGGACAAAGTTTCGACAGGGACAAGTCCCATTTGCTGTGCATCACCTGTACTCGCCATCTTAGCTAATGAGTCAGCCTTCTGATTATGTTCGTGGGGTATATGGTAAATAGCTTAGTAATCAAATTGACTTAGTGCTTCTTGAACTCGGGCTAGATAGGCATCTAGTCGTCGATCCTTGGCCTGATATTCGCCCCGAACTTGATATACAACTAACTGGGAATCATAGTAGATTTCCACAGCAACAATCTTCAGATCACAAGCAAGTTTTAACCTGGCAAGCAAAGCTTCGTATTCGGCTTCATTGTTGGTTGCGCGAAATTCGAACCTCAGAGCGTAGCATATGGATCGACCTTCAGGAGTTTCAAGTACTATTCCGGCACCCGAACACTGATCGTTCGATGCACCATTGGTGTGCAGCTTCCAAATGCATTTAGGAGGTATATTGGTTTCAGGCAGATCCTCTGAAATAGTAAATTTGGCTATAAAATCCGCTAGGACTTGTCCTTGAATGGCTTTTCGCGGAGCATAAGTGATATCAAATTGACTCAGTTCAATGTTCCACTTGAGTACCCTACCAGACATCTCAAACCGTGTGAGGACCTGTCGTAACGGCTGGTCGGTGTACACAGTAAGGGAATGAGCTTGGAAATAAGGGCGAAGCTTTCTTGAGGCAATGACCATGCAATAAGCCAGTTTCTCTAGTCTTGGGTAATTTCTTTCAGCTCCAGTTAGCCGTTTACTAACATAGTAGACTGGTTTCTGCACTCAGTCTTCTTCCCGAACCAAAGTAGCGCTGATTGCATGCTCCGATACTGCCAGATAAAGGTACAATTGCTCGTGGTCAACCGGCTTTGACAAGATCGGTGGTGTGGAAAGATGTTGAACCAACGATCGGAATGCGTCTTCACATTCCATGGTCCATTCAAAGTTTCGCTTTCCTTTCCGGATCAGATCGAAGAAAGGAATGCATTTATCGGTGGATTTTGAAATGAACCTGCTCAATGCTGCTACCTTCCCGTTGAGACTCTGGACTTGTTTTATGGTTCTTGGAGTTTGTAAGTTCCTTATCGCCCAGATCTTTTTGGGATTTGCTTCTATCCCTCGAGCGTTAACGATAAACCCGAGGAACTTTCCAGAGGCGACACCGAAATGACACTTTAATGGATTGAGCTTCATTTCATATTCTCGAAGGATGCAGAACATCGAATCTAAATCTCTGACGTGATCTGTGGAGAATCGAGATTTCACTAGCATGTCATCCACATAAACCTCCATGGTCTTCCCGATCTAGTCGGCAAACATACGGTTGACCAAGCGTTGGTATGTTGCTCCGGCGTTTTTTAGACCAAAGGGCATGACTCTGTAGCAGTAGAGTCCTAGATCGGTCACGAAGCTGGTATGTTCTTGATCAGGCAAATGCATGGGTATTTGATTGTAGCCAGAATAAGCATCCATGAAAGATAACAATTCATGCCCAACTGTCAAATCTACGAGCTGGTCAATTCGAGGAAGTGGAAAACTATCCTTTGGACAAGCCTTGTTCAAGTCAGAGTAGTCAATGCAAGTTCTCCATTTCCCATTCGGTTTATGAACCAGTACGGGGTTTGACACCCATTTTGGGTACAAAGCATCTCGGACGAACCCATTTAATCGTAACTTATCAACCTCCTCTTTAAGGGCGGCAGATCTCTCTGGATCCATACCACACCTTTTCTGCTTGACCGAGACATGCCGCAGATCAATATTCAGGGAGTGACTTGCGATGTCCGGTGAGATCCCGCACATATCAGAGTGTGTCCAGGCGAAAACATCGAGATTTGCCCGGAGAAATTCAACCAATTCCCGTTGTGTCTGTTTGCCTAGTTGAGATCCAACTTTTAGCATCCTCGAATCATCACCCTCACTGATTGGGACGTCCACGGTCAGTTCGGCTGGGGAAGCTTGATTCTCTTTAGATTCTTCTTTATCTTCATTGTCTCTAGGGTCAAGGTCTTTATGGAATTGTCGTGGTGCCCGGGCCAGGGCCGGGCACTAATTGTCAATTATCAGCAAAACGGACGCAGAGAGATTCCTCTACGTCCTTTCCTTTCTCCTTTCGTTGTATTCCTCGTAGTTCAGCAACATAGCAGGCCTTCCCCGCTGCCTGATCTCCTTGAATGACTCCGACCCCGTGATCAGTGAGGAACTTCAGAGTCAAGCACTATGGGGAAATGGCTGCCCTGAACTCAGCGAGGGTCGGTCGGCCCAAAAATGCATTATAAGGTGAATCAATATCCAAAACGACAAACTGCAACATCCGGACTCTCCGGCGTTCCCCAACCCCCAATTCCACTGGTAGTTCCATCATTCCAGTGGGTATTGTAGCACTTCCATTGAAGCCGTGGATTCGAGATTGGCAAGGTTTTAAGTCCTTCGCTTCCATTTTCATTAAATCATTAGCCCGTTTAAGTAAGATGTTTACGGAGCTCCCACTGTCAACCAGGATCCTCTTCATCCAAGCAGGACCTACCTGGGAAGATATGACCAGTGGGTCAATTGTGGGGGCTTCGACCTTATCAGCATCTTGGTTTCTAAATATGATATCATCAGACATTATTTTTGTTGTTTGGCCGGAGCCCCATCTTCACAATTACTGCAACATTCGAAATCCGCATGCCTGATAGAGCTAGCATACGACTCCATTTCCCTCCAGCTTCTTTCTGCTGGGTGGGGACCACCACTTATTGTGTTTATAACTAGCCTTCCGCCCGTACGAGCGGGTTCTTCCTGTCTTTCTTGATTTTGCACACGATTTTGATTTGAAGGGCCCGCACCACCAGACTGCGGCGCCCGCACCACCAGACTGCGGCGCCCGCACAAACTAATCTAACTTTCTCTCCCTGATCAACTTTTCGATGAGGTCCTGCAAATGTTGACATTCATTGGTGTTATGGCCATAACTCTCGTGAAATCTACAAAACTTTCATGTTTAAATCTGCCTCTCCGACGAGGGCTTCAGAGCAGGCTTCTTATATTGCACAGTGTTGCAAGTGTGCAGGTACACGTTTTCCAATGACGTATTCAACGGCGTGTAATTATCAAACATTGGAGCCCTACGTCGTGGGCCTCGGTTCTGATCTCTTTTCTTATCTTGACCATTGTTGCCTCTCGGCTGGGTTTGTTTGTTCTGTATATTCAACTGAACTTTTCCGGAACTCTCACCAGACTGCTTAACTGCTACGTTACTTTGTATTCCTTCACTTCTGGGCCTCGCATCGTCCTGCTTCCTAGATTGTTTCGCGTCCTCTTACCGTAAGAATTGAGCGGCTTTGGAATAGAAATGGTCCAACGATGCGGGTGGTTTCCCAGCTAACCAATTTCCAAACTCAGAATCAGGATCAATCCCTTTAGTTAATGCCATCAAGATCGAGTTATCGTTAGGATTACTAATCTCCACACATGCTGCATGGAATCTCTCTAAATAATGTCTGAGTGTCTCTCCATGAGCTTGAGTGACACTAGACAGGGTGTTAACGTCTTTAGGTCTAGCAACATGCATACGAAACTATTCGACAAATTTCTTAGCCAGTTGATCGAACGAAGAGATAGATCTAGGTGGCAACCTTGTAAACCACATTGTTGCGATTCCTCCCAGAGAGATAGGGAAACTTCGGCACTTCACTGCATCATCAGCTCTTGCAGCACTCATTGACCATTCATATTTCAAAATATGTTGATTGGGGTCACTACTTCCTTCGTACATTGGGAGAGTTGGCATTCTGAATCGCCAAGGAGGATCAGCGTATAATATCTCGTCTGTGAAAGGAGTATGACTACAGGAAATTCCCCAGTCGTCATTTGTAATGACCCGTATTTTTACGGATCGAAAAGTTCGTTCAAATCTGGAATTTTTAGCGTTGTTAAGTCATTTCAGATTTTGGGTAGAATTTGGTTAAGTCTTAAGTCGTGACCGACTTATAGGATTGGCGACCTAAGGGGTAGGTCGGTAGTGACTTAAGGAATTCGGCGAGTTAGGAGATAAGTCGTAGTAGCTTAGGTCGTAGGGTGTTGGAGCGACCTAAGGTAGTGGATGACTTAAGGGGTAGGTCGGCTAGACGAGTTAGCGAGTTAACAACCCAGTAGTTACCGACTTATTAGAGTTAGCGACTTATAGAATTGACCGACCTAAGAGTTAGTGACTTAGGTAGGGTAGCGACTTAAGAGATTTAGCAAGTTGACCGACTTAAGACATAGACGACTTAAGGAGTTAGGAGATAGGCAGTTTAGCGACCTAGTGCTTAGTTAGGTCGGTAGACGACCTAAGGAGATAAGTCGAAGCTGGGCTAAGTTAGTAGGTCGTATGTTTGTTGAGTCGTATCCCAGTAAGTTGTTAAGTCGTAAGTCGTAGCCCTGGTTAAGTCGAGCACTTGTTAAGTCGTAGGTCGGCATAGTTATTAAGTCGTATACCCTGTTAGATCGGAGACTTTGTTATGTCACGCAGTGTTAGGTCGTAACACTGTTAAGTCGGTAAGTGCTTGTAGGTCGTTAGGTCTATGCAGATGCACTAAGTCGTAGCGTGTTAAGTCGTATAGGCGCGTGTGTTGAGTCAGAGGTTGCTAGGTCGGAAGAGGCTAGGTCGGAATGGCTTAGGTCGGAAGGCTATAAGTCGGAGATGACCTATGGAGATGGCCGAGTTAAGGGGAAATCAGCCTATAAATACTCATCCATTTCTTCATTTTTGGGATCCGGATTTTGAAGCGACGAAGTGCTGCCATTTTGAGAGCTCGACTTCTACACCTCTTCACTTCTTTTCTCCACTCTAATCTAGTGATTCCATCCATCCAAGTTGAAGATCAAATTGAAGATTCAAGAGCTTAGATTGAAGATCTTCATCCTTTGAAGTGAGATTTCTTCGTTTGAAGCGGATTCGCGATAGATCAAGCTAGATCCTTCGCTGTCCAGATCTGAAGCGTTTTGATTTGGGGTTGTTTAGGTGATTTGGTGAGTGGTGATTATCTCTCACACGGATCCAAAGGAGTGTATCGGATTGTTGGCTCGATTTGGTGTTAAAATAGTGATTTCCATACATTTTCTTCATCCTAAGTGTAGATCCATATAGACCCATTGTTCATGATGATGTTACATACATTTTACTACATGTTAACCTATACAAGTTCATTCATCAAGATTATAGAGATATTGTTCATGTTTTCATGCTTATTAGACTTTCAACTCTTTAATTACGAAATTGCCATTATTGTTATAATTGTCTACTTAGATCATATTTGAATGCTTGATTGCTTGGATTAATGTTTGACTTGATTGATTGCTATGAATTAGATGATTGATGATTTGATTTAGACCGAAGACGATTCAAAAGCTAAGAGAAAGGCTCTTGAATTGGGAAAGCTGCTTGTGGCATTTGTAGCGGATGATGAAGCTCTTATGCATAGGTTTGATGATGATGTTGAGGTGAGACTTTGAGAGGATGTGATGAAGCGAAGTATGATATGAGATAGTCTTGGTCTAATCCAGACGGGATCATTCCAAGCAGGTTGAGGATAATGGATGCTCGAGAGGCGCTTGAGCTAGTATGGAAATAGTTGTCGAGGAGGACGACTAGAAGGCTGAGATCTCATCGTTGTTGAAGGTTCTAGCATGCTCAAAGCAAGAGTACGTTGGGCGGATTCGATAGTCCCTGAAGGCTACTGATTGGGTAGTCAAGTCCTCTGGGCAGATTCGATAGTCCTAGGCACGGGTCACGATGACGTGCGGGAGTTATGTCTAGAACCGGGGTTTCCATTAGCCCTTGACGGACGGCTGAAAGAATGTGCCGGTCATTCAATTAACGGTGATATCGAAGCAATGATAACAGTGATAGCCAGAGTCATGGATGTTTGGTTGTATCGTCATTCGGTCTCAAGAGCGGTATTTTCTGGGTGCTTATCTGATCTTGGTTTAGGCCTTGGGGGTTTGTAATTGGAAAACATCGCCCTTGACTCGAGTGATAATTACTTTACTTTAAAATTGTATGTTCTGCTATGTTTGCTTCTACTTAGTGTGTGTCTGGGGGCTATCACTGTAGAAAGAGGTTGGAGTGGGAGGGTTGTATTCCTATTCCTTTTCCTTTATGCTCTTTTGGTATGTTGTTAGTTAATTTACCGCTCACTAAGACTGTTGTCTGACTCAAGGCTTTATGTTTTAATTCTTATTGCCTTGGGCTGTTCGTCCATTTTGGGACGGGCAGACTAGGTAGCAGGTGATAGGTGATGTTCTCTTCTCACGATGCTGATATCGAAGACGAGCTGGAGGGTTGCATATTATCTTCTTATTATATGTACTGGATGTTCCGCTGCTTTGTATTCTCTGAGTGATATGTAGTGAGGCTTGTTGTATTGACTATTCAGATGTTTGTATTCAACTATTATGAAGTTTTATTGATGAGATTCTATTCTGTGAAGCTTCACTATATATATATATATGTTCTATTGTATTTTGTCCATGCGCTGTGAGTAATACGATAGATTCTGTTGTATTAATTTACCTTGACAATCGTCCATGGTTGCCTGACACACTTTACAGCGCACTATCTCTAGATTCGGTGCAGGGGTCATGGGCGGTCGTCACATTTGGTATCAGAGCATTGGTTAATCGATTTTACCCAATGCTCGCTGACATAACTACGTATGAGAGACGTAATTGTAATTTTGATGGATGATTACTATATATAATATAGTAGTTTAGTTGAGTTTGAGTCCTTTATGCAGTTGTTTCTCTAAGATGTTCTGATCATTCCTTTTTATAGATATTGAGAATGAGTAGAAGAGGGAGACCAGCTGCTAGGGAAGGTTGTGCTACTGAGGGGGCTGCTGATTATGCAGCTATGTTCGAAGCTATGATGACTTCGATCATGAGAAGGATACCAGTTCCGGGGGCAGCAGTAGATGTTGGGGTTCAAGTCCAAACTCCAAAGCCGGTGGATTTTGCTAAGCTGTGTAAGGACTACACTGCTCTTGGAGGAAAGGTTTTCCTGGGAACAGAATCAACCATTGAAGTCTAGAGGTGGATAGATGCTTGTAGAAGGATTTTTGGAGATTTGGGAATTGAGGATGTGACTAAGAGGAAGTTGGCATCGAGACAGCTTCAAGGGAGAGCCTCTGATTGGTGGAACTCTATTACCATCAATACTCCGGAGGAAGAGATTACTTGGGAGCAATTCTAAGTTAGATTTGAAGCTAAGTTCATTTCTACAGCTCAGAAGTCTGTTCTGTTCAAGAAGTTTGTGGAGCTCAAGCAAGGTGGAAGACCAGTTCTTGAGTATGTTTTGGAGTTCGAAGCTTTGTCCAAGTATGCCCGGTCGTATATCGAATCTGCATATCAGAAGAATGAGAAGTTTGTGATAGGCTTGGACAGTTATCTTGGGAGGCAGTTGGTGGATCATTTGGACGATTCATTTGAAAAGCTTGTGGAGAAATCTCTTAGGCATGAGAGTCTGTTTCCTAAGGAAGGATCTGTTGTTGCTGTGACCAAGGAAGAGTCTAAACCCCAGCAGGGTGGAATCAAGAAGAGGAAGCAGCAGCAGCAGAAGGGTAAGGATGGCCAGAAGAGGCCGAAAGGCGAGGTGACTTGCTACAATTGTCAGCAGAAGGGCCATTTCTCGAAGGATTGTAAGAATCCGAAGGCACCGATGAAGTGTCACAACTGTGACAAGCCGGGGCATTTCAGGAAGAATTGTCCAGAACCGAGGAGGGACAAGCAGATTGTGCAAGCTTATGCTTTGGGAGCTGTTCCGTCGTCTTCGAAAGCTCCTACCGCTGAAGAGAAGGGAAAGAGTGTGGTGGTTCAAGGTACTCTTTTCCTATGTGGTGTTCCAGTTAGAGTTCTGTTTGATACTGGGGCGTCGCATTCGTTCGTTTGTAGAGAACTCGTAGGCCGGTTAGGTTTGGAACCAGATATTGTTGATAGGCCATTGGTTGTGACTAATCCAGTTAGGGGTTCGTCTTGTTTGTGTATGTTATGCCGTGGTTTGATTGTATCGAGTCATGGTTGCTCTTTTGTTTGTGATTGTTTTGTTCTGAACTTTACAGGGTTCGGAATTATTTTGGGTATGGACTGGCTTAGGAGGTATGCGGCAAAGGTTGATTGTGAGAGGCTGGAAGTGACAGTCGAGAATGTGGAAGGGCGAAAGATTGTGATACGATGTAAGCATGAAGAAGGCGTCTTCATGAACTTCATGTATTCGCTGGTTGTTCCACGGGATGGACTGTCATCGGTGCCAATCGCTAATGGATTCGAGGATGTCTTTGACGAAGTCAAAGGGTTGCCGCCGCATAGAGAGATCGAGTTTCGTATAGATCTAGTTGAAGGAGCCAGACCTGTTGTGATGCCTCTTAGGCAGATGGCGCCCAGGGAACAGCAGGAGTTGAGGGTGCAAGTTGATGATCTTTTGCAGAAAGGATTCATTTGGCGTAGTGTGTCCGAGTGGGGTGCACCAGTTGTGTTTGCAACCAAGGCAGATGGGTCATTGAGATTGTGTGTGGATTATCGTGAGCTGAATAAGGTGACTAAGAAGAACAAGTATCCATTGTCGAGAATAGATGACTTGTTTGATCAGCTTCACGAAGCCAAGGTGTTTTCTCAGATGGATTTGGCAATGGGATTTCACCAGTTGAGAGTGGCTAAGGATAGTGTGCCGAAGACTGCTTTTAGGACACCATCCGGTTTCTTTGAGTGGCGGGTAATGCCGTTTGGATTGACTAATGCGCCAGCATATTTTGTGGATCTTATGAATAGAGTGTTCAGAGATCAGTTGAACAAGTTTGTACTTGTGTTCGTGGATGATATTCTGATTTATTCCAGAACTGAAGAAGAGCACAAGACACACTTGCGTATTGTTTTGGAAATCTTACGGAAACATCAACTGAAGGCTAAGTTTTCGAAGTGTCACTTCTGGAAGAGTGAAGTGAGTTTCTTAGGCCATGTGATTTCTGGAAATGGGATAGCGGTTGATCCCGCGAAGGTGGCAGCAATCCAGGATTGGGTTAGACCTAAGAATGCATCTGATCTGAGAAGTTTTCTTGGATTGGCAGGATATTATCGACGGTTTATTAAAGACTTCTCCAAGATAGCTGCACCGTTAACAGGATTGACGAAGAAGAACCAAGTGTTCAGATGGGAAGCTAAGTGTGAGCAAGCTTTCGGAATCCTGAAAGAGCGATTGACAAGTGCTCCTGTTTTGACTATTCCTAGTGGGAATGATGAGATGGTGGTTTACACCGACGCATGTGGTACTGGACTTGGAGCAGTGCTGATGCAGAAGGATAAAGTTGTTGCGTATGCCAGTCGACAACTGAAGCCGCATGAAAGGAATTACCCGACTCATGATTTGGAGTTAGCGGCGATTGTTTTTGCTCTGAAGATGTGGAGACATTATCTACTGGGAGTTCGATTTGAGTTGTTTACAGATCATAAGTCGTTGAAGTATCTTTTCTCCCAAAAGGATTTGAATCTTCGGCAGCAACGTTGGCTAGAATTTTTGGCATCATATGATTTTGGTATAGCTTATACTCCGGGAAAAGGTAATGCAGTGGCAGATGCGTTAAGTAGAAGACATGCAGGATTGGGAGCCATGTTTTCAGAATGGAAGAATCTCGAGTATTTAGCTGGATTTGACTTCAGGCCTAGATGCGAATTGGAACCTGAGATGTTGGAAAACTTATCGATAAGACCTTCTCTAGTGGAAAGGATTGGCGAGAGCCAAAAGCGAGACGATAAGCTTGTCAAGATTATCCGTGATTTGGAATCTGGATTGGATCCAGAAAAGGATAAAGGATTCGAGGTCAATCGAGAGGGTTGGCTTCGGAAGCAAGGACGACTAGTTGTTCCCGATATAGATGAATTGAGGAGTGAAGTTCTGAAGGAAAGTCATCACTCAAAGTTGACAATTCATCCCGGCGGAAATAAGATGTATCGGGATATGAAGAGAACCTACTACTGGGAAGGCATGAAGAAGGATGTTGGAAATTTTATTTCCAAGTGTATGAACTTCCAGTTGGTAAAAGCTGAACAGAAGAAGCCAAGTGGATTGCTTCAGCCATTAGAAGTTCCTACATGGAAGTGGGAGCAGATATCGATGGATTTTATTGATGGACTACCTAGAACAAGAACGGGAAATGAAGGGATTTGGGTCATTGTAGATCGTCTGACCAAGAGTGCAAGATTCATTCCTGTTAGATCGACTAGGACTGCATCAAAGCTGGCTGAGTTGTATGTTAAGTGGATAGTTCGATTCCATGGTATTCAGAAGAGTATAGTGAGCGATCGAGACCCATTGTTCACTAGTGGATTTTGGAAGAGCTTCCAGGAAGTTTTGGGAACCGAGTTGTGTTTGAGTACAGCTTATCACCCTCAAACAGATGGTCAGACCGAGAGAGTCAACCGAGTTTTGGAAGATCTTCATAGAGCTTGTGTTTTGGATTTCAGAGGATCATGGGAAGATCACCTTCATTTGGTGGAGTTTGCATACAACAACAGTTACCAGTCAAGCATTGGTATGGCACCGTATGAAGCATTGTATGGGAGACCGTGTAACTCACCGACATGTTGGTTAGAAACTGGAGAAAAGTTGATACTTGGGCCAGAGATGATTCGACAGACTTCGGATTGCATAGAGATCATTCGGCAACGAATGAAGACAGCCCAAGACCGTCAGAAGAGTTATGCCGATAAGCGTCGAAAGGACTTGGAATTCGACGTAGGAGATATGGTTTTTGTGAAGATTTCTCCACTGAAGAATGTTATTCGATTCGGGAAGAAAGGGAAATTGACTCCGAGATTTGTTGGACCATTCCAGATTATCGAGCGAATTGGAAAGCTCGCCTATAGGTTGAAGTTACCGGAGAAGATGTTGGGTGTGCACAATGTTTTTCACGTATCGTATCTACGGAAGTATGTGCACGACTCGAACACTGTGGTTTCTGCTAATAGCTGTGAAGATTTCGAAGTTGATCTAGTCGATAGAAGACCTCGTAAGCCGCTTCGTGTTGTGGGAACTGACACGAAACAGCTTAGGAGGAAGGTAGTTAAGTTGCTCAAGATACAATGGAGTGATGATGATAACGACTGTACGTGGGAGGTGGAAGAGAGGATGAAGGCAGCTCATCCTGAACTCTTCAAGGTATGGCCCTAAGGTGTCGTGTCATCTCACGATATTGTAACTTGTTCTCGTTTTAGAATTCTGCATGCTAAACTAGAATTGGATGCATGGTTTGTTGATTGCTATGGATGGTAGGCGTGCAGAATAGTTTTTGATTGCTTTGTTTGTTTGGAATTTCGGGGGCGAAATTCCTAAGGGGGAGAGAATGTAACGACCCGTATTTTTACGGATCAAAAAGTTCGTTCAAATCTGGAATTTTTAGCGTTGTTAAGTCATTTCAGATTTTGGGTAGAATTTGGTTAAGTCTTAAGTCGTGACCGACTTATAGGATTGGCGACCTAAGGGGTAGGTCGGCAGTGACTCAAGGAATTCGGCGAGTTAGGAGATAAGTCGTAGTAGCTTAGGTCGTAGGGTGTTGGAGCGACCTAAGGTAATGGATGACTTAAGGGGTAGGTCGGCTAGACGAGTTAGCGAGTTAACAACCCAGTAGTTACCGACTTATTAGAGTTAGCGACTTATAGAATTGACCAACCTAAGAGTTAGTGACTTAGGTAGGGTAGCGACTTAAGAGATTTAGCAAGTTGACCGACTTAAGACATAGACGACTTAAGGAGTTAGAAGATAGGCAGTTTAGCGACCTAGTGCCTAGTTAGGTCGGTAGACGACCTAAGGAGATAAGTCGAAGCTGGGCTAAGTTAGTAGGTCGTATGTATGTTGAGTCGTATCCCAATAAGTTGTAAAGTCGTAAGTCGTAGCCCTGGTTAAGTCGAGCACTTGTTAAGTCGTAGGTCGGCATAGTTATTAAGTCGTATACCCTGTTAGATCGGAGACTTTGTTATGTCGCATAGTGCTAGGTCGTAACACTGTTAAGTCGGTAAGTGCTTGTAGGTCGTTAGGTCTATGCAGATGCACTAAGTCGTAGCGTGTTAAGTCGTATAGGCGCGTGTGTTGAGTCGGAGGTTGCTAGGTCGGAAGAGGCTAGGTCGGAAGGGCTTAGGTCGGAAGGCTATAAGTCGGAGACGACCTATGGAGATGGTCGAGTTAAGGGGAAATCAGCCTATAAATACTCGTCCATTTCTTCATTTTTGGGATCCGGATTTTGAAGCGACGAAGTGCTTCCATTTTGAGAGCTCGACTTCTACACCTCTTCACTTCTTTTCTCCACTCTAATCTAGTGATTCCATCCATCCAAGTTGAAGATCAAATTGAAGATTCAAGAGCTTAGATTGAAGATCTTCATCCTTTGAAGTGAGATTTCTTCGTTTGAAGCGGATTCACGATAGATCAAGCTAGATCCTTCGCTATCCAGATCTGAAGCGTTTTGATTTGGGGTTGTTTAGGTGATTTGGTGAGTGGTGATTATCTCTCACACGGATCCAAAGGAGTGTATCGGATTGTTGGCTCGATTTGGTGTTAAAATAGTGATTTCCATACATTTTCTTCATCCTAAGTGTAGATCCATATAGACCCATTATTCATGATGATGTTACATCCATTTTACTACATGTTAACTTATACAAGTTCATTCATCAAGATTATAGAGATATTGTTCATGTTTTCATGCTTATTAGACTTTCAACTCTTTAATTACGAAATTGCCATTATTGTTATAATTGTCTACTTAGATCATATTTGAATGCTTGATTGCTTGGATTAATGTTTGACTTGATTGATTGCTATGAATTAGATGATTGATGATTTGATTTAGACCGAAGACGATTCAAAAGCTAAGAGAAAGGCTCTTGAATTGGGAAAGCTGCTTGTGGCATTTGTAGCGGATGATGAAGCTCTTATGCATAGGTTTGATGATGATGTTGAGGTGAGACTTTGAGAGGATGTGATGAAGCGAAGTATGATATGAGATAGTCTTGGTCTAATCCAGACGGGATCATTCCAAGCAGGTTGAGGATAATGGATGCTCGAGAGGCGCTTGAGCTAGTATGGAAATAGTTGTCGAGGAGGACGACTAGAAGGCTGAGATCTCATCGTTGTTGAAGGTTCTAGCATGCTCAAAGCAAGAGTACGTTGGGCAGATTCAATAGTCCCTGAAGGCTACTGATTGGGTAGTCAAGTACTCTGGGCAGATTCGATAGTCCTAGGCACGGGTCACGATGACGTGCGGGAGTTATGTCTAGAACCGGGGTTTCCATTAGCCCTTGACGGACGGCTGAAAGAATGTGCCGGTCATTCAATTAACGGTGATATTGAAGCAATGATAACAGTGATAGCCAGAGTCATGGATGTTTGGTTGTATCGTCATTCGGTCTCAAGAGCGGTATTTTCTGGGTGCTTATCTGATCTTGGTTTAGGCCATGGGGGTTTGTACTTGGAAAACATCGCCCTTGACTCGAGTGATAATTACTTTACTTTAAAATTGTATGTTCTGCTATGTTTGCTTCTACTTAGTGTGTGTCTGGGGGCTATCACTGTAGAAAGAGGTTTGAGTGGGAGGGTTGTATTCCTATTCCTTTTCCTTTATGCTCTTTTGGTATGTTGTTAGTTAATTTACCGCTCACTAAGACTGTTGTCTGACTCAAGGCTTTATGTTTTAATTCTTATTGCCTTGGGCTGTTCGTCCATTTTGGGACGGGCAGACTAGGTAGCAGGTGACAGGTGCTGTTCTCTTCTCACGATGCTGATATCGAAGACGAGCTGGAGGGTTGCATATTATCTTCTTATTATATGTACTGGATGTTCCACTGCTTTGTATTCTCTGAGTGATATGTAGTGAGGCTTGTTGTATTGACTATTCAGATGTTTGTATTCAACTATTATGAATTTTTATTGATGAGATTCTATTCTGTGAAGCTTCACTATATATATATGTTCTATTGTATTTTGTCCATGCACTGTGAGTAATACGATAGATTCTGTTGTATTAATTTACCTTGACAATCGTCCATGGTTGCATGACACACTTTACAGCGCACTATCTCTAGATTCGATGCAGGGGTCATGGGCGGTCGTCACATCATTGGTAAGCCCCTGACTTTCGCGAATCATCTGACGTATCATGGTTGAGATATCGGGCATCGTTGCATTCTGTGCATGCTGAGCTAAGGTATGGTCGTGTTCCACAGCGCGAGTTTGGACCGGATGCTGTCGACGGTCCATGTCTCGCCTCCTTGGCTCAGCATCTTCCGGGACGTATGGTTCAGGAGTATGCCCATGTTGCTGATTATTTGGATCTGACAGATTTCGGGTATCAACCCTTGTTTCTACCGCGGCGGTTGTAGTGCGATTGTCCGTGGTATACTGTAGAACAATACCTCTTCGTGATGAGGGCCCAGTCTGGAAGCTAGTTGATGGCCCAACTCTCAATTGTCCAACGGTCAAGGCAGGTTGATATCCGGTTGCTTGCGTGTGGTTTCCGTCTAATCGGGGACGGGTAGATCTGCCGTGATAGTCAGATGAGGCGGAACTTTCAGTGGACGAGTGAGAAACATCATCCCTCCTGGTCCTCCTGCGCCTTCGACGGTTTAATTGGTTGATCAATTCAACATTAGCGCGCAATTTTTCAGTCAATTGTTGCCGACTTTGAGTCAGTTCTTGAAGGAACACTTGGAACTCTTGTCTGGTGACTGGTCCTGACGGATCTGAGTGAGCAGTGTTGTCTTGATTGGATGGAGGCTGTTGCGTAGGATTTTGTCTATCCCGACCTTCTTGATCAGCAGTTGTAGAGGCAGTTCTTGTGCTAACCATCTTGGGTGGTGGAGTCCTTTCCTAGATTTTACACAAATCTGAATAGGATGGAAGGATTCCGGATTAGAGATCTGGATCTTCCTCTTGGATTTATGCAATCCGGTGTCGATGGGAGATCCAAGGAGCAGGAGAAAAAACTGGTTTTTTCTCAATGAAAGCACCAAAGTGTTTGTACCAAAAATGGGCACAACACTCTTCGGAAGTTTTTTGAAGAGATAAAAGTGAAGAAAGCAAATTGAAAATGAGGATTATCTAACAAAAACTCCAAATAACAGAAAGTAAATTGCACAAAAGACAACAATTTAGAGTGGTTCGGCGTTTCGCCTACGTCCACTATGAAGTTTGATGATTTTATTGCTCGATACTTGAAGATCACAATTTCTTATAGTCTAGTACAACAGATTTTATGATTTAAGTCTGAATCTAAGGCAGCAATGGTGATCTAGAGTAAATCTGGCAGAGTCTGGGTGCTCTTTAGCTCTTAAAATTGTCCGACCCCTTTTCTGAATGACGAGCGGCTCTATTTATAGGCGTAGGAGGCTGATATTTCACCTAAATTTCGGGAGACCACTTCTGGCATGTGAGGGGGCCCACGCGCCCGCCTTCAGGAAATCTGGGCCCACTTTGGGATCGATTCGAAATCCATTCGAATCGATCAAGAAAACGTCCAATCGAGTTGAAATTTGGTGTGGACATTCTTCAACATGTGCGCAAGCTTCTGTGAAAATTTCATAGTATTTGGACTGGTAGATCTCTAGATATCGTCGATACGAAGTTGTATTTCCGGGTGTTGGTATCCTGTTCGAATCAATTTTCTTCGAATCGATAGCGTCGACTCGATGACGGAGCGTGCGGGGAAGTTGACGTGTCGCGTGCTTTTCGTGTCGATCCGCTTTTCACTCCGAGTTAACTAGGTCGACTCCGTGATTTTCGCCACTTTGACTTAATGGATTCGAGGGCTTCATTAACATATGGATTCGAACAGAAGCTTGCTCGTATCGATCGTGATGTGCTTATAGTTGATCGATACGAAGCTGTTGCAGCAGGATGGATTCGAACATATTGTTGTCCCTGGATTCGAAGTGAAGTGCTCTGGTGGATACGAACGTACCATTGTTTATGGAGTTGGTGCATAGCTTTGTTCCCATTGATCTCGATGGTCTACAGTAGATCGATACGAACTTGAAGCACATGAATAGCTCAGCCTAGGATCGATTCGAACTTGATGGGTTCGAACAGATCAATCAGATCGATTCGAGTATCATATTTCTTCTAGCTTGTGTTGATCATAATTTGAGCATACGAACTCGGATTGACTTGAAACTTGGAGCATTGGTTTTCCTGGCTTCGCTTGTCATGTTTAATTAATCGTGGCTCGATCCGGACTCGGACAAAATTTATCGATATCCATGATAAGCGATACTTGGTTTTCAATCAGTTCCTTGATATCTCGGCCTTGCCAAAAGGCGGGATAACAAACATATAATATAGATCAATAATCTTTACAAAGAGAAACTGTAATATACATATATAATCAATATCAGAGTACACAATAGGTAATCATCAGCTTGAACAGTTATAATAACCTGTTCTCACAAATGCTGATAATTTACAACAACAACAACAATGTAATGCAATGCAGCGCAAAAATAACAGATACGTGTATATGACATGACGATCTCCAGCTCGCCTGTTGAAGCTCCAAAAGCACCAAATCTGAACTTGTAAATATACTCGGTCTGACCCGAGCATTGAAAGGGAAGAATGCCCGGATCAGTCTGGTAAACCAGCATGAGAAAAAACACCGCAACTGAATTTAAAGTTATCAAAACTTTTCCTTTATCAAAGCAAAAGGTATCTCGTAAGACCGAGTCGCAAATAAATACCGACAAGGTTTTTACCTTATGATAACCAAAACATCTCCTATCAAATTCTCTTATATTATAATAGTGTCTATTATACAAATAATATTAAAATAGCTGAAATTGTTACATTATTAAATTCTAGCATAAAGCTTGTAATACAAGGCTTTCTATAATAGAAAATGGCAGGCACGTATTGGATTTTGGATTCCATACAAATGACTAGGCAAAGTGACTACCTTTTCGAAAACTCGGTACACCTCTAGAGGGATTTACCTAGGGTCGAGATACTGGGCGCCTAAACCAACACAAGACCGGCCTACCCATACCTGGATAGTACCGAATATGTCATCACTCCGGTCGTTATCGACCTAAATCCGTGGCCACAAGCATACTCAACAATAATCAGATACACGACGTCATAGCGTGTAAAGATATATCTAGAAGAGTGATGACATCTCCTAATGGGACCGACCCATTTTAGCCTTGCTGCTTCTATCCCTATTTCAGTCATTTTTCGAGGAGTGATGCCAAAGAGGTATCGATTACCTTTCACATATCACATATCACATCATCTTTGAATGCCACATTTCCATTTCCGTTGATTACTAATTGCCTTCCACAAAAATACAACCCTTGAGCTCGTACGTCTCAAGGAAGGGTGTTAAGCTAAAAGAAGTTGCCTTCTCCACCAACAAACAGACGTACGTTATTAAAAACCAATGTACGTAATCATAGAAATGCAATGTCAGACACTCGTCCATACAAGTTGTCCAGGAACAGGACAAACCGAAGGTACTTTCCTACCACATCCTGTTGGGAAAATCCCTAGGATTAGTAGCGAATAGTCCTTGCATTGGATATTTCATAACGAAGAGACTACTGCTACTATATGTATATTGGGATTTTAACCCCAAACGATCAACAAGCAGTCCTTCACTATGAAAATCATAAATATCAATATCATCGACCAACCTGCACAATCGTCGTATTAATGTTGGTCTGAAGTGGTTTTCAGATAAATCTGATCCCAGTCTCTTCGCACCAACAATGCAAAAGCGTTTCTCAACCTCACACATAAACTAAGTCTCATAGACTTATTACGTCTCCAACTTTCAACTTGCTATCCTTCGGCCAAGAAGGAATCTCGATAGATTGGAGTAATCACTCCACACTATACGAATCAACATTCTCAACACAAATGATAATCAAGCCTACACAGTCAGTTACGTACTAAGTGTATGACTAATTGGTTTCTCCATCAAGTTGAGGAACTAAAATGGCCAAATTTGATAGTCGATTATTTAACTATCAAAGCAACAAACAAAATCTAGCTCATAAGTAGTCACTGGGCCTGATTTTTAATAATCGTTTATTAATCAAACCACTTTCCAATTATTCACTTCAAAATATCTTTTAAAAGGATAATATTCAAAACCATTTCTCTTTTTGGATATTTGGAAAACATTTCCATATACTTCTTTTAATAATAAGTAAATTTATAAGTCATTTTATTTTCAAACCATTTAAACTCTATTTTATAATATCGCTTTCCAAAACATCCATTTAATTTAAAGGATTATTCACTGTCCAAAATCGTGAATACAATTCCTTTGCCAAATCCATTACTTCTAAATATTTAATTTAAAGGATTATCCACTGTCCAAAATCGTGAATATAATTCTCTTACCAAATTCCTACTTCTACACATTTAATTTAAAGGATTATTCACTGTCCAAAATCGTGAATATAATTCCTTTACCAAATTCATTACTCCTACACATTTAATTTAAAGGATTATTCACTGTCCAAAATCATGAATTTAATTCCTTTACCAAATTCATTACTCCTACACATTTTATTTAAAGGATTATTCACTGTCCAAAATCGTGAATATAATTCCTTTACCAAATTCATTACTCCTAAATATTTAATTTAAAGGATTATCCACTGTCCAAAATCGTGAATATAATTCTTTTGCTAAATCCATTACTTCTAAATATTTAATTTAAAGGATTATCCACTGTACAAAATCATGAATATAATTCTCTTACCAAATTCATACTTCTACACATTTAATTTAAAGGATTATTCACTGTCCAAAACCGTGAATATAATTCCTTTACCAAATTCATTACTCTTACACATTTAATTTAAAGGATTATTTACTATCCAAAATCATGAATATAATTCCTTTAATAAACTTTCATATTTAACTTATCAAATTAAATTGATTTCACATTTATAAAATAGTGTTTATAAATTCCATTTATATTTTATAAACTTTCATATACAAAATTCTTTTACTAACAAATTCCATTTATAGCTCATGTATATGTCAAAATCCAATTATAAGTTAATTTACTTATAAATATCCTTTATTTGCAAATTCATTCTTTTCAAATCTTATTATTTATAAAATCCATTATAAATTCATTTCTGTTTGCACCAAAAATGGTCACAAACCCCAAGTGTTGTGAAAGCACCAGTGTATGAATATAAATCAGCAATATTCAAACACAAATATCAAATCTAAGTAAACAACAAACAGCAATCCAGGAATAATGAACAGTGACACACGATTTATAGTGATTCGGCTATCTCCGGCCTACGTCCACTCGAAGGTTTTTATGGTTTTATTGCTTGATGTTTGAAGATTACAATTTCCTATTGCGTAGTACAACAGACTTTATGATTATAACCTGAATCTAAGGCAGCAATGGTGATCTGGAGTAAATCTGGCAGAGTCTGGGCGCTCTTTAGTTCTCCAAATTATCCGACCTCTTTTCTGAATGACCTGGGGGTCTATTTATAGGTGTAGGAGGCTGATATTTCGCCTAAACTGAAGGGAGACCAGTTCCAGTACGTGAGGGGGCCCACGTGCCCGCTTTCTGGGAATCCGGGCCCACTTTGGGATCGATTCGAAGCTACGTTCGAATCGATCAAGAAATTGTCCAATCGAGCTGAAATTTGGTGTGAACATTCTTCAACATGTGATCAAGCTACTGTGAAAATTTCATAGCATTTGGACTTGTAAATCTCAAGATATGATCGATTCGAGATCATGTTTCCGGTTGATAAGCTCCCTTCGAATCGATCTTCCTTCGAATCGATTAGGTCGAATCGATCAAGCATGCGCTCCTGCGATGGCGTGTCGCGAATTCTTAGAGTCGATCCACCTTTGTCGCCGTGTTGAACGAGTCATTCCAGATATTTCTCCGTGTTGAACTCCTATTCCCTTGCTCCGAACGTACAACCAGTTCGTATCCTTTCGTTCGCATCGCTCTGATCATTTCCTTCGTGTCGATTGATTGGAACACGATCGATACGAACATTGACCTTGAGTTCTTCGAATCCATGCACTCACCCATCCTTCGTATCGATCTTTTACATCCAATTCGAATCCATAACTCCATGCAGCTTTAATCATTTCCCTCGTATCGATGACTTCGTATCCACGAAGCCAACTCCCAATGTATCCATCTTGAACGCCTCCTTCGTATCGATTGGTACGAATCCAGAATCCCAAAACTGCTACTTCCTTTTCGTATCGATCCAATACTGATCGATACGAAGCATATCTGTGCATCCTTCTCATCGATGCGAACGGCATCGATTCGAAGTAAACTCCATGCGCCTATCTGTTCAATACGAACATGTCGTTCATACCCTGTGAATCGATACGAACTCCATCAATCTGAAGCGACGTCGATCGATACGAAGTGTATCGATACGAAGTGTGGCAGACCATGATCGATGCGAACAGCATCGATTCGAACCAATATCCATCGATACGAAAATGCATCGATACGAACCAGTTTTCACATAATTTGACCCATCCATATCTCGAGCAGGCAAACTCCGATTAACCTGAAACTTGAAACGTAGCCTCTCCTAGTCCTCATCATCATCTCCAATCGATTCCGTCCTGATCGGAGCTCGGCCAACTTCTGACGATAACCATTGCAGCCTTGTTTCCAATCGACTTCCAATCCTGTTGTCCATCCTTTCCTGTCGATTTGTTTGATATTCCGGCTTTGACCAAAATGCGGGATAACATTTGCCCCCCAAAACATGCCTTGTGACAAGAAGGCGTGTTTTGAATAGTTCCGTATCCGATATCCAAAGTCCATAGCCAATTCCGTGTCCATCCAAACTCGAAGGCTGAGTTATTACTCCATCCTTATCCAACAACCGAATCCAAGACCTCTCCGGGTCGGTATCCAAATCCATAACCTCTCTGGGCTCTTGCCAAGCGCAATCCACACCTGACGACCGTGGTCCAGTGTCCCTGGACGCTAAGCTAACCTCTCCGGGTGCTTGCCAAGCGCAATCCACACCTGACGACCGTGATCCAGTGTCCCTGGACGTAAGTAATGCCATGGCTTAAGTCCTAAGCCGAATCCTGGTCGCTCCGGACCCGTGTTGAGCATAGTCCATACTCAACGACCTGAAACAATAATCGATAATAAGGGGCCTAAGTCCTAGGCCAAATCCTGGTCACTCCGGACCCTTGTCGAGCATAGTCCATACTCGACGACCTGAATGAGTCACTTCACCGCGTTCGGGCAGAACGACTCACCCCTTGCCAGGCATAATCCATACCCGACGACCGTTTATCAAAAACCAAAAAGGATCCAATCAAAATCCAATCAGAAATCCAATCCAAAATCCAAATCAAATCGGAAAACCGGAAATCCATATCAAAAATCGAAATCATCATCCAAAACGGAGAACAATCATCCGAATGAATGCCGAAACCAGAAAAACAAGCAAAATCAAGAGTTCAATCCAAACTCCAAAAACCAAATCAGAAAACCAAGTGTCCAATCAAAAACAAAAAACAGATTTCGCAAACCATGGTCTTGCGGTTTATCTTCATTCAGAGCATGCCTAGGGGCTATCTCTGTCCCCATACATGTGTAAATGACTCAGTTGCTCGCCAATGGTTTGTTACTTATTTCATATTATCCTGGTCAATGGATGACCAATCGACCATCATTCCTGGGCCTCGCACCATCATGGCTCGAGGTAGGCGGTGGTTGCTCCTGCTCCACCGCTGCATTCCGTACTCCAACATACTGCCTCAACTGTCCATTCCTCACATGCTCCTCAATTATGTCTTTTAAATGCCTGCAGCTGTTGGTATCATGCCCGTCTAGATCGTGGAAGACACAGTGCCTTCCTGATGCCCTTTCCCGTTCAGATGGTTCTCTTCTAGCCGACCTTCGGTAAGGAAGGCGATTCCGAGTTTCCAAGTAAATCCGCTCCAGCGTCTCATTCAATTCTGTGTATGTGGAAAACTTTGGATCCTTCCATCGCTTCCTAGCTTTATCAGAATTTTCGTCCAGCTTCCTTTTTCCTTTATCCTTATCTGAGCTTCCGTCGGATGGTCCTCCACCCCCGGTCACATTCACCTCTTTTATCTTTAAATCAGTACATGCGTCTTCCTGCCGAAGGAACCTTTCAGCTTCATGGAAGAATTCCTCGAGATCCAGTGGCGGGTCTCGTACTAAAGATACCTTGAAATCTGAATCCTCTCTGACTCCCGACACTGCCGCCATCAAAACCATCGATGGATCTGGCCGATCCACCGAAGAAACCGCCGCATTAAATCGAGTTAAAAATGCCCTAAGCGATTCATCCGTTCTTTGCTTTACCGATGTTAACGTCATCACGTTCTTAGGTCTTTTGATATGAACCCGAAACTGTCCCAAAAACCTGTCCACCAATTCCCTCCAATTCCTGATAGATCCTTCCTCCAGCTGCCTAAACCACATTGCCGCTAGGTCTGTCAAGTATAAAGGGAAACATCTGGCCATTACTTCGTCCGATGCCCCCAGCACTTCCATGTGTCTAGTGTATCTCATCAAATGATCAGTTGGATCGGCCTTGCCATCATATACTTCCACGCTAGGTAACTTGAACTTAGGTGGATTCTGAGCTATCCTGATTTCCCGAGCGAATGGACTCCTGTTCACTCCTTCCAAATCCCGATTGGTCAAACCTCCACGCATAGTCTTCCTAATGATTTCCACTAATCCAGCGTTGCCTGTTAGGGGTTGCCCCCCACGCTCCCGAGGGAACTCCGGCACATATTCTTCATGTGGCTCATTAGCCGCAACGTTGGCTCTAGCCTGCTGAACCCCTTCCAAAGGTCCTTCTGCATTGGATCCTGCGGGCCTGCCCCCAAGCCCTTGTTGATTTCCTTCCGGTTCTGTATTCTGTCCTCCATTGGGTTCCGCAACCCTAGTTCCTTGTTCCGCATTTGCAGCCGCTATAGTTGGTCCAAGGTTCTGTGTTCCTGCAGCTCTTATCTGCTCGAAGAAAGTCTGCATCATATCCTGTTGACTATTCAGCAACCTCTCATGTAATGAATTCGCCATAGCTTCCATTTCGTTTCTGGTAATGTAGATCGAAGCTTGTCCTTCTCCAGCGCCAGAGGATGCCTCCTGACTTCCTGCCTGTTGGCTCCTCTCGGTTCTTTGTCTAGTTTGTCGAGTCATTGTAGAGCCAAATCGGAATCCTTAAAATTTCAAATCTAAACTTTGAATCTGGTGTAGCGGGTGCTAGTTCTTCTCAGTGAAAGCACCAAAGTGTTTGCACCAAAAATGGTCACAAACCCCAAGTGTTGTGAAAGCACCAGTGTATGAATATAAATCAGCAATATTCAAACACAAATATCAAATCTAAGTAAACAACAAACAGCAATCCAGGAATAATGAACAGTGACACACGATTTATAGTGGTTCGGCTATCTCCGGCCTACGTCCACTCGAAGGTTTTTATGGTTTTATTGCTTGATGTTTGAAGATTACAATTTCCTATTGCGTAGTACAACAGACTTTATGATTATAACCTGAATCTAAGGCAGCAATGGTGATCTGGAGTAAATCTGGCAGAGTCTGGGCGCTCTTTAGTTCTCCAAATTATCCGACCTCTTTTCTGAATGACCTGGGGGTCTATTTATAGGTGTAGGAGGCTGATATTTCGCCTAAACTGAAGGAAGACCAGTTCCAGTACGTGAGGGGGCCCACGTGCCCGCTTTCTGGGAATCCGGGCCCACTTTGGGATCGATTCGAAGCTACGTTCGAATCGATCAAGAAATTGTCCAATCGAGCTGAAATTTGGTGTGAACATTCTTCAACATGTGATCAAGCTACTGTGAAAATTTCATAGCATTTGGACTTGTAAATCTCAAGATATGATCGATTCGAGATCATGTTTCCGGTTGATAAGCTCCCTTCGAATCGATCTTCCTTCGAATCGATTAGGTCGAATCGATCAAGCATGCGCTCCTGCGATGGCGTGTCGCGAATTCTTAGAGTCGATCCACCTTTGTCGCCGTGTTGAACGAGTCATTCCAGATATTTCTCCGTGTTGAACTCCTATTCCCTTGCTCCGAACGTACAACCAGTTCGTATCCTTTCGTTCGCATCGCTCTGATCATTTCCTTCGTGTCGATTGATTGGAACACGATCGATACGAACATTGACCTTGAGTTCTTCGAATCCATGCACTCACCCATCCTTCGTATCGATCTTTTACATCCAATTCGAATCCATAACTCCATGCAGCTTTAATCATTTCCCTCGTATCGATGACTTCGTATCCACGAAGCCAACTCCCAATGTATTCATCTTGAACGCCTCCTTCGTATCGATTGGTACGAATCCAGAATCCCAAAACTGCTACTTCCTTTTCGTATCGATCCAATACTGATCGATACGAAGCATATCTGTGCATCCTTCTCATCGATGCGAACGGCATCGATTCGAAGTAAACTCCATGCGCCTATCTGTTCAATACGAACATGTCGTTCATACCCTGTGAATCGATACGAACTCCATCAATCTGAAGCGACGTCGATCGATACGAAGTGTATCGATACGAAGTGTGGCAGACCATGATCGATGCGAACAACATCGATTCGAACCAATATCCATCGATACGAAAATGCATCGATACGAACCAGTTTTCACATAATTTGACCCATCCATATCTTGAGCAGGCAAACTCCGATTAACCTGAAACTTGAAACGTAGCCTCTCCTAGTCCTCATCATCATCTCCAATCGATTCCGTCCTGATCGGAGCTCGGCCAACTTCTGACGATAACCATTGCAGCCTTGTTTCCAATCGACTTCCAATCCTGTTGTCCATCCTTTCCTGTCGATTTGTTTGATATTCCGGCTTTGACCAAAATGCGGGATAACAATTTCTAAATTTCAATTGCAAATCCATATATAAATTTGGTTACAATTCCGTTTCTAATATTTATAAAACACTGTTTATAATTCCCCTACTTTTATTTATAAAATATCAGTTTTATAAATCTTATATATTAACCATTTATAATAAGTCCAAAAATCTCAATTTAACTTATTTTACAAAATAGTTAACTCCATATTTCAAAAATCATATTTTGATTATATTTCACATGAGCCATAATTTTTATATCATAAAAATTATAACTTTTATTTATTTAAAATGAATCCATTTCTTTAACAATTAAAAAAATATATTAAAAACATATATATTTTTAAAATCACTTTGAAATCCTTTTTTAAATTGAAGTCATTAGTTTAATATTTTAAATTTCCAAAACTATAGCCCAATGCTGCAAAAGCGCTAAATAAGGGTATTCACATCAATCATATCATCCAAACATCATATATCACATGATAACAACATATATAACAATATCTGTAGATAAAAATCAACAACAATGAGGAATCCAGTTGGATCCCTCCAACCTGTAACCTGCAACAAATATACATATTAGAAAATATGTACAATGTCCGCTTCGAGGCAGATGTGCGTACAAAGGGTCATCCGCTCGTACACGGGAACGTATAGGGTTTCATCCGCTAAAATATGCGGGAATATATCCAAACCAATCAATATATATATAATACATCATATATCACCCAAACAATCATCAATCATCATAAATAAAATTTATTCCCACTTACATATAAAAATATAAGTGAGTCAGAAAGAGTGAGTTTTACTCACTTTGCTTGCAGTCATCGCGATAGCGATTTATTTCGATTAAAATTAAACGAGCATTTAATTTTAACCAAAATTTTCGCTAGCTCAAATAAATCCCAATGCTGCTCTAAAATGTAGTGCTCGTCAATACGAACCCAATGCAATTCGTTTCGTGCGAAACGGACCTCGTACGAGAGAGATATGCATTGTTAAACAATCAATAATTATTTATATAATTAACTTAATAATTAAATTTCAAATTAAAAGTAATACCTTACTGTTACTCGTTCTTACCTCTAAAGATGTGTCTCCTTCCAAGCGCGATCGACATTAAATATATTTTTTCAAAAAAAATCGAACGCACGCTCCCACGATGAACCATCTTCAACGTCGAACTCCGCCAACTCGACTTCGCCTACGCCACCCAGCCCACGTACGTGCATACTTGCGACCACCTAATGCAGCCGAACCCTAAAACTGGCCACAACAGGAGGCGATTTTCCACCGATATGTTGGGTCGATCGACGATTTAAGGGTATGGATGTGTTCGTGTAAACAAGAGCTACAGATTTCATGTAGAACTCGAGCCCTAAAAACATACGGATTTGCCAGAGAAATTTTGGCCGTTGATTGAGATAATGGTGATGACGGTTGTTTCAATAGGTTAGGGTTTTGACCAAATAAAAGAGAATTGAGCCCTTTATATAGGCAATTAAAAATTACTATTCACCCAAATTATTTTCGAACTCCAAACGAAGCGTTCCGTCAGGCGTTTATAATGTTTTACCCCTATTCCGAACACAATGGAATATATATCGAAAGCCAATTCCATCGTATTTGAAAGATAGGTTTCTGAATCGAATTATTTTAATTAAAAATTACTTAAACAAATTTCTATGCGATTTAGCTTCGTACGACCAAACCGTAAGTCCGATTGACATGAAATTTGAAATCGTATAATAATTTAGTATTACGGATCCAATGAAACTAGTTTCGTCGAAATTCGAGACAGTGTGAAAAATGACTATTTTTATACGTTAATTAAATATTAAAATTTTCAATTTCTGTAATTTAACTTTTAATTCAATTTTAAAAGTTCACTAACTTTATTCTAATTCAAATGGAATTAAATTCAACTTTAGAAATCGTTATTATCTTTATTAAACCCCAGATTCAATTATTCACACTATCTAATTATTTAAATATCACTTATATTTGAAATTAAATTAATTTAACTAACAAATTATATTTTTTCAATATTTAAAATCAATTAAATATTCTAAATTCAAACGACTAAAAATCTGAGTCATTACATGATTTGTTAACAATTGATTGTTAATTATGGATTGATTTAGATATATGCCTGTTATTATTTAAATGCATGTAATTTAACTTAGTAAGTTAAATTGGATTTAATGGTAGCTTGTTAAGTACCATTGTGATAGTTAAGCCTCTTTCTGAATATGGAAAGTTATGGTTTTGGGTTTACTTCAAATTATATAATTTGGAGTAAAATGTTTTATTAAATTATTATGTATACGAATTATTTATTTAACTATTATTTTACGGATGTTTATAAAACCCTTTATTTAGTAAGGTTAATTATGTTTTAAAGTTAATTGTTTAATTGATTTTGTTTAAAGAAATGAATTATTTTATTTTTAATGATTTAGAACTAGATAATTATTTCATTAATAATAGTTATTATAAAGTTAATTAATTTTATTTAAAAGTTGATTTAAAGTTAATTACTTATATTAGATTTTAAAATGTTAAGGGTTAAATTATTATATTGGTAATTATTATTTTTAGAAGTTTATTTTTATAATGTTAAAATCATATTTATTATAAGTATATACTAATTTTTTTTTTAAAAGGAAACCTTTTTGTAAAAGAATTTTGTTAAAGAAGTTAATAAATTTAGAAGAGGTTTGAAGATTTGAAAGGAAAGTTTTACAAATGGTTTAAGATTTATAAAAGAATATTTTTCTAAATTAAACTTGGAAATTTTTATAGAAGCCTTATATATAGTTTTGAGATATTTATAAAATAACGAGATTTTGGAAAGTAATGGTATATTTTCATAGCCTAATTTGAAGGACAGAGATTGCCGACAGTTTGTTATGAATTCGCTGGGATAGCGACGTAACCATTATGCAAACTGCGATCTATGATTGATTGCATGACGAAAATCGGGAGGCAGAGATTGCCTAAGTTAAGTTTGGGTTTTTTGGATAGAGACGCAACCATCAAGCAGCGATCCATGGTCGACATCGAATGGCACTTCCATATCTAGTTTTTTTCAAATAGTTTTCAAGTATTAAAAAATGGATTTGTAAATATACTTATTCCGGTGAGATAAGTATATGAATGCTTTTAATAAGGAGATTCGATTTATCGAAATCAAATTAAATGAGGCTTAGTGATTATAACAAGCCGAATTCCAACGGTCCGGTTTTTCGCAAGAATGCTAAAAACCAAGCCCACTGAAACCTGAGTTAGGTATTTGGTATCCTGCAAATAGGTAAAGATAAATATATCAGAGCTCAATTATCATCTCACAGCGGAATTGGCTAAAATATAATAGTAAGTAAATACTCACCCAAATAATAACACTTTCTAAGCAAGTGTCATAAAGCTGAGAAGTCTCTGCCATCTACCTAACCTGTAGGATGTTATGAGGAGGGGTTTAGAACAAAAGCTCTAGTGAATGAATAAATTATATACTTCGAGGCTTAATTCTACATATACCGTTTTATTTCCATTTATTCTTATATTAGATTCATTAGGTTACAATACTCTCAACTCTACTCGTGAACCATGCCCATCTACTCCATAGTAGGTAAAAACCTAATAACTAATATATATATATATATATATATGTAGCTATATGCCCAATGACCATATTGGTCCTAGGTACCACCCATGGTACCTTCCGTATCCTCCTCGAAAATGACTCCATCGTCTAGCTTCGAGAGTGTAACGACCCGTATTTTTTTTAACTGTTTTAAATTATAGGATTTGATATAACTATCAAATAAAAAAGGTTAGAGATAAGATTTAATGACTTATTATTGTAATTTATCGGATAATTAAATTATTTAAATTTAATATTAGAATTATTTAAATAATAGAATTCTGAATTTAATGTGAATGAAAATGACATTGGGAATTGATTAAAAGTTTATATAAATATGAATGAAGATCATTTACTTTCAAAATTTGATTTAAATGTGAATAATTAGGATTTGGAAATTTTATATCATAATTAACGAGTAAAAATAGCCATTTTGGTAACTATCTCGGATTTCGACGAAACTAGTTTCATCGGATCCGAATTAGTGAATTATTGTAGGATTTTAAGTTTCGTAGCGATCAAACTTGTCATTTGGCCATGCGAGCTTGAAATGCGTAGAAATTTATTTCGGAATTCGATAAAATAAATTAACTTTGAAACGCTATCTTCCACATATGATCGAATTAGGCTTTGAACTACTTCCATTGCATTCGGAAGGGGGGTAAAACATTATAAACGCCAGGCGGCATGCCTCGATCGAAGTTCGGACGGTTTTGGACTTAACTATATAAATACGCACGCGAATCGAGACAGATTATATTAAAATATTCTAACCCTAATTTAAAATTCACTGCCGCCACTATCATAAATTTTAACGGCCAGAATTCGATCGACTTTCCCCCTCAAATTCTTTCAATCTACTCATCAATTTTCGACGACCCTAAAAGAGTAATTGTAGAGCTTGATCTGCTCTTTAGATCCATACGGCGATGATCGATTGTAGCGTGGCTTGTCAACGGCAATTTGGAGGAGAAGCGACGGTAGATTTTGGGCTCGATCTCGAGATGAGAGGCACCGGGGATCGTGGCACTTACGGCGGAGGTGGAGCGTAGCTAGGCGCACGTGATGGCCATGATGGATCATGGTCCGGTCGACGATAGATGCGTGCATGATGGATGAAGATAGTCGCGTTGTATTGGGTTCGACTGTAATTCGTGAGGAAGAAGGTTAAGCGATTAATTAATTAAATTATATTGTTATATATGTTTAAATGATATCGTTATATCAATTTAAGCGTAACTTTTGCATACGAGGTCCGATTTGGGCGAAACAGGTGGCGTTGAATCGTATCAATGAAGGCTACGTCATGGAGTTGGTTTGAAATTTATTTGAAGCTGGAAAAATTTTCAGTTTCAAATAAAAGGTGAGTGTTTATACGCTTATAGTTGTCTGAAATAAATTTTATGTTGGTTAAATTTATATCGTGAAGTGATTTAAATTTATTGGTTGTTGTTTGATAAGTTTGATTGACATTTGAATTGACATCTGAATTAATTGATAGAATTTGAATTGACAGTTAAATTGAATTAGAATTTAATTGCCCGTAAAATACCCGAAATTGATAATTATGAAATTGTTGAGAATTTTATTGATTGTTGGATGATTGGTTGTGATGAATGCTATTGGTTGATATTTTGGATGTTTATTTATTTTTGATATATCATGTTATCATCCTGTATATAATTACAGTATATAAAACTGTAAATTGAATTATTCAAATAAATTAAGAAATAGGTTGAAATGGTATATACCTATGGCATTTATTTGGATTGAAATGATATATACCCATTCCTGAATTAAATTGAAATAATTATTCACTTGGCCATAGGATAGAAAAATTATATACGGACACCGGGTTGGTTAAATTAAATAATTTAAAATTTTTTGATTTGAAATTATTTAAATGATTGGTTTAAGAAATAAAAAAATTGAATTTATGCAAATCGAATTATTTTCGAACTTGAACTCGAAATGTTGAAATTTAAATCTGAAACAGAAAATGATTTGTTTGAAAAGATTGGACTTTTATTTGAATTTTGAATATTGCTAAGTAAAAGTGATGTAAAAACGATATTTCGGAATTGAACTCGGAATTTAATTATATTTGAATATTTGGGTTTTAAATTCGATATTGAAGGAAAATTTGATTTTAGTGTTTTAATCGATATTTTGGAAATCGAACTCGAAATTGATATAAATTGAAATGGTTTTTAATTTGGAATTGGAATTGAAATCAATTTGGATTTGGAATTGAAATTAATTTGGAATTGGAATTGAAATTTATTCGGGATTGAAATTGAATTCGACTTGAAATCGGAATTGAATCGATTAAATCAAAATAGAAATTGAAATTGATTTGAAATTGGGAAATTTGGGATTGAATCGATTTGATTTTGAAACCATTTTAAATGAATTATTTTGGTATAAACGGTTTAAAATCTATATTCTTCAATATTCAAATTATTTTGATTTTCCAAACTATTTTACTATATAAACCATTTTAAATACTCAAACTATTTTCTATTAAACTATTTTTACTATTTAACTATTTTTAAAACTATTTAAACCATTTTCTAAAAATTCAAACTGGTCAAATGGGTGGAATGTTTATATTTAAATCTTAGATTTAAATGCGAATTGGGTTAAAGTGAAGTTATAGCCTAAATTTTAATTCGAATCAAATTTCAAAGTGAAATCGAGATATTGAACTGAATTGACATTTTGAAGTAAAATATGATTTTTGAAGCAAATATAGAAAATCTCGAAATGGATTTGATTTTGAAGTGAATATGATATTTTGATATCAAGTACGAACTGTTTTCGAAATGTAAAAGAATCAACCAGAAAATGACGTTGGTTGTTAAAGAGACCAGGGCCACTTATTGGCATACTCTCTGTCAATATTGGAACCACTTTGACAACCGTGTATGTGGTGGATGATATCCAGATTGTAGTGGTTGAATTGGCGACGTTTACTGGAATGAAGTAAGAGAACGATGATGGATAGCTTTGACACTAGTGTCATAATTAAAATGACTAAAACAGGAGCCTATGTCTGGCCATTGAGGTTAGCTACGTCTAGCGACGTTGATCCCTCGTATTACTATTGTGATTTCGTATTCGATGGGTTACGACCAGCCAGAAAGGGTAAACTGGTAGAATCCTACTCTAGGCATTGCCTCACGTGCCTTGTTATATTTATCCCTATACGAGCCCATTACGACTTTGGTTTAGAACTGTAAAAATGTGTTAAGGTGGATCAATGTAAAGCCTTAACGCTATTTTGATATTTATTTTACTAATATACATTATCTATTATAGCGTATACATTATGTAAAGCCTTATCTATTATATATAAATAATTTAACGGATCCTTAGGAAATGGAAAATCCCATGACATCTCTTAAGTTATTGCACTCATATTTGTGATATTGATTTGACTTACATAAGAGTATTTTAGTCCTGACTCCAGCGTATTGAAGATTATTCTCTGGAGGACGAAGATGGGGATTTTGGTATATTGCTATTATTATTATTATCCCTTTCATCATGCTATTTTACTATATTGATTATTTATACCTGATGTATATATATAACTCCGATATGTGTGTATAGATTATAATCAAATGTATAGTAAACAACTTCATGAACTGTTATTTGATTATTATATTTTATCGTTTCCGCTGTGAGATTCTGTATTTGTTTTCTTCTTATTTTCTTATTTTTCTTATTTAACCCCATTGATCATCTACGTTCCGGATTGTTTAAGTCGGACATGTGTGGATTATTGTCGATTTAAATCTTCCGAAATGTGGGTAGTCACAGAGAGCGTTCCGTAACTACATCTGTAAAGGACCGCTTCATAAGACCTACGATGCAGATGCTCCACTACTTACTATGAAAACGTAAATTGCATCCACACAAGTCTATACCAGTGCTCGGACATCCACAATGTACCACCCAGTGCGTATGTTGAGGACTACGCAATCGTTCTGTTTACTATCTGAGTCCCGCCAACAAGGTCTACCTTGTATGGAACTCAATCGGGGATTTTCTATATCTGTAAAGGATTGCTTCGTTAGGCTTACAATACAGATGTCTAGTTGGTCTATCCCTTTCTCTTCGTGGCTATGGCCCCACGCAGCCACCCCTCAACTAATCGAAAGACTTCTAAAGAGTTAAGTGGTTGTGCCCTACTGCAAACAATCTAACATCCAATTGGCGGTGCCCCTCCATCCAATATCTCAATAGTGAAAGTACCATTGGACTGTTGGTTTAACTCTAGTCTTTTCCAAACTCGCTCTTGGTCTTGATGCTGGCCGATATCCATATGCGACTATCCTTAACCTTACTTGCAAGTACTGGACATATGAATACCCTACTCCGAACACCAAACCCTTTTGACTGCCTACAAAGGATCCACTTCGTTAGGCCTACAATGCAAATGCAATCAAGGCTTACTCTTTTGATGGAACACCTATAGACCAGCCTCCGAGGATGCAGCTTCGTTAGGCCTACCCAGAGGGCCATTGTAGAGTATCCTCATGTCCTGTTGAAGTCTCGTACTTCCTTCTAGCCCAAAATCACTAAGTTGGATGTGCTCCTCCATTTATTGAAATCCATGATGAATTGCTTCGTTAGGCGCTTCATCTTTTGGGCTGCTCCAAACGCATTTCGATTCTTTTATTAGCCTCTAAATCTAATCTTTTTAATTTGCATTTAGTTTGCTTTCTTATTCTGTTGCCTACCTATTTTAATTTAATTAGCATATTCTTGCCCTCGTCTCACTTCTAACTATTGTGAGATAACCGTATGTCTAATAGGGAATGTTGTTAGTATGAGCCACATTTACTGTCTTGCTTATTTAACTTAATGTATAAATTCTTAAGTTCCTTAAAATAAGCCTCTTTTATTATTTCTATTTTATTTGCTTATCAACTTAATATAATTTGTTTAAATAAGCTTCTATCATTATTCTCTACTATCATCGCCTACCAATTTATTTTAAGTCCCACGATAAGCTTTTCCGTTCTTATTTTATACTTAACCTATGTTATAATTCTACTTGGAATTGTTACCTTTTCTTCTTTTATAGTCTGTTATACAATTACAAGCGTTTCTTGCGTAGTCTGCCTTCTTTTATTACGATATAGAATTTTCTTTAATTCCCTAATATTACATGATTCACTTATCATAACAATTGCATAGTTACATAGCCTGTGCAGTAAATGCAGACTTAGGCTCCTTAAATTTCTTTACAGCCTCAAATTCTCAAATTTATAAAAAAAAAATTCGAATCATACTTTACTTTATTGTTTGATATTTTAGGGAGTGATTCTATTTTATTTGGTTGGTTATGAAGACTATATAATTTATTTCCATATCTTAATATTGAATAACACTATAAACAATAATCCGTAACTACAAGGTGTCTCTTTTACTATTTTGGAGTAGTGTAAAATAAAGTGGTTTCTCTATTTTACACTAATTTCCCCTTTTTATTTCTTTTACTCTGGCAGTTATGTTTATCGTTATCTTTTAGATATTAAGTTATGGAAATGTATCCCATTTTCTAACCAACCAATTAATCTAATAATTACCTCCAAATTAACTTTTCCCGTTTCGATGCAATTTATTACAGTAATTTTACCTCTCAACTTCTATTATTTTACATCTATTTTCTTTCATTTCAGTTTTCTTATTTATATAATCCATATTCGCGTTTTATCTATTCTAATCCATACGCGAAGAAAGAAAAGAAGGGATCGAAGAAAACTGACGCTTGCATAAAAATCCAAAACGTAGAACCAAAGATGTAAATAAGGCATAGAAATTAGTGTTTAAATACTGTAAATAAACTGCAAGTTTTCTTATAGTTTATCCTAATTTAATTAATATGATTAATTACCGAATAAAATTTTCTAAATGGAAAATCTAACGATAATATATCTTAAACTTAAAAGATATATAAATAAATCCACTCACATGTCGTCCTTAGCTTCGCTTATGCTCCGCTTGGTTCCACAGTCCTTTTGGATCCCCTTCTTCCATTGCGTATAATATTTTAATTCAGAAATCCCTAGAAATTATTTTCTATTTAGGGTTCAGCCTTAGGCAATGAATCCATGGGGAAAAATCTAATTGTGAGAAGATAGCCAGGCCTAGGGTCCTATTTATATTGGAGCTTGGGGATCTCAGACCGTCGGATTCTTGGATTGAACCTGGAGCCACCACATCACAGGGTCATTCGGAGCCAAAGGATTGAAGAACGTATGGCTCAGATCGCACAAAAAGGAGAAAACACGTCATGGTATAAATCTGGACGAATTCTTGTCCAGATTGCGCATGGGTCGACCGTGTGGTCGATCGCCCTTAGCAAGCAGTCGACTGTGCGGTTGACCGTTGCGCCCATTGGGTCGACCTATTGGTCGGTCCATATCCGTGTTATTTATTATTATTATTATTATTATTATTTGATTCGATCACTTATTTTGTTTCGTTCTTAACTCCTTCATATTAGTTCGGTTTTAGACAAGTTATATATGAAAACTGATCAGAAAATTGCCTTGGATGCAACGGTACAAGTTCCGGAGCCATATTCTGATAATTCCAAAATTATTTATTTTCATTACTTATCGTTATATGTTATATTTTAACTATATAAAAATTCGGGGTGTTAGAGTGATTTCAGTGGGAAATGTGATCCATGGTTGAATGTTTGTTTATTTGATAGTTAAATAACCGACTATCAAATCTTGGCTCAAATATGTAATCCTTCTTAATTTTGGGTGGTAGGAAACGATTTCCTACTTACCCGAGGGATTTTAACTCTGGAAATATCTAGGGGAAACACGGGAATTATATGATACAGTTACCGTCGGTGACGCTATACTGTACGTATAAACTCGTTGTTCTTCTAGGATAAATGATAAGGAGATCTGTCCACTTAAACTATTAGGGATGATCCCCGTTCTTATGTATTATCAAATTATTTCCTAAAGAACTGGTATTGATAATTCCGGAAATCGACGATTGGTTTATGGAGCGCCCGGGAAGCGGGAGAGTGTACTTGTAAGAGATGACTCGGAATCGTTACCACTCCAAAACCATATACGGTTCTATGGAGGAGTTTCGTGTTATATTGAGATGTTGAAGTCAATGTGTGGTTACGAGACCGTTGGGTATGGGAATCCATGTGATTCCAAGATCTATTTGAGATGTGGGAATCTGTATGCGATTCCAAGGCCATTGTGGTGTGTGAATCCATTTGGGATTCCGTGATATATTTTAGAGCTGGTGCGTGAGTTGGACTGCCGGACGTAGCCTCATCAGCGGAAATGACTAAAACCAGAGATATGAGGCATGGCCAGTAGGGTTGGCAAACCCATAGGGTGTAATCGGCTCCTTTTTCTAGCAATATCGATACCTTCGGTTGTTTTTGGCATGTCGGAGCGATGCACTCGGTCTTAGCAAGACCAGTTATGTTTTTCCTATAATACCCGGGCTAGACGGGTATGATTCTTCGAAAGGAGCCTTGTGTAGGAGGACCGTTCTCGAAGTACTGTGGGCACCTTCGTGGAATCCTACACAACTAGCGAGTAAGCCTTATCGATTTTTGATTTTATACTAGTATTGTTGTGATGTACATAGCACGAGCATCATAAGTACTTGATTATTATTATTTTGACCCTTAGACATTATTATAGTATCACTGGATTTTCTATAGAAATGGTTTGGTGATCTTAAGGCAAAAACCCGATCGTGTTTATGTGCGGCGTGGTCTTACGATATCTTTATTTTGAAAAGTTTTTGTAACTTAATAAATCAAATTGAGTGTGTTTTTTCGTGCTGGTTTACTAGATTGATCCGTGTGTTATTATTTTATAATAATGCTCGGGTCAGACTGAGCATATTACAGATTTAGATTGGATTGCTTTGGAGCTCAAAAGACGAGCTGGAGACTGAGACGTATTCTCGTACTTATTTATTTCCGCTGTAGTGTTTGTTGAAATTATTAGCAATTGTGAGGACAAGTTGTTATAACTGTCCAGGCTTTTAATTATTGATTTGTGTACTCTAATTTGAGGTATGTATATTACAGTTTTGATTTGTGTAAAGAGCTGTTAATAATATATATTATTCATTCCGCTGTGAGATTCTGTATTTATTTAGTTTCTTCTTTCTTCTACCTTCTTTTTTCCCCCCAACAATCTGTCTTTCCAGCACTCGATTGTTCGGCATGCTATACAGTGAACGTATTGATGTCGATTTTTGAGGGTCAAAAAGTCGGGTCGCTACAGTTCCGATGCGATTATGAGATTCTGTGGTTGTTTTAATTTCTATTCTCTTCTTCTCTTCTCTTCTTCTTTCTTCTTCTTTCCCATAACATCAGTTTTTCCGTTCGATTTGGGTTGGACATTATTGGTTTATTGTCAACTTGAATAGTACGGATTGGCGGGTCGTTACACATGGTATCAGAGCGCAAGGTTAAGCGAGAACCTTGGCTTTGGTAGGGCAACTCATTAAGAGATAAGGTAATGGAATGCCTTATTATGAGTTTTGAGTGTATTATAGATATGAGCGCGTATTTGTTAGTAATATAAAAATGTTTTATATTATGTTAATTTATCTATTGAGTGGCTTATGAATTCTGGTCTGTACGTGGGATGCCACGATATCGATAGGGGTTCCTAAACACTTAAACCAAGCAAATCGACACAATATTGTTTTGAGAACTGGGTAAATGAAATAATTTTACCCGAATATGTTTCATATATAAAGAAATAATTTTTCAGAAATTATTATAAGCTATATATGGAGCGTTTGGTTGTTGGTGAATGATAATATTTGATTATTATCATTTGTTGTTGTTGTTCTACCAAAAGTTGTTATAATTGTAATATAACAAGATAAACAATGGTAAAACGAATTATATAAGAGACTAAATTTATAAGTATAAATTGTAGAATATTGATTATACTTAAATAATCAACATTTATGAAATAGTATTGCATAATAAGTGAGATTTTATAAATATTATTTATAAATGTGATTTATAAATGAAAAAGGAAATGAAATCGCCAAGTATATTTATAAATATGATTTGTTAATAAAAAAAGATTTAAAAGTTGGGAACTTGAGAATTTAAATCCCAATGGTTTGAAAATTGTTTTTCAAGGGGTTTGGGAAAAATAATAATAGGATTATTTTGGGGATATTTTGGTTATAAATTCCAAAATGGGGTTTAAAAGAGATATAAAGCACTAAACTCACTTTTGTCGCTGGAACATAATTTTGATGATGACTGCTGCATCATCGACGTTCATTTTCGAGTTTCTAAGTGAGGGATTACTACCATTGAAGTTTTGTTTTGATAAAACAAATTTGTTTAGATTCCAGAAGTGTGAAATGATATATAAATGTATGTATATATATATTTGCAAAATGATTTGAAATAAAACCAAGTGTTTAAAATCCTGAATATTTCTATCTAAATGTTTTGAGAAACATGAGATAATAAGTTTTTGAATTTTGAAAATGGTATATATAAGAAAATAAAATTGGGATTGAGATATGAAATTAAAGATTTAACTTAAGTGAAGTTAAATAAATGGAGTTAATAAAATTGAATTTGATTTGATTTAAAGACATGGAGTGAATATGAATTTGAGTTTAAAATGAAATTCAACTTAAGTTGTAAGATAAAGTGGATATGGTTGGAATGTTAATAAAACTAAATACGAACTTAAGTTATGAAAGTGAAATTAACGTGAATAATTGATTTAAATTGGATATAAATAAATAGAATGCAAATGGATTGAGTTTTAATTGATTGAATGTTAATTAATTTCATATGAAATAAGTGAATGTTAAATAAATGAATGTCAATCAATTGAATGCAAATGGATTGAATGATAATTAATTAAATGTTAGTAAAATGAACATGGATAAATTGGGAGTGGATAAATTGCATGATAAGAAGAAATGGAAGTGTATAAGTATAATTTTGACATTTGAAAATACAAATTGATATGATGGTAAATAAAATTGGATTGATATTATTCGTTTAATAAGTTCTCTTGTTACATTCACTAAAATTGCATATAGTTATGGTATAGTATGTATTATATAGTGATGTTATTTCTATGTACGTATTCTCATTGTTTGTTGAGTTATTAGTAGGTGCGGATGGCGTATGCTTCGCAATTGGAGCTCGTTTTTGCATTTTGTTGATTGTATATGCTTGCTAGTGCTAAAATAAGGTTCACATCTCGGATTACATACTGTATTTTTATATTTTCCCTTATGGGATGCCTCATCCTTGAATATGATATGTATATTTGTGATTATATATATATATATATATTGTAAATTTTTATGATCGATCCGTGCAAAGGAGATGCTGGCGAAATTTTTCGAAAAATAAAGAGTTAGAAATTTTTTGAGAATGTTAGATATTGTTGATAACTAATATTTTGATTTTTAGTTATAACTTAGAATAAATGAATGGATGGTATTCGTTAGAATCGGTGAATGAAGTTAAAGGACTTAAAAGAATTTGGAAATCTATAGCGAATTTGTTTCGAAAGGTTAATGGGTTTAGGACATTATTCTTACCTTGGGAATTTAGAGGACGAAATTCTTTTGGGGGGGGGGAGAATGTAACGACCCAGAATTTCAGTCATATGAATTTGAAATATTTAACTGGGTTTAAATATTGAAAAGTTAATTTTATAAATTTAAGAACTTGGATATCAAAATATAGCCATTTAATTGATAATTAATTGTTGAATTTAATAATTTGGAATTGTTTAATATTGTAGATCTTGAATTCAAATTGAATGAAAATGATTTTGAAAGTTGATTTCAAATCTATTTGAATAAGAAGGAAGATAGTGAACTTTTAATTTGGACTTAAAAGTTATTTAACTAATTTTAGGAAATAACTCGTTTTAATTAACGTATAAAACAGCCTTCCGGGGCACTGTTTCAGAATTGGACGAAACCAGTTCCATTTGAACTGTAATAGTAAGTTATAGTATGCCTTTGAATTTTGTGCAATTGGACGTAACGTTTGAACGTGTGAGATTGAAACGCATAGAAATTAATTAAAGGAATTTATATAATAATTGGGTTTGAAAAGATATCTTCTACATTTAATCGAATTAGGTCTCAAGACTAGTTCCATTGTGTTCGGAATATGGGTATAACATATAGAACGACAGGTGGCATGCCTCGTTTGGAGTTCGAGATTTTCAATCGTTTAAAGATGAATATTTTAAATTAAATAACATATATTCTTAATCAACCATGCTTTAGCCCATACCCTAAAAGGACTCAACCCATACCTTACACTGTTCATCCATGCGCATTCTTCCTTTTAAATCGTGTTCATTACCAAAAAAGAAAAAAAAAGTTCAAAAATTTTCTAATTCAAAATTCAAAAACCAATTTAACTTAAATTTTCAAAAAAAAGAGAGGGCTTGGATTTTTTAAGCAATATGGGCAGTAGCAGGGTATGAGTCGCGACTGGGGACACGTGTTTTGATGAATGGCGAAGTGTGGCGGCGTGCGCGCGTGTGGCAGGAGGCGCGGCGCGAGCAAGGGGCGGCAGAGCTGGGCGCGCGAGCATTGGCGTCGGCGTGACACGAATTGCGGCAGCAGTTGGGGCGGCACAACCTAGGGCACTGGGATTCGCGAGCGCGCGCGCGAGGTGCAGGCGAGGTGCAGCGGCGCAACGACAGGGGGTGGCGGCACGAACGGTAGAGGCGGCAGCAAGATTTGGGACGCGGTCGAAGTTCGTCGACCTGAAATGTTCGAGCGCGAACGGGGAGAGAAGGTAGTTAACTAGGTTTAAAATTTATTTATTTTAAGTTAATTATATTTAATTAATTCGAGCTGTTTAAAAATTCGTTAATCCATATTTAACTCGTACGCAGTCCAATTTGAATGAGACGAGTCGCATTGTGATCATATCGACGAAGGATATGCTATGGAGTTAGATTGGAAGAATTCAGAGCTAGTTGAAATTTTGGATCAAAATTGGACGATCGTTAAATTTTAATTCAAAATGCAATGTTTTGTCGAACAAATAAATCAATGTGAGTTAATCTCACCTTTTTGGTTAATCAGAAAATTTACATTGTCAATAAAAATTATTTATTGGATGCGTAGACATTTTATTATCGATTGTTATTGACTGCTTGGATAGGTTGCTAATTGATATTATTGGTTTGGTTCCCGCCTATTGAAGCGGATGAGACCCTATTACGTTCCCTTGTAAGAGCGGATGATCCTTTGTATACGAATCCCGCCTCAAAGCGGTTGATTTATATTTTATGATTATATGTTGTCCGTGATGTAGGGGGATAGGTTGGAAGGATCCAACAGGATTCCTCACCACTATTGATTTACTTTTTATATATATGCTGATATATGATGTTCTGGATGTCATGTTGATGTCTTTGATGTGATTTGACTTATTTGGTGCTATGGTAGCACTGGGCCTTATTTTCGGTATTTTTAAATGCTAAAAACAATGATTTGATCTAAAAATGGATTTCAAAGTGATTTTGAAAGTTTATGTGTTTAATAATTTTTCTAAAGTAAAAGTATGATTTTTAGATAGTATAAGTTAATTGTTTTATGAAATATTTTAAATAGAGATTTTCTATTTGTAAAATAAAGATTTGTAAAATCTTAAAATAAGTCTGTCTTTAATAATTAAGGAATATGTTTTAAAGGGGAAATAGAAATATTTTTATATAAATATTTGTTAACAAAAGTAATATATATATATATATATTTATGTAGGTGTAAAATATGTGATTTAAACAAAAGAAGTGAATATTTGAAAAATTGTAGTTTTGTTATAAAAGTATGGATTTATAAACGGTGTTTATAAATAAAAGGAAACTATTAACATGGGATAGATTGAGAAGAATAAATCAAACGGTGGATTTATTATAAGATATGGATGGTATTTTAAATTTTGTTGATTCTATTTTGGAAATTGAAGGTGAGGGTAAATTTGGGATTTAGTTAAAAGATATTTTATAAGTTCAAAGAAAATTTATAAAAGAAATTTATACCTATGGAAGCAAGGCTAAAAACGGTTGAAATTATGTTTGAATGAGACTTTATGAATAATGGGATTTATAATGGAATGGAGTTATAAATGGTGTTCAGAAATAAATGGTTTTCATAAAAGGAAGTTTCATAAAATAGAGGAGATTTATAAATATATAAATATGGGAATAATCATGTTGGAAATTAAGTATAGATTTTTATCAAGGGAATGCAATTATGCTTTAAAAATTCTCTATTTATATTAATACCGTTTAAAGTGGTTTATCAATATTTTAATATTTGAAAAGTTTATTATTTAAAATTATTAATATGGTTTGAAATTAATTTTAATTATTTATCAGTAAGGTTTTGAAAATCAGTTATTAATATTTATAAAAATGTTGAAGATAAATCATTATTGTTTATTTAAGAATGTTTTGAAATTTATTAATTATTATTTTAAGATGCTTTAAAGTTAATATTTATTTATTTATGTTGTTTAGTATTATATAATAGTGTTTTGAGTAAAAGATTAGAATTTTATTTTAAATGTTTTCGAGATTTATAAATAGGATTTTATAAATAGATGGTAATTATAAGAGGAATCTTATAATATGTTTTGGGAACGAAAGGAAGATTGGTTAAAAGATAAAAGGAGTCTTATATATGGTTTTGGGGTTTATATCAATCCTTGTAAAAGGATTTTTGATTCAAGTATCACAAAGTGACTTCAAATTATCAAATGATTTATTAATAAAAGGCTTAATGTTGTTTGATGCTTAACAAGTGTGGTTTTTCCTATGGAATTAAATCCCTGATTGAATGTTTGTTATTCGATAGTTAAATAACCGACTATAGAAATTGGATCCAAAAACGTATCTTTGGAAATATGTAGGAGAAACACGTGAGTTATATGGCACAATCATCTTCGGTGATACTGTGCTATGCATATAAATTTCGTTTCATTCTCCTAGGACAATGATAAGGTAATCTGTCCACTAACGGTTAGGAGGTGATCTCCACTCTTATCTTTGATTGTTTATTTCCTAAAGAACTGGGGTTGAGTTTACCGAGAATTATCGAAAAAGTTGTTTCGAAGAGACCCGAATCGGGTATGTTATCCGAAAACCTCTTCAATCCAACGAATGCGTTTCAAGGTGAAGACATCTTGGAGATGATGGAATTGGAGACGGAGCTCTTAAGTGTTTTGTTCAGTCCTAGAATGAACTTGTATGGATGAATGTTTGTATTGCATTGTTGCTTGGAAGGCAGTATTAGCATTCCAAGTGGGAAGTGCTATATAAAAGGTAGCCTCAAACCTCATCAACCAGGAATAACTAAAATAGGGAAGATGCAGCAAAGCTAAGTGGGTTGCTCCCAAGTAGGGTATGATCATCCATATCTAGAGTCGCTATTATCTCTCAAATTGTATGCTTTGGGGCCTAAAAAGCAGGGTGATCATCTTCGGTACTACTAGTCAAGTGGTAGACCGGTCCTATGTTGGCATGGGATCCAAGCGAGCTCTACGGTGTTATTTTATCTAGAGATGCACCGTGACGGGCGGTACCCTAGTAGCCCAGTCATTGTATGGAATCCATTCTCCAATACGAGCCTTTACGATTTTAGTTGTATACCCATTATGGTAGAATTTAATTAATGTAACAATTTCGGCTAAGATTAATAAGTATTTGTATATTAGACATTATTATAATATCATAGAATTTCGTATGAAATGTTTTGGTTATCATAAGGTAAAAACCCGTTCGTGTTTATGTGCGGCGTGGTTTTACAAAATACTTTTGATTTTTAAAGGTTTTTCTAGAACTTAAAAATCCAGTTGGGTGTGTTTTCTCACGTTGGTTTTCTAGACCGACTCGGGTGTTATTTTATTATAGTGCTTGGGTCATACTGAGCATATTTACAAATTTTCTTTGGATGCATTGGAGCTCAGGAGACGAGTTGGAGGTCTTCAAATCGTATTTACGTATATCTTTTATTTTCACTGTATTTTGTTGAAATCATTAGCAATTGTGAGGACAGGTTGTTATAACTGTCTAGGCTGATGATTGTGATTTGTTGTTGTACTCTGATGGATGTATGTATATAATAGTTTCTATTTGTAAAGACCATTGATATTATATTATATATTGTTCCGCTGTGATTGTGAGATTTTGTGATTGTTTTAATTTCTGTTCTCTTCTTCTCTTCTTCTTTCTTCTTCTTTCCCATAACTATTAGTCTTTCCGTTCGATTTAGGTTGGACATGTGTGGTTTATTGTCAACTTGAATAGTATGGATTGGCGGGTCATTACACAAATATTGATTACTAGGATTTTGAAAGTGGGCATAGAGAATCACAATAGAGATTAGAGAATTGAGAAGAAATTAGGTTATTTGGTGATTGCAAAGCCTTAGGTTTATACAAGGATGAAAGGGAATCATTTGGAGATGCTTCTGAGGAATTAGGAACTATTGATAAAGAGTTTTGGATGCCTACAAGTGAAAGGTCACGACTAGAAGAAGAAATGGAATCAAAATATTTTGGAGATCGTTTAAGTGGTTTAACAAATATCCCAAGTATACGACTCTAAAAGCAACACAAACAATACATCCACATAGTTTTGTCTCTGGAGCTTGTTTTCAAGTATAGTTGTGACTTTGTTTGTTCTTTGTTAACACCAACTTGATCTTCTGAGTATCATCTCTATGTTATGAAGTAGTATTAGCTCCATCTCCATATATTATTTCACCTTTGTTTTACTATGTTTTGATAAATGGTCAGAAATAACTCAATAAAACATTAGTAGCATTTGTTGTATAGTTGTGATCAACAAAATATGTAATCATGGTTTAAACATTCTCCCCCATTTTGATGATGACAACTACACAACTTTATAAATATAAAATGCATGAAAAACATTGGAGGATCCCCCTAATTATATGATAGATAACTTAAGTTTGCTTAAGAATATATCATCTCTCTTTAAAAATATATCATCTCTCTTTAAGTTTTTCTCCCCTTTTGTCATCACAAAACGAAGATAAAAAGAATATACATGTTAAAAATATACTCCCATATTTATCTGAAATCAAGATACTTTTAGCTTAGTTCATTTAAAGTACAAATCCCAAGTTCTCATCTTAATCTTATGTAACGACCCGGAATTCTCGATTCCGAAAATTCCAGATAGTTAGGGAAAAGAAGAAAGAGATAGAAGAAAAAGAAGAAACAGAATCACCAAAACACAGATTCTCACATTCGCAGCGGATAAAATATAATATCAAATAATAGCATTTATACAAGGAACAACTGTAATTGTTACTTTACATTCAATATATCAGAGTTACAACAATTCACAATACTGGACAGTTATATCAACTTGTCTCAGACTAATATCACAACACTCTCAAATACACAACGGTATACTTCTTACGTTTCTGCCATCCAGCTCGCCACCTGAGCTCTAGAACGTCCTAACCTGAAAATCTGTAATACTCGGTCTGACCCGAGCATTACATCAAAGTAACACCCGGGTCAGGTTGGAAACCAGCGTGAGTAAGCCCATCTTATCAAGGAATTCCAATACATAGCACTTATTTAAAACCCGGGGTAACTTGTACTTTACTACAAGTAAACTACTTATATAGTCAACACTTATTTCCACAAAACAATATCTAAGTATCCAACTTAGTTTAAATGATCCATATTATCCAAACCAGTCTATTGATTTCACATATCAATCTATAAAGAATCGAAGTGGTTTCGGGTATTAACTAATACCCGACTCCTGTCTCTTCGAATCCAATGTCATCTTAACCCAAGTTATCCAAATGAGATACAATTCAAACTTTTAAATACATGATGTCACTTTTTACATAGCAATTTATCATTGATAGATAACCACATTATCACTGTCCATCCAAACATTTCATATCAGAGATATCAACCAATTCAAGGCATTGAACATCATTAAATATTTCATAAGTAAGATTAATCACTTCTAAAATTAATTTAATTTATCTCTAATTAAATTAATTACAAATCTTTAATCACTTAGATTACCTTTACTTAACCTTAATTAATTACAAACCAATTAATTAATCATCTTTTAATTATCCATCTTAATTAATCATCCTTGATTAATTATTCTTTAATTACATTAAGTAAATTGCCTTTAATTAATTTCACATATTAATTATCCTTAACCATTCACAGTAATTAATCTTTAATCACTCTCATAAATAAATGATCCTTAATTAATTACATTAATTAACTAACCCTTTAATTACTTCCATTAATTAATTTACTCTATTAATTAATAAAACTTAATTACAAATTAAGTACTTCTTAATTACTAGTTAATTAATTTCTAATTACTTAATTAACTACTCTCTAATTACTTAATTAATAAATCTTAATTATCTGATTAATTAATTCTTAATTACAACTTAATTACTCAATTAATTAATCTCTATTCATTAATTTAATCTTTTAAAAACCCTGTTAAAACATGTTTAATAGATATTTATCTTTGAAATCTTAATTATCATATCCTATAAACTTATCCATTCAAAATATAATTTGAAACCTATTTTAAAACATTTCTTTATAATTTCTTTGAATAACTTTAATTTGAAACATTCTTATTTAAACTTGTTTAACTTTCTTAAACATTGATCTATTACTTTAAATTGAAACACTTTTGAATTATAATTCCAAATAAATTTAGTTCATTACCTTTAAAAAAATAACTTTAAATATTGAAATATATGTAATTAAACACTATTAAAACTTATTTGACATTAAATTTGAAAGAACTTGCTTTTAAAAATTTAAACTTGATTTCCTTTTACAAAAAAAATTGCTTTTACTTAAAAACCAGATTACTACCTCACACCACTCGAGTCAAACCCAAACAAATCCCGAGCCTGCCCCGAGACTTCTACAATCACTCACCTGCTTCGAGCCTAACCTTCATTCGCATGAGAACCCACCCGAGCAACTCAATTACTAGATACAACGTGCACGTGGTGCACGTACACCAGCAACTCCGACCACCGGAGATCATCATGGCGACACTCGACAATCACCCTTAACCCCGCGAACCCATACGCAAATACAGATCGAACGTAACTCCATCGAAACGAAAACGAGCCGGTCTCCACCAAAACTGAAACCACCACTGCCGGAATTTTTCTTCTCCCCATCGCCTCCGACCTCGAGATCATCTTCCCCCTTCACCGAAGCTTCGTCACACCTTCCAGCACCAATGCCCCCCAACGCGATCCACTCTGGTCCACTCTAGCCACCGTACGAACCCTTTCAACGTCGACCACTTCAACTAGTAATAAAACCCTACTTCACCTATTTCCGGCCTCCACGTCGCATGAAAAATCAAGCGACCATTTTTCCCTTGATCGCCTAGCTACCATCTTCCTCCAGACCAAAGCTTAATGCCCAAGTCTTTTCTGTTCGTCGGAATTTGGCGAAAGTGCCAATCCCGATCATCTCAGAAAAGCACAATGAATACTGATCTAAAAATCATTGTTATACCATTTAAATTCATGATTTACTGCTACAAACACAATCATGCCGTCCAAATCTAAAATTAAGTTGGTTGATTTTTATCATATATATGAATTTCTCTGTTATTTCTACTTTAAAAATTATTTGTTGAATTCAAAATCTTGAAACTATTTTTTTATCTTCATTATACATCAACAAACAACTTTCATTTATATATCAAAGTCTAATATTGATTTGATTTAGATATTTGAATTTTTGAAGGCAAAGCATGGACTAAAATAACAGAGAACATGGTATACATATATATATATAGACATACTTACACACATATACATACATACCAATTCAGTTATATAAAAACTGAAAGATTTTCATGCAACATCAATATCAATTAACAGATCATCACATTCATTAAAGCCATTCATAACTTAAATTGTTTTTAAAACTAAATGTTTACTCACTGTTGAAATGAACAGAGAAGCCTTTATGAAATCTGGAAATGTTTTTGATGATTCGAATCTGGAATTTGTACTTGAATTTGATTTTGAATCAGGTTGAACTGCTACTTGATTCTGATACTTCTTTGTTGAGTTGAACTTAATTGAATTTGCTTAACTTCAGGTTTGAGAATTTGTAAAAGTTGAAGTAGTTTGATTTTATTTCTTCTCTGGATTTAGTATACAGACCTTGTTTTCTTTGTTTTTTAAAATTTAAGATATAAAAGAAATGAGAGGAGAAGAGTATAGATATATTTATAAACTTGATTATGATTTTATAAAATAAAAGAAAATAAATAAGATTGTGACACTTGTTTAAATGCATGTTAATAACCTTACACTTGTTATAATGTATAGAGAATTTGTTTACATTTGTAATTATCATGTATTAATATGTTTTTATACAATTCTATTTATATTATTTTCAATTTAGTTATATATATATATAAATGTCTTAAGTATTTATATTTAAATTTCTCTTACACTTATCTATATAAAATTTTAAAGAAAATGATATGAAATCAATCATATGCTAATAAAAATCATATACACTTATTATTTTAAACTCAATTTATTTTTAAGATTATTTACATTTGAATCTCAAATTCAAATTCTCTTTAAATTTTGCATGTATATATTCAAATTAATACTTATTTTATTTTCTTAGGAAAAAGAATAAATTTTAGATTATTAATTGATTTATAAAGAAGATTATTACATAATTATTTGCCTAAAATTTCAGGATATCACATCTTATATAGGTAGCTTCAGATGGTGGTTTGGTAAATATATCTACAGTTTGATTTTTCATGTTTACAAATTCTAAGGATAAATTTTCTTTTTCTCCTTGATCCCGTAAAAAGTGATGTCTAATGTCTATATGTTTTGTTCTCTAGTAATTTATCGGGTTTTTAGCTAAGTTAATCACACCGTATTGTCATAGTAAATAGTGGATTTTCTTAAATTTACACCAAAATCTCTTAAAGTTTGTTGCATGTAAATGACTTGAGCATATGCTAATGCTGCTGATATGTATTATGCCTCACACGTTGATAACGATAAACAATTTCGCTTTTTACTACAGCAAGAAACTAAATATTGGCCTATAAAACGACATATGCTACTCTTGCATTTTCTATCTATCTTACATCCTCCAAAATCAGTATCGCTATATGATACTAGCTTAAAAGGCATCCTTTTAGATAAAAAAAATCCATAGTCTTTAGTCCCTACTAAGTAACACAAAGTTCTTTTAACGACATGCAATTGTGATTCTATTGGATAAGACTGCAATCTAGCGCATATACAAATACATATTATAATATCTTGTCTACCGGTAGTTAAATATAGTAAAAAACCTATCATATTGCTATATGATTTCTATTCTATGTCTTTACCATTTTCATCTCGATCTAATTGTACATTGGACTTGTTGGAGTTGGTTTACAACTCATATTTTCAACATTAAATCTCTTTAGTAAGACCTTGCGGTATTTTTCTTGATTTAAGAAAATTCCATTTTCAAATTTTTTGACTAGAGCTGAGAAAATAACTTAATTCTCCAATATGGGACATTTCAAATTCACTTTTCATAATGTTTGAAAATTTGATACATAAGTTATAATTAGTTGAACTAAAAATATATAATATCATCGATATATATTTAAACAACTAATATGTCCTCTTTATTTCGTTTAATAAAAAGTGTATAATCTACTTTCCCAATTTCAAAACCTGAACTTAATAAATAAGATTTAAGTTGGTCATACTAGGCATGCGGTGCATATTTTACAATAAAGAGCCTTTTAAGTTTATAAACATGGTTAGGGTATTGTTCATTTTCAAAAAGTGATGGTTGTTTTACATAAATATTTTCTTTAATAAATCCATTTAGGAAAGCACTTTTAACGTTCATATGGAAAAGTTGTATCTTGTAGCAACATGCGAAAGCAAATAAAATACATATAGCTTCAACAGGGGCAAAAGTCTTGTCAAAGTCTATTCATTTTTCCTGATTATAACAGTGGAAAACTAATCTGGCATGTTATGTATAATATCACCGTTTCATCATGTTTATTCTTAAACACCCATTTAGTTCCTATTACAGATTGATTAGTAGATCTTGGAACTAAATCTCAGACATCATTATGCTTAAATTGATTAAGTTCTTCTTGCATAGCTAAAATCCAATATTCATCTTTACTTGCCTCTTTATAATTCATATGTTCCAAGTTTGAAATAAAAGCAATGTGACTCATTTCATTTAGTTGTCTTCTTGTTAAAACTCTAGTTTTAATATCACCAAGTATATTTTGTTTAGGGTGGTCTTTCAAAATTTTAGTGGTGATCTTAAAACAGTTTGCTCTCGATTTGTAGTATTATTATTGACTTCATTTTCAACCACATTGTTAGTTGTGCTTTCGTTTGAAATATCACTTATTTGTTTTGCAACTTTCCAAAGTAGATAGTTGACTAATCTTATTAATTTCCAAATCATCATATGTATTTGTATAAGTTTCATAAAAAGATACGTATAAAGATTCTTCGATAATATTTGTTCTTTTATTCAAAATTCTATAGGCTTTGCTCCTTTTAGAATATCCAATGAAGATACCTCGTCGGCTTTAGGATCAAATTTTCCTAAGTTATCTTTAGTATTTAATATAAAACATTTTGAGCCAAATACTTTAAAATATGATGCTTTTGGTTTCTTGTTACAGAAAAGTTAATATGGAGTATTTTTAGTCTTGGGTCTTATAGAAACATGATTTAGAACATGACATGCAGTAGTAACAGTTACCGCCCAAAAATTTGTAGGTAAAGTTATGTTGTTAAGTAACGTTCTAGCCTGTGCAGTTAAAGCGCTCGGCAGATTCAATGCGGTGGAGGTGCAAAAAGTCATAGCGGGGATACAGCGAGGATATAGCAGGATATAGCGGATGACTCTAAAATAACATATAAAACTCATACTTAATGTTTTTACAAATATATAAATGATAGTTAAATGAAAAATTAACATTAAATTGAATTATAATTAATACATAAATAATTTTAAATAAAAATATATGCGAATATACTGTAAATAAATGTAAAACTATTATATAACATAATTGAATTTAGTAGAATACTAGAGTATTTTCATTTCTGAAAATATATTAAAAATTCAATTAAATAAATTGATTTCATAATTTTTATAATGTATAAATTTCATTTTTAATTCATGGTTTTAAAGAAGATATAGCGGAAATAGAAAAATATAGCGGGAATAATGGGATATAGCGGAAATAGCGGGGCTTAAAGCAGAAATGCTATATTTGGGGCTATATTAAAAAATCGTAGCGGTAGAAATCCGCTATGAGATATAGCAGGGTTATAGCGGGGTAATAGCGGGGCATTAACTACACAGGTTCTAGCACATTCATGTAGTGTCCTATTTTTCCTTTCAACAATACCATTTTATTATGGTGTTCTAGAAAACGAAAAATTATGAATGAAACCATTTTTAATGCAAAAATATAAAATAATTGATTATCAAATTCACCTCCACGATCACTTCTTATGCCGTTTATTTTTTAAATTTTCAAATTTTGAATTCTCTTTGCAAAAGCTTTAAACATTTCAACGGTATCATATTTATGTTTTTAAAAATATAGTCCATGTATACCATGTAAAATCATCAACAATTACAAATGTATTCTTACTATTGTTTACTGATCTTAATTGTGTAGGACCAAATAAATCCAAGTGTAGTAATTCTAATAATTGAATAGATTTAATTCCTTTTTTAGTTTTAAAATACGATTTCCTTAGTTTACTTTTTTGGCAGTCATCACAAAAATTATTAACTTTAAAATTCATTTTAGGTAAACCATGTACAATTTCATCTTTTGCTAATTTATAAATATTTTTTAAATTAATGTGATAAAATCTTTTGTGCCATACCAGGGGTCATTTATGTTAACTATGAGGCACATACTATTATTATATATAACTTTCTTATTTAAAACATTAATATTTCATTTTCTTATACCTTCAAAAATTAGATTTTTGTCTTTATCAAAAATACTACATTTGTTCATTTTGAAGATGACCGTAAAATCTTTATCGCATATTTGGCTAATACTAAGTAGATTATGTTTTAAGTTTTCTACTAATAAAACATTGGAAATTAAAGTGTTACAAGAAATGCAAAAGTCCCATTTTCCAATGATATATCCTTTAGAGTTGTCTCCGAAATTGACGGTTCCTCCCTTAAAAAATGTAATAGTTGTGAGCATATCTGAATCTCCCGTCACGTGTTTAGACCATCCGCTATCCAATATCCACTTTTCATTCCTATGTGTTTTAGGCAACTCATTATCAGTAGCCGTAAAACATACATTCACTATCACTTTCAACTGATGTGGATTCTGAATCATCCCATGTGTCTTGAAAAGCTTGCCTTTTCTTTGATTTTTCCTCTGTATATTTTTGCTTCTTCTTAAGTTGTGGACAATATTTCTTCGTGTGTCCATTCTCTCCACATTCATAACATTTTGTTGAAGAGAGCTTGCAAGCATTGCCCTTTTTTCTTGACTTCAAAAATCCTTTGATCTCTTTAGTTGAGCAAGCAAAATCATCACCATTGAAATCGTCGTTCTCTTCTGCTTGAAAAGCTATAGATTTTTTTCTCTTGTGCTTATTTCCTTTTAACCTACAAATTACACTCACATGACATCAAATTTCCAATAAGCTCTTCAATCTTAAGTGTATAAATATCATTTGCTTTCTTGATGGCTCAGACTTTATTTTCCCACTCACTAGTTAAAGTGTTAAAATTTTAGAAACTATATCAGATTCAGAAATGGCAACTCTTAAGACTTTTAAAGCATGTGTAATATCTTGCAGTCATGCATTATGTCAGAAATAGTTTCAATGTCTAACATTTTAAATAGTTGAAATTGGTTCTTCAACATGAAATTTTTACTTTATTTTACTTTATTAGTTCCTTCGTATGGAACATGGAAAGTGTGCCATATTTCATAAGCAGTTTTACATTCGCTAATCTATTAAGTTCATTTTTATCTAATTCATAATATAAAATATTCATAGCCATAGTGTTATTTTCAGCTTTACTTTTTGGTCAACTGTCCATAAATCAAAGTCAGTAGTAGGTTCAATAAATTCAGTTTGAGTCATTTTCCAAATAAAAATGCTATTTTCTTGCATATAAATTCTCATTCTAGTTTCCTAATTATTGTAGTTAGTGCCAGTAAATAAAGGGGGTCTAGTAGTAGACTGGCCTTCTTGAAAAATTATCATATTTGATGCCATGATAGTTTGATAAATTATATTACGATTTATGAAATATCTTTCTCTGATCCCAAGTGAAGGATAGAGGTTTGTGATATAATAATCTAACTTATATACTGCGGAATAGGATCTCTAGTATGACTAATATAACTAACAAAAAATAAAAATTAAATGTAGAAAATAAAATAATAGAGCACATCAACATTTTATCCTTGTTCAGATAGTCCGTCCTACGTCCAGTCCTAGACTATCTTCTGGATTTTTACTATCAACCCCTCTCTTAACCTAGAGGAATGGGTTTTACAACTTTTCTTGATGAATTATACCAACAAGACTTTAGGATTGATTGCAATATATCCTTTTTTGAAAATAAACTTCAACAACAATGTACCCTTGAATACTAATATTGCCAATGATGCTTCATAAATCCTTATACCACTTTAAACGATTGATTGCAATGAAGTACACATTCTTAAGGATTGGAATTCATCAAATGATGTGGATTTATATGATCAGATATTTATTGCTAGGGTTTTGAAAGTAGGCACATAGAATCACGATAGAGATTAGAGAATCAAGAGAGGAATTAGGTTATCTAGTATTTGCAAGATCTTAGGTTAATATGGGAATGAAAGGGAATTATTTGGAGATTCTTCCAAAGGAATAGGAACTATTAACGAAGAGTTTTGGATGCTTGGAAGTAAAAGGTTGCTACTAGAAGAGGAAATAGAATCAAAAAATTTTGGCCTTGGTTTGCAGGCCTAGAAAAATTTGGAAACTGGTGCACCGATGCCTTGGGACCGATCCACTGATATTCAATTTTGAGGCTCAGTAAACCTAAGGAAAGCATTTTTTCCAATGTTTGATGCTTTAGAAAATTTGAAGAAAAATCAAGTTTCTTCATGGTTATATGTTGGAGATTGTGGTCAAATTTCTAGGCATTTGGAGATTGTTTAAGTGGTTTAAAAATATGCTAAGTATACTACTATAAACCCAACACAAACAATACTTCCACGTAGTTTTGTATCTGAAGCTTGTTTTAAAGTATAACTGTGTTATTCTTTGTTTATGTAGCGACCCACTATTTTGGACCATTCAAATCGACAATAAATCCACACATGTCGGACTTGAATAATTCAAAACAATAGATTGTTAATTTAAATTGGCAAAACTCAACATATACAGTAAATAAAATAATCACAGATCACAGACACAGACACAGAGTAATATAACAATGATGCAGCGGAAACAAAAGAATAGTAGTTCATGAAGCTACTATATATATAACAGAGTTAAACCAGATACAACAGAAGTCTCGAATACAATAGTCAAATACAATATCAGAATACATCCTTGGAATCAACTGAATATCTGAAAGCTGGATAGATAGCTGGATCTCTAAGCGAAGCTCCAACTCTAAAGGTGAGTCTCAAATACTGGTACACTCAGTCTGACCCGAGCGTAAAGAAACACAAAACACTCGAGTCAGGATTAACATTCTTATATCAATAAATCCAACTCAAGAGAAATAACGACTGAAATACAAGTGACTCAAAGGATGTTTGGGATAACCATCCTCTAAGGATCCATTAAACTATCTATATATACAGTAGAATACGCTAAGTAGATAATGTCTAATCAGTAAAGTACGATATCAAAATAGCGTTAAGTCATGGCCCATTCCACCCTTAACACATTTTTATTCCCAAGAGCATATACAAGACCGTAGTTTCCCCAAAACCGGAAGTCACCAGAGGGCAATCCATATACTAAAGGTACAAACCAAAATCGTAGTGGTCGCGAATAGGATAATCAGTATGACAAGGTACATGAGGCAATACCAACTAGGATACTAGTAGTTGCGTGATCCGGACTGATGTTGGGCATAGCAGCTACTACCCCAACACCGCGAAACAACACTTCCATAATCGAGGGGTGCACCCAAATCGAATCACAAAAGCAATAGACATGGTAACGAAGAAGTGTGTCCGCTAGAGGTGGCGAACCTCAATGGCCCGGCGCGGCTCCTATTTTAGTCATGTCAGGGGTCATCCAATATCGTTCTCTTTCTTCAGTCAACGCGTTCATCAAACCATCCACTTCATTCTGGATTAACACCCCGCGTGTATTAGTTATTAAAGTGGTTTTCGGTATCGACAGAGAGTATGTCCATATCCGATCCCGGTCTTTTTAATAACTACGTATTATTACACCGGTGGCTCTTTTAATAAATTTTCAAAATAGCTATATTTCAAAACCGACATATCATTACCATTTCAAAACCATATAAAAACGATATCACTTTTCCTTCAGATAAATCCATTTCAAAATCATATCACTTACCAAAGTTATATTGCTTTCGAAATCATAAGTCTTTTAAAATCATAACACTTTGGAAATCAAACTTGAAATTCATAACACTTTGAAATCCTAGCACTTTCCTCTTAAACAGTTTAGATATTCACAAATCAAATTTACATAAACTCGAATTCCAAAATTAAAATTTAATTAAATCTCAAATTATCAATTTCAATTCAATTTATTTTCTCAATAAACCCTTTCAAATTATCGATTTCAAATGCCTATTTGAACCATAAATAAACCATTTCAATTTCAATATATTTCAAAGTTTTAAATATTTAACATTTCAATAGCATCTAATACAACTTCAATTCACAAATTCAAATAAACAAAATATCCCATTTAAATTTATATCATTTGAAATATTCATTAAAGTCACTTTTAATCAAATTCAAGTTAAAACATATCTTTAGAATTTCAAATTTTATAAATTTCGAATCAAACTTTATTTAAGTATAATTCTTAAATAAATATAATTTCAAATCAATTTCAAATCATTATAAACTCTATATTTGAAAATATAGATAAATAAATACTTAAACATATTTCATATTGATTCAAATCATCTTTATTAAATCAACTTTAATAAATCTTTAAAATCATTATTTATTAAAACCATATATTTCTTTCAAAACCGTAGAAATGTTTTTCAAAACATTTATATATAGACCAACGGTGTCTGTATATAATTTTCTATCCTATGGTCAAGTGATACGGATATTTATCATTTCAATCCGCAATTTAAAATATATTCGGGTATATATCTTTTCAACCCGAAATCCCAAATTCAATTTAATTTGAAAATCGTTTGGGTTTATCATTTCAACCCATAACGATTTTCTCCTATTCTAAAGTCCGTTCGGGTATGTATCATTTCAACCCATAGTGATTCTATACTAACAGGGAACTTGCAGAGTGATAACAGATATGATAATAATATAACAACGGTAACAGGCATATATCATCAGTATAAATAACAGATAAGGGTGTCAGATGTCACAGGTGAACAGATACAGATGATGGCATATATATCAATATAAATAACAGATAATGATGTCAGGTGTCACAGGTGAACAGATACAGATGATGTCATAGATATAGCAATATAAATAACTAACAGCAGCATATTTCAATTGTCGTTTCAATTGAAATCAAATTTAATAAATAAAAGAACGTTAATCGTGAGTGATTGCTCACCTTTCGAGGCTAGAGATGAACGAGAAGATGACACGGATACGCACACTAATACGGACATAGAGATTGAGTTACGAATCCAAGCAAACAAATAGGCACGAATTCAAGGATCAAAGCTGATAACAGAAATTGATGAAATCAAATCAAAACATTCAACATAGCAACAAATAAAACAAGTCCTGCGTCAAAGTTTAACAATATAATTCTATGTGCTACCGAGATCGAAATGGTCTGAAATTTGGTATGAATAAAGATCAAAACTTGTATTTTAAACTGCAAAAGATTCACTTGTTTTGGACAAGAGACGAGAAAAGTTACGATGTCACGAACATAGACTCAGGCCATTTTTGCAGCAGTGTAAAATAATTTCTAAGTACAAAAGAACAGCTGTCTGGGTCTAACTTCCAGATCCTCGACCACTAATCAAACGATGTCGGATTTGGTTGAAATTTGACAGGCATAAACTAGGTAACTTTGACTCCTTTTTAAAAATAAAATCAACTCATTCCGACGTAAGACAGAAGAGATACGATGCGTCAAACATGAACTCAGGTCGTGTTTGCAGCAGTGTAAAATAATTTCTGAGTACAAAATAACAGCTGTCTGGGTCTAACTTCCAGATCCTCGACCACTAATCAAACGATGTCGGATTTGGCTGAAATTTGACAGGCATAAACTAGGTAACTTTGACTCCTTTTTAAAAATATTCTATAACATATATTTCATTTAAAAATGTATGTACTATAACATTATATGCGAACAGTAATTATCCAAATAAACTTTTATACGCGATGTCATATCTTATATATACTACTAATACAAATAGACCAATAAATCTGAGATATATATTAAACTATTAACAACGTACATGTATAATAACATATGTTAGCTCCTACAGCACTTGCTATACGCATATATGCAGACACTTTAATGCATACCTTCCTTGATAACAAAACATGCCTGTACTTAATATAACTTAATCATATTATACAAACATTAACCAATTATATATGAAGCCATATATAGAACATAGGAATATATGCACGACATAAAAAAATATCCACACACCTTTGCAAAACAAAGGAGAAGGAGGCTCGGTGCCGGGCAAGTGCACGAGGCAGAGGAAGATAGACGTGAGAGGGGACTCACGGTAGTCATTTGTCAAGGCAGAGGAAACTAGCACGCGGGGGTGCGGTGACAGTTCGACAAGAGGAGAGAGGAGGAAGGCTTGGGTGATTGGTTTACGTGAAGGAATGATGGGGCTGGAGCTAGCGGCAATGGTGGTTTTGAAGCAGGGCAGGTCGAAGGTGGGCTGCTTGGTGGAAGGCCGGGGTCTCGGTGATGTGGCGATTGGGTTCGGGTTGAGATGGGGTGGTTCGGGTTTGGAGATGCGCTCGGGGTGGGGAGACGTGGGTAGTTTAGCACTTGGGGTCGGCGAGTGGGGCTGGATCCATGCGGAGGTGGGTTTGCTTGGGTTAGGCGGTGGGTGGCTTCGGCCGGTGGGGTGGGTTGTAACCGGGAGGAGAGGAGTGTGGGCTGTGCTAAGGGGAGGGGATGAGTGTGGTTATAGGAAGCTGATAGGAGAGGAAGGAAGTAAAGGAAGAAGGCATTGGGAAAAGGTGGGGAAGGGGCAAGATGAATAATGCATGTGCAGACAAAGAAATGAAAGAGGGTGAGAGAGAGTAGCTGGCTAGTGGACGTGATAAGGCTAGAAGCAACGTATCAGTGGGTGTGCAGTTGAAAGGTGAACAGTAGGATATCAAAAGTCACGCCTAGAGAATAGCAAATATAAATGCAAACAGCTGTAATAATTAAAGACAGTAAATATTTGTTTGGGCAGCAAGTTTCAATTTGAAGAAGCACGTGAGTAACCTTTGAAATTTGTGGTACCGATATGACACGAACAGTTTTATTATATTCGTTGTGTACCGGACCTTAAAATACAGAAATAAATATATCGTAGAGATCAGCACGACGAGACGATCAAAACGGTATATAGATATCAGTGGTATGATTGAATTATAAAAATTCGAATTTTCTAATAGCGGAAAATGCAAGAAAAACGCTGAAAAATAAGATCGACGGAACCAAAGATGTCCGAATTTGGAAAAACGACAAACTGAAATGTTGCTCAGAAGATGTTTTAGAATTTTTCTATGTAAAAATATTTAGGTTTCGGAAACATTTTATTTTCATCGCTTTTTAACTGATTAAATTGAAGTAAATTTACGCGCGAAATAAACTTTCATATTTTCGGACGAAAATTTACCAGTTGCTATGTTTAACTAAACGCATTCCAAATATCAAATTTATATTTCAAAATTTTATCGTTTAAAATTTCACAAAATTTCAACTAATTACGTTATTAAAACAGTTGAAATTTACGGGTCGTTACACTCTTCTCCACTCAAAACTTTTCGTCCCCGAAAAGGAACGAGGTAGGAGAATAGAAACAACTGGAAGAAAAACAGATTTGAAATACAAAATAACAATTAATTTAAACCATATAAATTCAAATTTAAATTAATTGATATTCAATAATTGATTTAATCCATTTGATTTCACTAAAATCAATCTCAACTATTTCTAAATTCATTATCTTATTATCCCATTTTCTTCAATTTACAATTTCTAAAACCATAAATTTGAATAGTCTTTTATTATAATCATATTTTCTTCAACAATTTTAAATTCTTCTTTATTCCAAATTACTGTTAAATTTATTCTACTTAATATATCTACTCACATATATTTAACCCATATAAATTAATTTAAAACATAAAAGTTTCGATTTAAATTAATTTACATCTATTAATTTCTTTTAAATTCAAGGTATTTTCATATGTTGATCAAATTTCAATTTATTAATTCTTTCAAAACAAATTTATTAATTCTTTCAAAACAAATTTATTTCATTATCAACTGAGTTTACTTATTATCCTATCTAACTCTATTAACATCTTTATAATCAAAATTTAGTGTATAACATTTATTATAAACACTCAAATTTTTTTATAAATTCAATTTATCTTATATATTATCCAATTACATATTCAACTTCTGTATGATTTAGGTAAGTTGTATTAGAATGCAGTTGAACAATATACAAATAAAATATTCCCAATTCAATTTAATCAAGTTTAAATATTTATTTCAAATTTTGGTTTTATTTATAATTAAAATCATCCTTTAACAAAATTTAAGAATTAGATTTCCGATTAACCTTAAACAATTTAGAGATATATATAATACATTTATATCAAATCAAATTAAATTTTAAAATAAGATACCTATATATAAATCAAATTATACTGAAGAAATTCAAATCAGAATATTTTTCAAAACAAAACCGTAGCAAAGCTACAGAATGGTTTCTCCACTTCGAAACTCGAAAATGAATGTCGATGATGCGGCCGCCATCACCGAAATTATTTTCCAGCGACAAAGAGAAGAGCACTGATTTCAACCTTTTAAAATTCTTTGGAAACGATTTATATTCGAAAATACTTCCAATAATATATACTTTAAAATTTTTAAAACCAAAGTTCGAAATCACCGGAAACTAAATTCTCACATTTCTGAATTAAATTCATTTCAAATTCCAAATCAATTTACAAACCGTATTTTTAAATTTATTTAGAACAATAGATGATAATCAAATATTATCATTTCAAACAAACAATTTAATTAACCTATTAAATTCCAGAAAATTTTACTTATATTTTCACAATATAATCAAACAAAATTATTTCATTTACCAAATTTGAAAACAATATTGTGTCAGTTTTTTCTGCTCAAGTGTTTTGGAAATCCTATCGATAGTGTTGATCAGACGAATCGATCGGAAACCCAAATCAACATCAACAACTCAAACAACACAATATATAAACATTTTAAATATAATTTTACAAATACACTTCCTCGCTCGACGATACAAGAATAGATTTTAAAGCAAAGTTAGAGATTCAAGTTTGATGGACTCAAATCGAAGTGTGTTTTGATTCGAAGATAGGTTTGAAACAAAGATAAGATGATTAAATAACAAAATATTGAGATGGATAAGTTATATAAATTGCGGACAACCTTAACCGGATTGACCGTGACTTCAAGAATAGAATCGATGCAGAATTTCAAGGCAAATCTTCATTCGATCTCAAGAAATAGAATTCAGGTATAGCAGTAGATAGATAGCATCGTAAACCGAGGATACAGAAATCTCCAGTAAATCAATGCCAATCGTAAAGGAGTTTCACCCCTTTACAAATCATTCGAAGTTTGGCGAGACCGCCGATTCATTATAAGGATCATTCGAAGTGGAGTTATGGGGTACTCCAGAATTGAAAGAAGACGAATAGTGAAGGACACGAATGAATTTCGGAACCGAGGGGAACGTTCCAAAATTCAAAGGAATTGAGTCAAGGGAAGAGATCGAAACTCGAATGAGAGTGATTCTGTAAATATATTTACCCTATATGTTAAGTTTTTCCTAGAGCTACCAAAGCTCTGATACCAACTGTAACGACCCACTATTTTGGACCATTCAAATCGATAATAAATCCACACATGTCGGACTTGAATAATTCAAAACAATAGATTGTTAATTTAAATTGGCAAAACTCAACATATACAGTAAATAAAATAATCACAGATCACAGACACAGACACAGAGTAATATAACAATGATGCAGCGGAAACAAAAGAATAGTAGTTCATGAAGCTACTATATATATAACAGAGTTAAACCAGATACAACAGAAGTCTCGAATACAATAGTCAAATACAATATCAGAATACATCCTTGGAATCAACTGAATATCTGAAAGCTGGATAGATAGCTGGATCTCTAAGCGAAGCTCCAACTCCAAAGGTGAGTCTCGAATACTGGTACACTCAGTCTGACCCGAGCGTAAAGAAACACAAAACACTCGAGTCAGGATTAACATTCTTATATCAATAAATCCAACCCAAGAGAAATAACGACTGAAATACAAGTGACTCAAAGGATGTTTGGGATAACCATCCTCTAAGGATCCATTAAACTATCTATATATACAGTAGAATACGCTAAGTAGATAATGTCTAATCAGTAAAGTACGATATCAAAATAGCGTTAAGTCATGGCCCATTCCACCCTTAACACATTTTTATTCCCAAGAGCATATACAAGACCGTAGTTTCCCCAAAACCGGAAGTCACCAGAGGGCAATCCATATACTAAAGGTACAAACCAAAATCGTAGTGGTCGCGAATAGGATAATCAGTATGACAAGGTACATGAGGCAATACCAACTAGGATACTAGTAGTTGCATGATCCGGACTGATGTTGGGCATAGCAGCTACTACCCCAACACCGCGAAACAACACTCCCATAATTGAGGGGTGCACCCAAATCGAATCACAAAAGCAATAGACATGGTAACGAAGAAGTGTGTCCGCTAGAGGTGGCGAACCTCAATGGCCCGGCGCGGCTCCTGTTTTAGTCATGTCAGGGGTCATCCAATATCGTTCTCTTTCTTCAGTCAACGCGTTCATCAAACCATCCACTTCATTCTGGATTAACAATCCGCGTGTATTAGTTATTAAAGTGGTTTTCGGTATCGACAGAGAGTATGTCCATATCCGATCCCGGTCTCTTTAATAACTACGTATTATTACACCGGTGGCTTTTTTAATAAATTTTCAAGAAAGCTATATTTCAAAACCGAATTATCACTGCCATTTCAAAACCATATAAAAACGATATCACTTTTCCTTCAGATAAATCCATTTCAAAATCATATCACTTACCAAAGTTATATTGCTTTCGAAATCATAAGTCTTTTAAAATCATAACACTTTGGACATCAAACTTGAAATTCATAACACTTTGAAATCCTAGCACTTTCCTCTTAAATACAGTTTAGATATTCACAAATCAAATTTACATAAACTCGAATTCCAAAATTAAAATTTAATTAAATCTCAAATTATCAATTTCAATTCAATTTAGTTTCTCAATAAACCCTTTCAAATTATCGATTTCAAATGCCTATTTGAACCATAAATAAACCATTTCAATTTCAATATATTTCAAAGTTTTAAATATTTAACATTTCAATAGCATCTAATACAACTTCAATTCACAAATTCAAATAAACAAAATATCCCATTTAAATTTATATCATTTGAAATATTCATTAAAGTCACTTTTAATCAAATTCAAGTTAAAACATATCTTTAGAATTTCGAATTTTATAAATTTCGAATCAAACTTTATTTAAGTATAATTCTTAAATAAATATAATTTCAAATCAATTTCAAATCATTATAAACTCTATATTTGAAAATATAGATAAATAAATACTTAAACATATTTCATATTGATTCAAATCATCTTTATTAAATCAACTTTAATAAATCTTTAAAATCATTATTTATTAAAACCATATATTTCTTTCAAAACCGTAGAAATGTTTTTCAAAACATTTATATATAGACCAACGGTGTCTATATATATAATTTTCTATCCTATGGTCAAGTGATACGGATATTTATCATTTCAATCCGCAATTTAAAATATATTCGGGTATATATCTTTTCAACCCGAAATCCCAAATTCAATTTAATTTGAAAATCGTTTGGGTTTATCATTTCAACCCATAACGATTTTCTCCTATTCTAAAGTCCGTTCGGGTATGTATCATTTCAACCCATAGTGATTCTATACTAACAGGGAACTTGCAGAGTGATAACAGATATGATAATAATATAACAACGGTAACATGCATATATCATCAGTATAAATAACAGATAAGGGTGTCAGATGTCACGGGTGAACAGATACAGATGATGGCATATATATCAATATAAATAACAGATAATGATGTCAGGTGTCACAGGTGAACAGATACAGATGATGTCATAGATATAGCAATATAAATAACTAACAGCAGCATATTTCAATTGTCGTTTCAATTGAAATCAAATTTAATAAATAAAAGAACGTTAATCGTGAGTGATTGCTCACCTTTCGAGGCTAGAGATGAACGAGAAGATGACACGGATACGCACACTGATACGGACATAGAGATTGAGTTACGAATCCAAGCAAACAAATCGGCACGAATTCAAGGATCAAAGCTGATAACAGAAATCGATGAAATCAAATCAAAACATTCAACATAGCAACAAATAAAACATGTCCTGCGTCAAAGTTTAACAATATAATTCTATGTGCTACCGAGATCGAAATGGTCTGAAATTTGGTATGAATAAAGATCAAAACTTGTATTTTAAACTGCAAAAGATTCACTTGTTTTGGACAAGAGACGAGAAAAGTTACGATGTCACGAACATAGACTCAGGCCATTTTTGCAGCAGTGTCAAATAATTTCTAAGTACAAAAGAACAGCTGTCTGGGTCTAACTTCCAGATCCTCGACCACTAATCAAACAATGTCGGATTTGGTTGAAATTTGACAGGCATAAACTAGGTAACTTTGACTCCTTTTTAAAAATAAAATCAACTCATTTCGACGTAAGACAGAAGAGATACGATGCGTCAAACATGAACTCAGGTCGTGTTTGCAGCAGTGTAAAATAATTTCTGAGTACAAAATAACAGTTGTCTGGGTCTAACTTCCAGATCCTCGACCACTAATCAAACGATGTCGGATTTGGCTGAAATTTGACAGGCATAAACTAGGTAACTTTGACTCCTTTTTAAAAATATTCTATAACATATATTTCATTTAAAAATGTATGTACTATAACATTATATGCGAACAGTAATTATCCAAATAAACTTTTATACGCGATGTCATATCTTATATATACTACTAATACAAATAGACCAATAAATCTGAGATATATATTAAACTATTAACAACGTACATGTATAATAACATATGTTAGCTCCTATAGCACTTGCTATACGCATATATGCAGACACTTTAATGCATACCTTCCTTGATAACAAAACATGCCTGTACATAATATAACTTAATCATATTATACAAACATTTACCAATTATATATGAAGCCATATATAGAACATAGGAATATATGCACGACATAAAAAAATATCCACACACCTTTGCAAAACAAAGGAGAAGGAGGCTCGGTGCCGGGCAAGTGCACGAGGCAGAGGAAGATAGACGTGAGAGGGGACTCACGGTAGTCATTTGTCAAGGCAGAGGAAACTAGCACGCGGGGGTGCGGTGACAGTTCGACAAGAGGAGAGAGGAGGAAGGCTTGGGTGATTGGTTCACGTGAAGGAATGATGGGGCTGGAGCTAGCGGCAATGGTGGTTTTGAAGTAGGGCAGGTCGAAGGTGGGCTGCTTGGTGGAAGGCCGGGGTCTCGGTGATGTGGCGATTGGGTTCGGGCTGAGATGGGGTGGTTCGGGTTTGGAGATGCGCTCGGGGTGGGGAGACGTGGGTAGTTTAGCACTTAGGGTCGGCGAGTGGGGCTGGATCCATGCGGAGGTGGGTTTGCTTGGGTTAGGCGGTGGGTGGCTTCAGCCGGTGGGGTGGGTTGTAACCGGGAGGAGAGGAGTGTGGGCTGTGCTAAGGGGAGGGGATGAGTGTGGTTATAGGAAGCTGATAGGAGAGGAAGGAAGTAAAGGAAGAAGGCATTGGGAAAAGGTGGGGAAGGGGCAAGATGAATAATGCATGTGCAGACAAAGAAATAAAAGAGGGTGAGAGAGAGTAGCTGGCTAGTGGACGTGATAAGGCTAGAAGCAACGTATCAGTGGGTGTGCAGTTGAAAGGTGAACAGTAGGATATCAAAAGTCACGCCTAGAGAATAGCAAATATAAATGCAAACAGCTGTAATAATTAAAGACAGTAAATATTTGTTTGGGCAGCAAGTTTCAATTTGAAGAAGCACGTGAGTAACCTTTGAAATTTGTGGTACCGATATGACACGAACAGTTTTATTATATCCGTTGTGTACCAGACCTTAAAATACAGAAATAAATATATCGTAGAGATCAGCACGACGAGACGATCAAAACGGTATATAGATATCAGTGGTATGATTGAATTATAAAAATTCGAATTTTCTAATAGCGGAAAATGCAAGAAAAACGCTGAAAAATAAGATCGACGGAACCAAAGATGTCCGAATTTGGAAAAACGACAAACTGAAATCTTGCTCAGAAGATGGTTTAGAATTTTTCTATGTAAAAATATTTAGGTTTCGAAAACATTTTATTTTCATCGCTTTTTAACTGATTAAATTGAAGTAAATTTACGCGCGAAATAAACTTTCATATTTTCGGACGAAAATTTACCAGTTGCTATGTTTAACTAAACGCATTCCAAATATCAAATTTATATTTCAAAATTTTATCATTTAAAATTTCACAAAATTTCAACTAATTACGTTATTAAAACAGTTGAAATTTACGGGTCGTTACAGTTTAACACCAAATTAATCTTCTAAGTATCATCACTATGTTATGAAGTAATATTAGCTCCATCTCCATATGTAATTCCGCTATTTTTTACTATGTTTTGCTAAACTGTCTGAAATAACTCAATAAAACATTAGTAGCATTTGTTGTATAGTTGTAATCATTAAAACATGTAATCGTGGTTCTAATATTCTCCCCCTTTTGATGATGAAAACCACACAGCTTTATAAGTATAAAATGCATGAAAAACATAGGGGGCTCCCCTTAAATATATGATATATAACATAAGTTTGCTTAAGAATATATCAGCTTTCTTTAAGAATATATCATCTCTCTTTAAGTTTTTCTCCCCCTTTATCATCACAAAATGGAGATAAAAAACAAACATGTTAAAAATATACTCCCCCTATTTATCTAAAATTAAGATATTTTTATCTTAGGTCATTTAAAGTTCAAATACCAAGTTCTCATCTTAATCTTATATAGTTAGCTTCACATAGTGCTTTGGTAATTATATCTGCAATTTGATTTTACGAATTCTAAGGATATATTTTATTTTTCTACGTGATCTCGTAAAAAGTGACGTTTGTATATTTTGTTCTTGAGTGATTTGTTGAGTTTTTAGCTAAGTTAATTGCACTCATATTATTAAAGTAAACAGTTGATTTTCTTAAATTTACATCAAAATCTCTTAAAATTTGTTGCATGTAAATGACTTTGCTAGTGCTGCTGATATGTATTCTGCCACACATTTTGATATTTTTTACTATACAAAGAAATTAAAGATTGGCCTATAAATTGACATGTGTCAGTCGTGCATTTTCTTACCATCTTACATCCTCCAAAATCAGCATCGCTATAGGATGCTAGTTCAAAAGGACATCCTTTTGGGAAAAAAAGGTATGTAACGACCCATCTTTCCGAACCCCAGAAGTTGACTTTAATACATCCATGGTATTAACATGTCGAATAACTAAGTGTCGGAAGGACATATTGTTAGGGGAAAGAAAGGAGATAGAAGATAGAAGAACTAGGAACAAACACAGAATCTCACAACGCAGCGAATAATATATAATACAACAATGATCTTTACAAAAAGGAAACATCTTTATTCATATATACAACGTCAGAGTACACTAGACTTATCCTAAATTTCGACAGTTATAGAAACCTGTCCTTATATTGACAAACTTACAGACTCTATAATGAAGTAGAAGAAAAATATACGTGAACACGTCTTGACCATCCAGCTCCTCTCCAACTCCAAAGTATCTAGCTTAACCTGGGAAAACATGCTCGGTCTGACCCGAGCATTACATGGAATAACGCCCGGGTCAGTCTGGTAAACCGGCGTGAGTAAAACTCGATAACAAGTAATAACCAAATTGAGTTCTACATTTGAAAACTTTTCAAACAATGTGTATCTCGTAAAACCACACCGTACATAAAACGGACAAGTTTTTACCTTACGATAACCAAAACATTTTATATCAAAATCCAGTGATATTATCATAGTGTCCAGGTTTAAAGTAAATAGATAAAATAGCTGAAATGCTTGCATCTTGCATTCCAACATTAGGCTCTACAATCAAAACAGCAAGCCATGTATTGGAAATTGGATCCCAACAATGGCAAGGTAAGGGACTACCTTCCGATGATACACCTCTAGAAAATGCAGTGATGCTAACACAGAGCCGGCTGCCACTTTAACATGTCAGACCGGATTACCTCACCCACTTGACACCGAGGCCTTATACTACCACGGTGTTTGCGCGCAATCCAACTCTGAAAGGGACATTTAGAATGGGGTGACCGCTCCTAATGGTAGCTAACCACATAGCTCTGCTGCATTCCCTGTTTTTGCCATTCCTTCTGGTTGTGAGGCTTGAGGCTATGCTTTACCTGTCTAAATAGCAATCTATCTTGGAATGCTAACACTACCCCTCAGGCGTCAATGCAATGCAAGCATTCATCCATACAAGTTTGTTCTGGATCTGAACGAAACCGAAGGCACTAACTCTACTACATCCATTTTGGAATCACCATCCGGATTAGTAGCAATAGCCCTTGCACTTCAAAGAGCACCGTTTTCAATCATCATCAAGATGTCTTCCACTTGAACGTACACGTTGGTTCGGAGTGGTTTTCAGATATATAAATCTGATCCTGGTCTCTCCGTACCAACAACCGATAATTTCTGGTAAACTCTACCCCAGTTCTTTAGGAAATAAACAGTAAATAGAGAATATCAGAGATCGCTTCCTAACCGTTAGTGGATGGATTTCCTTATTATTGTCCTAAGAGAACGAAACGAGTTTATACGTATAGTATAGCACATTCGACAGTAATTGAACCATATGATTCCCGTGTTTCGCCTAGATATTTCCAATGTTATGTTTTTGTCCAGATTTGGTAGTTGGTTATTTAACTATCAAATAAACAAACATTCAATCATGGTTTAATTTCCATATGGGATCCACTAAGCCTTTATAAATTCTCTTTAATCAATAAAACCACTTTATAAAACTTGATCAAAAGATATTTTCAAAACACTATTTCCAATCCCTTACATTTCCTTTATACTTTCCAAATGAGGCTTAGCAATCCCAATAATACTAATTTAAGTTACCATTTAATTTCAATTCGATTCTCAACTCACATAACAATTATTTACATAAGCTACCATATGTGTAAATACAGTTCATATTCAATCAGGGAATAACATGTTAATATTACTAATTGGCATATACAAGTCCAAATAACATAACAACAGGATGGTGATTTATCCTGCTAAATAGATGTCCAAACAATTCAATCAATTTATAGTAGAACGGAGATCTATTCTGCTTAACACATGTCCACATAATCAAATCACTTACACTATAGCAGAATGGTGTTTTGTTCTGCTAACGGATGTCATTTAATTCTCCTAATCATATGGGTTGTCCAAATAATTCAATCAATTTATAGTAGAACGGAGATCTACTCTGCTTAACACATGTCCACATAGTCAAATCACTTACACTATAGCAGAATGGTGTTTCTACTAACGGATGTCATTTAATTCTCCTAATCATATGGGTTACTTAAGGGTCCGGACAAGAGATCCTTTGATTTGGAATCAGTTCGCTTTAAAAAGAAAATTTATTTAAAACACCTTCGTTTCAGTTTTAAATCAACTTTGAAAAGATTTAAATAGATTTAATCAACTAAAACCCTAATTAAATCTTAATCAACCCTAATTAAATCAAGATTAAATCATAACTAAATTCTAACTAGTCTTAATGAACTTGATTAAGTACTAATTAACTCCCTAATGCAATTTGGTTAAGGTTAAATCAAATTGTTTAAAAGTTAAACCCTAATTAATCAAATATTAATTAAATATTCCGTTAATTAAATAAATAAATAACTAACCATTAATCTTACTTTAATAATTATTGATTACTTAATTACTTCTTGACCATACAAAACATTAATTAAAACTTTATTAATTAATTAACAGTCATTAACTTAACTTAAGTGATGATAAACCTTTAATCACCTTCTTAATTACCAGTTAAGTGCTAATTACCATTTAATTAACTAATTAATTAATTTATTAATTATATTACAACTTAATTAATTTTTAATATTACTAATTAAGTTTGAAAAACTTTGTAAACTAATTTCAAAATAAAACAAATTTGAAATAGAAATTCAAACCTTTGCTGAACTGCATCTCGAGCGACTGTCGTTATGAGTGCAGTTTGCTCAAACCCACATTTAAGCGAAGCCACTTGACTAAAACCATATTATTTCATGATTGAAACATACCTTAGTAAATTTTCGCACTTTAAAACCAATTACGCAAACTTTAACCAAAATCTAAACTTTAAACTCTTGAAACGAGTTTGATTTCAAATTCGACTCAAATCCGTCGTGACTACATACAAGGTTTCAACTTTGTTTTCAACCCATCATGACTATAGTCAAGTTCATCATCAACCCTTTATATTCACACATCACATTCATACAACAAATTTTATACGTATACCAATATATATACAATTACTAACTTTTCAATAACACATCCATTCGAGTGCTAACACTAACCCATACATTAGCACTTAGCATCACATTTCAAACATGCCAAGATCCAACATATATATAACATACAATAGCTAAGAATCAACACAACATATAAAGGAAAGTTCTTTCCAAAAGATTAGGAATTTACTCACCGAAAGCTATCCAAACTCTCACTAAATTAGACTATGACAAAGTACTTCCATTCCTAAGCAACAAGATGGAGTCTTGAACCCTAAATGCACTAGATAGGCTCGACCTTGAAGGGAAGAGGAAGCAAAACCTGTTTTGGTAAGGTGGAGCAACTTCGGATAAACATCGAATTCTCAATAATAAACCTAAAATATGTCATTTTGCAACTGATTTTTGGGTTACCTACTCATGGAATTTCAAAAAGCACTCAAAAAAAAGTTATTGGAATTTCTTTTCTCTATCATTTCAAAAGAAGAATCACTCATTTTCAATTCGAGAAGAAGTTATGGTCCAAAGAAGATGGACCATTTTCGGAATTCAAATTCTGAACTCAAAATTGTTCTGTAAAGAATTGGTATTTTGACAAAGCAATGATAGAAATTTGAAAAAGTAGTCATCTAGGATGTTGTAGCCATTAAAATTTCACACGGTTTTAAAAAATTAAAAACCCAATTTGAGTTCTAAATGAGGAAGAAAAGGTTGGTGGAAAAAGGAGGAAAAATGGAGAAACATATGGGCTATTTAAAAGCAAGATTTCACACCACATCTTTTTGCCAAGTCACATCACTCTCTTCTTCCTCTCATATGTCACATTCCCTCCCCTCTCTAGTCATATCACCTAAGTAATTATTGTTAATGATGATAACCCTAAGATGTGACAAGATATATATATATATATAAGTTTATTATTTTTAAATTTATGAAGTGTCACATGACTCTATTTATATATATATATATAAGTTTAATTATTAATTAACTAAGATGTGACAAGAGATAATTATGGTTAATGATTACGGATATAAGATGTGACAAGAGAGGAATATATATATTTAAATATATAAGATTATTATTTTTAAAACTGTGTCTTGTCACATCACTTACTAATCCAAATTAACATAAGATAATTTGCTTCTAAGTGTATTATTATTTAGTTAATTAACTCATATATATATATACATATAGGGCACAAAGACGACAACGTTCCCGACAACTTTCCGATGGCGAAAGGTCGAAATTTAGGGAAACGTTCTTCGGTCATATTTTATGTTTTTCTACGAACTATTTAATTTGGTAAAAAAATTTTGAAAACAATTTTACCATCATTATTTATTAATTAAAATGAGTTTATTTTCATTATAAATCCTATATATTGAATATTTAAAATTAATTAAATATTCACTAATTAAAGCAGTGAAATTCCGAGTCGTTACATTCTTCCCCCCTTAAAAGAATTTCGTCCCCGAAATTACACCTCGACCTAACCCAGAAACACTTAACACTATACATCATCTCTTATGATGTACATAGATCATTCTTATGCAAAATCTGATTCGATCTTAACTTGAATACATAACTTTTCTTCCGAACTAGTATTTCTCACCCGATTCTCTAGTGCCGACTCCTATCAGGCTCCTTGATTTGGAACCTCTATTATCCTTACATAGTTGTAACTATGATAGAAAACTTTGGTCCCACACCAAGAACCTTCATCAAGTGCTCGCCGTCAGAAGTTGAGCAATAGATCCTTATTCGGAATGGTGCAAACACCTCAAAGTCATGTACTCGACTATCTTCAGACTTTTGGCTAACTGCTTAGCATGGACTATCTTCAGACTTTTGGCTAACTGCTTTGGCTTAGTAATTTTTGTATTTCATGTATAGGAGATACAAACTCTTTGATGTATACTTATTCTTTTGTGTAGTACATGTACCTATTCTTTTGGCTTGTAGTGGATCTTGTATGACCACTATTATGATATTCATTTCTATGTGTTATATTCATATCTGTTTCCGCCTTAGTAATATGAATATCTGTGACTGATTTTGTGTCGTGCTTATTTTATACTGATTCCGAAGGCCACTTAGCCATTGTGTGGTAGATTTGAGTTTGGATTGGATATGTTGGATTTCCTCTTGAAATGAAATGCATGACATACTATCTAACATATCGGTTCTCGCTCAGATCAATTATACAGTTAGTCGCTCCTCAACAGCCTTATTCTTCATACTAATCGACGACATTACCTAGTAGTGTCCTTGGCTAATGTGAGTATAGAGGTGGGGCATCACATCTGACCTCAAATCCGGTGCGACTACATATAAGGTTTCAACTTTGTTTTCAACCCATCATGACTATAGTAAAGTTCATCATCAACCCTTTATATTCACACATCACATTCATACAACAAATTGTATACATATACCAATATATATACAATTACTAACTTTGCATTAACACATCAATTCGAGTGCTAACACTAAACCATACATTAGCACTTATCATCACATTTCAAACATGCCAAGATTCAACATATATATAACATGCATATAGCTAAGGATCAACACAACATATAAAGGAAAGTTCTTTCCAAAAGATTAGGAATTTACTCACTGAAAGCTATCCAAACTCTCGCTAAATTAGAGTATGAAATAGCACTTCCATTCCTAAAAAACAAGATGGAGTCTTGAACACTAAATGCACTTGGTAGGCTTGGCCTTGAAGTGAAGAGGAAGCGAGACTTGTGTTGGTAAGGTGGAGCGACTTCGGATAAACATCAAATTCTCAATAATAAACCCGAAAATAGGTCATTTTGCAACTGATTTTTAGGCTACCTACTCATGGAATTTCCCAAAGCACTCAAATAGAGAGTTATTGGAATTTATTTTCTCTATCATTTTAGTAAAAGAATCACTCATTTCGATTTTATTTGAAGAAGTTATGGTCCAAAGAAGATGGACCATTTTTGGAATTTAAATTCTAAGCTCAAAATTTCTCTGTAAAGAATTGGTGTTTTGAAAAAGCTATGGTAGAAATTTGAAAAAGTAGTCAGCTAATATGTTGTAGCCATTAAAATTTTAGATGGTTTCAAAAAAAAAGAAAAACTCCATTTTAGTTCGAAATGAGGAAGAAAATGTTGGTGGAATGAGGAGGAAAAATGGAGAAACATATGTGCTATTTATAAGCAAGATTTCACACCTCATCATTTATCAAGTCACATCCTCTCTTCTTCCCATCATATGTCACATTCCTTCCCCTCTCTTGTCATATCACCTAAGTAATGATGGTTAATGATGATAACCCTAATATGTGACAAGAGAAATATATATATATATAAGTTTATTTTTTTTAATTTATGAATTGTCACATCACTCTCTTTATATATATATATAAGTTTAATTATTAATTAACTAAGATGTAATAAGAGATAATTATGGTTAATGATTACAGATATAAGATGTGACAAGAGAGGAATATATATATTTATATATAAGATTATTATTTTTAAAACTATGTCTTGTCACATCACTTACTAATCCAAATTAACATAAGATAATTTATTTCTAAGTGTATTATTATGTAGTTAATTAACTCATATATATATATATGTACATTAGTGCACATAGACGAACAAAGTTATCGAAAACTTTTCGGTGTTCAAAGGTAGAAATTTCGGAAAACGTTCTTTGGTCACATTTTCTGTTTTTCTGCGAACTATTTAATTTGGTAAAAAAAATTTGAAAACAATTTTACCATCTTTATTAATTAATTAAAATCAGTTTATTTTCATTATAAAACCTATATATTGAATATTTAAAATTAATTAAATATTCACTAATTAAAGCTGTGAAATTTCGGGTCGTTACATTCTTCCTCCTTAAAAGAATTTCGCCCCCGAAATTACACCTCGACTTATCCCAGAAACACTTAACACTATACACCAACTCTTATGATGTACATAGATCATTCTTGTGCAAAATCTGATTCGATCTCAACTCGAATACATAACTTTCCTTCCGAACTAGTATTGCTCACCCGATTCTCTAATGCGGACTCCTATCAGGCTCCTCGATTTGGAACCTCTATTCTTCTTACATAGTTGTGACTATGATAGAAAACTTTGGCCCCACACCAAGAACCCTCATCAAGTGCTCGCCGTCAAAAGTCGAGCAATAGATCCTTATTCGGAACGGTGCAAACACCTCAAAGTCATGTACTCGAATCTTGGATCAAAACTATATGAAAAGGAAAAACGATCTACGTCCACCCTACACACTTACTAATTAGTTCTCCGTAATACCAATTCAATTTCCACAAAATCATTTATGAAAACATTTCATAAACTACACTGGTTCAACTTGGATAATACTTCACTATAGCCTAAGAGTATATACCTCTATTTGACTCCACTATTTCATTTCTCATTTGCTTCCCTAAGGAAATTCAAGATCCAAATACCCGTCTTTTATTTTCAAAAACTATTTGAAATGAAACTCTATACTTTAAATCATACAATTATATAGATATAGCCCGAGTAACTCAAAAATGATACTAATGGACTGGGTACAACCAAATAGTATTATACATTCCCTTACAAAGAAGAGTAATACTTAAGAGAAGTGTTTACCATCTGAACACATCCCTTTCCCAATTTTAAGTCATTTTCGAGCCACTCGAACTAGGTAACTTAAAAGTATTCCTTTTATTTCCAAATTCTCATTTTTGAAACAATACTTTACATTTTCCAACAACAATTATCACCAACTCACTTTAGGTTTGTTCGGGTTGAACTTGTTTCGATCGTACAATGATAAAGATAATAATTACTAAGTGCATTACCACGTTCGCCTAGGCAAACATCCAATCATCACTTAGCAGATTATTCCGTTCATCACAAAACAATCAAGACTTGTTCCCCGTACCAATCCAAAGATAACACTTCTTACTTACACTTTTATCGCCAAAAATTTATACTCAAACCAAATTGGTTTCAAATATTATTATTATTATTATTATCCCAAAACCTTGAAAATCATTTTTCCAAAAGCATCGGGATTTAGGTTCTCAAGTTTTCAACCTCAATTCTTTCAACTTAGATGATACATTTTTATAAACCCATTTTATAAATCACTTCTATTAAACCATTTTAAATATTTATCCCAGAATATTCTAACTTTTAAATCAAATTCTACCTCAACATTAACATCGAATGCCCTATAGTCAAACTGTGAAACATAATTCACAAGGTGTTCATTTCCAAAAAAATTCCTAATCCTTATCTACCCAGCCCATATCTTAAAAAGAGAACATACTAATAATAGTCAATGGTCAACTAAACAAGCATGACTAAACAAACCCTAAATGATAATAAAAATAACATATTATTATCTCCTAACACCCCAACCAACTGTACTACACTATTTGTGAAAATCATTCTTTTTTGTATATAAAGTATATTCTAGGTATATTTATTTTATTTACCCAATTTCAAAACAATACTTTGTCAATTGAACTTGTTCCAGTGTTTAGGAAATCCCTATCGATTACGTTGGTCAGACGCATCGACCAGAATTATTAAGACACTCAACAGCTCAAACAACACAATATAGAACCCTTTTATTTATAGCACTAACAAATACGCCCTCTTATATAATATACACTCAAACTCATTCTAGGGTGTCACTTACCCTATCTCTATTGAGTTACCTCACCAAAGCCAAGGTTCTCGTTTAACCTTCAGCTCTGATACCATGTTGTAACGACCCATCATTTCGAACCTTGGAAGTCGACACTAATACAACCCCGGTATAAACACGCCTAACAACTAAGTGCCGAAAGGAAAAATTATTAAGGGAAATAAAGGAGATAGAAGATAGAAGAACTAGGAACAAACATAAAATCTCACAACGCAGCGAATAATATATGACAACAACGATCTTTACAAAAATGAAACATCTTTATTCATATATACAACATCAGAGTACACTGGACTTATCCTAAATTTGGAAAGTTATATAAACCTGTCCTTATATTGACCAACTTACAGACTCTATAATACAGCGGAAGAAAAATATACGTGAATACATCTTGACCATCCAACTCCTCTCCAAATCCAAAGTATCAAGCTTAACCTGGGAAAACATGCTCGGTTTGACCCGAGCATTACATGGAATAATGCCCGGGTCAGTCTAGTAAACCAGCATGAGTAAAATTCGATAACAAGTAACAACCAAACTGATTACTACATTTGAAAACCTTCCAAGCGAAGGGTATCTCGTAAGACCACACTGCACATAAAACGGACGGGTTTTTACCTTATGATAACCAAAACATTTTATATCAAAATCCAGTGATATTATCGTAGTGTCCAGGTTTAAAGTAAATAGATAAAATAGCTAAAAATCTTGCATCTCACATTCCAAGATTAGGCACAACAATCAAAACTGTAAGGCACGTATTGGAGATTGGATCCCAATAATGGCAAGGTAAGGGACTACCTTCCAATGATACACCTCTAGAAAATGCACTTATGCTAACACAGAGCCGGCTGCCCCTTTAACATGGCAGACCAGATTACCTCACCCCCTTGACACTTAGGCCTTATACTACCATGGTGTTTGCATGCAAACCAACTCTGAAAGAGACATTTATAATGGGGTGACCGCTCCTAATGGTAGCTAACCACATAGCTCTGCTGCATGACCTGTTTTTGCCGTTCTTCCCGGTTGTGAGGCTTGAGGCTATGCTTTACCTGTCTAAATAGCAATCCATCTTGGAATGCTAACACTGCGGTCCAAGCGTCAATACAATGCCAGCATTCATCTATACAAGTTCATTCTGGGTCTGAACGAAACTGAAAGCACTAATTCTACTACATATATTTTGGAATCACCCTCAGGATTAGTAGTAATAGCTCTTGCACTTCAAAGAGCACCGTCTTCAATCATCATCAAGATGTCTTCTGTAACAACCCTGGTTTTGGAGATTACCTGTTAATATTAAATCATAACGGTAGTTACAATTTAATATTGAGAATTAAAATAAATTGGGAATTTAAATTATTTATTTGGAATAAACCATAAATTTTGAATTTAAAATGAGAAAATAAAGTTTGGAACTTTATTTTATTTATTTAGGGTAATAATAAATGGAAAACGGGTTTTTATTGGGAGAAAATGTAATGATTTTATTAATTATTGCCAATTACTTCTTTTAATAATTTTTAAGGGAATTAATTGATATTTAAAGGTTGTTTATTTAGATAAAAAGATGGAATTTGGTTTAAAAATGTGTTTTGATTATAAATATAAGTTTAAAATGGTTTGTTATATTTTTCTATGCAAGAAAATAATTTTTGTTGAATTTTAGAAGTTAAAAATAAGGAATTATGAATTTATTTGATGTAAGTTGGGAATTTTTGTAAATTTAAGGTTTTTAATAATAAAAATGTTTTTAAATTTAAAATAATCTTTTTATATGATATGAAATATTTCATTTCATATGTCTGTAAGTTTACATAAATTGTTTGTGTAAAAATTTAAAAGAGAATGTAATTTATTTTGTATAATAATATACATATTTGTGCATTTGTTAAGTGTTGTATTAATTTGCTTAGGTTTTTTTTATTTCTTTTTATTTGGGTCCAAGCCCACTTATCCTAAGCCTGAATGAAGAAATGAGAAACTGATTACTGTATGCTCATTTTCTTCCTTCTCATGTAAACATTCAGAAACCAGAAAAAAAAGAACCCAACTTTATCTTCTTCAATCTATGGCTTATAAAACTCAAATTTTTTCAATTGAAACTGAGATTTTTATCAATTTAAAGTAAAATTCATAGGTAATCATATTCCAAAACCTAAATACTCTCATCCAATCTTATTTTAGAGAAATTGTCGGTTAATTGTCTCTTCTTGTTTGCATGTCTCTGTTTGTAGTTTCTACAGGTTCTAGAGGCCAAAACCTCCTCAAAACTTCAACCTTTTAGCTGCAATTCCAGTATTCGATCTTCATAAGCAAGGTGAGTTTGTCAACTCACATTTCTAGCTGAAACGAGGTTGCTAATGCAAAGATCTGGGTGAATTTATAGTTACTGTAGACAACTTCTATCAAGTTTTCATATAAAGTTTATATATTGTTTCTGTTGCTTCTTTGAGTAGTGATAACTTCTTGATTTCTTGATGAATTGGTGCCGGATCTTTTCCGGATCATAGTTTAGATGTTGTTTTATGTGCATGCAAAATTTCATAGCATTTCATCTTCATATGCTACCTCAAAGTCATGCTGCAACATCAATGCAAACCCAGATTTTTGCCCGTACACTGTTTTCTGAGTTGTTGCAAACATGGCCGAGTCCATGTTTGAGACAGCATCTCTTTCATTTATTGCTAGAATTCATCGATTATTTTCTTTTCTTGAAAGAAAAATTTTTCTACTATATGCATACCAATTTTCAGCTCAATCCGAGGTGGTTTAGTCCTCTGTTTCATGCTTGAAAGTTGATCCGAGATGGTTTTCAGGCATGTCGTTTTTGTTTTTGAACTGCTGCAAACATGGCCTGAGTCCATGTTTGAGACAGTGTAACTTTTTCATTTCCAGTCGGAATTCATTGATTCTTTTTGGTTTGAAAAATGAAATTTTTTAGTATGTGCATACATTTTCAGCACAATATGAGGTATTTTGATCTTCTATTTCAGGCATGTTATTTGAACCCAAGATGGTTTTCAGGCCTGGGCACATTTTTGTTTTTGAACTGTTGCAAACATGGCCTGACTCCATGTTTGAGACAGTGTAACTTATTCATTTCCAATCGGAATTCATTGATTCATTTTTTGTTTGAAAGATGAAGTTTTCTAGTATGTGCATACCAATTTTCAGTACAATATGAGGTCAGTTGATCTTCTGTTTCCGGCCTGTAATTTGAACCCAAGATGGTTTTCAGGTCTGGGCACATTTTTGTTTTTGAACTGTTGCAAACATGGCCTGAGTCCATGTTTGAGATAGCGTTAATTTTTCATTTCTAGTCGGAACTCATTGATTCTTTTTTTGTTTGAAAGCTGAAGTATTCTACTATGTGCATACAAATTTTTAGTTCAATCAGAGGTAGGTTGACTACCAGTTTCATGTTCGAAAGTTGAACCCAGAGAAGATTTCAGACCTGGGTATTATTTTGACTATGCATTTTTATGTTCTTTTTCCGTCCGACTTTTGACTTTTACTTCATTTTTTGGTGATATTTCTGAAATGTTTTGAAAGCTATGATGCCAATCAATAGGCTAGCTATATTTGGAGAATTTGAAATTCAAATTTAAATAGAATTTGATTTGATTTTGGGTTAAATTTGAATTGAATTCGTATTGAATTCAAGTTATCGGTCTTGAGTTGTCTTTCTTGTTTTTCATTGTTTTCGAGCACGGTTTTCACTAAACCATTTTTGAAGTGATTTTTGAAATAAATGGACATTTCAAATTATTATTATATAGTATTTTAAAATTATTTTTCTAATATAAAATCTATTTATTTCCTATAATAAAGGAATTTCAAATATTGGTTTTATTAATCTTTTCGGCAAAAGGTTTTAAAAGCTTGTTTTCTCTAGTAAACTATTTTAAATATAAAACATACACTTCCACACTATTCGAACGTATGAGAAAGAGAATTAAACGATTTAGTAAAACACATGTTATGGGACATGTGCGTTTAATATATTGGTTAATTCCGGACTTGTACAATTGAAGCTATTTGAGATTATTGATTCTGAGATGTTTTGCCATTTTATGACGTATTTTGAGTTTTATAATTCCTATTTATTGGAATTATTTAAGATGGCCAATATTTGGCAAGTATTATGGTTTGAGATCTCCTATGTTGGAGTATGGTCGATGAGAACCATCACGATGTTTTATTTACTTGCCAATGATATAAGGCAAGTCTTGAGTATATGATTTCATACTTTTAGATTTATGGTTTATGAGGAACCATCACGATGTTTTCACTTGTCGATGAGATGAGACAAGTTACGATGCCATTTAATACTTGTCGATGAGATGAGACGAGTATGGTGTCTCTTTATCACTCGCCAATGAGACGAGGCGAGATATGATTTTCTGAGTTTTATGATGTTCCTAGTGTGGCATCGACTAGCGGCTAGTAAACCGCTAAGTGCGAACATGTGGTATGGGACACACGTTAACACTTTTCGGGTTCCTATCCATGAGTTTGTGACACATTCACGATGTTTACCTAACAGAACTGCTTTGAGAGGTGTTAGTGACCTTGTCATGAGGATGAACTGCTTTGGGAGGTGTTAGCGACCTTGTTAGGGCTGACAAAACGGCTTGGAGTGGTGTCAACGACCTTGTCAAGAGGACGAACTGCTTTGGGAGGTGTTAGCGACCTTGTCTGAGGCTTCGGTCGTTTGAGTTTAGCACGTGCAACATTGCTTCGGCATTGCAATAGGGGATTTGGCCAATCTGGGTTTTTTGAGTTTTTTGTTTGATTGTGATTTCACCATTTTAAGATGTTTTATTACATCGATAGCCTAGTGCTATATGAGATGTTATATATATGGTGATTTCATTTATGATGTTTTGAATTCTTATCGAGTTCCTTGAGTTATGAGTTCTGATGATTTCATGATTTTATAGGATATTCTGGGTTTTGCCATTTTGCGAGTTGAGATTGAGATTTATATACATTTATACCGATGAGATGAGGTATAATTGAATTTGGAGATTCTTCTATATTTGATTTTTGGATCATCTTATTTGAGAATGTTTTATGTTTGCCATTTTGGCGAGAGTTTGTATTGATTTTTCTCCTTTTAAGGAGATATGGTTCATGGAAACCATGTAGACGTTTTGGGATGTCGCCGATGATATGATGTGAATGTTTATATTATTTGAGTATTATTATTGAATTTACCTCTTTTGAGGTCTTTGTATACTTAAGTGACATTAGTTCACTTAATTCATGGGTTGTATTCTTTCTGTTGCCTCTTCTCATTCGAAAAGAATTATCACCTTGTTTCTTATGCTTCATATTATCGTCTATCCTCATTAACTGATTGTTTTAGTTATACTGACCCGTGTATTTTGTACTCGGGTCAGACCGAGTTGTTTCAGGTTAGCTATCAATTACGGGACTTAGCTTTGATGCATCTGCTTGGATATAAGCCTAGCACTTTTGTGCAGTTTATATTTCTTTCCGCTTGACTTTGATATGTATTTGATTAGATGTATATAGTGTGGTCTCTGTACCACTTTTGTGTATCAGTTTGTATCATACTGGGATGTATCTATGTATATGTATTTATATATATGATGATTACTGTTCTGTGATGTGATATGCATTCTGTTATTGTATTTTGTTCTGATAGATCCATTAGCCACCTATAGTTTTGTATTAAGCATTTATTGGATATGTCGATCCGCTTGAAATAGAAAAAAAATATAGAGCATTTATCGACGTATGCAGTAGGTGTTTAAGACAAGATTATAGATGGTCGCTCCTAACCAGCCCTATTCTCCGCATTACCGGACAGAATTACCCAGTAATTTTCTTTGTTAATGTGGGTCTCGGGGTAGGGCGTCACTGCTTGGTATTAGAGCTGTATTCATAACAAAATATGATAAACACAGAACATAAGCATATATGAAGATACATCCAAGTATAGTACAAGTGTTACAAATCCTTTAATCATCGTGTCCTTTATCTTATCGTGTCCTTTGAGTTAGAAGTTTGGGATGTGTCTAGGAATATATTTTATTCCGTAGTATTCCATAATTGAATTGATTATATCTTATCTTAGGAGTAATCCTAATTGTGATTGTTTTATTCGAGTACTCTTTAATACGGGTGCTTGACACCCATCCGTATCGAAGGAGTTTTTTGATGATCTTTGATGTTCTTATCTTGTGATTTCTTTGAGAATTGCGAATCCTATTGAGGGGATCTGCAATATTTGGTATGATGTTTGAGGATTTTGGGATTGTTCCTTATTGCTTATCTTTTTGTGCGAATTAGCATGCTATTTCTATCTAGAGTTTGGAATGATTTGAGATGGAGTGGCTTGCGTATTATCAAGCCGCATGCTATGATTCGAAGGATCCTATATTTAGGTATCCTAATTTTGGCTGATTTTTTGTATCTTGTTCTTTGGAATGTTAATGATGATTCTGAAGTATCGGTATTCACTCTTGAGTTTTGAGATGTTGATGATGTATCTCGAATTCCAATCATTATGAGTCCGTTCGGGTTTGTCACTTCATTGGGCAATCGAGAATTGTATTGACCTCATTCCTAATTCTTAGCCTTTCGGTCATCCTTCCATGAGGATGTCTACTAAGGAAATGAGGTGATTCATTAAATTTAACTGATGTTGTCGTTCTTGCCTCCTTTTGAGATATCCTCTTTGGATACTCAATTGTTGATATACTTTGTGAAATTACTTCACTCAAAGTAATGATATGTTGTTAGTGTTCTTCTTCTCATTCGAGAAGATATCTTAACCTTACTCTTATATCTCGTTGATCTCTTTTTAATCCATTAAGTGGTGCTAGGGTCATTCCTCAGCTTGAATTTACATCGATTTTCATGTGCTACGATTTGCGGAGGATAGCGTTCCTCTTATCGCATTCCACACTCGTATGGTTCTTGTGAGTGGTTCGTTATACCGTTCGGAATAACGAACGCTCCAGTCTATTCCATCAGTCTTGTGAATCGAATATTCTAGGAATATCTTGATGAGTTCAGCTTGTGTTTTTGATTTTGAGTATAAGTTATAATTGAGTTTTCAAATATTTCAAATTTAAGATATGTTTTTAAGTGAAATTGGACATTGAGAGAAACAAAGAATATTTTGAGTATTTTATATGAGATATTTTCTTCTATAGAAAATGGTTTTGTGTTGGGTTGTCCATCGAGTGCTTCAAGAATTCTGGTCGATGCGTTTGGCCATATCGATAGGAATTTCCTAAACGTTGAGATGAGACAATCAGACATGGTAAATTAAATCTTAATTTAAATTAAGTTGATAATAAATTAAAATGGTTTGAGAATTAAATTTTACTTTGGACGACATGTGCAGCCATTGAACCATAGTGGGCTGGATGAGTGGCGAGGCATTTTTGATCATTTGGTCAACTCTACAGCCAATCGATAGGGTTATTCATTATAAACCGATGGCGAGGCAATGCCATTATGATAATTGAAATTAATGAGTTTGAATATAGTTATGTTTTATTGTTAAAATGGTGTATTTTAAATGAGACAATACTTTATTGGAAAGTAAATGTTTATTGTATATTTTAAAATGAGTTATACATGTTGAAGATGAAGCTTGTTTTGAAATTTTTGGGTGTTTGAAAAATAAAGAGTGGTAAAATTTTAAGCTTTATCTTGAGAATTTATTGATACGAAATTAAAGAAAAACTCTTTTGGAAATATTAATCTTGTTACAAGAAAGAATATGAGTTCAAATTTATTTATTACTATAAGATACTATATTAAAAGGTTTTGAAATTTTCAAATATTCAAAATTTAGATTATGGTTTTGAAGGTAATGAGTTTTGAAACACTAATAAATTTTGACGGTAAATTAATTTTTTTTATCTATTTTGGTTCCTTTAGGTTTACCTTGCCTTAGTGCAATAATCTAATAACTTGCATTTTTCGGTCATTTTTAGTTTAGTGATCTTTGAAGTAATCATCTCTTATCGGGGTTTATTACCTCAATTGTTGTTACCTTAGTATCTGTATGGCTCCTTCCGTAGTGACACACGAAAAGTCATCGCCTTGTTGTTTGGAGTTCGGATGAAGTGATGCTAAATCCCAACTCTTTTCGAGAAACTTTTGTGAAATCAATCTCTTTCGATTGATTTTTGGGTTGCATTTGCTCTTGTGTTTTTGTTTCGATGGCAAGATGCCTTCGAAATCATGAGGAATTGCTCGAGGATATTCTATAGTCCGCTAATCCTGACGAATATATTCGGGTAAACATAATATTTATCGAGAAATTTTATCTTGGCCTTCTTTCATCTTGAGTAGAGAGTGAGCAATTTTGATCTTGTGCTTATCTATCCTTCCTTTGATAAATGAAATAACTGTGTTGAATACAAATTCTTCTCTAGAAATTGCAAGGACGCAATTTTGTTAAGGAAGGGAGTCTGTAACAACCCTGGTTTTGGAGATTACCAGTTAATATTAAATTATAACGGTAGTTATAATTTAATATTGAGAATTTAAATAAATTGGGAATTTAAATTGTTTATTTGTAATAAACAATAAATTTTGAATTTAAAATGAGAAAATAAAGTTTGCAACTTTATTTTATTTATTTAGGGTAATAATAAATGGAAAATGGGTTTTTATTTGGAGAAAATGTAATGATTTTATTAATTATTGCCAATTACTTCTTTTACTAATTTTTAAGGGAAGTTGTAACAACCTGCATATTTATCGATTTTATATTTTTATATTTAAAATCGTTAATCGGATGTTAGTCCGAAAAGCTACTTTTTGCATACGGTCAAATTAGGACTCGAGACCACTCCCATTGAGTTCAAAATGTCGTTTGCAATCTTTTTAAGTGTAAACTTCGATATGTTTGGAGCTAGTCAAAAATTCGACCATTTTCACTTTGGGTTTGGGTTTGGTTCAGCCCTATGTTTTAACTTAACACTCCAAACTGAAACCCCCTCTTCATTCACTCCCTCCTCCTCTTCATTTCAGTTCTAAAGAGATTAATGGTGAGTGGAATGGGAAATTAAAACTCAAAAACCCTAGTTTCCATCTACAAATCAAGTTATAGCTCCAAATCAATAGAAGAAGCTTTGGTAAGTCTCCTCTTCTTCTTCCCCAACTCACTCTCTTATCAATTTCAGAAATTCCTAAACCTAATTTAGGAAATGTTTCTCTTTTTAGCTTAGAATCAAGCTTGTTGAGTTGGGATTGAAAAGAGATTGTCATTGCCATTGTTCTATAGCTCCTTCATACTTGTGCTTGTGTATAAAGGTGAGATTTTTATCTCACATCTAAGTCTTTAATTATCTTCGATTGTTAGGTATGAATTCCTAACACTTATTCTTGTGCAATTGATTTTGGTTTGGATTGATTTGGTGTATATTCCAATTTTTGGTGTTTTGAAATCAAAATCTATGAAAATCCTTTTATGGATATTTGGACATTGGTATTTGAGGCGTGACGAAGAGCCGTTAAGGCTGGGTTGTCGCTTGGCGTAAATCCTTAGTCGTTGTCGCTCGATCGATCGCTTCCGGTATTCATTTGGCCATTTTTGGTCTAGGTTCAGGGAATGCCCTGAACCCCAGTTTCAGACGTCTGAACGTAAGATTAAGACGTCTGAATACTATATTGGGAAGATTTTTATTCCCAGATTCAGACGTCTGAATCTTTGCCCCAGACGTCTGAATTGGCTCAATTTCAAGCAGAAAAGAAATAGGCTAAAAACGTCTATTTCAGACGCCTGAAACATTTGGTTCAGACGTCTGAATTACGTTCTGGAAAACTTCTAGTTTTCCAGATTCAGACGTCTGAACCACCTATTTCAGACGTCTGAATCTATAGTCTTTTGCCTGTTTCCCTATTGTGCTTGAATTTCCAACTTTAATCAATTCGTGTTGTCTCCTATTCGTTGTAATCATTTCTTAAGACTTGGATGACTCCTCTTTCGGGATAGTACCTCGTTAGGGCGCTCGACCCTATCTCCCTGAGGTCGTTAGACCTTATTTTGTCTTCACTAAGTCGTACCGTTTTGACGGGGCGCTGCCCCGCACCCCGCCGTGGGCGCTGCCCCCTGGACCTCCGCGACCTGACCGGGCAGGTCGAACCCCGTATTACTCTGCGTAGGCAATCTTATATGAAAAGCATTCATCAGAACTTCCATTTTGATGCATTTTGAGCTGATTTCCTTGGATTTTATTCACGTCTCCGAATGTGAATTTTTGTGATACGTTTTATGACTTGTCACTTTAAAAATATAAAGGTTTCAATACTAATAGTAAATATCAAAACTCTTTCATCAAAGCGATTTCAACACTATTTTAAATATCAAAAGTTCGTTTTCTCAAACCGATTTTCAATCTACTAGTATATACAAGCCTTTACTTCACTCGAATGAGAAATCGACTTAAACGACTTAGTAAAACGGGTGGTATGAAACGCTTGCGTTCACTTCGTCGGTTAGCTCTTGGACTTGTTCGATTGAACCCTTTTTGTGACAATTTCCTAGTGAAGATTTACAGCTTGTTCGTAAATATTTAAGTTAAGCAAGTGGTTATGGGACATGAAGCTAAACTCATATATTTACTAGCTTGGTGTGATTGACACTTCCTTATGATCATGACGATCATTTTTGTGATTTAGACTAGCGATTGAGCGATGTCTCTTTGTCTACGTGGGAGACTATACCCCGATCATGTGATGTTTCGGCATCACATTTCTAGGGTAGCACCCTACGGTCTTCGGGCCATTCATGTGTTCGGAAAATTTAATGGATAGCTTCCATGAGATAGCTTCTCGTCATGTGTTTACGCGTAGGTGAGCTTCATGCTCCCATTCATGTGTTAGGCCTCCCCCCTTTTTTATGTGTTTTCTGGATTTCTGATGATGATTTCTGGAATTTTGTGCTTCACCAATTTTCGTGATTTTCATTGATATGATATCAGTTTTTGTGCATTGGTGAATTCATGTGTTATTGACTTGTTATGAATACAAGTTTAGGGTATGATACCCTACCTTATCTTTGAAAAGATTCTTGTGATATTGATTAATCTTTTGTTGATTATCATTTACATACTTATAGTAGTATGTCGTAATAGTTATTTCATGTTCATGTCATGCCATTTACTTTATACCATATCATCTGATATTTATAGTTAGACTGATCCGTTTATTATTTTCTTATAAATAATACTCGGGTCAGACCGAGATGTTACAGGTGCTTCTGCTTGACTTCTCTTCAGGATATTTCTGACTTTTGGCTAACTACATAGATTTGTAGTTTTTGGATGTACACCTTTGAGATATAGACTCTATGTTGTGTACTTATTCTTTTGTATAGCACGTGATGCTATTCTTTTGTATTATCGTGGATCTTTCTGACCACTACTCTGATGTACACTTTCATGTGTTATATATTTATTCATATCTTCTTCCGCCTTTGTGATATGGATGTCTGTGACTGATTTATGTTATGTTTATTTCTATATTTGTTTCCGAAGATTATATATAGCCACTGTGTGATAGCTTTGAGTTTGTATCGGTATGTCGGATTTCCTCCTTAAATGATATGCATTCTATACTATCTGACACATCGGTACTCGCACAAAGAAGTTACATGGATGGTCGCTCCTCAACAGCCTTATTCTCCGCGCTAGTTGACAGCATTACTCCGTAGTGTTCTTGGTTAGCGTGGGTATAGAGGTGGGGCGTCACAGAAGTAATTAATTTTTAAAGGTTGTTTATTTAGATAAAAAGATGGAATTTGGTTTTAAAATGTGTTTTGATTATAAATATGAGTTTAAAATGGTTTATTATATTTTTCTATGCAAGAAAATAATTTTTGTTGAATTTTAGAAGTTAAAAATAAGGAATTATGAATTTATTTGATGTAAGTTGGGTATTTTGTAAATTTAAGGTTTTTAATAATAAAAATGTTTTTAAATTTAAAATAATCTTTTTATATGATAGGAAATATTTCATTTCATATGTATGTAAGTTTACATAAATTGTTTGTGTAAAAATTTAAAAGAGAATGTAATTTATTTTGTATAATAATATACATATTTGTGCATTTGTTAAGTGTTGTATTAATTTGCTTAGGTTTTTTTTATTTCTTTTTATTTGGGTCCAAGCCCACTTAGCCTAAGCCTGAATGAAGAAATGAGAAACTGATTACTGTACACTCATTTTCTTCCTTCTCCTGTAAACATTCAGAAACCAGAAAAAAAAAAGAACCCAGCTTCATCTTCTTCAATCTATGGCTTATAAAACTCAAAATTTTTCAATTCAAACTGAGATCTTTATCAATTTAAAGTAAAATTCATAGGTAATCATATTCCAAAACCTAAATACTCTCATCCAATCTTATTTTAGAGAAATTGTCGGTTAATTGTCTCTTCTTGTTTGCATGTCTCTGTTTGTAGTTTCTATAGGTTCTAGAGGCCAAAACCTCCTCAAAGCTTCAACCTTTTAGCTGCAAATACGGTATTCGATCTTCATAAGCAAGGTGAGTTTGTCAACTCACATTTCTAGCTGAAACGAGGTTGCTAATGCAAAGATCTGGGTGAATTTATAGTTACTGTAGACAACTTCTATCAAGTTTTCATATAAAGTTTATATATTGTTTCAGTTGCTTCTTTGAGTAGTGATAACTTCTTGATTTCTTGATGAATTGCTGCCGGATCTTTTCCGGATCATAGTTTAGATGTTGTTTTATGTGCATGCAAAATTTCATAGCATTTCATCTTCATATGCTACCTCAAAGTCATGCTGCAACATCAATGCAAACCCAGATTTTTTCCCGTACACTGTTTTCTGAGTTGTTGCAAACATGGCCTGAGTCCATGTTTGAGACAGCATCTCTTTCATTTATTGCTGGAATTCATCGATTCTTTTTTTTTCTTGAAAGAAATTTTTTTCTACTATATGCATACCAATTTTCAGCTCAATCCGAGGTGGTTTAGTCCTCTGTTTCATGCTTGAAAGTTGATCCGAGATGGTTTTCAGGCATGTCGTTTTTGTTTTTGAACTACTGCAAACATGGCCTGAGTCCATGTTTGAGACAGTGTAACTTTTTCATTTCCAGTCGGAATTCATTGATTCTTTTTTGTTTGAAAAATGAAATTTTTTAGTATGTGCATACATTTTTAGCACAATATGAGGTATTTTGATCTTCTATTTCAGGCCTATTATTTGAACCCAAGATGGTTTTCAGGCCTGGGCACATTTTTGTTTTTGAACTGTTGCAAACATGGCCTGACTCCATATTTGAGACAGTGTGACTTATTCATTTCCAGTCAGAATTCATTGATTCTTTTTTTGTTTGAAAGATGAAGTTTTCTAGTATGTGCATACTAATTTTCAGTACAATATGAGGTCAGTTGATCTTCTGTTTCAGGCCTGTAATTTGAACCCAAGATGGTTTTCAGGTCTGGGCACATTTTTGTTTTTGAACTGTTGCAAACATGGCCCGAGTCCATGTTTGAGACAGCGTTACTTTTTCATTTCTAGTCGGAACTCATTGATTCTTTTTTTGTTTGAAAGCTGAAGTATTCTAATATGTGCATACAAATTTTTAGTTCAATCAGAGGTAGGTTGACTACCAGTTTCATGTTCGAAAGTTGAACCCAGAGAAGATTTCAGACCTGGGTATTATTTTGACTATGCATTTTTATGTTCTTTTTCCGTCCGACTTTTGACTTTTACTTCATTTTTTAGTGATATTTCTGAAATGTTTTGAAAGCTATGATGCCTATCAATAGGCTAGCTATATTTGGAGAATTTGAAATTCAAATTTAAATAGAATTTGAATTGATTTTGGGTTAAATTTGAATTGAATTCGTATTGAATTCAAGTTATCGATCTTGAGTTATCTTTCTTGTTTTTCATTGTTTTCGAGCACGGTTTTCATTAACCATTTTTGAAGTGATTTTTGAAATAAATGGACATTTCAAATTATTACTATATAGTATTTTAAAATTATTTTTCTAATATAAAATCTATTTATTTCCTATAATAAAGGAATTTAAAATATTGGTTTTATTAATCTTTTCGGCAAAAGGTTTTAAAAGCTTGTTTTCTCTAGTAAACTATTTTAAATATAAAACATACACTTCCACACTATTCGAACGTATGAGAAAGAGAATTAAATGATTTAGTAAAACACGTGTTATGGGACATGTGCGTTTACTATTTTGGTTAATTCCGGACTTGTACAATTGAAGCTATTTGAGATTATTGATTCTGAGATGTTTTGCCATTTTATGACGTATTTTGAGTTTTATAATTCCTATTTATTGGAATTATTTAAGATGGCCAATATTTGGCAAGTATTATGGTTTGAGATCTCCTATGTTGGAGTATGGTCGATGAGAACCATCACGATGTTTTATTTACTTGCTAATGATATAAGGAAAGTCTTGAGTATATGATTTCATATTTTTAGATTTATGGTTTATGAGGAACCATCACGATGTTTTCACTTGTCGATGAGATGAGACAAGTTACGATGCCATTTAATACTTGTCGATGAGATGAGACGAGTATGGTGTCTCTTTATCACTCGCCAATGAGACGAGGCGAGATATGATTTTCTGAGTTTTATGATGTTCCTAGTGTGGCGTCGACTAGCGGCTAGTAAACCGCTAAGTGCGAACGTGTGGTATGGGACACACGTTAACACTTTTCGGGTTCCTATCCGTAAGTTTGTGACACATTCACGATGTTTACCTAACAAAACTGCTTTGAGAGGTGTTAGCGACCTTGTCATGAGGACGAACTGCTTTGGGAGGTGTTAGCGACCTTGTTAGGGCTGACAAAACGGCTTGGAGTGGTGTCAGCGACCTTTTCAAGAGGACGAACTACTTTGGGAGGTGTTAGCCACCTTGTCTGAGGCTTCGGTCGTCTGAGTTTAGCACGTGCAACATTGCTTCGGCATTGCAATAGGGGATTTGGCCAATCTGGGTTTTTTGAGTTTTTTGTTTGATTGTGATTTCACCATTTTAAGATGTTTTATTACATCAATAGCCTAGTGCTATATGAGATGTTATATATATGGTGATTTCATTTATGATGTTTTGAATTCCTATCGAGTTCCTTGAGTTATGAGTTCTGATGATTTCATGATTTTATAGGATATTCTGGGTTTTGCCATTTTGGCGAGTTGAGATTGATATTTATATACATTTATACCGATGAGATAAGGTATAATTGAATTTGGAGATTCTTCTATATTTGATTTTTGGATCCTCCTATTTGAGAATGTTTTATGTTTGCCATTTTGGCGAGAGTTTGTATTGATTTTTCTCCTTTTAAGGAGATATGGTTCATGGAAACCATGTAGACATTTTATGATGTCGCCGATGATATGAGGCGAATGTTTATATTATTTGAGTATTATTATTGAATTTACCTCTTTTGAGGTCTTTGTATACTTAAGTGACATTAGTTCACTTAATTCATGGGTTGTATTCTTTCTGTTGCCTCTTCTCATTCGATAAGAATTATCATCTTGTATCTTATGCTTCATATTATCGTCTATCCTCATTAACTGATTGTTTTAGTTATACTAACCTGTGTATTTTGTACTCGAGTCAGACCGAGTTGTTTTAGGTTAGCTATCAGTTACGGGACTTAGCTTTGATGCATCTGCTTGGATATAAGCCTAGCACTTTTGTGCAGTTTATATTTCTTTCCGCTTGACTCTAATATTTATTTGATTAGATGTATATAGTGTGGTCTCTGTACCACTTTTGTGTATCAGTTTGTATCATACTGGGATGTATCTATGTATATGTATCTATGTATTTATGTATATGTATCAGTTTGTATACTGGGATGTCTCTGTTTGTAATTTCTACAGGTTCTAGAGGCCAAAACCTCCTCAAAGCTTCAACCTTTTAGCTACAAATCCGGTATTCGATCTTCATAAGCAAGGTGAGTTTGTCAACTCACATTTCTAGCTGAAACGAGGTTGCTAATGCAAAGATCTGGGTGAATTTATAGTTACTGTAGACAACTTCTATCAAGTTTTCATATAAAGTTTATATATTGTTTCTGTTGCTTCTTTGAGTAGTGATAACTTCTTAATTTCTTGATGAATTGCTGCCGGATCTTTTCCGGATCATAGTTTAGATGTTGTTTTATGTGCATGCAAAATTTCATAGCATTTCATCTTCATATGCTACCTCAAAGTCATGCTGCAACATCAATGCAAACCCAGATTTTTTCCCGTACACTATTTTCTGAGTTGTTGCAAACATGGCCTGAGTCCATGTTTGAGACAGCATCTCTTTCATTTATTGCTGGAATTCATCGATTCTTTTTTTTCTTGAAATAAAAAATTTTCTACTATATGCATACCAATTTTCAGCTCAATCCGAGGTGGTTTAGTCCTCTGTTTCATGCTTGAAAGTTGATCCGAGATGGTTTTCAGGCATGTCGATTTTGTTTTTGAACTGCTGCAAACATGGCCTGAGTCCATGTTTGAGACGGTGTAACTTTTTCATTTCCAGTCGGAATTCATTGATTCTTTTTTGTTTGAAAAATGAAATTTTTTAGTATGTGCATACATTTTCAGCACAATATGAGGTATTTTGATCTTCTATTTCAGGCCTGTTATTTGAACCCAAGATGATTTTCAGGCCTGGGCACATTTTTGTTTTTGAACTGTTGCAAACATGGCCTGACTCCATGTTTGAGACAGTGTAACTTATTCATTTCCAGTCAGAATTCATTGATTCTTTTTTTGTTTGAAAGATGAAGTTTTCTAGTATGTGCATACCAATTTTCAGTACAATATGAGGTCAGTTGATCTTCTGTTTCAGGCCTGTAATTTGAACCCAAGATGGTTTTCAGGTCTGGGCACATTTTTGTTTTTGAACTGTTGCAAACATGGCCTGAGTCCATGTTTGCGACAGTGTTACTTTTTCATTTCTAGTCGGAACTCATTGATTCTTTTTTGTTTGGAAGCTGAAGTATTCTACTATGTGCATACAAATTTTTAGTTCAATCAGAGGTAGGTTGACTACCAGTTTCATGTTCGAAAGTTGAACCCAGAGAAGATTTCAGACCTGGGTATTATTTTGACTATGCATTTTTATGTTCTTTTTTCGTCCGACTTTTGACTTTTACTTCATTTTTTGGTGATATTTCTGAAATGTTTTGAAAGCTATGATGCCTATCAATAGGCTAGCTATATTTGGAGAATTTGAAATTCAAATTTAAATAGAATTTGAATTGATTTTGGGTTAAATTTGAATTGAATTCAAGTTATCGGTCTTGAGTTATCTTTCTTGTTTTTCATTGTTTTCGAGCACGGTTTTCACTAAATCATTTTTGAAGTGATTTTTGAAATAAATGAACATTTCAAATTATTATTATATAGTATTTTAAAATTATTTTTTCTAATATAAAATCTATTTATTTCCTATAATAAAGGAATTTCAAATATTGGTTTTATTAATCTTTTCGGCAAAAGGTTTTAAAATCTTGTTTTCTCTAGTAAACTATTTTAAATATAAAACATACACTTCCACACTATTCGAACGTATGAGAAAGAGAATTAAACGATTTAGTAAAACACGTGGTATGGGACATGTGCGTTTACTATTTCGATTAATTCCGGACTTGTACGATTGAAGCTATTTGAGATTATTGATTCTGAGATGTTTTGCCATTTTATGATGTATTTTGAGTTTTATAATTCCTATTTATTGGAATTATTTAAGATGGCCAATATTTGGCAAGTATTATGGTTTGAGATCTCCTATGTTGGGGTATGGTCGATGAGAACCATCACGATGTTTTATTTACTTGCCAATGATATAAGGCAAGTCTTGTGTATATGATTTCATATTTTTAGATTTATGGTTTATGAGGAACCACCACGATGTATTCACTTGTCGATGAGATGAGACAAGTTACGATGCCATTTAATACTTGTCAATGAGATGAGACAAGTATGGTGTCTCTTTATCACTCGCCAATGAAACGAGGCGAGATATTATTTTCTGAGTTTTATGATGTTCCTAGTGTGGCGTCGACTAGCGGCTAGTAAACCGCTAAGTGCGAACGTGTGGTATGGGACACACGTTAACACTTTTCAGGTTCCTATCCATGAGTTTGTGACACATTCACGATGTTTACCAAACAGAACTGCTTTGAGAGGTGTTAGCGACCTTGTCATGAGGACGAACTGCTTTAGGAGTGTTAGCGACCTTGTTAGGGCTGACAAAACGGCTTGGAGTGGTGTCAGCGACCTTGTCAAGAGGATGAACTGCTTTGGGAGGTGTTAGCGACCTTGTCTGAGGCTTCGGCCATCTGAGTTTAGCACGTGCAACATTACTTCAGCATTGCAATCGGGGATTTGGCCAATCTGGGTTTTTTGAGTTTTTTGTTTGATTGTGATTTCACCATTTTAAGATGTTTTATTACATCGATAGCCTAGTGCTATATGAGATGTTATATATATGGTGATTTCATTTATGATGTTTTGAACTCTTATTGAGTTCCTTGCGTTATGAGTTTGGATGATTTCATGATTTTATAGGATATTCTGGGTTTTGCAATTTTGGCGAGTTGAGATTGAGATTTATATACATTTATACCGATGAGATGAGGTATAATTGAATTTGGAGATTCTTCTATATTTGATTTTTGGATCATCCTATTTGAGAATGTTTTATGTTTGCCATTTTAGTGAGAGTTTGTATTGATGTTTCTCTTTTTAAGGAGATATGGTTCATGGAAACCATGTAGACATTTTGGGATGTCGCCGATGATATGAGGCGAATGTTTATATTATTTGAGTATTATTATTGAATTTACCTCTTTTGAGGTCTTTGTATACTTAAGTGACATTAGTTCACTTAATTCATGGGTTGTATTCTTTCTGTTGCCTCTTCTCATTCAAAAAGAATTATCACCTTGTATCTTATGCTTCATATTATCATCTATCCTCATTAACTGATTGTTTAAGCTAGACTGAGGCGTGTATTTTGTACTCGGGTCAGACCGAGTTGTTTCAGGTTAGCTATTAGTTACAGGACTTAGCTTTGATGCATCTGCTTGGATATCAGCCCAGCACTTTTGTGCAGTTTATATTTCTTTCCGCTTGACTCTAATGTGTATTTGATTAGATGTATATAGTGTGGTCTCTGTACCACTTTTGTGTATCGGTTTGTATCATACTGGGATGTATCTGTTTATATGTATTTGTATATATGATGATTACTGTTCTGTAATGTGATATGCATTCTGTTATTGTATTTTGTTCTGATAGATCCATTAGCCACCTATAGTTTTGTATTAAGCATTTATTGGATATGTCGATCCACTTGAAATAGAAAAAAATATAGAGCATTTATCGACGTATGTAGTAGATGTTTAAGACAAGATTATAAATGGTCGCTCCTAACTAGCCCTATTCTCCGCATTAGCAGATAGAATTACCCAGTAATTCTCTTTGTTAATGTGGGTCTCAGGGTGGGGCATCGCATCTTCCACTCGAACGTACACGCTGGTTGGGAGTGGTTTTCGGATATATAAATCTAATCCCGGTCTCTCCATACCATCAACTGATAATTTCCGGTAAACTCAACCCCGGTTCTTTAGGAAATAAACAGTCAAAGATAAGATCGAAGATCGCCTCCTAACCGTTAGTGGACGGATTTCCTTATCATTGTCCTAAGAGAATGAAATGAGTTTATACGTACAGTATATCACCTTTGACGGTAATTGTACCATATAATTCCGACGTTTCTCCTAGATATTTCTAAATTTACGTTTTCGTCCAAATTTGATAGTTGGTTATTTAATTATCAAATAAACAAACATCCAATCATGGTTTAATTTCCATATGGGATCCCCTAAGCCTTTATTAATTCATTTTTATTAATAAAACCACTGTATAAATTTGATCAAAAGATATATTCAAAACACTATTTCCAAACCCCTTACATTTCCTTTATACTTGGAAAACATTTATATTTTTATCTTGACGGTATAAGTATATTACCAAAACATTTTACCTTTCATGCCTTGAAAACAAAATTATATACTTATCTTATCAGTATAAGTATATTTACAAACCTTTTAAAGTTTTCTTCTTTCCAAATCCCATATTAAATAACCAAACATTTCTTCCAAATGAAACATTATGCTTATCCTTTATCAAAAATTCCCTTTGTAAAAGCTCATCTCATATTTCAATTAATTTATAACTTTCAAAATAAAGTTATAACCCACTTTTATAAACCCTTAAGTTAATTTATAAACCTCTTTCCAAATCTCTGAAATGATTTATAAACCTTTTTCCTATTTTTAAAACTCTTTATATAAACCTTTCTATACTCCTTTATAAAATATCCTTTATAAATATCATTTACAAAACATCGTTTGTAAAACACCTTAATAACCCTTTTCGATAGTAAAAACCCCATTCTATAAACATGTTCTCATTTATAAATACCTTGAAAAACTATTTATAAACCCTTAGCCTCAAATATATTAAAGAATTAAAGTAAATTCAAAACCATACTTTATAAATTCCAAATGATGCTTGGCAATCCCAATGATACTAATTTAAGTTACCATTTAATTTTAATTCGATTCCCAACTCACATAATAGTTATTTACATAAGATACCATATATGTAAATACAGTTCATATTCAATTAAAGAATAACATGTTAATATAACTAATTAGCATAAACAAGTCTAAATAAAATAACAACAGGATGCTAATTTATCCTGCTAAATAGATGTCCAAACAATTCAATCAATAATTTATAGTAGAACGGAAATCTATTCTGCTTAACACATGTCCACACAATCAAATCACTTACACTATAGCAGAATGGTGTTTTGTTCTGCTAACGGATGTCATTTAATTCTCCTAATTATATGTGTTACTTAAGGGTCCAGACAAGAGAACCTTTGATTTGGAATCAGTTCGCTTTAAAAATAAAATCTATTTAAAACACATTCGTTTCAGTTTTAAATCATCTTTGAAAAGATTTAAATAGATTTAATCAACTTAAACCCTAATTAAATCTTAATTAACCCGAATTAAATCAAGATTAAATCATAACTAAATTCTAACTAGTCTTAATGAACTTGATTAAGTACTAATTAACTCCCTAATGCAATTTGGTTAAGGTTAAATCAAATTGTTTAAAAGTTAAACCCTAATTAATCAAGTATTAATTAAATATTCTATTAATTAAATAAATAATTAGTTAACCATTAATCTTAATTTAATAATTATTAATCACTTAATTACTTCTTAACCATATAAAACATTAATTAAAACTTTATTAATTAATTAATAGTTATTAACTTAACTTAAGTGATGATTAACCTTTAATCACCTTCTTAATTACCAATTAAGCGCTATTTACCTTTTAATTAACTAATTAATTAAATAAATAAATAATTAGATTACAGCTTAATTACTATTTAATATTACTAATTAAGTTTGAAAAACTTTGTGCACTAATTTCAAATAAAACAAATTTGAAATAGAAATTCAAACCTCTGCCAAATTGCATCCATAGTGATTGTCGTTATGAGTGCAGTTTGCTCTAACCCACCTTTAAGTGAAGCCACTTTACTAAAACCATACTATTTCATGATTGAAACATACCTTAATAAATTTTCACACTTAAAACAAATTACGCAAACTTTAACCAAAATCTAAACTTTAAACTCTTGAAACGAGTTTGATTTCAAATCTGAACTCAAATCCGTCGTGACTACATACAAGGTTTCAACTTTGTTTTCAACCCATCATGACTATAGTCAAGTTCATATCATCCCTTTATATTCACACATCACATTCATGCAACAAATTGTATACATATACCAATATATATACAATTACTAACATTGCAATAACACATCAATTTGAGTGCTAACACTAACCCATACATTAGAACTTATCATCACATTTCAAACCTGCCAAGATCCAACATATATATAACATACATATAGCTAAGGATCAACAAAACAGATAAAGGAAAGTTCCTTCCAAAAGATTAGGAATTTACTCACCGAAAGCTATCCAAACTCTCGCTAAATTAGAGTATGAAATAGCACTTCCATTCCTAAGCAACAAGATGGAGTCTTGAACCCTAAATGCACTTGGTAGGCTCGACCTTGAAGGGAAGAGGAAGCGAGACTTGTGTTGGTAAGGTGGAGCGACTTCGGATAAACATCGAATTCTCAATAATAACCTCAAAAATAGGTCATTTTGCAACTGATTTTTGGGCTACCTACTCATGAAATTTCCCAAAGCACTCAAAGAGAAAATTATTGGACTTTCTTTTCTCTATCATTTCAATAAAAGAATCACTCATTTCGATTTGATTTGAAGAAGTTATGGTCCAAAGAATATGGACCATTTTCGGAATTTAAATTATAAGCTCAAAATTGCTTTGTAAAGAATTGGTGTTTTGACAAAGCTTTGATAGAAATTTAAAAAAGTAGTCAACTAATATGTTGTAGCCACTAAAATTTCACACGGTTTCCATAAAAGAAAAACTCCATTTGAATTGGAAATGAGGAAGAAAATGTTGGTGGAATGAGGAGGAAAAATGAAGAAACATATGAGCTATTTATAAGCAAGATTTCACACCTCATCATTTTGTCAAGTCACATCGCTCTCTTCTTCCCTTCATATGTCACATTTCCTCCCCTCTCTAGTCATATCACCTAAGTAATGATGGTTAATGATGATAACCCTAAGATGTGACAAGAGATAAGTATATATATATATAAGTTTATTATTTTTAAATTTATGAATTTTCACATCACTCTCTTTATATATATATAAGTTTAATTATTAATTAACTAAGATGTGAAAAGAGATAATTATGGTTAATGATTACAGATATAAGACAAGAGAGGAATATATATATTTATATATATAAGATTATTATTTTTAAAACAACGTCTTGTTACATCACTTACTAATCCAAATTAACATAAGATAATTTATTTCTAACTGTATTATTATTTAGTTAATTAACTCATATATATATATATATGTACATATAGTGCACAAAGATGAACAACGTTCCCGATAACTTTCCGGTGTTCAAAGGTTGAAATTTCGGAAAACGATCTTTGGTCACATTTTCTGTTTTTCTACGAACTATTTAATTTAGTAAACAAATTTTGAAAACAATTTTACCATCTTTATTAATTAATTAAAATGAGTTTATTTTCATTATAAAACCTATATATTGAATATTTAAAATTAATTAAATATTCACTAATTAAAGCGGTGAAATTCCGGGTCGTTACAAGATACATAGTCTGTAGTCCCTACTAAGTAATGTAAATTACTTTTAACAGCATGAAAGTGTGATTATTTAGGATTAGACCGGAGCCCGGCGCATATACAAACACTCATTATAATATCTTGTCTACTGGAAGTTAAATACAGTAACGACCCTAACATTTCTATATAATTTTTGTTCTATGTCTTTACCATTTTCCTCTCAATCTAAGTGTACATTTTGACTTCTTAGAGTTGGTATATAACCCATATTTTCAACATTAAATCTCTTTAGTAATTCCTTACACTATATTTATTGATCTAAGAAAGTGCCATGTTCTATTTTTTGACTTGTAAGCCAAGAAAATAATTTAATTCTCTCAAATGTGACGTTTCAAATTAACTTATCGTAATGTTAGAAAACTCGATGCATATGTTATCGTTAGTTGAAATAATAGCATCAATATATATTAAAAAAAACTAATATATCTTCTTTATTTCGTTTAATAAAAAGTGTAGAGTCTACATTCCCAATTTCAAAACCTCAACTTAATAAATAAGTTTTAAGTCGATCATACCAAGCACGAGGTGCCAATTTTAGACCATAAAGAGCCGTTTTAAATTAATAAACATGGTTAGGGTATTATTTGTATCGACCCAGAATTTCATTCATTTGAATTTGGTATATTTGATTGATTTTAAATATTGAAAAGTTAATTTTATAAATTAAATAACTTAGATTATAAATATAATGGGTATTGGAATATTTGGAATTGTTTAAATAATTAAATCTTGAATTTTATGTGAATGAAAATGATTTCGAAATGTTGATTTAAATTCTATTTGAATAAGAATGATGATAATAAACTTTTATGTTTAAATTAAAAGTGAATAAACTAGTTTTAACAATAATCGTTTTAATTAACGTGTGAAAATAGCCTTCCAGGACACTCTCTTGGATTTCGACGAAACTAGTGCCATCGAATCCGTAATAGTGAGTTATTATATATCATCGAATTTCGGGTTGATTGGATGTATCGTATGGTTGTGCGAGACCGAAATGCATAGAAATCAATTTCAGAAATTTATAAGTTAATTGGGTTTAAAAATCTATCTTCTATATATGATCGAATTAGGTCTCAAGACTGGTTCCATTGTATTTTGGAATAGGGGTATTTACTATAAAATGCTAGCAACACGCCTTGATTGGAGTTCGAGATTGCTAAGCTATATGGCATCCAATATTATTATATAAATAATAATATATATTCTATATTATCACCATACTCCCCACGTTCTCAAAGCCATACCCCACGTCGTGTATACCATCCCTCCATCCCCTTTATAAAACCATCTCAGTGGATGAAATTTAAAACCTCCCTTTCAAAAATAAAAATCAAAGCCAATTCTTAACTAAAATTCACAAAATTGGATTCGTTGGAATGGGTGATTGAGAGCTTCGATCCAATGCCCAAATTGTTGGTGTTCGTTTTGTTTTGGGACGGCCATATATCTATGGCCGACTATGGCTTTGAAGTTGGTGGTGTTTTAGGGCAAATTAGGTGAAGTGATGGGTAGATTCGAACTCAAGGAGTGGAGTAGCACCTATGGCCGAAGTTTGGGCTCCGATGAGCTTAGTGTCAAATCACGACATGGGTAAGGGGTAGGACTACTGCTATGTTGGATTATGGGGGAGGGTTGTAGACGTGGAGTTTGAGGTGGGATGTGAAGCTCTTGAGAAGTGTGGTTCGTCGGAGTTGATGGTTTTCGAATTCGTGAAGGATTGAGCAAGAGAGGGAGAGGAGAAGAATTCGACCTTGATTTGGTTATTGTACATGTATATACAGAGAGAGAAGAAGATTTGGGAGGGAAGGAACTAGCGAGGGTAATTAGTGGAGATAATTTTGTGATTAGTGTATATATTATATTATTAATGTCGTCAATCTTATAACCATGATAACTTTTGCGTACGAGGTCCAAATTGAACACGGTCAGTCGCGTTAGTTTCATATCGACGAATACTATGTTAACGAACTGGATTGGTAGGAATTGGAGCTTGTAGGAATTTATGTTAAAATGGTACGCCCGTTCGATTTTTATTAAAACTGGAATGCTTTGGCGATTATTGGAATTTTCGGTGAGTTAAACTCACCTCTTTGGCCCACTTATATTTTATATAAGTATGGATAAATTTTTATTGTTGACAGTTGTTGTTTGTTTAGATTATTTACTGTATTTATAAGTTGGTTGGATATTCCCACCCCTGAAGTAGATGAGACATTATACGTTTCCGTGTATGAGCGGATGACCATTAGTATACGATCCCATCTCGAAGCGGTTGATTTATATTTTCTGATTATATACTGTATGTGATGCAGGGAGACAAGTTGGAGGGATCCAACAGGATTCCTCATCAGCTGTTGATTTTTATTTACACACACACAGATATATATATATATATATGTCTATATATGAGTTGAGGTTTAGGGGGATAGGTTGGAGGGATCCAATGGGATTCCTCAATTTTACTTTTCGTATATTATGTTATATGATCTGTTGGAAATTATATTGTGAATGGTTGAAGTGATATAGTTGTTAAAATGTGCTTTGAAATCCCTGAAATTAAACATGTGTTTAAATTGGATAAATCAGGATATATATATATATATTAAAAATATATTGGGTTGTTTACACTTGTTTTAGCATGTTGGACATAAATGGGTAACTTGGGAAGTTATTACCATTAAATAACAAGTGGTGATGGAAATATTTGATTTAATAAAAACAACGACTTTTACTTTATATATATTTTTTCAAAAATCTTTTTAAAATAATTTTGTAATAATTATTAAAGTAATTAAATAAAGAAGTTTTTAGTTTAAAAATGCTTTATAATAAATTCTGAATTTCAAACGTAAAGGATTTTCATTTTAAACATGTCTTATGGATTTTAAATTAGTATTTTCAAGAGGTGTTTAATACAAATGTTTTAAATAATAATATAATAGTTCTTAAAGTATTTTTAATAGTATAATAGTTTTTAAAGCGTTTCTAATAATATAATAGTTTTTATATATTTTAGGTATATATATATATATAGTTTTTAGTTAACAAGTTAAATATTTTATGTAAGGTAAATAATTTTTTTTATTATATCATCTTTTTATATCTTTCTTAATATTAAATATTTTACCTTATAAATAAATTAGTGTATGTATATCAAAACATTATTTTAAGTAGTTTTAACATATTAGTAAGTATTTTAAAGTATTTATATATATATATATACAAGTTTTAAGTATTAAATTAAATATTCCATCAATATAATAAAAAAAGGATCTGGGTTCTAACACTTAAGTTAAATAAATGGTTTAGGAAAGATTTAACTAAAAGTGTAACATCTAAATTTATAAATGTTAGACATGCTTGATCTTTAAATAAATGTTTTGAAGATTAATTATAAAGATATGTAATGGTTTTGGGGTTGTTGTAAACAATGTTGTAACAACACTTGTTTTTAATCCTTATTATTAATTATATTTGGGGATATAACCAAATATTTACTAATGGATATTTAGTGGAAAAGTACAAGTAAACGGTTTTGGGTTTGTCGTGACAATTGTTTTTAGCAACACTTGTCTTTAACCCTTAAATGTAATTAAAACTTTAAAAAAGAGTTTTAAAGATAATGATTAAATGGAATGGTTTGGATTTGTAGTAAACAATGTTTTAGCAACATTTATTTTTAAACACTTCAATTATAACTTGGAAACATTATAAAAATATTAAGATCTTTAATACTGAAATTTTAAAGATAATAACAAGTATAGGAATCTTTTATAAAAAAGATGGAGTATGTTGTATGTTTAATTAATAAAAGAAAAGGAGTTTATTATAACAATGTTTTGGTGGTGGTAATTGTTTTAATCTCTTTAATTATATTTTAAAGTAAATAAAACTTGTTAAGTAATTTGTGAATACTCTTATACCATTGGAATAAGTATATGAATACTTTTTAAGTATTGAAAAAGGTATAAGTGAGAATTTAAAAAATATATACAAGTATATAAAGGGTGTTTTAATTAATAAAGGAGTATTAATTAATAAAGGAAGTTTTGACTAATAAAAGAGAAGTTTTATTAGATAAAAATATGTTTTTCTAATAAGAAGGGTTTTTAATTAATAAAAGATTAATTAATTAAAAAGGAATTATAAGTCGTTTATGTGACTTGACCATACCTCACATGAAATGATAGTGCGGGTATGTTTACTTGCTTATGAGAAAGTATTTGGGACTTAGTTCCCTTATGCGATCATTCTCATTATTGTTGAATAAGACCACATTCATTGACTCAGTCTTGGAGAAACTGGGGTCGGTAAGTGTTCTACTTACCGAAAACCACTTCAAGGCTGAGATGCAGGTTCTCTGTTTTGGAAGTGAATGATGGAAACCATGTGTGGTTCTGGAATCTGTTGAGATGATATGATCCATATGGGATTCAATATGTGATTGAGTTTTGTTGAAAACTCATGTGAAGATGCCGAACGTAGCCTCAACATCGGGAAATGACTAAAGACAGAGTATGATGCATGATCTTGGGGTTTAGCTGACCCATGAGGAGTACATCAACTACATATCTAGAGTATGCTTATCGATATGTTGTGCATGGGGAGTTGATGATACTCAGTACACATTATCCACAAGAGTGTTTGGATGATGGCCCAGTTGTATTTACCTTATGATATATTTTATCTAGAGATATACGATGCTTGGAAGGTATTTTCTGATCCTTGTCATAGGAGTTCGGTCTCATTGAGGAGGTCTCAATGAAAAATCCATTTATATGAACGTACCTTAGCGGTTTTGTTTGTATACCTAAATATGCTGTCAAATGTAATCAATGTAACCATTTCAGTTATGATTTTTATTTATATTAAACACCCTAGACAATATTATAATATCACTAAATTTTCCTATAAAATGGTTCGGTTATCATAAGGTAAAAACCATCCGTACTTATTCGCAGAGTGGTCTTACGAGATACCTTTATTTCAAAAAGATTTTATAACATTAAATAATTCATATGACTTGAGTTTTCTCACGCTGGTTTACCAAACTGATCCGGGTGTTATTTTCCCTATAATGTTCGGGTCAGCCCCGTGTATATTTCTAGGTTTCATTGATGATCATTGGAGCTCTTGGAGAGAGGAGCTGGATGATTTCCTACCATAGATTTTATTTCCACTAAATTGCTTTGTTTATATTTATCAGCAATTGTAAGGACAGGTTATAACTGTACAGGCTGATGATAGGTTAGTTTTTATCCAATTGTTATATATGTATATTAAAATGTTCTTTTTCGTATAAGTATCATTCTGATATTATACGTTATCGTTCCACTGTGAGATTCTAGTATTATGTTCTCCTCTTTCTTGTTCTTTTTCTTTTTATTATATTACCCTAACATTCTGTCTTTCCAGCACTTGGGTGCTCGGTACATGAATACTGTGGATGTATTAATCTCGACATTTGAGGATTGAAAGGGCGACTATTACATTGCTCATTTTCAAAAAGCGGTGGTTGTTCAACAATAACATTTCTTTAATAAATCCATTTAGAAAAGCACTTTTAATATCCATATGAAAATGTTTTATGTTGTAGTGACATGCCAAAGAAAATAAAATACGTATAGCTCCTAATCTTGCAACAGGGGCAAAAGTCCTGTCGTGGTCTATTCCTTCTTCTTGGTTATATTCTTGGGCAACTAATCTGGCTATACTATGTATAATACCCCAGTTTTCATCGTGTTTATTCTTAAATACCCATTTAGTTCCTATTACATATTGATTAGTAGATCTTGGAACTAAATCCCAAACATCATTATGCTTAATTTGATTAAGTTCTTCTTGCATAGCCGAAATCCAATATTCATCTTTACTTGCCTCTTTATAATTTTTGGTTTCCAAATTTGAAATAAAAGCAACGTGACTCAATTCATTTAGCTGTCTTCTTGTTAAAACTCTAGTTTTAATATCACCAAGTATATTTGTTTAGGGCGGCCTTTCAATAATTTTGGTGGTGATCTTAAAATAGTTTTTTTCTTCATTTGTAGTATTATTATAGACTTCATTTTCAACCACATTATTAGTAGTGCTTTCATTTGAAATATCATTTATTGGTTCATTGGAATTTTCCAAAGTAGATGGTTGATTCTTATTAATTTCCAAATCATCACCTATATTTGTATAAGTTTCATTAAAAGATACGTGTAACGACCTGATATTTTCAACCATTCACATCCGCACATGTCGAACTTGAATTGCTCAAAATATTATATTGTTAATTTATATTTGGCAGAACTCAACATATACAGTAAATAAATCAATCACAGAATCACAGACACAGAGTAATATAACAATAAGCAGTGGAAATAAAAGAATAGCAGTTCATGAAGCTACTATATATATAAATAGAGTTGAAACAAGATACAACAGAAGTCTCGAATACATAGAAGTCTCGATACAATAATCAAATATAAATCTGAATACATTACGGGATTCAACTGAATAACTGAAAGCTGAATAGATGTAGATGGATCTCCAAGCGAAGCTCCAAAGCTCCAAAGACGAGTCTCAAATGCTGTGACACTCAGTCTGACCCGAGCATAAAGCAAAACAAAAAACACTCGAGTCAGGATTAACATTCTTATAACAATAAATCCAACTCAAGTGAAATATCAACTGAAATACAAGTAACTCAAAGGATGTTTGGGATAACCATCCTCTAAGGATCCGTGGAACTATCTATTACGTAGTAATATACGATATTATAATATGTCTATAGTAAAGTAAAAGTATCAAAATAGCGTTAAGGAATTACCCATATCCCCCTTAACACATTTTATATATTCCCGTAGTCTATACAATGCCGTACACTCCTCCGTAAACTGGAGGTTTACCCAAAGGACATCACATAGGTATGGTACAAAATAAACTCGTAGAAGGCGCGCTAGGACATGCGACAAGGCACTCGAGGCAATGCCAGGGTAGATATACCATTTGCACTCCCGGACTGGTGGTAACGCATGGCAGCTACTATCGCCCACCTCGTGACACACTCCCAAATCAAATCGAGGGTGCACCATATCACATCACAAAAGCAATAGAATGGTATCGAAGAAATTTGTCCGATAGGAGGAATGACCTCACTTGGCCCGGTATAGCTCCTGTTTTAGCCACATCAAGCTGACTCACGGGAGTCAGGGTCACGTAAATACCATATAGAGTCGTCACCAAACCATCCTACTTCATTCTGAAATCTCCACCACGTGCACAGTTGTCAAAGTGGTTTTCGGTATTGGCAGAGAGTATGACAATATCCGATCCCGGTCTCTTTAACAACCAAACGTTATTATAACACCGTGGTCATTTTATTTCAAATCATATTTCAAAGCCAAAATATCATGTCTATTTCAAAACCATATTAATACGATATCATTATCCGTTTCCAAAATCATAATACTTTCCAAAATTTTAACACTTCTGAAACTATAACATTTCAAAACCATAACACTTAGGAAATCATAACACTTAAGAAATCGTAACACTTGGCACTTGGAAATCATAACACTTTGGAAATTCATAGCACTTTAAAAAAAATTCATAGCACTTGCACTTAAACAGTTTATATAATAACATAGTATATATATTAAAATAGTTTATATAATAAAATAGTTTATATAATAAAATAGTTTATAAAATAAATAATTAGTATATTAAAATAGTTTATATTAAAAATTTATAAAGTAGAATATATAAATAGTTTTAAATATAATTTAAAACACTTTATATAATAAAATGGTTTCCTCAAAATTCACAAATCCATTCGAATTAACTCAAATTCCAAATCCCATTTAAATCAAATCTCAGTTTTCATTTCAATTCAATTCAAGTCTCGATAAACCATTTTATATTGATTTCAAATATAAACTACAAATTAAACCATTTCAACTTCAATAGATTTCAAGGCTTTAAATATTCAACATTTTCAAAACAAAATTTGATAATTTCATCATATCTCAATTTAACTTCATTATTATTTAGTTTTGAAATATCCTCTTAATAAAATCCAGTACCATTCAAATAAACTTCAAATTACAAATAAACTAAATATTTTCTTCAATTTATTTAAACATGAAATATTCATTTAATCACTTTAAATCAAAATCTAAAATTTTGAACCTTTATAAAATAACATATATATATAATATTAAAAATCAATATTTATGTAAAACCATATATATATATATCATTTTTAAAACTGTGGAAATCATTTCAATATATATATATAGACCAACGGTGTTTGTATATAATTTTCTATTCTATGGTCAAGTGATACAGATATCTACCATTTCAATCTGTAATTTAAATATATACGGGTATATATCTTTTCAACCCGCAATCCCAAATTCAATTCAATGAAAATCGCTTGGGTTTATCATTTCAACCTATAACAATTTTCTCATATTCTACAAGACCGTTCGGGTATGTATCATTTCAACCCATAGGGAATTCTATACTAACAAGGAACTTGCAGAGTGACAGCATATATGACAATAATATAATAATCAACAACATGCATATATCATTAGTGATAAATAAATAACAGATCATGGTGTCAGATGTCAAAGGTGAACAGATACAGATATATAACAATTTAAATAAATAACAGCAGCATATTCCAAATATTGTCGTTTCAATTGAAATCAAATTTAATAAATATAAGAACGTTAATCGTGAGTGATTGCTCACCTTTCGAGGCTAGAGATGAACGGGAATGAGATGAGTTACGAATTCAAGCACGAATCCCAAAACAAAGCTAAATTGACACGAATTCGACGGACAAACTGATAAATATGAATCGATGAGAAAATCAATCAGTTTGATATTGAATGAACAAAATATATACAGTAGTATTATTATTAATTTCCTTAAAACAAATTTTCAAATTTTAAATACGTATTTGCAATGACATACTACATTTAAATTTAAGTTAAAGCATATACTTTCTCAAACCAAATTTTAAAAAAAAGAAAACATATACACAAAATCTCCATATTAAATACGTAATAAAAGTAGTACAGCTACTATATATTATATATATATAATACTCATATTATTACTTATTATATTATTATATTTTTCCATAAAACCACAACATTTTTAAGTTCCAACAGATCGTATGTATATACTTATATAGATTCATATATAGTACAAAACAAGTCATATCCCTCTTGTGTAAAATATATATATATGACTGTTTTATCAAAGCAAATATATAAAGGTAAACTTAGTATATATATTCAAACCCAAACTGCAAATATAAACAAATACAACCTTTACAAAAAGATATATATAAACTTCTTTAACGTATTGTTTATAACCAAGATAGTTTACATATATTATATAAACAGAAGTCGACTTCTCCAAAAAGCAGAGAAGGTGAAAACAGTAAAAGGAAGATGCAAGATCGAATATAAAATCCATATCATACTTTAATACATATTATATAGATCAGATGTAAACAACTACACAACCAGTACCAAGTTACAACTATATATATAAACCTTTTGCAACATTGTATATATATATATATAACTAACCCAATTCTATATATAGTCAAATAGATTTTTTCTTATAGGTAATTACATATATATTACTATATATAAACTCATGTAGTTAGTATATTTTATAATTCAAGTAAACTAACAGACAGTACATCCTATAGGTATATTAACATATATAGCTAACATATTGTATTTTATCATAACGGCTAGCATATATACCAAATCTTATAACCTACGTAACATATAAATATTAGCAGTCGCTAAATCTAATTAAAATATTACTATAAATTTGTAGACATTTAAACATATCATCTTATGGCAAAGCAGGCTTCGGTTTAACAAATATGCTAGCTACAGATACACTTACTATATGTAGCTTTAAAATATAACGTACTCATATTATACATATATATATATATATAGTTTATACAAACGAACATATACATACAAATATATATAAGTACCTCATATATATAAGAAGAGAGGCCGGCGGTGAGGCAAGCTAGGGGTGTGGTCGAGCATGCTTCGGCCATGAAAAAATGAAGGGACGAGGTCGGAGCACGCGGGCACGGAGGCAGAGGTTGAGGGGGAGGAACAAAGCTTGGTACGGCGGAGACGTGGTGTGCCTGGCTGCGATGAACGAAGCCGGAGATGGAGGAATTTGGGATTGCGTGGATAAGAGGGATGAATGAGCTTCAGGCAAATATAACTGTTCATCTTATTTTTATATTGTATTCTTCACCAGAAAGCAAAGGAGATTAAAAGAAAAAGAAGAACTACAGGAAAAGAAAAATGGAGAACAAAATGAAATGTACTTGTTTGCTTTAGAAATGAACAGTGAGAGAAAAATTTGTAAGTCTAGTGAATTATTTATATATAAAATAAATGAATTTCAACGGTCCTGACCTACTATTCAGGTGAATATTATTATTAAAGCAATAAATTTTTGTTTGCGCAGCACGTTTGAAATTTGATACCCAAGGAAAGAGTAAAATCAAAATTTACGGTACCGTTACAATGAACTGTTCAATCGTTTTGCCGCGTATCAGACACAAAAATACGGAAATGAATATACTACTGAGATCTGCACGACAAGGCGAACCGAACGGTATACAGATATCAGTGGTACGATCATCGTACCAAAAATCGATATCGGCACCGAAAATGCTACAAATCTGTCGAAAATAAGATAAACGGAGAAAGAGCAGTCCAAATTTGAAGAAACGAAATATGACGTATCACTCAGAAGATGATTTACAAATTTATTGTATAAAAATATTCAGTTTTGAAAAATATTTTATTATCATCAATTATTAACTGATTTAAATTTAAATAAAACTACATAAGAAAATAAACTTCCATATTATCTGATGAAAATTTACCATTTGCTATGTTTAAATAGACGTATTCAATTATTAAATTTTTATTTTCAAAATTCAATTATTTTAAAATTTTACAAAATTCCAGTTAATTACGTTATTAAAACTATTAAAATTCACGGGTCGTTACATTCTCCCCCACTCAAAACTTTTCGTCCCCGAAAAGGAAGGAATTAGGAGATTGGAAACAACTGGATGAAAAATAGATTGAAAATACATATCACAACAATTAATTCAAACCCATATGAATTTCGATTTTATATTAATTAATATTCAATAGTTTGGATTAATCTATTTTATTCAATCCATAAATAGTCATTAAATTCAAAATTGTTAGTTCAAACTGTTGATTCAAGCCATATAAATTTCATTTTAAAAAAATGGTTTATATTCAACTAATTTGATTTCAATTCATTTTATTTAATCAATCAAATTTATTATGTTCACATTTGATTGGTTTCAATTTCATATATTTTCATTCGATTGATTTGTTTCACATTTATTAACATTTATTTTAAAAATTCACAACAAAATTTGTTTTATTTTACCCATTTATTAAATTTATTTGATCAACCATAGTTAATTCCACCCCAACATTCAACTTCAACTATTCAAAACCATATAGATTTAAATTTTAAATAAATTAATATTCAACAATTTGGTTTAATCCATTTTATTCAACTAATAAATAGTCATTCAATTTTAAAATTTGTTTTTCTTTCATTTTATCAACATTTCTTCCAAACAAATTCATTTTTAAATTAACTCATTTATTTTATCCATTTACCTTCAGTTGAGCTGATTCCACTAAAATTCAAATTTAAATTACCTAAATAGTACTTCTCTTAATTTATTTAAATTTATTTCACTTAACATATTCTCTCAACATATATTAAGTGTATAAGTATACCATAACCATATTTTCCCACCAAATTAATTCCCTTTTTATTATTAAATCTATTATCAGTAAAATTCCTTGATAAAATATCATTTTTGATCTCCTATTACTTATATCATAGTGTATATTATCCAATTACATTCCAATTACATTTAAACTTTTCCAGGTAAGTTATATTAATGTTTTTTAATGAAATTACACACTATACAAATTTTCTTTTATTTACAACATTTTATTACAATTTATCACTTAAGTTTCTTCTTGTACAACCCTTTATTATAGCCAAACATTTTAACTTTTTGAATATTTTAGGCAAGTTATATATATATTAGAATGCAATTTAGTGTTATACAGATATGTTTGTTCGAATTCATTATTTCAGGTTGGTTAAACTTCATTTATCATTTCTGATATTCCAATTACACAAACATTTCACCTTATTTCAATAATTGAAACCATTTCTTAATATAAAACTTAAGATTCAAATTTCCGGTTTCACTTCAAATTATTTTGAAATAATTATATACATATATATATTTTATAAATCAACTCATATTCAAGAAATTCAAATCAAATCCATTTTCCAAAACAAAAGTGTAGCAAAGCTACTAAGTGGTCTCTCCACTTTGAGACTCGAAAATGAATGTCGATGATGCTGCAGTCATCACCGAAAATTATTTTCCAGCGACAAAGAGGAGAGCACTGACTTCTTCATTTAAAATACTTTGGAGACAATTTCTATTCAATAAACTTCCAAAATATATTCCAAACTTTAAAAACCAAATCTTCTTGAAAATACCGGAAATTGAATTCTCAAATTCATAATTTCATTTAAAATTTCAAATCAAATTATAAACCATGTTTTTATAAATTCATTTATTTATATCATGTTGCAATAGTCAATGGTTTACAAAACAATAATTAAAAGTCAAATATTATCATTTCTAACAACCAATTCATTTAACTATTGAATTTCAGAAATTTTATACTTATATATATACTATAATCATACAAAATTAATTTTTTTATTTACCAAATTTGAAAACAATATTGTGTTAGTTTGCTTTGTTCAAGTGTTTTGGAATTCCTATCGATAACGTCGATCAGACGAATCGATCGAAACCCAAAATTCAAACTTAACAACTCAAACAAAACACAATAAAACCCTTTTACTATTAATTACAAATACACTCCCTCACTCGATTATTCAAGAATGGATTTCAAATCAGGGATAGAGATCCAAATTAGAGGAACTCTGATCAAGAGGATTATAATTGTAAGATAAGCTCGAAACGAAGATAGGATGATTAAATAACAAAAGAGAAAAGATGGATAGACTTAGATATATCGCGGCTGACCTTAACCGAGTCAACCGTGACTTCAAGAATTTAGATTGATGCAGAATTCTGAGGCAATCGACCTCCGATCACAAAAGATAGAATTCGGGCGTAGCAAAACATAGCAGCATCTAAACCGAGGATACAGAAATCTCCGGTGAATCAATGCCAGTTGTAAAGGAGTTTCACCCCTTTACAAATCATAGAGTGAAGCTATGGGGTACTCCAGAATCAAAACATGAATAGGGAGAGATAAGAATGAATTTTAGAACAAAGGGAAGTGTTCCAAATTTCAAAGGAAAACCTAATCAAAGAGGAGAAAATTCAAGCTCGAATGAAGGTGATTCTGTAATTAAATTTACTTTATATGCTAAGTTTGCCTAAAACCAGAGCTCTGATACCAACTCTAACGACCTGATATTTTCAACCATTCGCATCCGCACATGTCAAACTTGAATTACTCAAAATATTAGATTGTTAATTTATATTTGGAAAAACTCAACATATACAGTAAATAAATCGATCACAGAATCACAGACACGGAGTAATATAACAATAAGCAGCGGAAATAAAAAAGTAGCAGTTCATGAAGCTACTATATATATAAATAGAGTTGAAACAAGATACAACAGAAGTCTCGAATACATAGAAGTCTCGATACAATAATCAAATATAAATCTGAATAAATTACGGGAGTCAACTGAATAACAGAAAGCTGAATAGATGTAGATAGATCTCCAAGCGAAGCTCCAAAGCTCCAAAGGTGAGTCTCAAATGCTGTGACACTCAGTCTGACCCGAGTGTAAAGCAAAACACAAAATACTTGAGTTAGGATTAACAATCTTATATCAATAAATCCAACTCAAGTGAAATATCAACTGAAATACAAGTAACTCAAAGGATGTTTGGGATAACCATCCTCTAAGGATCCGTGGAACTATCTATTACGTAGTAATATACGATATTATAATATGTCTATAGTAAAGTAAAAGTATCAAAATAGCATTAAGGCGTTACCCATATCCCCCTTAACACATTTTATATATTCCCGTAGTCTATACAATGCCGTATGCTCTTCCGTAAACTGGAGGTTTACCCAGATGACATCACACAGTTACGGTACAAAACAAACTCATAGAAGGCGCGCTAGGGCATGCGACAAGGCACTCGAGGCAATGCCAGGGTAGATATACCATTTGCACTCCCGGACTGGTGGTAACGCATGGCAGCTACTATCGCCCACTTCGTGACACACTCCCAAATCAAATCGAGGGTGCATCCAATCACATTACAAAAGCAATAGAATGGTATCGAAGAAATGTGTCCGATAGGAGGAATGACCTCACTTGGCCCGGTATAGCTCATGTTTTAGCCACATCAAGCTGACTCACTGGAGTCAGGGTCACATAAATACCATATAGAGTCGTCATCCAACAATCCTACTTCATTCTGGAATCTCCACCACGTGCATAGTTGTCAAAGTGATTTTCGGTATTGGCAGAGAGTATGACAATATCTGATCCCGGTCTCTTTAACAACCAAACGTTATTATAACACCGTGGTCATTTTATTTCAAATCATATTTCAAAGCCAAAATATCATGTCTATTTCAAAACCATATTAATACGATACATTATCCGTTTCCAAAATCATAATACTTTCCAAAATTTTAACACTTCTGAAACTATAACATTTCGAAACCATAACACTTAGGAAATCATAACACTTAGGAAATCGTAACACTTGGAAATCATAACACTTGGAAATCATAACACTTTGGAAATTAATAGCACTTTTAAAAAAATTCATAGCACTTCCACTTAAACAGTTTAGATATTAACGTAGTATATATATTAAAATAGTTTATATAACAAAATAGTTTATAAAATAAATAATTAGTATATTAAAATAGTTTATATTAAAAATTTATAAAGTAAAAAATATAAATAGTTTTAAATATAATTTAAAATACTTTATATAATAAAATGGTTCAAAATTCACAAATCCATTCGAATTAACTCAAATTCCAAATCCCATTTAAATCAAATCTCAGTTCTTCATTTCAATTCAACTCAAGTCTCGATAAACCATTTTATATTGATTTCAAATATAAACTACAAATTAAACCATTTCAACTTCAATAGATTTCAAGGCTTTAAATATTCAACATTTTTAAAACAAAATTTGATAATTTCATCATATCTCAATTTATCTTCATTATTATTTAGTTTTGAAATATCCTCTTAATAAAATCCAGTATCATTCAAATAAGCTTCAAATTACAAATAAACTAAATATTTTCTTCAATTTATTTAAACTTGAAATATTCATTTAATCACTTTAAATCAAAATCTAAAATTTTGAACCTTTATAAAATAACATATATATGTGTATAATATTAAAAATCAATATTTATGTAAAACCATATATATATACACATCCTTTTCAAAACTATGGAAATCATTTCAATATATATATATATAGACCAACGGTGTCTGTATATAATTTTCTATCCTATGGTCAAGTGATACAGATATCTATCATTTCAATCCATAATTTAAATATATACGGGTATATATCTTTTCAACCCGCAATCCCAAATTCAATTCAATGAAAATCGCTTGGGTTTATCATTTCAACCCATAACAATTTTCTTCTATTCTATAAGACCGTTCGGTTATGTATCATTACAACTCATAGGGAATTCTATACTAACAGGGAACTTGCAGAGTGACAGCATATATGACAATAATATAATAATCAGCAACATGCATATATCATCGGTGATAAATAAATAACAGACCATGGTGTTAGATGTCACAGGTGAACATATAGAGATATATAGCAACTTAAATAAATAACAACAGCATATTCCAATAGTCATTTCAATTGAAATCAAATTTAATAAATATAAGAACGTTAATCGTGAGTGATTGCTCACTTTTCGGGGTTAGAGATGAACGGGAATGAGATGAGTTACGAATTCAAGCACGAATCCCAAAACAAAGCTAGATTGACACGAATTCGACGGACAAATTGATAAATATGAATCAATGAGAAAATCAATCAGTTTGATATAGACTGAACAAAATATATACAGTAGTATTATTATTAATTTCCTTAAAACAAATTTTCAAATTTTAAATACGTATTTAAAATGACATATTACATTTAAATTTAAGTCAAAGCATATACTTTCTCAAACCAAATTTTATAATGAAGAAAACATATACTCAAAATCTCCATATTAAATACGTAATAAAAGTAGTACAGCTACTATATAGTTATATATATAAAACTTATATTATTACTTATTATATTATTATATTTTTCCCTAAAACCAGAACATTTTTAAGTTCCAATAGATCGTATGTATATTATTATATAGATTCATATATAGTACAAAACAGGTCATATCCCTCTCGTGTAAAATATATATATGACTGTTGTATCAAAGCAAATATATAAAGGTAAACTTAGTATATATATTCAAAACCAAACTGCAAATATAAACAAATACAACCCATACAAAAAGATATATATAAACTTCTTTAACCTATTGTTTATAACCAAGATAGTTTACATATATTATATAAACAGAAGTCGACTTCTCCAAAAAGCAAAGAAGGTGAAAACAGTAGAAGGCAGATGCAAAATCGAATATAAAATCCATATCATACTTTAATACATATTATAAAGATCAGATGTAAACAACTACACAACCAGTACCAAGTTACAACTATATATATAAACCTTTTGCAACATTGTATATATATATATATATAACTAACCCAATTCTATATATAGTCAAATAGATTTTTTCTTATAGGTAATTACATATATATTACTATATATAAACTCATGTAGTTAGTATATTTTATAATTCAAGTAAACTAACAAACAGTACATCCTATAGGTATATTAATATATATAGCTAACGTATTGTATTTTATCATAACGGCTAGCATATATACCAAATCTTATAACCTACATAACATATAAATATTAGCGGTCGCTAAATCTAATTAAAATATTACTATAAATTTGTAGACATTTAAACATATCATCTTATGGCAAAGCAGGCTTTAGTTTAACAAATATGCTAGCTACAGATACACTTACTATATAAAATATAACGTATCCATATTATATATATATAGTTTATACAAACGAACATATACATATAAATATATATAAGTACCTCATATATATAAGAAGAGAGGCCGGCGGCGAGGCAAGCTAGGGGTGTGGTCGAGCATGCTTCGGCCATGAAAAAAATGAAGGGACGAGGTCGGAGCACGCGGGCATGGAGGTAGTGGAGAGGTTGAGGGGAGGAACAAAGCTTGGTACGGCAAAGATGTGGTGTGCCTGGCTGCGATGAACGAAGCCGGAGATGGAGGAATTTGGGATTGGGTGGATAAGAGGGATGAATGAGCTTCAGGCAAATATAACTGTTCATCTTATTTTTATATTGTATCCTTCAGCAGAAAGCAAAGTAGGTTAAAAGAAAAAGGAGAGCTACAGGAAAAGAAAAATGGAGGAACAAAATGAAACGTACCTGTTTGCTTTAGAAATGAACAGTTAGAAAAAAATTTGTATGTCTAGTGAATTATTTATATATAAAATAAATGAATTTCAACGGTCCTGACCTACTATTCAGGTGAATATTATTATTAAAGTAATAAATTTTTATTTGGGCAGCACGTTTGAAATTTGAAACCGAAGGGAGGAGTAAAATCAAAATTTACGGTACCGTTACAATGAACTGTTCAATCGTTTCACCGCGTATCGGACCCCAAAATACGGAAATGAATATACTACGGAGATCAGCACGACGAGGCGAACGGAACGGTATACAGATATCAGTGGTACGATCATCGTACCAAAAATCGATATCGGCACCGAAAATGCTACAAATCTGTCGAAAATAAGATAAACGGAGAAAGAGCAGTCCAAATTTGAAGAAAGGAAATATGACGTCTCACTCAGAAGATGATTTACAAATTTATTGTATAAAAATATTCAGTTTTGGAAAATATTTTATTATCATCAATTATTAAATGATTTAAATTTAAATAAAACTACACAAGAAAATAAACTTCCATATTATCTGATGAAAATTTACCATTTGCTATGTTTAAATAGATGTATTTCAATTATTAAAATTTTATTTCCAAAATTCAATTATTTTAAAAAATTTCAAAATTCCAGTTAATTACGTTATTAAAACTATTAAAATTTACGGGTCGTTACAATACGTGTAAAGATTCTTCGATAATGTTTGTTCTTTTATGCAAAATTCAATAGGCTTTGCTCCTTTCAGAATATCCAACTAAGATACCTTCGTCAACTTTAGGATCAAATTTTCCTAAGTTATCTTTAGTATTTAATATAAAATATTTTGAGCCAAATACTTTTAAATATGATACTTTTGGTTTTTTTGTTACAAGAAAGTTCAGATAGAGTATTTTTAATCTTGGCCTTATAGAAACACGATTTAGAATAAAACAAGTAGTAGCAACAGCTTCAGCCCAAAAATCTATACGTAAAGTTGTGATACTGACTAATGTTCTAGTGCACTCCTGTATGGTCCTAGTTTTCCTTTCAATGACACCATTTTGTTGCGGTGTTCTAGGAAACAAAAAATTATGACTAATACACTTTTTATGCAAAAATCTAAAAATAGTTAATTATCAAATTCACATTCGTGACCATTTCTTATACACTTTATTTTTAAAATTCTAAAATTTTGAATCCTCTTTGCAACAGCTTTAAACATTTCAAAACTATCATTTCTATGTTTTTAATATATAGTCCAAGTATACCCTGTAAAATCGTCAACAATCACAAATGTATACTTACTATGATTTATTGATCTTACTTGTGTAGGACCAAATAAATCCATAGTAATTCTAATGGTTGAGTTGATTTATTTTCTTTTATAGTTTTAAAAGATGATTTCCTTAGTTTACCTTTTCGACAGTCATCACATAAACTATTAACTTTAAAACTCATATTAGATAAACCATGTATAATTACATCTTTTGTTAGTTTATAATTCTTTTTAAATTAATGTGATAAAATCTTTTTGCCATAGCCAGGGTTCATTTATGTTAGCTATGAGGAACATGCTATTATTATGTATAATTTTCTTATTTAAAACGTAAATATTTTGTTTTCTTATACCTTTAAAAATTATATTTTTGTCTTTATCAAAAATACTACATTTGTCCATTTTGAAGATGATCGTAAAACCTTTATCACGTAATTGGCTAATAATAGGTAGACTATGTTTTAGGTTTTCTACTAATAAAACATTGGAAATTAAAGTGTTACTAGAAATACTGACGTCCCTTTTTCTAATGACATATCCTGTAGAGTTGTCTCCAAAATTAATGGTTCCTCCCTTAGTAAATATAATATTTATGAGCATATCTGAATCTCCCATCATATGTTTAGATCATCCGCTGTCTAATATCCACTTTTCATTCTTATGTGTTTTGGGCACCTCATTAACAATAGCTATAGAACAAACATTTGCATGTTCAGATTTTCTCTCACTTTCAGATGATGAGAATTCCGAATCGTCCCATGTGACTTGAAATCCTACCTTTTCTTTGATTTTTCCTCTATGTATTTTTGTTTCTTCTTAAGTCTTGGACAGTATTTCTTCATGCGTCTATTCTCTCTGCATTCACAACATTTTATTGAAGAGAGCTTCCTAGCACTAATCCCATTTTTTCTTGACTTAAAAATCTTTTGATCCCTTTAGCTAAGCATGCAAAATCACCATCATTGGAATCATCATTCTCTTCTGTTTGAAAACTATAGATTTTTTCCTCTTGTGCTTGTTCCTTTTTAACCCGCAAATTATACTCATATGACATCGAATTTCCAACGAGCTCTTCAATCTTAAGTGTGGAAATATCATTTGCTTCCTCGATAACTAACAATTTTCTTTCCTACTCATCAGTTAAACAGTTCAAATCTTAGAAACTATATCAGATTCAGAAATGGTAATTCCTAAACCTTTTAAAGCATGTGTAATGTTTTGGAGTTGTGCATACATGTCAGAAATAGTTTCTTTATCTAACATTTTATATAATCGAAATTAGTTCTTCAACATGGAAATTTTACTTTGCTTTACTTTATTAGTTCCTTCGTGTGTAACTTGCAAAGTTTGCAAAATTTCATAAGCAGTTTTGCGTATGTTAATTATATTAAATTTATTTTTATCTAATGCACAATATAGAATATTCATAGCCTTAGAGTTATTTTCATCTTTAGCTTTTTAGTCAGCAGTCCATGATTTAAAGTTAGTAGTAGGTTCAATAAATTCAGTTTAAGTCATTTTCCAAATAGAATAGTTATTAGCTTGCATGTAAATTCTCATTCTAGTAGCCTGATTATTATAGTCAGTACCAGTAAATAAATGGGATCCCGTAGTAGACTGGCCTTCTTGAAAAATTGTCATATTTGATGCAATACTAGTTTTATAAATTATGTTACAGTTTATAAAATGTCTTGCTTCGATACCAAGTGAAGGTTAGAGATCTATGATATAATAATCTAACTTATATATTGTGGAATAAGATCTCTAGTATGACTAATATAACTAACAAATAAAAAATAAAAATAAAATATAGTAAATAAAGTAACATAGTGCATTGAGATTTTATCCTGGTTCAGACAGTCCATCATACATCCAGTCCTAAAATATCTTCTGGATTTTCACTATCAACCCCTCTCTTAAACCAAAGGAATAGGTTCTACAACTTTTGCCTGATGAACTACACCAATAGGACTTCAACACTGCCTGATGAACAACACCAACAGGACATCGTCTCTTTTCAAAAATTAAACTTCGGCTAAAATTTATCCTTGAATACTGAATATTGCCAATGACACTTTACAAATCCTTATACTACTTTAAACGATTGATGGTACTGAAGTACATGGTCTTAAGGATTGGAATTCAGCAAAAGATATGGATTTATTTAGTAAGATATTGATTGCTAGAGTTTTGAAAGTAAGCATAGAGAATCACAATAGAGATTAGAGAATCAAAAGAGCAATTAGGTTATCGGGTGATTGCAAGGCCTTAGGTTTATATAGGGATGAAAGGGAATCATTTGGAGGGGTTAGGAACTATTGATGAAGAGTTTTGGATGTCGGGAAGTGAAAGGTATTGAATAGAAGAAGAAATAGAATCAAAATATTTTGGGCCTCGATTTACAGGCGTGGAAAAATTTGGCAACTGGTACCTTGGGACTAGTCCATCGGTTGGCAACTTTCAGGCTCAGCAAACCTAAGGCTTAAATCCTTTTTTTGTCTTTGATGCTTTAGAAAATTTTGAGAAAAATCAATTTCCTTCTGGATATAGGGTGGAGGTTGTGGTCAAATTTTAGGGCATCTGGAGATCGTTTAAGTGGTTTAACAAATATTCTAAATATACGACTCTAAAACCAACACAAATAATACTTCCACATAGTTTTATATTTGAAGTTCGTTTTTAAGTATGGTTGTGACTTTGTTTGTTCTTTGTTAACACCAACTTGATCTTCTAAGTATCATCTCTGTGCTCTGAAGTAATAATAGCTCCATCTCAATATGTTATTTCACCTTTGTTTTTACTATGTTTTGTTAAACTATATGAAATAACTCAATAAAACATTAGTAGCATTTGCTGTATAGTTGTGATCATTAAAACATGTAATCGTGGTACTTACACATAAGTACCGTAAACTCAAAATTAAGCCAATTTTGTACATTATAAAAAAAATTGAATGCATATTCCATCGTATTGAGAAAACACTTGTTTTTAGAAATGCCAACTTCATGGTAAAAGAATTTCTTTTAGAAATTATTGGTAGTAAGATGGATTTGGATACGATTCAAAGGTAAAACTAATTATGTAAGATGAAACGAAATTAACAAGGCCCAAGTAAAAAAACTCATTAGAATGTTTAATAAGAACTCTTACACATTAAAAAGAGTCCATGAGTTTCATATTTATGTCGATACAAGAATTTCCTCAATTTTGAATAAGCCATTAGGAGTATTGGCTCTGCCATATGGGACGATGCACATATCCAGCATGGATTCCACGTACATTATCAATATATGATTTTGATAGTTGTACGCGAAGGGATATGATCCATCAGCCATAAATTTGACTTTTAAAAGAAGACCAATGTAGTTGGAATATAGTAAACAACGTTGATAAGAATAACATTGTATATTTCAATTGTTGAAAATAACGTAAAAGATTCATCATTCAACATGGTATTTTGGATTTTACTAACAAAATTATCACTCGATATGATTTTGAGTTTTGATAAATGTATGTTGCAATAAAAATTTGAAATAATTATTTAGGATATACCGTTTTCATAATAACCAAAATGTCCCAAAGTTAGTGGGAGGGATACTGATTTTGTGAATACTGGATAGGATCCAAGAACTATTACGATAATATCATTCGACAAGCATTAGAATTGAGCAAATATTTTGATAGAGAAATCAAATGGTTTGATATTCAGTCAAAATGTAGAGCAAGCGTATGTCGGTAAGAAAGAAAACTAAAAGGTGCTAAGACATTTCTAAACCATAAGTAAACAACATACTATTGATTGTTAATGACATATCCATGTTAAAATAAATTTTAATTTTGGTTGTTTAATTCTTAATATAGGATTTGAAAATTGACGTCCTTTATAGTTAGTATAATAGGATATTGGAATGGTCCTAAAATGATATGCATAGGCACCATATTAAAATGTTTAATGTAGGGTATATGAAATGAATTCCTAATGCATTGGCAATAGAAATGATCATATATAATGTGTTGTCTATTGTATCGCCACTCACGCATGTAATTAGTATAGTGAGCATGTATTAAATTCGAATTAAGATCACTAAATCGTAGTTAAGGGTATTCTCAAGTATTTACGCAATCGAGATAATTGTTTATAGAGCGAACTCCTTGTGAAGGAGTACTTGGACTCAAATTTCATAAATGGCAATAAAATATAGTATATCAATCCTCAATTCACACTAAATCTTAGTTAAGGAGCTTTAAGTTATTATTGTTCCAAACTAGAAGTAGTGGCTAATTCAACTGAATTGATAAGTACGTCGCCTTAAATAATGCTGCAATGAAAGATGCATAATAAATGCACAAATTTATAACTGAATCAGGGATGGTTCCAAATTTTGACAATCCCATAACAATGTTATGTGATAACAATGTCGTGATACAGATCACCAAATATCCTAGAGCTCACTAGAAGTCGAGAAATATCGAAAAGTTCCACATGTTAAAGGCGGTTTACCAACATTGGAGAGAGTTGGTTGACAATGTAGATAATTAAAATAATATAGCACGACTGTTCACTAATGGAATAACTTGATCCATTTGAGAAAAATGACTGAAATGATGGGATTAAGATTCCATAATTGACCGCAAGTGAAAGTGGGAGATTTAGAGAGAAAGTGTGCCTTAGGGACAATTATGTAATTTGTTACGTATATCCAACTCTATAACAAACCTTATTTATATCAAAGGTACTTATTTTCTATTATATACTTGTTATTGTGAGATATATTAATTAATAATTAATTTAATTATATTAAATAGAGAATGCTTAAATTTATGTGTTAATAATTATAAGGAGTTGTAATGATGAGAAAATTATCATAATATAAAATAACATATTATCTTGAATATTCATGGTCAAGATATTTTGAGAATGGATATTGATACATCCTTTGAGACTAGAGTACGTTACTCTCTTCAAATGGTGGGTAACATTACTCATGGCTATTGGGGGCACGAAAGGGTTACGTATTGATTATTACTGTATAACCATGGAATGGCTCATCTGAGAGTTTGCTGTTAGTTAATAATAACTGGGTCAAAGAGGAAATCTCGAAATGATGATACTACACAATTCTCTTGACTTGAGAATACCATTGAGCTTCAACGTAGATACTATGTTTCTATTATAGTTAAATCATGGCATGATGACCATTGACTGACTATTGTTGGGTCTGAGTTGAAGCAGTGGAAGTGAAACACTCTTCAATAGGGAATTCGTCTCCTAGGTAGGTTAGTATTACGGACAACTATAGTCAACTCAAAGTCAAAATCTTTGGCCAGAGAGTACGGTTAATAATAAATGTTATTATTGAACCAATGACTTTATTTATGGACTAACCAAGTTGAATATGGAAGATATTGGAATTTTGATCAAAACCAAATTCCATAAATCATAAAGTGATATAGTGTTGACAAAGGGGATTGGTGTAAATATTCTTTACTAAAATGTACCACTTAAAATTGTAAAATTGGATATTATTGTAAAAGATGTATATGTGATAAATCCAACCAACCTGTCACTAGCTAAGGTGACATGTAAACGTTAATATTCGAATTGTTCAATATTAACATTAACTGAATATACTCTTATGAGTTGCACAATCGTATTGGCGAATTCTCTGAAATACCACATGATTTAATTAATTTATAAATGCTATAAATTAATTAAAATTTATGAAATATTATTTAGTTATTTATTTTGTGTATGGGTGCGTATATAAAAGTTATATATATACACACACATACACACACACACGTATTAGTATTGAAATCGATACACATTTAAATACGATTTAAATGACATTAATTAATAAGGGGGTTTGGAGCTTCTATTGATCCATATAGCCCTTGATATGGCTGACCATAACTAAGGAGAGAAGGGAAAAGTTTTTTGAATTTGAATTCTAGATTTGGTCTAAGAGTTTGTTAGAGGAGAAATAGTAAAAAGAGGGGAATTTGTCTCCTCTTGCTTCTTTGTTTAAATCAAGTTATCCCTTTACATTTTCTCTCTTAAACTCTTTCTATCCTTAGTCTTATAGAACTTCCCCCTTCATAACTGTTTGAACCAAAAATGGCATAAACACCCAAGGAAAGTAAGTAGAGAAATAAGAGTGATGAAAATAAAATGAAAAACTAGTAAGAAAGAACATACAGAGTTTATAGTGGCTCGACGTACTCTGGCCTACATCCACTTAATGGTTTTTATTGCTTATCTTGCTGACTAAAAGCAGAAGTTCTTATGGATTGGTACAACTCCCACTATGGGTCGGTACAACACCAATAGAGATTATATGAAGTTAGAGAAAAGAGAGCAAGAGCCTAAAAAATCTTGAAAAATGAGCCCTACCCCTCTATTTATAGAGGAAAGGAGCCTAAAATCTCGCACAAAAGATCTCCAGACCATTTTTCTTGCTATAGACCAAAAAAATCTTGGATGGGTCAGTACAACTCCAAGGGTAGGGGTCAGTACCGACCCATAATATTGCCAAATTGGATGCCTTCAACTCTTCGCTTCTGCTCGTCTTGTGGTTAGCTTCATGATTCCATATTTATTTGCATCAATAATAGCTTGTTTCAGAGTCCAAATGACAAAGTTATAGAAGAATGAAGTTGTCGATTCAGGAGTTTGTGGAGATCGATAGAGAATTTCATGAAAACGTCAGAATGACTCTTGGAATAGGCTTTTGATATCATGTAAAGGGTGTAGGCAGAAGATGGGCCCCACCGGGCAAAGGAACACGGGTTGGTGCCGACCCATGGGGTGGGATCATTACCGACCCCTAACTTGAGTGGTTCCCATTTTTTGGTTTCCTAGGGTGGACATATACTTACCTTGTGATCTTGGTTGTACTTGTGTTCTGGGCTCCATGGTCATCTCTCCGGTAGACCTGTCAAAATATGACCCGACCCATTAACCCAACCCATTTACCCTACTTATAAATGGGTTGGGTCAATCCATTTATGAATTTTATTAAATGGGTTATAGGTTGGCTTGACCCATTTTTAAAAGGGTTATAAATGGGTAAACCATTTACCCAATTATTAAAACCTTAAAATTTGAAAATATAAATTTGAAAATAAGAATTTTGAACACATGTTGTAGTTCTCCATGGTGACTAACAGTTGTATTAGAAAATAACATACTACATCCCCATATTTGAACATCGCCTAGGCATAAGCCACTATTTTTTTTGTTCAGACTACAATAACTTCTTCATACTAAAATCAGGCGAGACTTCGACTGATGAACTTCTACCTAAATTACGGACAATATAGAACACTCGGATACTTAATTTTATGAACGCATATTGTAGTTCTCCATAGTGACTAGCCGTTTTAAATAGAAATAATAGACTACATACCATATTCTAACTCCGACTAGGCAGAAGCCACTATTTGTTTTGTTCGGACTACAGTAGCTTCTTCATACTAACTTGGAATCAGGCGAGACTTCGACCGATGAACTCTCACCTAAATTACGGATAATATGGAACACTCAGATACTTCATCTTGTGAACACACACTGTAGTTCTCTATGGTGACTAACAATTGTGCTTAGAAAATAACTGGCTACTACATCTCCATATTTGAACTCCGCCTAGGCAGAAGCCGCTATTTTTTTGTTCAGACTGCAATAACTTGTTCATACTAATTCGGAATCATGCAAGGCTTCAACCAATTAACTCCCACCTAAATTACGGTCTGTGCATCTTTCCTTGATAACTTCGAAGTTTATCTCATCGGGTTCATCCGTTTACTGCCTGGTCAAAAGACGGGATAATATTTGCCCCATAAAGCACACGTTGCGAATGGAAGGTATGCTTTGCTCAAGAACAAATGTGATGTCAATCTCCGATAGTTGAGCTCTCCGGCTAATTCAATCTTGGTGAATCATCGAGTTTCTTCGGATTCTATTATCAATCAAAGGTCGTTACAACTTATCATAGCCTAATACTCTAGACCCTGCCTAAATGTTATATGTATATCATCATTGTTCCAATTTCATTTGGAATTATTACATCACATATCTAAATCATCCCATGTTCATCCAGGATTTACATTGTTATCATTCCGATTTCATTCAGAGTCACCATATTAAAATCGTCCCGTGTTTACCCGGGATTTGTCAATTATATTCCAATTATAAGGCATTCAAATCCTTTTACAATAACCATAGCCAAAAGTATAATAGCCTTATTTCACATCAAATAAAGTAGATCTGGTGGTAGTCCAAGCCATTGTGTGTCCAGAGACCAATTTAAGGTGAATTTAGGGGATCCCATTAATTGAGGTATGTTCAAAGGCTACATCCCTAAGGTAGTAAATCTCATTTACTTTTATATTATATTCATCGTATTATAATTTTATATGCGCAATAGTTACCTCACTTATCGGTCAATGGATTATATTAATCCATTTGCATTAATCAAATTGTTGTTTAAATTAAAAAAAAAACCTTTTTTTGGCCATGTATGTTATTTATAATTTATTTCATATTTTAAATATTAAAATTAATTTTAATTTTCTAAAAATAGATATTTATTAATATTAAATTATATAAATGTAAATATATTTTTTAAATTATTTTATAAAATTTAGTTATAATAAAATAAGTTCTGGTTTAAAAAATAAAAAATTAAGTTATTTCTATAAGTATATTTTAATTATATATTTATTTATATTTAGTAATTTTAACAATGTTTATATTTTTGTGTGTGCCGATATATAAAAGTATATACTTAATTTATTAAAAATATAAATTAAACAGTTTTAGATTTTTTAATTAAAAAATTATGGTATAAAATAATAAAGTAGAATAAAATATTTTACTATTTAATTTTACTAAAAATTAAGACTTTGATTATTTTATGTATTTTAATTATTTTATGTATTTAAAAAAATATTCAATAATGATAAAATATTATTCATAATATAAAATATATTTTTTTAATTACTTAAATATATTTCAAATGTTTTTATTGGTCTGGATTTAAATTTTGGAATATTTTTTACTTAGACAAAATCTAGTATTTTAAATATTAAATTTGATTTAATTTGATTAACCTGGTCTAAATCTTATTAAATATTTTAAATTTATTTTATTTAACATATAAATAAATTTTGAAAATTGTGCATACATGAATACATACATACATATACATACATACATACATACATACATATATTAGTGAGTGTATTTTCAAATAACATTTTGAGACAACCAATGCGCATATGAATGGTGAGTGTATATGTTGTAGATATAAATCCCAACATCTATATATGTATACATTAACTATGTACACATTATTATGTTGCACATGCACATTATACACACATGAGTATATAATAATATACTCATAAACTATATACAAGTTAATTTTGATTGATTCATTAACTAAATCAATCAGAAATTAAATAAAAATGGATCTTATTTAAATTAATTAGATTGGATCTAATATAATCCATTACACATCACAAGCGCACCATGATCAAAATAGAAATTTTTTTCTTGAAATCTGCCGGTTTCACCTTTTATAGACCGTCCAGTTCCAATAGAAGCAACATAATGAGAAAGTATACATTCATGGACCCGGATCTATAAAAGACATGAGTGTGAGATGGATCACTGATTAGGGAGTTGTCCTTAACAACAAGGAAAATGAATTAAAATCTAATATAAGAAATCCCGAGATAAATGAAAGGCTTAGTGCTTGGGGAGTACAACTGAATCGATGATATGGGTTGACTTAGGGTAGCCTTTTAGGTTGTTAATTCTATTCCCAAATGTAATATAATCAAATGTCTAAATTCATGGACTTTGCTTCAAAAAGGGTGCAGAAATGGTACACAATTTAGAAATAAAGTGGAGGCACCCACTTGATATGATATGGACCCTATAAATAATCAATTTAATGTTGTAAGAAACCTCTGATAGGTTGTACGTTTCGGTAGAGATATTCAATCCCTAGCTATGTATGGTATAGGTTTCATCAATACACCGGGAAAGAAACCGTGAAGTTTATTGTGGCCTTGAGGTTGGGTTAAGTGAGAAAGTTATGCCTCATGTCGGTAATCGATTTGACAAGATCGTTTACATAGCTCGGATGCATGAGGACGTTATAAGGGAGAATTTTGGGGAGGTAGTATTTGTGTCCAAAGGGTCGAAGTTTTCAATGAAAGGAAGTAATAAGAGAAAGAGGTTCTTTCCAATGAAGAAGAGAAAAGACCGAAGGTTGAGGTGCCAAAGGCAGATATGTTCCATATTGATTGCTTTAAGTGTTAAAAGCTGAGGCACTAGTCTACCAAGTGTCCCAAGGGGAAAAGTTATAATGGGTTTGGAGGTGGCGATGTCAAGTGATTCAGCTACAATAAGCTCGGGCATATGAAGAGGAACCATTCAAAGATAGCTAGGGGGAGGCAAGAATTATTTGATAGAGCTGAAAGCTCCAAGGCTATCAGCAATAGTGAAGGTTAAGGCTATAATCCAAAGTAATTTTATCATTCGGAATATTCCAGTTAAAATATTGTTTGGTACCAAGGCTTCACATCCATTTATACCAAAACATCTAATAGATAAGCTAAAAATGAACCCTCCATGATTATGAACTTTTGACAGTCATAAACTCTGTTGCTGGTTGTGTAACCTTTAACCATTATTGCGACGGTGCAAAACTATTGTCTCACTATAACGACCCATATTTTGACCATTTAAAAATATTTAATTTAATATAATTATCGAATAAAGATGGTTAGAGAAAAAAATTAATTATATTGTTATTAATGAAAATATATCGAATGAAAGTGATAATCTAAATTGAATCTGTAAATGACAAAATTGCAATAAGAGAAAAGTTTTAATCAGTATCTGAATTGAAATAAACAATATTCAATTCTATTAAATTAATAACTGAAGTATGAACAATAAATGTTATTTAAATAATGAAATTGAACATACGTGCCATAACATAAAAGATGATAACAAATTTCAATATAACCTTTTGATATTGATTGTAAGGAATTAATAATAGAATTCGAATTAAAAAATATTTATTCTTAAATACGAAATTGATTGGTTGTTAATAAAAGAAGAACATAAGTCATAACATTTAAATTAAATTCTAAAATAACAAATTTCAAATAAGATAAGGGATGATGACATAACAAAGAACGGAATTAAAGGATGTTAGTGCATATTGTTAATAACATGAATAAAATTAACAAACATTGAATACGAATTGAGAATTTGAATGAATAGCTAATAAAAGAAACTAACATTTTGCCTTAAATTGAATTAGAAATTTGTGCGATTAAAGGAATATTTTTAGGAAAATATAATATAAGTTTTCATCCTGGAAGTAAGTATAATTTTACAAAAAAAGAGAACTTGAATTTGGAAACAATAATTTACTGTAGTTGAATAATAGTCGTAAACAATAAAGAAATAATTTGTGACATTGAAATGCGTCCACTGACAACGAAAACTAGATATTTGAAATGCGTCCATTGAAATGAGGCCAACGAAATTTATTTTACGTCAAAATTGTTCGAAGCTCGATCAGTACATTTTTCAGTACGAATTACTAAATTTTGAAGTATAAATATTTTTACATAGAAATGATCAAGAAAATTTTCTGATTAAAACGTCAAAGTTCATTCCGTCCAATTCCGACCTTTGTAGCTCAATTTATCAATAATTGCTGTTGTCGTTCAGATTCGAAGCGGTATAAATGGCGACAGATGAAATTTTATTACGAATGTCGTAACATAGATTTTACTACATCGTTGGATTCGTCTCGTCGCGCTGATCTCCATGATAATTTTATTTTCATATTTTGACTTTCGTTGTAAAATGCTAAATGGTCAAGATGGTGGTCATTGACCGTGCCCCGGAATCATAATTACTTACATTCTTTGCTGCCTAAATTTCTTTTCCAGCCAACATTCTTTGCGTGCGCAGCTAAAGAAAATAAACGCTGCATTTATTATCCTCCATACACTTTTCTTCTATCCATATATTCCTGCCCTCCATTCCCTCAGCTCCTTCTCATTTTCCTCTCTCTGAAGATTGTTTTGGAGAGAATATAATTTAAGTATTTATATATATATACTTCTCACATGGCAGCCTTCCCTCTTCCCTTCATACCTCCTCCACCCCACTTTGCTCCTCCACCCCAACTCCGCCCGTTAACACCTTTTGCCTCCGTTCCACCTCACCCGTAACCTCCCCTTTCACCGAAAACTAAAGCTGCCCGCCCCCACTACCCAGCCACCCAACCGAACCCTCCACCCACAACCAGGCCAACCGAAACCGACCGGCCACCAGCCCAGCTACCCCATCCACCCAGCCTGCCTCGCCCGGAACCGGCACCAGCCTAGCACCCCTACACCCCAGCCATCTCCCCACTTTAAAAAACCAACTTCCACTTGCTAATCCATGCACTCCCCTCCATCACACGTCAGATCTCCACCACATAGCCCCTCTCCATCGCGAGATACCCCGCCGAACCGCCGCACCTCCGTTCCTCCAGCCCTAACCTTCGCCAGCAGCTCGTCCTTCCCTCTATCACACATCCGGTCCACCTCTCCGCCTCACTCTCCACTTCCCTTGCTCCAGTTCTTCGAGGTCCTGCCGACGTGTGCCCCGCTTTGTCCATCACCACTGCAGTTTCCCTCGTCCACCTCCCTCTCCTTCGAAAGCTTTGCCTCGCCCTTGTTTCGAGATCCTCCACCAAGACTCGACAGCCGTCAGACATTGTACCACACTTCGACAGTCCTTGCCGAAGTCTCTGCTCGCCACATTCTATTGCGGTGTCTATATATGCAGCGTTGTAGGCATCGTATGGCGGCTGGTTAATATTGTGTGCCTGGGTTTAGAACGTCAAGCGTTTAGCATTGAGCATGATTAAAGTGCGGTGATTATATTCATTTCTAAATAAATTTAGTTAATTATAAATTAACAAATTCCCAAATGATTAATTATTCCATACCTATTCGTACAAGGTTGGATTTGACAACGATCTGTCACGTTGTATTTGTATCGACGAGATATTCGCGATGGAGTTGGATTGGCTGCGATTCATAACAGTAGAATTTCCAGTGGCATTTAAAGATGAGTGGTTAAACTCATTCACAACGTACTAAAATTCCTACGGTTAGTTAACGAAGTTAAAAATTTATATTGATTGCTAGTTGAAAATTCAATTGACTGAAAATTTAAATTTATTGAATTCGTATTGAGATCGACATTTAAATTTAACCGTTAAATTGATATTTAAATTTGTTAGTAAAATTTGACCAGAAAATTTACAATAGAATTGATAGTAGATCTGATAGTTAAATTTGTGACATTAGATGTGACTTTTAAACCTGAGAGTTAAATTGACATTGAACTTGATATTTAAATTAATGTTGAGAATTGAAATTTTATATCGCATTTAGACACCCGACATTGATAGTTGTTGATTGTTGTGATATGGTTGAATTGGTTGTTTTAGGATCGTTGGTTGCCATGGGTGGTGTTGTGATGGATGGTATTTAGATTTGATATATATACTAGTGTGTAACCCGTGCTACGCACACGGGCATTGTTGGTAAGCAAGTTGGTATAAAAAGTCATTGTACAATGTTGTGTAATAACATAAAGGGATTTTATATAGGAAAGGAATGTAGACTTGTAGTATAATTTGATGTATACTGGTAAATGTAATATACATACATACATATAGATATATGTGTATGTGTGTGTGTATGTTATGAAAAGTGCGCTTAAGTGTGGAAGGTTTGTATGTTGCTAAATTTTGTGAAAAAGCAGTATTATTAAGTGATGAGCGCGTAAGCGTGCTTCGTTGGTTGTTATATGTGAGTGGATTGAAATTAGGCAATGAATAGGTAGGATCGGGCAGAAAGACGTTATTTCTAAAATTGGAAGAAATTGGTCCAGAGCGAAAAAGGGATATGTGTGAACAAAATTTGGTTGTTTTATATCAAAGCGGTCGATGGATGGTGAGTAGTTTTTTGTGTTAAGCTATGACTATGTTATTTGCCAACATTGGCTGGTTTGTATTTAGGTACAGTTTACTTAATGGAAAGAATATTAAAAGTCATAGCTTTTGCAATATATGAATTTATAAGTTGAAATGTACTTCTTTGTGCTTAGTTTGTGAACAAACGAACGATGCGTTTAATCTATTCTTTGTAAGTAAATTTATATTGGTACGAATAATTTTTGTTAAGAAATTAAGTGGCATGTAGATTGTAACGTCCCACCTTTTTGTATGCTTAAGCAGACAAACGTGCCAACTTAAACCATACAGAAGGGTGGATTGTTATGGGGTAAATAAGAAAAAGTGGAGAAATAAAAGAAACAAAATAGAATCTTGCAGCGGAACGATAAAATATAATAATCAAATAACAGTTCATGAAGCTGTTTTACAAAACATTTGATTATACTTATACAATACATATCAGAGTTACACATACCAGAGAATGATAATTATGCAGCGGAATACAATGGTGTAGTGGAATATATAACAAATAGTAATAATAAAATCTTCGTCTTCATCCTTCAGAAATAGGGCCTTCAAATCCTGAAATGCTCAGGCTGACCCGAGCGAATTGAAAAGACAAAACACTCGAGTCAGAACTAAAAGATCTTATGTAAGTTAAATCAATGAAATAAATATGAGTGTAAACGGCGTCAGAGATGTTTACGGGGTTTGACATCTCCTATCCAGTGTCTAACGTGAGTGCAGTAACTTAAGAAATGTTCGGGATTCACATCTCTTAAGGATCCGTTAAACTATCTACTATGTAGTAATATTCGCTATATACAGTAGTGTCTAATCAGTAAAGTATAATCATATAGAAAATAGCGTTAAGGGGATGGAGAACCTTAACGCGGTCGGATCTTAAAATCATAATCGTAGTAAAGCTCGATATGGTAGGTGACACGGCACAACTAGGCAATGCCAGGGTAGATATACCAATTACGCACACGGACTGATGGATACGCATAGCAGCCACTACCGTTCCACCTCGAACAACATTCCCAAATCGGAGGATGGCCATCTAGTCAAATCACAAGTAAGAGTATAATATCGAAGAAATGTGTCCGAGAAGAGGTGCTACCTCACTGGTCCGAGATCGCTCCTGTTTTAGCCACCTTATGCCAACTCACGGGAGTTGGGTCCACGTATATACCTTAGGATCGTCGCCACCATCCTACTTCATTCTGGAAACTCCACCGCGTACACAGTTGTCAAAGTGGGTTTCGGTATCGACAGAGAGTATGTCCATATCCGATCCCGGTCTCTTTAACAACCAATCGTTATTATAACACCGTGGTCATTTACAAATATATATACTTTTAAAACACAATCATTGCCCTTTCAAAACATATTCTTTATTTCAAAATAGTATATATTTTAAAACCAAAATATTTTTACTATTTCAAACCCAAATTATCAATGTATTATTTCCATTTCAAAACCCAATTCAATAATATATCATTTCCATTTCCAAAACAATTCAATAATATCTTATTTAAATAAAACCAAATTTCCAATCACTAATCTTTCTTAAATTTAGATAACTTGAAATATTCTTTTAAATCATCTTAAACCCAAACCACATTTTGAAGTTGTATTTCTAAATTTTCAATTTCAATAGGTTTCAAATCCATATATTCACAGATAATTCTTAAATAAGTTCTATTTCAAATAAATTCATTTTTCAAACCATATTACTTTCAAAGTTATAACAATTTCGAAAACCAATACTTTGAAAACAAATATACCTTAATTTCAATAAAACATTTCAATTTGATATATTTCAAGACTTTAAATATTTCCAAAATTCCCAACCAAATCTGATAATCTTATATATACCTTAATTCAATTTAATATTATTTAGTTTAGAAATATTTATTTAATAAATTCAATATCACTTAAATAAAGCTCAAACTTGAAATATTTGTAAATCAAACTTAAAACATCATCAAGTTATACATAGCTTAAATTTTTAAAATTTAACCATATATAAAATAATATTTATATAATATCAAAATTAGTATATATATAAACCCTTATTTTCCAAAACCCATAGAAAATCACTTTAAAATATTTTATATATAGACCACGGTGCCTGTATATAATTTTCTATCCTATGGTCAAGTGATACAGATATTTATCATTTCAATCCGTAATTTTAAAAATAAAGGTCTACGGTTATATATCATTTCAAACCGCAATCCCGAATGGAATGAAAAATGCATAATAACTTGCAGTTTATATCAAATATAGCATCCATTCATCCAAATATCAATGAACAACCATTTATTACAATCATCATCCAATTTAAACAAAACATCAATATAAAGCATATAAAATATAACAGGCATCAACAAATAGTTTATATTCAATAAAAATTAATAACTTTCAACTGGCAGTTTATATGCAACGAATAAATTAATTAACAATTAATTGGCAGTTTTAAATGCAATGAATAAATAAATTAACACTTAATTACGATGAATGCAATTAACTGAGATAATGATGAAATATATGCCAAACAGCTATAAATAAATTTCTAAACACATCATACATGAATTTAACAAACATAGGAAATCTTAGAAGTTGTGAGTGGGTTAAAACACTCACCTTTTGAATTTAAATTGAATTTAAATTCAATTTAAACCCAAAATTTTGACCGTCTCAGAATTTGTCCAAACCAGCGTCATCAGGTCCGGAATTTCAATACGATCCTAACAAAAAAAACCGCGCGTGAAACGGAGTTCGTATGTGAAAGATATAGCGATTATTGTGATTGAATTTAAGTTTTAAAATAAAAAAAAGAGAACACATTCACATACTTGCCACGTCATCATCTTCAGAAACCCAAGCACGCTCCAGTAACGCACGCGCCTCTCTTCGCAGTTAGCACCCACGCTCCGCTCCCTTTGACCATCAAATACAAACGTCTCCAACCACCTGGCCGCCTCCAACCACCACCATCTCGAAGCCCATGCCGAGCCGCCTCCATTCCCCCTTATGCGCGCCACTCACTTGGCCTACGGAGGCCGCCGCCGCCGTTGAACTATAGGGTTTCGAAACCCTAAATCGAAAAATCACGACGATCTGGCCGTCGAATCGACGAACGAACCATATAGATCGACTTCCCTCGGCTCTCTCTTCAAAACCCAGAAACAGTTTGACGATCCGACAAAGTTCATCGTCGAGCGATGAACGGCCGAAACTTCTTCGATTTTTACTGGTCAGAGGAAGAACCAAAATGAAAAACGAATTACACCAGAAAACTAAGCTGTTTGAGAGCTTCAATATATATTATTTTGAGATTTTTTCGAGGACTTTGAATTTTTGACTTTGATTTTGAAATGGATCTGGATCTGAAATTTTTGTCTGCCATTGAGGAGGAGAAGGAGCTGATGAAATTTTATGCGCAGACAAATGAGAATAGGCGGAGGCTAGGGTTTAGCGGGGATACTTAGACAGAATTGAAAATAGAATAGATGGATCGGGTTGAATACGCGCTAACGACAAAGTGGTCCAAAAAGACCGTTTTGTCTCCGGAACGAAATTGGATAAACCCATATATCAAAATAGGTGTTTTAAAATATTTTAAACGCAATGGAAAAGGTTTCAAGTCCAAATTCCATCGTATATAGAAGTTATGTTAAAAACAATATTTTTCCAAATTTCTTTCAATTGATTTCAATTGCATAAATTTCAAGGCGTTTCGATTCCGTACGATCAAACGGCAAGTCCGATCACTACAAAACTTGAAACATTATTATAATTCACCGTTACAGATCCGATGAAACTGGTTTCGTCGAAATCCGAATCAGTGGCCAAAATGGCTATTTTTATATTAATTAAATAAATTAAAATTTATTATTAGATCAACCTTAAATTTTAAATTTTAAACTCACAAATTTTGTCACCTTATATTTCTCAATTATTTACAATGATTTAAACAAATCTTTATGTCCATTTTAGAGTTGATAATCTATAAATTGCGGTGTCAAATCTTCTATTCCCTTATATTCAAAATTATAAATTAAGTTCCCAAAATTTATATTAAATTAAATATCGATGATTATTCCATCTATAAATTTTTAAGTAGATGGATTCAATGTTGGGTTCAAAACTATTATTTTAATATTCTTGAATTTCAGTTTAAATCTCTATTAACGTAAAATTTAACACTTAATTCCAATAAATTTCAATGACCAAAATTTCCTAATTTAACTTCAATTAAATAAACAAATCTTAATTCCCATTCTTATTATTCAAAAAATTATTATCCTATGACATATTTAACCTTTGGTTATGTTTTGTTACATAAATCTTCCAATTTCACCTTTATTCGTATTAACTCTTTTATTTCCATTTTTGTGAAATAACTACCATATCCAATATATGACGCTAAATTTATTTCCTTGCATTAACTTACACCTATTTACATTAATTAGAATAAATATTTTATTCCTGAATGTACTTCTATCAATTAAATGCATTAATTAAGGTTTTAAAATACTTTACGTTCTAAAAAATTTACAACATTAAATTTACATTCAATTAATTACTTTACATACTTTACGTGTTAATTTCTCAATTAACTTAATTTGAACTTATTTCCCAATCTATCAATTACTACCTAAAGTAAATTTACGCTTCTAAAAATTTACATTCCCACTTCCGTTACCATACTATTAATTATTAGAGTAACATTTATTATAAACAATAACATCATAATTACTTAACATTTAAATGAACTTTAATTCCAAATAAATTCGTTGACCAAATTAATTAGGTAATTTATAATAGTTGTTATTACCCTTAAATTTATTTCCAAATAACGTACTAACTTATTACCTAAATTTACGAACAAATACCGTTACAATGTTTTATTGCATAAATCAATTTAATCCTTTCCTTTATCCCTTATATGCCATTACAATTAAATGTTGGCATTTATTCCCATACTACCGATGCATTCACTTACGTTCTATCCAAACATTCATTTAGATTTTATATCCATTAATTTATTCAATATTGACATCCACTTACTCAAATTTACTTCCATTTGTATAGTTGCAATTAAATTCAGTTATTATTTCATTAATACTATTTCCAATTTATTTCTTCCAGCATTAATTACACAATCAAGTTTAATTAACCAATTATAATGGTTTCCACTATTTCTTCAATTGGATTTCATTCCAATTGTCAAGAATTTATTTTATTTACCAATGCAACCTTTAATTCCTAACATTCGCTCCAATATAAATTATAATATTTTCATTTCTTTCTACATTAAATTACAAAAATCAATTTAAATTAACAAATTAAATGGTCGAAATTTACCGGTCGTTACACTCTCCCCCACTCAAAACTTTTCATCCCCGAAAAGAAAAAGAAGGGAAAAGAAGAATTAAATAAACCATACATCCTATTCAAAATATTAACTTTATAAACAATAATTTACCATAGTTATTACTTTAAATAAAGTATACCCATTTTATAATCATTAACTCTTTTTTATACTTAAATAAATAAAGTTTGGAAAACATTTCAAAATATTTTCTAAGCCAAAATTTTACGGAAAATTTCGGCAGAGTCTCCTTTGTACGGAGAGACTCGGGAGAAAATGTAATATCAAATATAACAAAATATCATATATAGTATCCAAAATATTATATCCCAATACGGGAGAATATATAAAATGGCGCTATAAAACCGTAATCCGAGAATGTACCTATTTGTCGGGCAAACAACGCTTAATTATGAAACCAAAAGCAGTAGCAATTGCTTCCATAACCTGCATTTCACTTATTAAATCCAAAGGGTTAACAATTTATATAAAGTGAAATATTTAAGTGGTTTCAATCACTAACAACAAATCAATACAACAACCATCAATTTCACAAACAGCATACACACACAAATACAAACAACCATTCAATCAACAAACAAATAGTTGTTCGGTTTCAGAACTTTTAAATTGTACGGAATGAAGAATAAACCATCGAGTGCGTCATTTACTCAACAGTCTCAGATTAAACACAATGGATTTTTCATCCATCCCAACAAAATTAAAGTTTCCTTACCCAACAACCACAACCACGACAAACAACAATTTCAGCAATAGTTTTAGTCTATTCTTATTCATTCCATTCATACGTTTGTTGTTTGATTCTTTTTATTCATATAACGGTTTATCTTTTTATTTTCATTGTATTTCTTCCAACTTCTATTTAGAAATTACTTTAACCCTTTCAGTTTACAATTTCTCTTATTTATATTACATTCATTTATAATTGTATGACCTCATCTATTTACACTTTAATTACTTAAGTTTATAATCATCTATTTGTCATACTTACCTTTAACTATATTTACTTGGTAAAATTTCAATTATACTTAAGCTTATAACATTAAATTCCCATTTAACAGCAATTTCATTGAATACTTTCATTATTTCAAATTTTTACTTGTATAATATTCTATTACAATTTAAACACTTCAACTTTTAATATTTGGTAAGTTACATATGCTTTTAAGGATGTAATTAAAAGTTATACAAGTTTATCTCATTTCTTTCAATTAATTCATTGTTCAATACTTTTTCTTTAGTTTTTAAGTTACACATTTCAACTTTCTTTTAAACTCATTTATAACTTAGCATTAAATTTCATATTTCATTAAAGGTTCCAATTATTAATTACTTATATTTCATTTCACTAACATAATTGAAACTATTAATTAACGGAAACTAAAGAACTAAATACCGGATTTTATTTAAAAATCATTTTAAATTAATAGATAGATGTATATACTTGCAACATATGTCTCTAATTATATTTAAAACAATTTAAAATTTATATTTGTTTATCAAAATAAATCTGCAGAAAAACTACTACAGTGGCCTTCCCTCTTCGAAACTCAAAAATGAATGTCGATGATGCGTGCACTCATCACCGAAATTATTTTCCAGCGACAGAGAGGGGAGTACAGAACTTATCTCTTTCCAAAATTTTCTTTAAAACAATTCTTTCAAATTATGTTGAAATATTTATATCAGAAAATACTTCTAACAATATTATTATTATATTCCAAAATCAATTGAAAGAAGTCTTCAAAAACCCCGGAACTTAAGCTCTAAATTTCCAGTTTTTATTTATTTTATTTTCAACTTAGTTTCAACGATTATTTATATTTTCATTACCTAACACCCAATCTATAGCAACCAAATATATATCTATATAAAATATTTTACTTTATATATAGAAAATATAATAGGCAAAATTATTTCATTCACCTATATTAAAACAAATATTATGTCGGTCTGTCCTATTAAGTGTTTAGCAATCCCTATTGATGTCATAGCGTCCCATGCACCAACCAGAATTTATAAATACAAAACGGAACAGATTAACACAATATTAAAACCTTTTTATAACACTAACAAATACGCTCTCTCATATATATACACTCAGCGACTCCCATAGGGTATTACTACCCTATTAATAAAGAGTCAGACCCCACAAAGCTAAGGTTTATCGCTAAACCAAAGCTCTGATACCAACTGTAACGTCCCACCTTTTTGTATGCTTAAGCAGACAAACGTGCCAACTTAAACCATACAGAAGGGTGGATTGTTATGGGGTAAATAAGAAAAAGTGGAGAAATAAAAGAAACAAAATAGAATCTTGCAGCGGAATGATAAAATATAATAATCAAATAACAGTTCATGAAGCTGTTTTACAAAACATTTGATTATACTTATACAATACATATCAGAGTTACACATACCAGAGAATGATAATTATGCAGCGGAATACAATGGTGTAGTGGAATATATAACAAATAGTAATAATAAAATCTTCGTCTTCATCCTTCAGAAATAGGGCCTTCAAATCCTGAAATGCTCAGGCTGACCCGAGCGAATTGAAAAGACAAAATACTCGAGTCAGAACTAAAAGATCTTATGTAAGTTAAATCAATGAAATAAATATGAGTGTAAACGGCGTCAGAGATGTTTACGGGGTTTGACATCTCCTATCCAGTGTTTAACGTGAGTGCAGTAACTTAAGAAATGTTCGGGATTCACATCTCTTAAGGATCCGTTAAACTATCTACTATAGTAATATTCGCTATATACAGTAGTGTCTAATCAGTAAAGTATAATCATATAGAAAATAGCGTTAAGGGGATGGAGAACCTTAACGCGGTCGGATCTTAAAATCATAATCGTAGTAAAGCTCGATATGGTAGGTGACACGGCACAACTAGGCAATGCCAGGGTAGATATACCAATTACGCACACGGACTGATGGATACGCATAGCAGCCACTACCGTTCCACCTCGAACAACATTCCCAAATCGGAGGATGGCCATCTAGTCAAATCACAAGTAAGAGTATAATATCGAAGAAATGTGTCCGAGAAGAGGTGCTACCTCACTGGTCCGAGATCGCTCCTGTTTTAGCCACCTTATGCCAACTCACGGGAGTTGGGTCCACGTATATACCTTAGGATCGTCGCCACCATCCTACTTCATTCTGGAAACTCCACCGCGTACACAGTTGTCAAAGTGGGTTTCGGTATCGACAGAGAGTATGTCCATATCCGATCCCGGTCTCTTTAACAACCAATCGTTATTATAACACCGTGGTCATTTACAAATATATATACTTTTAAAACACAATCATTGCCCTTTCAAAACATATTCTTTATTTCAAAATAGTATATATTTTAAAACCAAAATATTTTTACTATTTCAAACCCAAATTATCAATGTATTATTTCCATTTCAAAACCCAATTCAATAATATATCATTTCCATTTCCAAAACAATTCAATAATATCTTATTTAAATAAAACCAAATTTCCAATCACTAATCTTTCTTAAATTTAGATAACTTGAAATATTCTTTTAAATCATCTTAAACCCAAACCACATTTTGAAGTTGTATTTCTAAATTTTCAATTTCAATAGGTTTCAAATCCATATATTCACAGATAATTCTTAAATAAGTTCTATTTCAAATAAATTCATTTTTCAAACCATATTACTTTCAAAGTTATAACAATTTCGAAAACCAATACTTTGAAAACAAATATACCTTAATTTCAATAAAACATTTCAATTTGATATATTTCAAGACTTTAAATATTTCCAAAATTCCCAACCAAATCTGATAATCTTATATATACCTTAATTCAATTTAATATTATTTAGTTTAGAAATATTTATTTAATAAATTCAATATCACTTAAATAAAGCTCAAACTTGAAATATTTGTAAATCAAACTTAAAACATCATCAAGTTATACATAGCTTAAATTTTTAAAATTTAACCATATATAAAATAATATTTATATAATATCAAAATTAGTATATATATAAACCCTTATTTTCCAAAACCCATAGAAAATCACTTTAAAATATTTTATATATAGACCACGGTGCCTGTATATAATTTTCTATCCTATGGTCAAGTGATACAGATATTTATCATTTCAATCCGTAATTTTAAAAATAAAGGTCTACGGTTATATATCATTTCAAACCGCAATCCCGAATGGAATGAAAAATGCATAATAACTTGCAGTTTATATCAAATATAGCATCCATTCATCCAAATATCAATGAACAACCATTTATTACAATCATCATCCAATTTAAACAAAACATCAATATAAAGCATATAAAATATAACAGGCATCAACAAATAGTTTATATTCAATAAAAATTAATAACTTTCAACTGGCAGTTTATATGCAACGAATAAATTAATTAACAATTAATTGGCAGTTTTAAATGCAATGAATAAATAAATTAACACTTAATTACGATGAATGCAATTAACTGAGATAATGATGAAATATATGCCAAACAGCTATAAATAAATTTCTAAACACATCATACATGAATTTAACAAACATAGGAAATCTTAGAAGTTGTGAGTGGGTTAAAACACTCACCTTTTGAATTTAAATTGAATTTAAATTCAATTTAAACCCAAAATTTTGACCGTCTCAGAATTTGTCCAAACCAGCGTCATCAGGTCCGGAATTTCAATACGATCCTAACAAAAAAAACCGCGCGTGAAACGGAGTTCGTATGTGAAAGATATAGCGATTATTGTGATTGAATTTAAGTTTTAAAATAAAAAAAAGAGAACACATTCACATACTTGCCACGTCATCATCTTCAGAAACCCAAGCACGCTCCAGTAACGCACGCGCCTCTCTTCGCAGTTAGCACCCACGCTCCGCTCCCTTTGACCATCAAATACAAACGTCTCCAACCACCTGGCCGCCTCCAACCACCACCATCTCGAAGCCCATGCCGAGCCGCCTCCATTCCCCCTTATGCGCGCCACTCACTTGGCCTACGGAGGCCGCCGCCGCCGTTGAACTATAGGGTTTCGAAACCCTAAATCGAAAAATCACGACGATCTGGCCGTCGAATCGACGAACGAACCATATAGATCGATTTCCCTCGGCTCTCTCTTCAAAACCCAGAAACAGTTTGACGATCCGACAAAGTTCATCGTCGAGCGATGAACGGCCGAAACTTCTTCGATTTTTACTGGTCAGAGGAAGAACCAAAATGAAAAACGAATTACACCAGAAAACTAAGCTGTTTGAGAGCTTCAATATATATTATTTTGAGATTTTTTCGAGGACTTTGAATTTTTGACTTTGATTTTGAAATGGATCTGGATCTGAAATTTTTGTCTGCCATTGAGGAGGAGAAGGAGCTGATGAAATTTTATGCGCAGACAAATGAGAATAGGCGGAGGCTAGGGTTTAGCGGGGATACTTAGACAGAATTGAAAATAGAATAGATGGATCGGGTTGAATACGCGCTAACGACAAAGTGGTCCAAAAAGACCGTTTTGTCTCCGGAACGAAATTGGGTAAACCCATATATCAAAATAGGTGTTTTAAAATATTTTAAACGTAATGGAAAAGGTTTCAAGTCCAAATTCCATTGTATATAGAAGTTATGTTAAAAACAATATTTTTCCAAATTTCTTTCAATTGATTTCAATTGCATAAATTTCAAGGCGTTTCGATTCCGTACGATCAAACGGCAAGTCCGATCACTACAAAACTTGAAACATTATTATAATTCACCGTTACAGATCCGATGAAACTGGTTTCGTCGAAATCCGAATCAGTGGCCAAAATGGCTATTTTTATATTAATTAAATAAATTAAAATTTATTATTAGATCAACCTTAAATTTTAAATTTTAAACTCACAAATTTTGTCACCTTATATTTCTCAATTATTTACAATGATTTAAACAAATCTTTATGTCCATTTTAGAGTTGATAATCTATAAATTGCGGTGTCAAATCTTCTATTCCCTTATATTCAAAATTATAAATTAAGTTCCCAAAATTTATATTAAATTAAATATCGATGATTATTCCATCTATAAATTTTTAAGTAGATGGATTCAATGTTGGGTTCAAAACTATTATTTTAATATTCTTGAATTTCAGTTTAAATCTCTATTAACGTAAAATTTAACACTTAATTCCAATAAATTTCAATGACCAAAATTTCCTAATTTAACTTCAATTAAATAAACAAATCTTAATTCCCATTCTTATTATTCAAAAAATTATTATCCTATGACATATTTAACCTTTGGTTATGTTTTGTTACATAAATCTTCCAATTTCACCTTTATTCGTATTAACTCTTTTATTTCCATTTTTGTGAAATAACTACCATATCCAATATATGACGCTAAATTTATTTCCTTGCATTAATTTACACCTATTTACATTAATTAGAATAAATATTTTATTCCTGAATGTACTTCTATCAATTAAATGCATTAATTAAGGTTTTAAAATACTTTACGTTCTAAAAAATTTACAACATTAAATTTACATTCAATTAATTACTTTACATACTTTACGTGTTAATTTCTCAATTAACTTAATTTGAACTTATTTCCCAATCTATCAATTACTACCTAAAGTAAATTTACGCTTCTAAAAATTTACATTCCCACTTCCGTTACCATACTATTAATTATTAGAGTAACATTTATTATAAACAATAACATCATAATTACTTAACATTTAAATGAACTTTAATTCCAAATAAATTCGTTGACCAAATTAATTAGGTAATTTATAATAGTTGTTATTACCCTTAAATTTATTTCCAAATAACGTACTAACTTATTACCTAAATTTACGAACAAATACCGTTACAATGTTTTATTGCATAAATCAATTTAATCCTTTCCTTTATCCCTTATATGCCATTACAATTAAATGTTGGCATTTATTCCCATACTACCGATGCATTCACTTACGTTCTATCCAAACATTCATTTAGATTTTATATCCATTAATTTATTCAATATTGACATCCACTTACTCAAATTTACTTCCATTTGTATAGTTGCAATTAAATTCAGTTATTATTTCATTAATACTATTTCCAATTTATTTCTTCCAGCATTAATTACACAATCAAGTTTAATTAACCAATTATAATGGTTTCCACTATTTCTTCAATTGGATTTCATTCCAATTGTCAAGAATTTATTTTATTTACCAATGCAACCTTTAATTCCTAACATTCGCTCCAATATAAATTATAATATTTTCATTTCTTTCTACATTAAATTACAAAAATCAATTTAAATTAACAAATTAAATGGTCGAAATTTACGGGTCGTTACATAGATGATGGTTAAGCTGTAGTTGAGCGACATTAAGTGCAGGGAGACTTATATTGCCTCGCCTACCACTTACATGTGTGTATACATATATGTATATACAAATATACACACACACATATATATGAGTGTATATATGTTTGTTTCTGTGTGTGTTTGTTTATTATATCTGTATGGGTGTGTATGAGCGATAGATGACACACCTGGTTGGTAGCATGCAAATTGCACGTTAATCTCAACCCTAGGTTTATGTTTAAATAATTGAAAGAGTGGAAAGAGAGTCAGTGGAAGAAGAGAGAAACTTAAACATGGGGTGCGTATGTGAGAGCTATAGGGACGATGCACTGTTTGGGGTGTAGTTTACTGGTTTTCATACGTACGTGTCTATATATATAGATATATATATATATAGCTTTGTTTTGTAATATAGTGGATTATTTGTATAAATTGACAACTTCAATCGTTACTACACAACCCATGGCTAGAGTATTGTAATATGCTTGGAGAATAATATGGAGTGTAAATACGAAAACCGTAAATATTGATCAATATGTATGCCTGTAGAATAAAATCAAATTTTAATGTGGTGTAGAAAAATATAATCAAATAGTGTCAAAACTAGAGCTGGAGTATTATTCTTTATATTGGCAGGCAGTGCGCTGAGAGATGGGCTGTAGTACATCAGTCAATTGTATGCATAGTTGTTGACCGACAATTACGGAGCAAAATATGGTAAATGTATGCATTAATAAAGACGGAAATTGGAGGTATACACACATTTCATCATGGTTTAAATCTCCTATATATCGCTCGAGATCTCCTTTTTACACTTAAACAAGACGAGACATCAAGTCTCCTTCATATCTCCCTCGACACTCGTCTCGTCCGAGATATTCAAATCTCACCCGAAATATGGATCAAAATCTCAATCCGAGATCTCACCAATTTCTTGAACATATTATTTACTTTTTTATCTTAATGAGTCATAGCGAAAGGTTTCACTTCTTTATTATGTTCAAATAAAATGATATTATTCAGTCATTACCAAATCAATTAAGCTAATCAAGCTACTACTCTTCTAAAAATATTCCATTTCCATGTAAATCAAGTATGTTACCATTTTTATTTTTACTAAGAAAGTTATAACCGTTAAATAAATTTTTGACACATCAATTTTAGACACATAGGTACATCCGAGATATTCCCGAGATGCATTATAAGACCCGAGATGTCAATCCGAGATGTACACCCGATATGTACTCATCTCGTCCGAGATCTCCCCCGATACGAGATAACTTGTGTAAAAATTCCGAAACAAAATGTGACCGAAATCCGATATTTAAAACCTTGCATTTCATAAAGTAGAAAAGGACGTAACTGTTCTCCATATATCGTACATAGATTGGTCAATGAGAGTGATTAACTTTGTTGACTGAGTTGCATACACTGTTGGCTACAGGGGAAAGTACATGCACCAAATAGGGATAGCACAGTGCTAAATTTTTGACTGTTAGAACTACATTTAGCTGTGTGCAGAAGAAAACACGCACAATGTGTTTGCAGAGAAAGTAGGCATGTACAACAATAGAGGAAAAGAAGGCGTAAAAACTGATAGGGTGATGAGATGAGTCAAAGCCTAAAGTAACAGTACAAACTCTAAAGTACACAGACATTGTATATGTTTATATGAATCTACAGGCATGATTAGATATGGGAATATTTGACGGTCTGAACATTGCGTATAGTAGATTGAGTTTGATAGGGTAATATGGTAATAAACATTACAACTGGGCAGTTCACAAACAGAGGATGGTACAAACAGTAATTTACAGGGATTGTCATACATAAAGTGAAGTACATAATGAGAATAGACTTCTCTTTGTGGGGGGAGCAGAGAAGTAAGTACAGCAGTGAATACAAACAGAGAGAAGTTGAAACATAAAAGGAAACTGTGAATAGGGTGAAAACAGATATAGGTTGATGTTCTGAAAGGAAGATGTTTCATGTTGCGCTTATCCCTGTGACCGCTTACTTCTTCCTCTTCCTCTCTGAAGTCCGTCCACGTTTTCGTTGCGAACCACCATTAACCACACCACAGTGAGGTTCACTGTCAGGTCCACCGCTATCTTTTATTTTGCCTAAGGTGTGGAAACAGTCGTCCATCTCCTACAGGAATGCATAGTGATTAGATTAGTTTGTTAGCTTGTTAGTTGGCTAGCACTTTGGACTATGTGTTGAATTACAAACCTGCTTAACTTTCGTCGTTCCTTTACTCTCCAAATTTAAGTTATGTAAAAGCAGCAATGTTAGTTAGATTACAGTATCAGGTTTGTTATGAATAACAGAAAGAGCTGTAAAAGAGAAACATACTCAGTTTTCGAGCCGTGCTTGACTCGGCGATTAATTGTGTACCTCCAACTTCCGTTGTATCAGTTGGATCCACGGATTCAGGTCGATCAGTGCAGGAGTTGTAGGGTTGGTGAATATTTGAAATTCTGCTAAAAGTCAGTGTTTTTCCATGGTTGATGATGTCGTAGCTAGAAGGTCTGAATTCAAACTGAGCTTTGAAATCCATTAAGCCGCTGAACAGTTTACCAATCAGTTCATCACCATTGCTCTGAAAGAACATAAACAGTGATGTTATACAGTTGCAGTTGAGTTTGACAGGGGTAACATGACAATATCTATATATTATGGTTTAATTGTCGAGAATTAGGACTGTAAATCGAAAACCCGTTTAACGTATAATTTGTGTACCTTTCTCAATAGTTCCATCATCTCATCCACGCTCCGTTTGATTAAGCACGCAGCATCTTTATCAAATGCAATTACAGTAGCAGAACCAGTGTGGTCGAAAACTTCCATTACTAACCGATACCTATGTATATGCGGTTGGTAGTAAGTGAGGGCAAAGTGAATGACCGATTGAATTACACATGCCTGTTCACAGAATGGGCAATATTATTATTGCATTTTAGGCAGGTAAAACTAGCTGTTTCCTTTGTCATAGTCTTTCAACAAATTAGGCATGACAGATAACTCCATAAGGATGTTGTGTTAATCTTCATTAAAGTTGCATGCACTACATCTTCTTAGACTAAAAATCGGAGAAGTAGAGAGAAATGTTAGTAAAATAATGACGGTGGTATATCAGAAGAAATAAATAATATGTCATTACGTGGCAGTCATTAGCTCTTATGTCTTCTAACATCTTAGCTATGGTACTTCTAATTTCGTGATCATAAGTTGTTGAAGTTGTTGGTCGATGACTCTCAACCGTGGTAATGATACTGCCTCCACTTTCCGTGCCTCTTTAATATATTACGGTCAGGGTTAGTATGAGGACATAAAGTAAGCAGTAGTAGTAGTTGATATAACCAATAAGAGAGAAACCTGGAAATTAAATTAGCTAAGTCTGGAAAATCAATGTTTGAGTACATTTGTGTAGCATTGGTTGATGAAAATGTACTCTCCTAAAATAAGTAGTTTGGTTATAAGGTTGACAAAATAGGATAAATTGTAATTGAGTACTACAAAGCTGCCTTTAAACAGTTTTAATAACATAAAAGTGAATATCTGTGAGGGTGACTGGTTTTTCGAATTAATAGCGCTCACATCTATAAGGTTTGTCTTCTCAGCCCACAAAGTAACAGATGTATTTTTTGAACTGTGCGAAAGTTAAACGGAGGGTGTTTAGAACCAAATAAGTGAAGATAAATATAAGAAAGCGTTAAAAGTGGAACCTTCCACTGCAAACTATAAGCTCTCTCTTAGATGTTTGACATCCGGTCCTTGTTGTGAGTTGAGCAACATCTGAAATGCTTCGTAGAACACCATCGATGTCTGTAAAATATATTGAGAAATTGGGAACATTGAAGAAACATGTGGAATAATGTAGTCAGAAAGGGTGGATTAATAGTACATGCAGGCCCGGCCCCAGGCCTAGGCAGCCAAGGCGGCCGCCTAGGGCAACAGGTCGGAGGGGGGCAACAAATTTTTAATTTTCTTTTAAATGATTTCTTTAATTAAACATAGAAGAGAAACTAATGGTAAGTGATATGTTAGTGTAGTGGTATGGTGTTCTCCTTCCATGTGCTAAGTGCAAAGTTCGAGTACCAATGATTTAACTATTTTTTCCTACTCGTTTTCATTGCAATTTCATCTTGTATTTGCCTTGGGCAACCGAAGTTAACGGGCCGGCCCTGAGTACATGGCAAATAGTAAAACGGAATTAGTGTTCACTTGTAAGTTGAGCCACCATATCTATGCGTTGAGCGAGAGTGTCAACATCAACAAAACCAAATTTGTATCTAGGAATATTGTACATCGTAGGTGGCAGCCTTTTTACTTGGGTATCTTGACGGAAGATGATCATCAACTCCTCATCTGTAGGATGGTAGGTAGGTTGCGAAGAGTAGACGTTGAGTGTTTCAATCTCATATAAACACTGTTCTTCGAACGTCTGTAAGTATTTGTCTACCAAACTCTTTGGCACGATAGCATGCTTTTGGTTACCCTATGACGGAATACATTGTTATCCTATCAGTGTAAAAGTAATCGGGAAATATGATGTAAACATATCAAAGCGGGATGAAAACGAACCTTTACATCAAGAAGTTGAAGATTAGTGGAGTAAACCTCTTTTGTGACTTTGAAGATTGAATTCCACATCCTGGACAGTCTGGTGAGGATGCAATCCCAGTTAGGACCAATGGTTAAGTCGGAGAGTAGCTGATATCTATTGGCCATGCTTATATCTGTGTTTGTGCCAAAATTGGTCACAAACCCCGAATGTTGTGAAAGCACCAGTGTATGAATATAAATCAACAATATTCACACACAAATCTCAAATCTAAGCAAACAGAGTATCACAATTCAGAAATAATGAACAGAAACACGAGATTTATAGTGGTTCGGCGATCTTGCCTACGTCCACTCTGAAGTTGATGATTTTATTGATGTTCACTTGATGATTACAATTTCTTTTGATGTAATACAACTGATTATCTGATTACAATCTGAATCTAAGGAAGTAGTGGTGATTCTGAGTAAATCTGGCAGAGTCTGGGCGCTCTTTAGCTCTAAAAAATGTCTGACCGCTTTTCTGAATGACTAGGGGCTCTATTTATAGGTGTAGGAGGCTGATATTTCGCCTAAAATGAGGGGAGACCAGTCCTGGTACGTCAGGGGGCCCATATGGCCGAAATCTGGAGATCCGGGCCCAATTTGGGATCGATTCGACCCTTGGTTCGAATCGATCAAGAAATCATCCAATCGAGTTGAAATTTGGTGTGGACATTCTTCATCATGTGCTTAAGCTTCTGTGAAAATTTCATGGCATTTGGACTTGTATAACTCGAGTTATGATCGATTCAAGTAGGTGTTTTTCGTTTCCTGTAGTCGTTCGAATCGATACGTTCGAATCGATTCGTTCGAATCGATCCTCCTCTACGCGAAGACTACGGCATGGTGCGCATGCTTCGCAACGATCCGCTTCTCACTTCGGATTGACTGGGTCGACTCCATGTTCTTCGCCGCTTTGACTGGGTGGATTCGTGGTAGTGGATTCGAAGACATCCCTCTCCGAATCGAATGAACGAAGGTCTGTTCGAATCAATCTAGGTGTAAAGTCGATCGATTCGAAGTTGCTTCAAGCAGTGTGGATTCGAAGTATCTGCAGCTCCGTGGATTCGAAGTAACCAGGGGAAACTTCCATCGAGTCGAACATGCTGCCTTGTATGGTGGATACGAAGCTTAGCCGTCTGAATGGATTCGAAGGACCTTCAGTTTGATGGATAAGAACATGAACCCTGCCAATGGATACGAAGAAGACGATATCGATGGATTCGAAGTAAGGCAAGGATGATGGATTCGAATGATGGCTACACTGATGGATCCGAACATAGATTCTTCTATCTTGCGTTGATCATAACTTGAACATACGGACTCGGATTGACTTGAGATTTGAAACGTTGACTCTCATGGCTTAGCTTTTCATGCCCTATTAATTTTGGCTCGATCCGGACTCGGACAAAATTCGTTGATATCCATAGTAAAACAGTGTATAATGAGCTTTTACGACGAACTGTCTTTAGTTTTCCAGTCAACTTTTTGGTGTCACGGCCTTGCCAAAAGGCGGGATAACATTTGCCCCCCAAAACATGCCTTGCGATGGGAAGGTGTGTTTTGTAATGCCATTAGCTGGATGTTCATATCCTGTTGATGACCTGCAAGGACATTGATAGTTTTATCTGACCTTAAATGCTGACCGTTCGCGATCTAGCCATTTTGAGGTGGAATGCGACCGTTCGCGATCTAGCATTTCTTTACGGCCCCAAATGATGACCGTTCGTGATCAAGCCATTTTAGGTAAGGGGTGCTGTTCGAGGCGAGTTGTGATCGTTCGCGATCGGGTGCCTTTCGTTGCGATTTGTGACCACTCGCGGTCGGGTGACGTGGAAAGAAGAATGTGATCGTTCGTGATCGTGTGCCGTACGAGGCAAAAATGTGATCGTTCATGATCGAATGTCATTCTAGACAGATTACGACTGTTCGAAGTCGGATATCGTTCTAGACGGATTGTGACTGTTCGAAGTCGGATGTCGTTCTAGACGGATTGTGACTGTTCGAAGTCGGATGTCGTTCTAGACGAATTATGATGGATTATGACTGTTCGTGGTCGAGTGCCGTACGAGGCAGAGTGTGATCGTTCGTGATCGAATGTTATACTAGATGAAGTGTGACCGTTCGCGGTCGGGTGCCCTTCGAGGCTAATTGTGACCGTTCGAGGTCGGGTGCCGTTCGTGGCGAAGTGTGATCGTTCGCGATTGAATTGTGACCGTTCGCGGTCGGATGCCGTTCGAGGCGAATTGAGTGTGCCCGGGGAGGGACTTAGTATTATCAATACCAGGTTTCACGTTCGGGTGAATTCCCGGATTGTTTCTTGCAACGGTTTATCGCCATCTCAGAGCATGCCTAGGGACCGTTCGTGATCTCGTACATGTGTAAGTGGCTTAGCCGTTATGAAATCACAAGTAGCATTTTTTCATTGAAAATAAGTCTTTAGCAGAAATGTTAAACAAAATCAAGTTCAAATATTCAAATCAAGATGAAACAAAAGCAAAGCAAGGATGTCAAAGTGTAAACTCCCATAACGATAGGGTTAGTAGTCATTCACAGCATGCCTATGGACCGTTCGTGATCTCGCACATGTGTGAATGACTTACCCATGTTGGTGAGAGGTTTACGACTTGTTCATCGTTATTTCAATTAATTGATAATCATACGGTGTCCTGGCTCGGGGGCAACCCTAGCTGATGTAGATGGTGGCTGCTCTGGCTCCACCGCTGGAGCTCGCCTCCTCACATACTGAAGTAGCATACCGTTCCTGATGTGCCCTTCCACCTCATCCTTCAGATGCCTACAGTCGTTAGTGTTATGACCATTCAGTTTGTGGAATAAGCAGTATCTGTCTGATTTCCTCTCGTCAACAGTGGGATCCCTTCGTATTGGCCTACGGTAGGGAACGTGCTCTCGTGTATCTTGGTAGATTTGCTCCAAACTCTCATTCAGCTCTGAATAAGTGGTGAATCGTGGCTCTCTCCGCAGTCGCTTTGACCTGTCACCATTGTCCTCAGCCTTTCGTTTTCCTTTATCCTTGCCTGAATCATTTTCGAGAGGCTTTTTGTCTTTAAGTGCATAAAATTCTATTCCCTCTCCTTCTTCTCTTTCAGCATTAGCGTCTTCCAATCGCAAAAACTTTTCTGCCTCGTGGTAGAATTCCCCTAGATCCATAGGCGGATCCTTAGTTAATGAATTCTTGAATTCCGTGCCGTCAGCTACTCCGGACACCGCTGCCATCATAACCATGGATGGATCTGGTCGATACACCGATGCTGCTGCCGCATTGAACCGTGTCAAGAAATTCCTCAAAGACTCTCCAGCTTTCTGCTTTAGCGTTGCCAAACTCATCACATTCTTGGGTCTTGAAATATGAACCCTGAATTGCCTCATAAATTTCTCAATCAAATCGGTCCATGTTCCAATGGAGCCGCTCTCCAGCTGTCTGAACCATAAAGCTGCTATGTCTGTCAAATACAATGGGAAGCACCGGGCCATGACTTCCTATGATGCCCCCAGCACTTCCATGTGCCTTATATACCTCGTTAGATGGACCGCAGGGTCCGTCCTCACATCGTACCTTTCTACTGTTGGAAGTTTGAATTCTGGTGGGTTCCTAGCCAACCTAATCGCAGGAGAAAAGGGACTCTTGTTCACGTCTTCAAGATCTTTGTTTACTAATCCGCCCCTCATGGCTCGCCTGACCATCTCCGCCAATCTATCATTGTCTCCAAGCTGTAGTCCTCGTTCACTACCTTCGATCTGCCCCCCGAGTCCGTGTGAGCTCTCGGGTGTCTGCCCCCTGGCTCAGCGTTCATCCCTCTATTGCCGCCAGGTTGCTCGGATGTCCTTGTCTCTCTTCCCAGGTTCAGATCAACATGTCCTAAGTGTATGCCCCCCAGCTCCGGCGCTGCGCCAGATGGTCCTGCTCCGTTCTGGATTCTGGTTGTTCCTTGATTTTGTGCTCCAAGTTGTCCAATCTGTTGAAGCAAATTCTGGATCATCTCCTCCCGTCTCTTCATCATTGTCTCCATCTCATCCCTGGTGATGATGATCGATGCTTGGTTTGCTCCTGAGGAAGCCTCTTGACTCCCTTCGTGCTGACTTCGCTCTGGTCTCTGCCTTTTACTAGTTTGTCTCGTCATGATTCTTCGGATCTGAATTTCTTAGCCTTCTGATTCAACTTTCAAATTTTGTGTAGCGGGTCCTGAGTTCAGCTCTCAGTGAAAGCACCAAAGTGTTTGTGCCAAAATTGGTCACAAACCCCGAATGTTGTGAAAGCACCAGTGTATGAATATAAATCAACAATATTCACACACAAATCTCAAATCTAAGCAAACAGAGTATCACAATTCAGAAATAATGAACAGAAACACGAGATTTATAGTGGTTCGGCGATCTTGCCTACGTCCACTCTGAAGTTGATGATTTTATTGATGTTCACTTGATGATTACAATTTCTTTTGATGTAATACAACTGATTATCTGATTACAATCTGAATCTAAGGAAGTAGTGGTGATTCTGAGTAAATCTGGCAGAGTCTGGGCGCTCTTTAGCTCTCAAAAATGTCTGACCCCTTTTCTGAATGACCAGGGGCTCTATTTATAGGTGTAGGAGGCTGATATTTCGCCTAAAATGAGGGGAGACCAGTCCTGGTACGTCAGGGGGCCCATATGGCCGAAATCTGGAGATCCGGGCCCACTTTGGGATCGATTCGACCCTTGGTTCGAATCGATCAAAAAATCATCCAATCGAGCTGAAATTTGGTGTGGACATTCTTCATCATGTGCTTAAGCTTCTGTGAAAATTTCATGGCATTTGGACTTGTAGAACTCGAGTTATGATCGATTCAAGTAGGTGTTTTTCGTTTCCTGGAGTCGTTCGAATCGATACGTTCGAATCGATTCGTTCGAATCGATCCTCCTCTACGCGAAGACTACGGCGTGGTGCGCATGGTTTGCAACGATCCGCTTCTCACTTCGGATTGACTGGGTCGACTTCATGTTCTTCGCCGCTTTGACTGGGTGGATTCGTGGTAGTGGATTCGAAGACATCCCTCTCCGAATCGAATGAACGAAGGTCTGTTCGAATCGATCTAGGTGTAAAGTCGATCGATTCGAAGTTGCTTCAAGCAGTGCGGATTCGAAGTATCTGTAGCTCCGTGGATTCGAAGTAACCAGGGGAAACTTCCATCGAGTCGAACATGCTGCCTTGGATGGTGGATACGAAGCTTAGCCGTCTGAATGGATTCGAAGGACCTTCAGTTTGATGGATACGAACATGAACCCTGCCAATGGATACGAAGAAGACGATATCGATGGATTCGAAGTAAGGCAAGGATGATGGATTCGAATGATGGCTACACTAATGGATCCGAACATAGATTCTTCTATCTTGCGTTGATCATAACTTGAACATACGGACTCGGATTGACTTGAGATTTGAAACGTTGACTCTCATGGCTTAGCTTTTCATGCCCTATTAATTTTGGCTCGATCCGGACTCGGACAAAATTCGTTGATATCCATAGTAAAACAGTGTATAATGAGCTTTTACGACGAACTGTCTTTAGTTTTCCAGTCAACTTTTTGGTGTCACGGCCTTGCCAAAAGGCGGGATAACAATCTGTTAAGCATAATTAAGAAAGAGTTAACAATAGGGAGTAATATAACGGTTGTAGAAAAGTAGAATATAGGTTGCAAAGTAAGATAGTAGACAGAAATTTACTGTCCTGTACTGGACAGAGTGACATAGAAGTTAAAGGGACAGACTAATGTGTATTTCGTATAGGGAATGGGAAGCAAGAAGAGATGAATGTTTAATGCTGACGTACATGGTGTTCAAGCTATTTATGACGGATCTGGTGTGTATGGTGTTGGCTGTAAACCAGACTATAAAATCCAACAACAAAAATCTTGTTACTGAAGCAGCATCTACTCGTTCATCATATAACCAACGACCAACATTTTGCATATATAACTGAAAATACAGTATATAACTTTTCCAATTGAGTATATTGATATCAAGCTCTACTGATTTCAACATCTTCTATTCTTGTTCAGTGGAATCACGTCAGTTAATTTGATAAAGATCAACAACAAAGTAAGTAAGACAGTTTAGAATTCATGTTTATAGCAATTTTATTGACAAACAGAATATCCTATTTCATGTAGTTGTACAGAGAATTCATTGTGATTTATAAAGCTAATGGTTATAGTAGCACTTGATTTAACATAGCTAACAAACATTCTTTTACAAAATTTTAAATCAACCAGACTCTCCTCCTTATAATTATAGTGATAAGCAGCTCAGTATGTATCTAAAACAGTTACATCTAAAGACAGATCATAAATCAAGGTTCATGATGTTACGCATCCTAATAGTAATTAAAGTGAAATACTGGATTATAAAGAATTAAACATAAGAATCCAAATATGAACTAATCAAACTGCAGAACAATGGATAGTTGATTCTGGAAATGGGACTTTACAGTTAAAGTACAATACTGCAATTAGATGACAGAATTAATTTATTGTTAGTGGTTGAGCATGAGGAGTGCAAAATTTGCACCACGTCATGAAGATTTGTCTATACTAAGTCGTTGAAAAGATCCAAACTGAGAAATGACCACACAAACATTGAATTACTTCAAATTAAAACGGGTTCCATAAAAGGCTTTCAACTGATGAAAATCAATATTTGGCAAACATAAACACTTCAGCAAGTAACAAAATTCAGTAACACCAAAAAAATTTAAACCTGTAAAATTGATTCTTAAACGTAATGAAAATGTAAAAGAGAAAAAATCTAATGTTTACAGTTTTGAAATAAACCTGTTTGGTTACTACATTCAACCACAGTTTTTGACATCATATACAGGCCAAAAAATACATTGTTAACTTAACCAATAAAAAGGACGTGAATTATGTGTGAATGAACTATTAATTTGTAATATCATGTACAATGACGCATCATTTTATTATCGATCTATATTTCAATAAAGCTGGAAAAGGCCTTAATCCAAAAGAATACCAGTTTGTATGAATCCACAATGCTTTATTTACTGAACCTTGATATTACCCAAGTAACAAAAAAATTTCTTGTTAATATGTACCTGAATAATATCCATTCGTATAGAGACAACTATGTTTTTTTTGCTGATTATTGTACAGAACCTTGGTATCACCTACCCGCACATTTTACTGGTTTCCCTGTACGTTAAAAAAACCCATTTTTTATGACAGCATAAAATGTCTTGCTGGAGTATTTGTTTAGCCGTGAAATGTACATCAAAATAAAGCTGACATATAACAAATGTCCAGACGGGATTAAGAATACTTCATTGGTATTTTTACTCAAATAAGGTAGTTTAGGTGCATATAATGCTCTGTTGATATTATGTCTACTTAGCATTAAACTGGATAAAAACCTCTTTTCTTATATAAGTTGTTAGTGGATGAAAGTTTGTAGTTGCTTTATCTCTTATATTTCCTATCTTAATTAAGTTCATAAACTGTGATAAACTGTAAATGTAAGATTAACAGTAAAATGAAAACTAAATAAATCATTATTTTTAGCGTAATCTACTATTCCAGCATTTGGTTCTTACAACAGTTCAAAAGATGTAAGTGCCTCTGCAGAAACATTATTACAGCTCAATAACCTATTCTCTGTCAATGAAAATAAGCCTGTTCAGAATATAGCTTTCAACCACATTTATTTTTAACAAATTGTTAGCAACCAAGCGATTGAATCATGACATATTGCATAACACGGATCTGTTGGAAAAAAGAGCAGGATAAGGGAAAATGAGTTACCTTCTCCAATTGGTCTCTTTTTACCTAAACCAAAACATGCTTACATAGTCTCAGTTGGAGTGTTGATCCCAATCGAAACTGTAAGCGATAGTAAAAATCAAACTTGAGAAACAAAATCGCGATAAGGAAGAATAACACAGATCTCATAGCCTTCAGCAATTGCGATGATGGTGATCCGAGTGTAGGAAATTTCGATGGCTGCATGTAGTATATCATAGTTGAAATTTGTCCTCATTGTTCAATGTAAGAAGTTTGTAGATGGAGTGTTTTGTGAGATCACAATAGTGGTTGTTTTTGTGAGATCACAATAGTGGTTGTTTTTGAAACCGTCACCAAAAATTACAAAGGAAAATCGTGCAAGTCTAGATCAAATAAATCAGATGACAGATTCTCCTTTCCAATCAAATAGCGGATAGGAATGATACGTTGATTGTATTTGTATTTTTCAGCTATTGTTTAAAATCACATATACCCTAAATTAAACATAGATCAAATAAATTGGATTTTATGAGGACTAAATTACGTGCATAAACAAATACCTAATTTTATATCATTGACAGTAAATTTATATCCTACGATACATAGTACAAAACTACTCACAGAGCAATATAGCTTCATATTAGAGCAAGGTAAAAAAAATTACCATATGGTCCATGCAGCTGAACTGTAGTTGTTGTATTTGATAAGGATGGAGAAAGGTTATATATCATGTTAGACTATAATTCACATGGGATGCAGTGAATATATAGATATAGCATTAGCATGGCAAATTCCAAACATAGTGGTATTTCTATTCAGTTTTCAAATCCTGGATTTAGTAAATATTGAAACACTTTCACATCCATACATAATATCTATAAATACTTAGCTAGCGTCTATATTTCGACTATCTAATATCTTGTTATCATTAGTCAGTCTACCACAATTTTTTTCCACGGTATTGGATGCTACTAATTTGGGTCATGGAGATATATTATTCATCATATGCCAGTAGTACAGCAATATTTGTGTGTAAGAGCAGAACATAAGTAAACCGTAAAAGTATGGTGACAAAACTATATTTTATTGATCTGCCTGAAAAAATATGCAATTGCCAAAGGAAGAAAAGTGAATGACGGAAAATCATACGACAATATTATATATAAAATTTCGTTGCGAGGCAAAAAAAGTAAAAATGGATTGATATTACAAAATTTTCCGCAATCTCAAACTTGTGTCTGGACATTGCAGAGTTGACATTAACGTAAAAATTAATTTGGAAGATTGAATTTTTTTTATTTTCAATCTCGCGATACTATAAAGATACACCTTGTGAACTTATTAATTTATTAAAAATACAGGTTTAGCACATATTATGAATTGTGTTCATTGGGTCCGACCGACCTATAAGTGAGTGTCCAACTAATACAAATTCATATTACAGTTTAGGATTAATGGTAATAATAAGAACAATAGCTCCTCTTCCTCCTCGTCCTACTAGTTCTATTATTATAACTATGACATATCGACATATTTGAAAATATAATAACATGCTCTTTGTCACCCATAAAACCCACAATTTAATAGGCAATCAGAGTTAGATATATGTACTGTCAGTGCAAATCCCAAGTTCAGCCACTGTCTTGTGATATGTTAACTCCATTATTTCAGCGACCTAAAACTCTACGACCTAAGGAAAAGCTGCGACCTAAGAGGCTCTGCGACCTAAGAATGTTGCGACCTAAGAGGCTCTGCGACCTAAGAATGTTGCGACCTAAGGAAAAGCTGCGACCTAAGAGGCTCTGCGACCTAAGAATGTTGCGACCTAAGGAAAAGCTGCGACCTAAGGAAAAGCTGCGACTTAAGAGGCTCTGCGACCTAAGAATGTTGCGACCTAAGGAAAAGCTGCGACTTAATTACATAGCGATCTAACTGAGAATGTCCACAACTTATCAAGATAAGAAGTTAGGACCTAACTTCTTCGCGACCTAAGGTCCAGAAGGCCTTGCGACCTTGCAGCAGAAAGGATTGCGACCTATGGAACTCAACGACCTAAGGTAGCTAGCGACCTAAAGGACTTAACAACCTAAGGTAGTTAGCGACCTAAGGAACTTGACGACTTAAATAGGTTAGCGACCTAACTATTAAAGGAAGTTCAGCGCCCTACGACCTAGAGCTCCCACAGCTATTCTGTAACTCGCGTGCGACCTATTACTTGATCAAATGAAGACAAGAACAGTTTTACTAGCTCTCCTGAAGCCGCAAGGGGACAGCGACCTAGCTTAGGTCGCTCGCGACCTACGACCTAACTAAGGTCATGCGCGACCTAAGACTTAGGCAAATTTCCTGCCCAGAAATCAGCTTCTATAAATAGGACATCACTTCCAACATGAGAGGGACTTTTGGCAAATCATTTCTACAGCGCTGTTACTCCGTCGAACTCTTCATTCATTCAGTAATCAAGGATCCTTCAAGCATTCACGACACTACAACAAGCTTCGAGAGAAATTCCTTACATCCGAGATGGATTCATCGGGTTTCACCGTCGAAGATTGAGCTAGTAGTCTAGATTGTTTCTTGTGATCGAATTGTATTGTTTCTTGAAGAGATTTGTATCAAATTGTAACCGAATCAGCAATAAGAGACTATAAAGTGGACGTAGGCTCAATTACGGGCCGAACCACTATAAATCTGTTGTTCATTTACTGCATTTCTGCTATTTTCCTGCTTAATTTCTGTTCCCGTCACACGGGTGGTGCTTTCACGATCTTATTACTCTCACCGGGTGTTATCGTTCATATTTTAACGTTAACATTTTGGTGCTTTCACTGAGAACCCAACTCAGGCTGCCACTCACCATTGCTTCTCAGAAGTTTGCTGAAAGAATTTCCCACAAAATCAGAAGTTTATCAGACATAATGGCTCCCGGAAGGAAACAAAAGTCTGTCAGAACTGATGATGACCGTGACAATACTGCCACTTCTCTCTCTCCAAATCAAGCAGCTCCGAGCATCGGTGTTACGCGACAGGAGTTAGATGCTGCTGTATCCGGACTGTACCAGCAGATTGAAACTCAGAATAACCTGATGATGGAAAGGCTGAATGCTCTATTTGGTACGAGTCAAAGACCAGTAAATAATGAGGGAAACTTTGCTAATGCTGCTCCCAATTCCGAGGGAAGAAATATTCCTCACGGGGGATCAGGTGCTGCCGAAGGGGCACCCCTCCAGGCCGAAGGATCTAGGCCGTCACCAGTTCTTCATGAGCATTTACCTGGACAAACTCCCGAAAAGATGGCTGAGGTCTACTCTGCGAAATCTCTGAACAATGAGGAATATCTCTCTGGTATGATCAAGCAAATAATGAAAGAGAGCATGCAAAGAGATGAAGACGAAAGCGAATGGGGATTCGCACCAAGTAGAACTCCGTTTACCGAGAAGATTCTGAAAGCTGAATTTCCTAGAGAGTTTGTTCCCCCCACTATTCCTGCTTATCGGGGGACAAGTGATCCAAATCAGTTCTTGTATAAATACGACTGGCATATGACCGGCGCAAGGGCGACCGACGAGATAAAGTGCCGATATTTCCCAGTTTATTTAGAAGGAGTGGCGCTTCTCTGGTTTACCAAGCTTCCAGTCCGATCTGTAGATCAGTTTTCCGATCTCACCCGAAAATTCAAAGAGCAATTCAGGCTATACGCTTCAAAGGCAAAAGATATAATGTCACTGTCCAGTCTGGAACAGAATCCGGGAGAGCCTATTAAGTCATTCTTGAACCGCTTCAATTTAGCTCTGGCAGAAGTCGATAATGCAGAGCCACGAATGATCTTGACCTATTTGATGCGTGCTATTGACAAATCGAGCGAATTTGGAAAATGGCTGAAAATGAAGGAACCGAATTCGCTTGAGAAATTCTACAAAAAGGCTGACGAATTTATACGCTTAGAGAATCTTTCCGCACCAGCTAAAGTTGTGACAACGGTGGCGGAAAATAATACTACTACTCAAAGCAAGAAAGAACCGGCAGATCAGAAAAGGGAAAGTAATGGTGGGAAAAGGCAGAAAGACTTCAAAAAGCCCCGCTTTCTTAAACCATCAGACTTTACTCCTCTGACCGATACCCCGGAAAATATCTTCATCGCCACTAAGGATGCTGTTGAATTTCCAAAACCACCGGCCGTGAAAGTTGGGAAGAATGCTGTTCAAAGCGGAAGATTTTGCAAGTTTCACAACCAACCAGGGCATGATACCAATGAGTGCCGCCATTTGAAAAGTCTGATTGAAGAATTGCTAAGAGAGAATAAGTTGCAGCAATACGTCAAGAGGAATAGAAAGGACCCATCTTCATCCAGTCAAGGGCAGTTGCCTCCAACTAATTCATCTGATTCAGGAGAGAGACCTGCTGGAAAGGAAAGACCTGTTATTAATGTGATCACAGGGGGACCTTACCCGGCTGGCAGGAGTTGGGGTGAAATGGAAAGGTATGCAAAAGCTTTGAAGTATGCACCAACCGAAGAAAGTGTCTTAATCCTGGAAGATGCTTCACCTCTAAAGCAGCAAAAGACTTTCCATGATGATATTATGTTCAGAGCCAGGGATTCTGTTAATGTGGAAGCTCCTACTGAGGACCCTTTGGTTGTCTCTGTCGGTATTGGGCCGGCTATTGTCAGAAGAGTGTTAGTTGATAGCGGTGCCTCATGCAACATCCTCTTTAAAAGGACATTTGACCAAATGAAAATTCCGATGACTGATGTACATGCTTCTTCACACAAGATTGCCGGATTCACAGGAGAGCTGAAACAGCCGATTGGAACAGTGGACTTGTTTGTTGAAATGGGCGAAGGACACAAAAAATTGGTTCGGAAGCAAACTTTTGTAATTGTGGATGGATTCTCCGCCTATAACGCTTTCTTGGGCCGGCCTACTCTTGCTGCTTTCAGGGCCGTCCTCGCTCCTTGGTGCTTGACAATGAAATTTCCTACTGATAATGGGATTGCTGTTATTAAAGGAGATCAAAACGCAGGACGAGAATGTTATCTTGTGGAACTCCGAGAGGCCAGGAGAAAAGAAATGGGGAAAGATGCGGCAGCTCCGCTCCGCATCAAGGAACTGACCCTGTAGCAACTACGGAGCGGCCCCTGTACTGGTGAACACAGCAATGCAAGAAAAGAAATGGATCCCAGGAAAGCCAGTACAGGGGAGAATAGAGTGGTACCCGTGGAGGTAACGGTACCAGTATCTGTAGACCCGAAAGATCCAAATAAAGTACTCAATGTGGGTTCACAGCTAAGTATAACAGTTCAAAACACACTGATATCATTCTTAAAAGCCAATCTAGATGTGTTCGCCTGGTGTCATGCTGATATGTGCGGAATCTCTCCAACAATTGCTGTCCACACCCTGAATGTCGATCCGAAATTCACACCAGTAAAACAGAAAAGAAGAACTCAAGGTCCAGAAAGGTCAGCAGCTTTAAAGGAAGAGGTAGATCGTCTCTTAGAGAATAATTTCATCAAAGAATCCACTTATCCAAATTGGGTTTCAAATCCAGTACTGGTTAAGAAGGCAAATGGAAAGTGGAGAGTGTGCATTGATTTCTCTGATCTGAACAAAGCTTGCCCCAAAGACTGCTTCCCGTTGCCTAGAATCGATCAACTAGTAGATGGGACAACTGGACATGAGTTGTTATCTTTTATGGATGCCTATTCTGGATACAATCAGATTATGATGAATGAACTAGATCAGGAGGACACAAGCTTTATTACAGATGTGGGACTCTACTGTTACAAAGTCATGCCATTCGGTTTAAAGAATGCTGGGGCAACATACCAAAGACTTGTCAACGCTATGTTCAAGCCTCAGATTGGCAAAACGATGGAAGTCTATGTTGATGATATGTTAGTAAAGTCAAAGAAAGCAGTAGACCACATGGACCACCTGGCAGAAATGTTCTCAATTCTTCGGAAGTACGGAATGAAGCTCAATCCATTGAAATGTTCATTCGGAGTAGAGTCTGGAAAATTCCTGGGTTTCATCGTAAGCGCTAGGGGCATCGAGGCCAATCCTGCTCAAATCACAGCTCTAAGAGAGGTTAAAGCCCCTAGAACAAAGAAAGAACTGCAAAGTCTTAATGGAAAGGTTGCCGCTCTTAGTCGCTTCATTTCCAAGGCCACAGACAAATGCATTCCCTTCTTTGATGCTCTAAAGAAAGGGAAGAAAAATTTCGAATGGACTCCTGAATGTCAGAATGCTTTCGATCAACTGATTCATCATATGAGAACTCCTCCGGTCCTTTCCAAGCCTAGTGATGGTGAAGACCTCTTCGTCTATCTGGCAATTTCATCCCATGCTTTAAGTGCAGCACTCGTACGAGAAGATATGAAAATACAACGTCCGGTTTACTACATCAGCAAACGATTCGCTGGGGCTGAAATGAATTATTCAAAGATAGAAAAACTTGCTTATTGTCTGCTAATCGCTTCCAGGAGGTTGAGACCCTATTTTCAATCTCATCCTATCAAGGTCCTGACCGATCAGCCTTTGAAGCAAGTCCTGTATCGTCCTGAAACTTCGGGTCGTCTCTTGAAGTGGAACATAGAACTCAGCCAATATGACATCACTTACCATCCCCGAAGAGCAATTAACGGACAAGCTTTAGCAGATTTCATTGCAGAACCACTAACAAAGGTGACAGTAAAGAAGAAACCACTGACTGCATTCCGATACAATGGAAGTTGTATGTTGATGGCTCGAGAAATGATTATTGTTCTGGGGCAGGAGTTGTGCTCGAAACTCCCGAAGGACGATCACTATGTTATGCATTGAGACTGGAATTTCCTTCAACAAACAATGAAGCAGAATATGAAGCCCTTATTGCCGGATTGAAAATCGCCAAGGAATTGAATATCAAAGTGATACAGATTTTCAGTGATTCTCAGCTTATTGTCTGCCAGGTGAAGAAGGAATTTCAAGCCAAAGGAGGGAATTTGCCTGCATATTTGACAATAACTTCCGAACTCCTCAATGATTTAGATCACTACTCAATAAGCCACATACCCCGAGAGGAAAATATGAAGGCGGATTCTTTAGCAAAGTACTCAAGTTCTGGAGAAGCTCAATTACTAGGATTAGTTCCTGTAGAAGTTCTGTCAGCTCCAAGCATTGATGAAATGGATGTTGATTGGATTATGACTACGTCTCAAGAGCATGAATCATGGATGACTCCAATCAAAGAATACTTGCTCAGTGGTTCCCTGCCAGAGAGTTCTAAGGAACGTCGAAAATTATTAAGAAAAGCATCGAGGTATGTAATTCAAGATGGCCGATTATACAGGCGGGGATTTTCAACCCCACTACTCCGATGTGTAACTAAGGAAGAAGCCAGGACAATCTTAACAGAGGTGCACGGAGGAGAATGTGGAGACCATTCAGGTGGTCAAACACTTGCAAAGAAAATTCTCCGATATGGATACTTCTGGCCGGATATCAATCGAGATGCTGCAACTTTTTCCAGGAAATGTGACAGATGCCAACGATTTGCAAAAATCCCAAGAGCACCCTCCACTGAACTCACACAAATGGTCAGTCCATGGCCATTTGCCATTTGGGGGATAGACCTAATTGGACCATTACCGATCGCCAAATCAGGAATTAAATATGCTATTGTTGCCGTTGATTATTTCACCAAGTGGGCTGAAGCTGAACCTTTGGCCACCATCACTTCTAAAAAGATGATAAATTTTGTAACGAAGAATATCATTTGCAGATATGGTGTGCCACAGAAGATAATCACCGACAATGGCACTCAGTTTGAAAGTGAAGAATTCCAGGATTTTTGCAAACGGTTCAGAATTCGAAAAAGCTTCTCAGCAGTGGCTCATCCGCAGGCAAATGGGCAAGTGGAAGCAGTTAACAAGATCATCAAGTCAACTATCAAAAAGCAACTTGAAAAAGCAAAAGGTGGTTGGGTTGATAAGCTTCCATTAGCACTATGGGCGTACAGAACTACTCACAAAACTGCGACTGGGCACACTCCATTTTCACTGGCATACGGATCTGAGGCAATGATTCCAGTAGAAGTAGAGGTTCCTTCACATAGAAGAGTTCATTTCAATGAGGCCGAAAATGAAAAACTGCAACTTGAAGCGCTTGATTTTCTTGATGAGAAAAGAGAGGAAGCTAGGCTCAGAGTTTCAGCTCATCAGCAGAGAATAGCCAGGCATTTCAATTCCAAAGTTCGCCAACGCAGCTTTGAAATCGGAGACTTGGTTTTGAAAAGGATCATGACAGCAACTGGTGTGTTTGGGCCAAACTGGGAAGGGCCATATGTCATAGGCACTAAACTTCTTGATGACACTTTCAAACTCATAACTGTTGAAGGAGATCCAATTCCAAGGGCCTGGAACAGCAACCATTTGCGTCCTTACTTTACTTGAAAAGAGCTCTGCTCAAAATTGTAAAATGATGATGAATGTATCGGTTGTATTGTGAAACATTGTAAATCAGTGTAAATGAATGAAAGCTATAAAGTGGACGTAGGCCCGATTTTTGGCCGAACCACTATAAATCTTGTGTTCTTTACTATTTCATGATGCCTGTTTTATTTTGATATGTAAATACTTTAAATGTATCGCTAAAATATCAATTCAAAATTGCAGGACATTATAACAAGGCTTGCTCATCACAAAGTTAAGCAACTTCCATAAATCAGCTATTACACGAAAACCAAGCCACAAAAATTTTGTCCAAATTCAAATCCCAAGCAAGGAAAACTTCACATAAAAAGTTGGCGACTCCACTGTGACAAACCTTTGTTCACTAGTTGAGATTGTCGTTATGAATAGACATCCAACTAGGTAACTTGCGTTTGTCTCGTGAAGTCATTCAACAGTGAAGTCCACTTCTTCGGATAAAGCAATTTACTTGTAAGAGGAAAAGAAGAAGATGTGCTTGGGAACGATAATAAGAGAGCGCTAACAGGCAGATGATGAGGGAAACTTGCCAACCAACCAAAGCCCTCTAACGAGGCACACCAATAAATGGGAGTGCTTTCCTCAACCAAAAAGATCGGTGGGACTACCGAAGGGGCATCTTGTTAATTGATTGCGGTCGTTTGTACAAACAAACATCCAATCAAGCAACTTACGCCTGCCCCGCGAGCCCATCCGACCATGAGAAAGTAACTCCCAGGCACTCAAAAGCCCTCTTCGGAGGCACAAGCCCTCTTCGGAGGCACATGACCTCTTCGGAGGCAAAAGCCCTTTCCCAAGGCACCACAAGCCCTCTTCGGAGGCACATGACCTCTTCGGAGGCAAAAGCCCTTTCCCAAGGCACCGCAAGCCCTCTTCGGAGGCACAAGCCCTCCTCGAAGGCACAAGCCCTTTTCGAAGGCACAAGACCTCTCCGGAGGCACAACTCTTTAAGAGGAGCCCTCTCCGGAGGCATGTCTCAAAATAAAATGCTTGAACAAAAAGCATCGTCCAGAAGCACAGTTCAACTCTCAAAGGAAGGATTAACTTGTTCACCTCGAAAAGTTCCTCCTAAAAAAAAAAGAGTTGAAAAAGGCTACAAAATTCTTTCAGAAAAGTTCATCTCACTTCATAAGGAAATTCACTTCTTAATAGATAAAAGTGATTATCCCCGAAAGTTGAAGTGTTCTTCAGAAAGAGAAAATAAAATTCTTCTAAAGACTGGATATACTCTATTAAGAGCAGAATAATTCTCCCCTCAAAAGCAGAATAATTGTCCTCTGAAGTAAGAGTATTAGTCTTAAAAAATCTAGGAATATTGCAATGCACTTACGGCATGGGGGCAATACCATACAATTTAATTATATTAATAAAAGCAACATGCCGCAAGTTCGTTGCAATATCACGGAAAACAGATGTGGAATAAATGCATTCTCAAACGCAGACAAAAAGTTTGCACAAGTAAGAAGAATCATTTGTTCTACACTAAAAATAAAAGATGGATCATTCTCACATACACAAGAGTTTGTACAAGTAAAATAACTGTTTTATTTAGTACTATGAAAATTCTTTACATGTGCAGATATCTCAAAAAGCAAAAGCGGGAACCGGTACCCGCACAATCCCCGGTCAATACATGCGAAGAGCAAAAATAATAAGAAGAAAATCCAGCTTGATTATTCCCTCTTCTCACCACCTTTGGAGCCCTTTCCCGGCCTGATGACTAGCTTTTGAAGTCGTTGTGAACGGGCAGGGGCAGAAGGAGAAAGCGGTGCGGCCAGATCAACTACTGCTTCATCTTCAGTGGAAGCCTTCTTCTTCTTCCTTACAGCACGCTTCCCCTTCCTCTTTGAAGAAGACTCGCTCCCCGGAGTAGCAAGCAATGTTGAAAGCTTCGTGTCGTCATCAAGAGACCGCTCCGGGGTCTTCTCAATGTCTTCAAAATCCTTCGCCTTCTGTTCCTGAGAAGCAGCCGGATCATCCAAGCCTTGAAGAGCTTCGATTTTCTCTACCTGTGATCCCGGTTGGGAGGCAGAAGGAGGAGTAATTTGGGAAGACGGAGGAACGGCAATCGAAGGAGTGAAAGCTTGTGTAGTGCTTGGTACCTCCGCTGTAGAAGAAAAGAAGTTAAAATCAGCATCCCCCGAAAATAAAGAAGGCATCGGTTCATCAAAGTTTAAGTAACAAGTAAGAAGGTCATCGAATTCGGCTAAGTCAAATGACTGGTTCATTAGACCCGAGACGACACCAAGAGTACCTGGAGGAGTTGGCTTTGCAAGATCCACCTCAAACTTCTCGGCTTCAATATCATCCAGTGCCTCATCTTCAGTAGGAGTAGTTGCAGTCTCCTGGGCAACTTTAGCTAGATGTAAAGAATGAGAGCTGGAATCTATAATATTAACGTCAGCTGAAGTGGAAGTTTGAACGGGGGCAGTTAAAGGAGCTTCTTCTTTTGGAGGCTCTTCTCCCGTTGTTTCAGCTCGTACTTTGGCAAGTAGCTCCTTCCCCTTAACAAGAGCGGCACGATCCTCATCATTGAGATAGCGCTCCTCAAGTTCCAGCTCATTATAGCCGGCCCCGCCAAGCATATCCATCGCGACTTCCCACACTTCAGCCAATGTAATTTCATAATCGGGACCAAGAAAAGAGAGGCTCCCACGACCCAGAACGCTGTGTAAATAAAAGTCGAATAAGGTAGAGCTGATGTCTGCTTTCGTCGCCTCATGTGATTGCTCAGCCGCTTCCTTTTCGGCAACGGCAGCAACCCGGCCAGCGGTAGCCTCATCACGCTCTGCCTCAACTTTAGCAAGTCGAGACTTTAGTAACTCAATCTCTACGTTCTGAGAGGTGACCTTTTCCCGCAAATCGGTGTTTTCTGTGCGGTATTTCTCAGTAATATGCTGTTCAGCGGCAAGCTTCATTTCAACATCTCTCTGTGCAGCATGGGCATCCCGCACTTGTTTTTGAAAGACCCCTTCTTTTTGGATATGAGATGCAGAAGAAGAGGCAAGATCTTCCTTAAGTTTTTTAACCTCGGACTCAAGTTTTGCATAACCATCAGCAATATTTGTCATCTCGAGATTATGTTGTTTGCAAACTTTGTCCCACTCCGCCTTGTCGTTTTCCATAGTCAGCATTGCCTCAAGGTTTGCACGATTAACCCTTTGGAGTTCATCGACAAGCTTCTGCCACTGCGACATCCTCTCGATATTGAGCCTGACTGCGTCAAGACTGCTAAGCATGTCTGATTTATCAATCGGAACTATGTCCAAGTCAAAGCGCACCCCCTTTAGGCACCAATTCGGAAAACGGCTCTGAAGTGTTGGGGGGCCGTCCTTGACTTGATATTGCGGTCTGTTAATGATAGTCTGAATGTCAGATTTCTTCAGAGGAGGAGAGCTAGCCAGAATATCGGAAGGAATGGGAGCGTCAGTCTTTTCAGAGATTTCAGACGCGTCAATCGGTTTAGATCGTTTGCTCGGTTCGTCGGCAATCTGAGTTTTTCCCTTATCATCGTAAGACTTCCGCTTATGAGAGTAGTCACTCCTGTGCGAAGAGTCATATCGCTCGGCATCTTTCCTTCTTTGCCACTGATCGTAATCCCGCTTCTCCTGGGCTTTCCTTCGAGCCCTCTCTTCATCTGTTTCTTTTGGAGTATCAAAGTACTTCCTAAAGTCATAGGTGCCGCGGCCTCCACGGTACTTGAATGAGTCATAATATGAACCTGTACGTCCCATTGGAGAACCTGAAAGCAAAAAAGGAGTAAAGTTTAGAAATTTCCAGGAAAAAGAGGATAAATGTTTATAAGTGCTGAAAAATCCTAAGTGTGTGTGGCGTGCAAGCTACATGCGTCAAACTACAGACCACGCTTTAGTGTGGAAACAGAGACGACTGGCGTAGTAGGCGTCTGGGTTTGTTTAAAGGTGGAAGTCGCCTCAACAACGGGAGAAGTTGCTTTTGGATTGTTATCCCCAAAAAGCTCTTGAGAAGTTATCATGATATCACTCAAACCATCAAAGGCGTCATCACCCAGGAGTTCAGCAGACTTCTCTTTTTCAACCTCTGTATCAATGGATTTCTCAGGAACTTGAGGATTCTCTTCCTCCTCAGTAATTGGGGTAAGCGCCGACTTGCTGACTAACCCTACGACATCGATGGATGCGGAACATTTTACTAGAGCAGCCTCCATGACGGGTGCTTCTGATGCAGTTCCTTCTACAGAAGCTGGGGCATTCGAGGCCTCTGCTTGGGAATCTGAAGCAACTAACGTTTCCGCATCAGAACTAGAAACTTCATGAATCTGAGTCGATCTAGAAGAATGTAAAAGGCCAAACTGGTGCAGAAATTCATCTTTCAGCAAGAATTTGGCACTCCTCTCTTCAGCGTCAACAGCACTCAAAGTATCTAAAATCGACTTGCGACTGGTATCTCGAAGAAGAGAAGGAAGTGCTGCACGAAGAAAGAATGGAATTAAGCATTTGATGGTTCGAATTATGAGAAATTTGGAAAAAAAATGAATTGGTAAGAGGTAATCTTACTTCCGACTCTCCAAATAGCATAAAATCCCGGAGGACAGCGAACATAAAAGAATTGAGTCAAGAATCCGTGGGCGCTTTCAGGCAAGTCCAGAATTAGTTTGCGATTCCTAACACTCCTCACAAGTATGATAGAAGGATGGTCCTTGTTCTTTGCAAATGTGCACAAGAAGCGAATTTCATCAAAAGAGGGAAAACGGTTCAACGTTCTCCTGAAAAGCACACACAATCCCAGCAGGATGGAGTATCCGTTAGGGTGTAGTTGAAAGGGAGAAATAGTTAGCCGAAGGAGGAGTTCCCGAAGACAATCATTAAACGGAGGAATGGCTCCACTTGAACACATCTGCCGGTTCACAGCAACGAAGCCAAGAGGCGGCCTGTCAGCAGTGTCGCTTGGCCCAGGAAGTAAAGCATCTGCTTCGGCAATACCGAATTGGATGCACAGTTGTCGGAAGGCTTTATGACTTAAAGTAGTAGAAGTCCTTTCCGGAGGGTCGATTAGTGGAGTAGCAATTGGAAAAGCTTCTCCGGTTATTTCCAAGTCTTCTTGTTGAGATTCCATTCTACACAAGGAACTGGACGATCAAATATTAAGGTGCACGTTTCCTAAAAAGAGTGAAGTGTTGTGCAAAACTAATACAATAATGAGCAAATGTAAATGAAACTAAACTAATTGATACTTGTCAATTAAAAAGTTTCGGGGCTTAATATTTTAAGTCCAGGAATAGTGTTGCGTTAATGCAAATAAATCAGCTTTAGTTGATCACTTCAATTTTGCTTTAATACTTCACTTAGATTTGTTAGTTCACAACATTTCATTCACGAAGTTCATTTAAGTTTGATTTTCTTTGACAACTAATCTGCTGTTTGATGTGGGCAATCAATAGCAGTATATTCGTCCCATTTTTTCTGTGAATGTTGCTTCTAAACAGGTTATTAGCATTAAAGTTGAGGCAATCCGAGAAGAAGTGCAAAACCCAAAATAATTCGAGTCCAGAAAGTCAGTCAAAAGCTGTTCAAAGTTCTAAGTGTTAGGTCGCTTACGACCTAACACAGGTTGCAATGTTCTTATGCTATGTTGTTCAGATTGAAAGTTCAAGACTGTGAAAAATTGCCTAAGTCTTAGGTCGTTCAGCGACCTATCATAAGTCAGGATTTCTGTAGGTCGCGTGTTGCAGCTGAATGGATTAAGGTGAGGCAATTCTCTTAAGTCCTAGGTCGAGCACAATTGTTTTTAGGTTGGAGATACTCTAGGTCGCAAATGTCGTCAGGTCGCAAAGGCTAAGGTCGTTAAGCATTCCCACGCGACCTAACTCTTAGGGCGTTCGAATCTGATAGGTTGATGACTTCTTCTCCAAGCAACATCATATTGGGTCCAATAACCCAATACCACCAGTTCAAAAAAGGAATTATCATCCCCTTCATCCTACCTCAACCTATCACCGATTAACTAGAGAATCAATGGCAAACCCTACAGATCCGTAGCAAAACCTTTCGTATGATCGCAAATCATCCCAACACGTCAAACGACGAACGAAAGTCGGTTGAGACTACCGTACAAAAAAGCGTGATGCATGGAATTGGGCTTAGGTCGAGCGACAACGATTCATGTTCAAAACAGTGACTATGGGCAAGTATAAGCTGATCCACTTACGAATTATGATCGGCGAGGAAGAATCGTTGGCTGATTAAGTCAAATTTGTCTCTGGAAGCTCGAAAAAACTGTTAATGGCGATGGAGGCTCAGGACAGTAGGGTAAGGAAGAAGGTGCGACCTAACCAATTTATATGGGACTGAAGGAGGGAGGTGAACAGGCGTGCAAGTTTTAAGTCGATTCGCGACCTAGCAAAGTTGAGTCGAAGCATACGACCTAGAGTGTAGTCATATACTTCGAGGGGCAAATGTTAACTCCATTATTTCAGCGACCTAAAACTCTACGACCTAAGGAAAAGCTGCGACCTAAGAGGCTCTGCGACCTAAGAATGTTGCGACCTAAGAGGCTCTGCGACCTAAGAATGTTGCGACCTAAGGAAAAGCTGCGACCTAAGAGGCTCTGCGACCTAAGAATGTTGCGACCTAAGGAAAAGCTGCGACCTAAGAGGCTCTGCGACCTAAGAATGTTGCGACCTAAGGAAAAGCTGCGACCTAAGGAAAAGCTGCGACTTAAGAGGCTCTGCGACCTAAGAATGTTGCGACCTAAGGAAAAGATGCGACTTAATTACATAGCGATCTAACTGAGAAAGTCCACAACTTATCAAGATAAGAAGTTAGCGACCTAACTTCTTCGCGACCTAAGGTCCAGAAGGCCTTGCGACCTTGCAGCAGAAAGGATTGCGACCTATGGAACTCAACGACCTAAGGTAGCTAGCGACCTAAAGGACTTAACAACCTAAGGTAGTTAGCGACCTAAGGAACTTGACGACTTAAATAGGTTAGCGACCTAACTATTAAAGGAAGTTCAGCGCCCTACGACCTAGAGCTCCCACAGCTATTCTGTAACTCGCGTGCGACCTATTACTTGATCAAATGAAGACAAGAACAGTTTTACTAGCTCTCCTGAAGCCGCAAGGAGACAGCGACCTAGCTTAGGTCGCTCGCGACCTACGACCTAACTAAGGTCGTGCGCGACCTAAGACTTAGGCAAATTTCCTGCCCAGAAATCAGCTTCTATAAATAGGACATCACTTCCAACATGAGAGGGACTTTTGGCAAATCATTTCTACAGCGCTGTTACTCCGTCGAACTCTTCATTCATTCAGTAATCAAGGATCCTTCAAGCATTCACGACACTACAACAAGCTTCGAGAGAAATTCCTTACATCCGAGATGGATTCATCGGGTTTCACCGTCGAAGATTGAGCTAGTAGTCTAGATTGTTTCTTGTGATCGAATTGTATTGTTTCTTGAAGAGATTTGTATCAAATTGTAACCGAATCAGCAATAAAAGACTATAAAGTGGACGTAGGCTCAATTACGGGCCGAACCACTATAAATCTGTTGTTCATTTACTGCATTTCTGCTATTTTCCTGTTTAATTTCTGTTCCCGTCACACGGGTGGTGCTTTCACGATCTTATTACTCTCACCGGGTGTTATCGTTCATATTTTAACGTTAACATGATCACTTCAACAATATAGAAGACTTGTTTTAGTAACTGTAAACAGACAGCTTTGATTGTTGAAATTCCAAAGTTAAATCTATGGAACGCCAATGTTGACAGAGTAAAATATATAGTGTTATATTGAAATTGAATAGATCGTGATTACCATTTTCAGAGTGTAACACTATATTTAGGGGTACTTAAGCCATATGGCGCTGTGCGAAGAAGCAAATGGGTTTAACTATTACTGACTGAGAACAAAGAAATATGGTAGCAGTTAACTGAGCTTTATGTAAGGCATGATGGCAATAAATAAAATATTGCCATCTTAACATCACATTTTCAAGTTTAGACGGTGATGATTAACTAATTTGTTATACAATAGTGCTCCATAACTGGTTGTAAATCAGGGGAATATGATATTGAAGAAAGTTAGGTATAATATTTTTTGATATAACAGCGATCAAAACTGTATGCAAATGCATACTGATTTGTAGGTCAAAATGTATATTAACAGACGGTATCCTAATGTACCTTCCTATTTATACATCCAATATGATTGCTTACTAGAATGGCTTATTTAAATACATCCGTTTCAGTTTGTCATTACATTGTACGGAACTATGCCCCATGCTTGTTGCCATCAAATAGTGACAAACAGATTGAACTGCACTGTTTTCATTTTCCAAATTGTAAAGCACCTTTTCAAAACAAACCACGGCAGAAGTAATATGACAGCATGTATATTGGAAGACAAACCAAATGGTTGAGATATGAATTCATACTGAAATATGACTGTGGTTGTCATATCGTGCGGGTGAACAGTAAAACTGCATCCCATCTCAGTAATGAGATGCAGCAAGTGAAAGAACGAACTATTTACCCTAAACCAGTATATTGTCCATTTCTACGATGCAATGAGCCTATCAATATAGACGTGGAACTATGTTTAGTGTTGAAGTTATGGTAAAGAGCCAAGCACCAAAGCATAATCGACTTTTGCTTTCAAAAACAGAGATTTATCATTATATTGAAACTTATAAAGTACTATAATTTACAGCTACCGTGTAAACTGCACATGCTATTATATATCCAAAAACAGTCGATAAATAATTGCTATATTTGTAAGTTAAAAGGCAATAATAATGACAACTGGTATCTGAAAGAAATCAATTACAAACAGACAGTTTGACTTTACAATGTATAAGGATGAACTGAAAACTTAGTTTAAACCGATTAGAGGATGCATGCAACCAAATATATTTTTCAACAGTCAATATGGGGTCATTAATAAGTTGAACATATTGTCCAATTTTGACCTGCCATATGGTCTTGAATAGAAGAAAACAGTATGTATATACTTTTATATGAATCCAGGTCACTGCTTCATATACTATACAATGTAATATGAAATCAGTTGACATGAAATTTAAGTTTACGGAGAACAATGGCATGCTTTGTTCATGTAGGTTATTATATTACAGTAATTTAATAAAAAAAACCCCTTTTATATTCAATATATATGTGGAGAATAACTAAAAGTGCAGCAATAATACGGTCTACTTCATTAACTAAAAAAAATTAAAGATCGTGTAGTGACATTATTTAGTCTTCAGAAAAGAATTCAGTAGACTCATTACGATCTCAATATTCTGAAGTAAGAACACAACCATGGCACAATAAAAAGTGATGCATGTGCAGATTCATGCCAACCATATTATCCTGATTGCTTTGTAATATCTATAATATAAGGATAAAAGCATACCAAAATTGTAGATGTATAAACTCATATTCGCGGTAAAATAGCATAAATAAGTACCATCAGTTGCTTGCAAAATATACAAAACGGTCTATATTAGTTTCAAAGTGCTCTAAATCAATAAAATTTCATAGTACAAACAGTTGATGGTAGATAACTAAATGCAGCATACTGTACGTAATATGAACTTCTGAAAACATAATTAGAGAAATGCAGAAAAATACAGTTTTATTGATAATACTTTTGATACAATGCAAAGCTTGTACATAACAGACTATTTATAAAAAATAAAGTGGGCTGCATATTTAAGCCCAAAGTGGCTGGTAATCCATGTGTGAAGCCTTTGGCAAATGGTGACCGTTGATCTTGATCAATGGTTGATATCTGCTGCTTGATTAGGCTCGGATCAGTAAAGTGTGCTTTCCCTGATTTGGTTGTTATCACAATACGCCCCTTCAAACAAAACTAGGGTTTTACCTTCTCTTCAACATTCATGTCGGCTGAGTAAATTTTGAGCTCATCTCGAAATCGATTAAAATTAGTCGTCGATAAAGCCTTAGTTAGAAAGTCCGCTCTTTGATGGAAGGATGGGACATGGTTGATAACCAGCTTCCCGTTTCCAGTTCTCTCACGAACAAAGTGAAGGTCTATTTCCATGTGCTTTGTGCGAGCGTGTTGAACTGGGTTCATGGACAATGATATGGCGCTGAGGTTATCACACCAAACAGTGGGTTTTTGACTCAATTCGAACCCTAATTCCCAAATTAGGGTCTCGATCCAAATAATCTCGGCAACGGTACTTGCGATGCATCTGTACTCAGCTTCAGTGCTGCTTCTGGAGATGGTGGACTGCTTCTTCGTACACCAAGAAATCGGATTTTGCCCAAGGAAAATGCAGAATCCGGAAATGGATTTCCTGTCATCAACATCATTAGCCCAGTCGGAATCACTGTAAGCATGTATTTTTATGTCTTTACTTGCCTTCAGATGCAAGCCGTATGCTAATGTCCCTTTAAGATATCTTAGTATGCGTTTTACGGCACACCAATGCTCACTTAACAGGTTCTGCATGTATTGGCAGATCTTATTCACACTAAAACATATGTCAGGTCGAGTGATTGTGGCATATTGAAGTGCCCCAACGATACTTCGATACTGTTTAACATTTTCGATGGGTTCACCCTTGTTTTTAGATAATTGTTTGTGATTTGTCATCGGGGTTGGTAATGGTGTGGCTTTATCCATGTTGGCTCTGACTAGAATGTCACTGATGTACTGTTTTTGTGATAGGATGATCTCATTGTCGAATTTTCTTTGAATGTTTATGCCAAGAAAAAACTTTAATTCACCCATGTCTTTAATGGCGAAGTGTTTGTCAAGAAGTTTAATAACCTGATTAATCTCCTTTTGATCATCTCCTGTGATAAGAATATCATCCACATACACCAGTATATATGTACTCACATACTTTCCTTTCCTTAAGTAGAGTGAGTTATCTGATTTTGTGGCACTGAAACCTAATTGAGTAAGGGTATTTTTTAGTTTTTCATGCCATGCTCTGGATGCTTGTTTTAGTCCATATATGGCCTTATGTAGCTTGCATACAAGATCTTTGTCTGCATTAGAACTATATCCTTCTGGCTGTTGCATATAGACCTCTTCACATAACTCACCATTTAAAAAAGCATTATGAACATCTAGTTGCTTTATACTCCAGTTTTTATGAAGTGCAAGTGTTAACATAATCCTTATGGTTGTGGGTTTGATTACTGGGGAGAAGGTCTCAGTGAAATCAAATCCGTATTGTTGAGAATATCCTTTTGCAACTAGTCTGGCTTTATTTTTCACTATGTTGCCATCAACATCTCTTTTGATCTTGTAAGTCCACCTACAGCCTACAATGTTTTTGTGTTTTGGGGCTGTGACAAGAGTCCATGTTTTATTTCTGGCTAAAGCATTGAATTCTTCATCCATAGCCTTTTTCCATTTTTCATGTTTGATGGCCTGATCATATGATACTGGCTCTACTTCATTTACTTGTGCTGTGTAGACTTTTGGCTTGAAAATCCCACTTTTAGATCTTGTGATCATAGGATGTCCCATTTCAGTATGTTGTTGATGAACCTCCTCCTGCTAATTATTGCTGTCTGCTATAGTATTATCTTCTGGACTATTGTTGGATGTACTCTGACCATTGTTCTGACTGTTGTTTGGTATACTGGCACACTCCTCATTACTTGAGTCCATTGGTAGACAGCTTGTTGTTTCATTATCTGAATTATGTGGTGATGTAGTTTCATTATCATTTCTTTGTACATGCTGATTATCACTTTTAGCATGTTGAGATAAATCTGGAATAGGTATAGCATGTGTTTTCTCATTATTGATTTCCATGCATTGCTTACTTTTATCTGCAAATGGAAATATGAGCTCATTAAAAACAACATGTCTTGAAATATAAATCTTGCCTTTACTGTCCATACACTTATACCCTTTCCGATTATGTGCAAATCCCAAAAAAGTGCATGGACTAGATCTAAGGCTTAATTTGTGTTTATTGTATGGTCTAGTGTAGGGAAAACACAAATACCCAAAGGTTCTTAAATGATCATATTTTGGTCTAACTCCATAAAGTTTCTCATGTGGACAAACATTGTTTAGTACCTTTGTTGGCATCCTATTAATGAGATATACTGCAGTGGCAAAAGCTTCACTCCAGTATTTCAATGGTAGTGATGCTTGAGACAATAGTGTTAGACCAGTTTCCACAATATGCCTGTGTTTTCTTTCCACTAAACCATTTTGCTCAGATGTATGGGGGCAAGTAACTCTATGAAGTATTCCTTTTTGACTAAAAAATTCCTTTAATGGTTTAAACTCTCCCCCACCATCTGTTTGGAAAATTTTAACACATTTTTTTATTTGTCTTTCAATGTGAGTGATGAAATGTATAACAGCATTGCTAGCATCAGACTTTGCTTTGAGAAAGTATATCCAAGTGTGTCTGGTGTGTGCACATACAAGTGATAGATAATACCTGTATCCTTGCATTGAATTGAGTGGTGCTGGGCCCCATAAGTCTGCAGCAATTAACTCAAGAGGATTTTCATATATGGTTTCAGAAATAACAAAAGGTAATTTATGCATTTTCCCCATTTGACAGTGATCGCATAAATGTAAATCAGAAATACTTGGGACAGGAACATTATTTTGTATTAAAATTTGTTTAACTACATTATAACTAGGGTGGCCAAGTTTACAATGCCACTTGTAAAATGATTTTACATCACTATTATATTTAGTACTAACATTATTAGCACTAATATTATTAGACCACATTGTCCCATTAGCAGCATCATTATTTGCCAAGTTGCAGAATTTGTACAGACCATTCTCCAGCTTACCCTGTAATAATATGTGTTTATTTAATGAGTCTCTAACTAGACAGTATTTTGGGTGAAACTCAAAGTACACCTTATTTTCACTGGCAAATTGTGAAACACTGATTAGATTTTTCTTGATACTTGGCACTCTTAATAATTTATTTAAGTAGAGTAGCCTTGTACCTTTTATGTAGCCAGTACCAACATGTGTTATGTTTGTAGCTTCACCATTTCCCATGAGGACAGATTGGTTACCTGAGTATTCTTTGCTCCCCAAGTTTAAGTTCTGTAGGTTGTTAGTGATGTGATTTGTAGCACCGGAATCTGGGAACCATTCATCCATACTGTAATCATTGGTTTTTGCTATGTCATCAGTAATGTTGTCTCCATTATTCTTGGATTGAGTTTGAATCATATTTGCACTAGCTTGTTTATTTGCATGAGATGACTGGCCATTATTAGTGTCTTCCTTGTATCTGAAATAACATTTGTTTGCCATATGTCCAAACTTTTCACAGATCTGACATTTAACTCTGTTGTTATAATTGCTTCTCCCCCTTCCTCTGCCTCTTTGAGTGTAGCCTCCTCTCTGATTGTGACTGTCTTGCTTGGATTGATTAGGTACACCTTTTTGATTCTTGTTCTTTGATGTTGCTGCATAATTGACGTTAAAGTCTTCTTGCATGGTCTTTCTTTGATCAATCCTTCCTTCATGAGCAAGAAGGGTTGTATGTATGTATTCTATGTCTGGCAAATTTGGTTGTGTTGCTATGTATGTTATTAAAGATTCATAATCTTGATCTAATCCATTGGTTATCACTAGAATTTGCTCACTGGTTGAGATATGATGGCCAACACCTGCTAATTTGTCACATAAGTTCTTGATTTTTGCAAGATACTCTCTCATAGGCATATAATTCTTTCTTGCATTTTGTAGTTCCCTTCTGTAATGCATGACTCTTGCTGCTGATTGTGAACTAAAAATGCGTTGGATTGCTGACCATATTTCGTGGGAACTGTTACATCCCACAACTTGTGATAACAAACTCTGACTAATAGAAGATAACAGCCATGATGATAACAAATTGTCTTGCTTTTGGTACAGTTTGTATTCAGGGTTACTTACAGTTTTTCCTTCCTTTTTAGTGATCATAGCTGGTGGGATGATCTTGGTGCCCATGACATAGTCATGTAAGTCGTATCCTTTTAGCGCAATCTCGATTTGATATTTCCAAAGAATGTAGTTATCCTCATCTAATGGAGTAGAAATAATTTGATTCTTTGGTTTGATCAGGGCCAGATCTGAACTCTGGTGATCCCTTGATGGATTTGCAGAAGTCCTTGATGTAACGTCTTCCTCTTCAAGTGCCATGGTGATTCAAGAATCTTGAAATGCCGGTCTCTTGGAGATGGGGAGAAATGATAAGGGCAAATGGCGAGGCTAATCTTGAATTTAGCAGCCAAGAAATTGAAAACAGAAAAGAGGGAGATGCTATGATATATGTATATTACTGTTTCTCAAAGAAGCAGTAATATGCATGAATAGCAGCGGAAAAGATATGAAACTGATGGAACGAATCTCCTTTGATCAAAAGAAAGGTATCCTCCCCGATGATGACACTTTTCTGAGGGGAGAGAATTTCGAAAAATCTCAGTTTTGGATTTGAGATGAATTTGCCTTTAGGCTATAATGCTCTGATACCAAATTAGAGAAATGCAGAAAAATACAGTTTTATTGATAATACTTTTGATACAATACAAAGCTTGTACATAACAGACTATTTATAAAAAATAAAGTGGGCTGCACATTTAAGCCCAAAGTGGCTGGTAATCCATGTGTGAAGCCTTTGGCAAATGGTGACCGTTGATCTTGATCAATGGTTGATATCTGCTGCTTGATTAGGCTCGGATCAGTAAAGTGTGCTTTCCCTGATTTGGTTGTTATCACAATAAACATATTCATAATTAGTACATATACTACAGTAATGACATGTATGCATCGGAAAAAAATGAGACTGAAATTGCCACTGCAAATTCCATCTTACTGTCCTGTATAGTAATAGTCAATGATAAAGAAGGGGCGCGCGTGCGCGCACACACATATACATATATGTTTGTTAGCCTATGAGTTATCATCGTATTATTATTCGAACTTACGTATCCTATAATTGGAAATTCCAGATCAAGAAGTATCTTACATGCAAAATGAAAACATAAAAATTGTTGTAACTGATTAGTTCAGAAACCGAACACTATTAAGATAATGAGATTACTTTTTACAGTGGATACATCGCCGACTTCTCCTGTATTAACTTGAATTGCTTTCACCGAGTGAAAACCCATAACAGTCAGCTTTTAAATGTTATATCACATGTTTAGTTGATGGGTATTTGTTTATGTCCACGATTCAGAATTTGTATAATATTGTCATCTTTAGAAAATTGACATTTTCTGAAGCTCTAAATATTGTTCACTCTAATTGATTGTAAAGTGATTCGAACCTTTTTAATATCCATATTATTAGGCTCTTGAACTGGTTTGTTCTTTCTAAATAGATAGATGTAGATAAGAAAGTGAATAGTAGTCACTGAACAAATGGCTAACAATTTATGTGCATAAAGAGATGTACTCCTTTTCACATTACAACTACTAACTTGAATACTAACTTATTAAGGTCAATTTTCCAATTCAATTGACGAACAATACTAAATTTTCCAATATTGATAATGTAAGGAGTACTGATTTTGGCAAAATATTTGTAGATGATAAAAAAATGTATTGTTGTGTGTTCGAGGAAATTCTTCAAGTAGAGGAATTCAAACAGAGGAATTCAAATATGGATAATAAAAATATCTGTATGCTTATTCATTTTCATTATTCTTTTTTTAAAATAAAGGAATTCAAATCTGTCTCTTTCATAATAGTTAATATTATGCTTAACAAAACCAGGCCCACTAAAACAGGGTCAACAAAGTTAGCAACGCATATACTTATAATGCTCTAAGCATCACACCTTTTGAACAGAAAATTTATACAAATAAGCAAAGACATACACACGCTCACTGTCTGTATACACAAACAAATACATACAAACAGACAGAATATATATATATATATTATTAATCTAGTTTAGACTTACCATATGTTTGTATAGCTGTAATAATTTGTTCTAGGTACATATATAGATTTGTTCCAAAGGCGAATCCAGCAATAAAATTTACAGTGTATTTTAATATTTCAGTTACAAACTCTATATATTCTTGTTATTTTTCCATTTTAATTACCTTACTGGCAACTTGTAGGTATTTACCCAAGGGTGCAGTAAGTGGATTATCGAATTAGGAATTAGGAACCTTTCTTTATATTTTTGTTCAGAGTCTTCTAATTTTGTATTCAATATCCTGTAATCTCCCTCAATAGTATTCATTATATGAGTTTATTTCATCGTCATATAAATTACATCCATTTAAATAATTGTTATTTTCCTCTTGTATTTGTTGTCTTAGTATTTTATAATATTCATCACATACTAAGTCTATCATCCTATATGTTAGTTGAGTTTCTGTTACACTCTCAACTAAATAAAAGGTATTTTTTAAATTTACCATTGCCTCGTGTTTATTAAGACTTGGATCATCAGATAATTCTATGAATTTTTTTGTATAGTTTTCTTTAAATATTTTGGCTATATTATATTGTTGGTTATTGTTTAATTCTGTATGTTTTAGTATTAAAAGAATTTTTGTCATAAATTTCCTTTCTAAATATTTTTGTAGGGACTCTATATTTTAAATTTTTGGAAATCTGTCCATTTTAGTTTTCACAGTCATTGATTTCTGTTATCTTATAATTTGGTTTGTTTTTTGTGTTTAGATAATTATTCCATTCTTTATGGAATTCTTTGGCAAACCTCTATGTTATGATAGTATTTCCGGGTTTTGTAAATATGCTAAAGTTGTTAAAAATTTGTATAAAGTTTGTTTCAAAGTCAAATACATTGATTAAGTCTGTAGTATATTTTTGTTTGAAAATATTTATGATTTCATGTTTTTGGTTTTCTGTAATTTCAGTATTGTTTTTCATAATATTTATTATGTTTGTCATAAATTTATCTTCAAGATATTATTGTAATTTTTCCATATCTTAATCTTTTTTATGGATAAAACTTTGTAAATTCTTCTTTCTTGTTGAGAAAAAGCCTGGTTAGAGTTTTGGAAGATTTGGATAAAACATTGCTTAGGTTGTATTAATTTTTTATTTGATAAAGTTACTGATATCAAAATAAAATATTATTTCAATCTTACTTTATTATTTTATCTTTTATCCTAGAAATTATTACTGTTGGGGTAACTCAAATTAAGATAAAATTATTTTCACTCTCTTTTCCTCACCTTGTTACTCTAGACTTACTTTTTTCCCTAAACGGCTTCTACCTCAGCGGTACATTTTTCAGTCATAAATGAGCTTACGTCTGTTGGAACTTAGAGTGATGCTAATAATATCTTAAGGTAATCACATAAACCCTAAGTAATTTTTCTAAGTAACAAATAAAATAACTTGTTAAGACATCATGATATGATGTTTATAATAAGTAGGCTTAAGGTGAGATAAAAAGGCTTACATCCTATAAGCTTTGTTCTTCTTCCTTGCTCTAACTAGAATAGATTTTAGCTCATAAGTTTGTTGAAGAAAAGAAAAGTGGAAGATGCCATTAAAGAAAAGCTTGAACTTATATTTCAGTTGGTTTTCACAATGAGGATGCAATACTTAATTTCTGATGCATATTACAAACAAGGTAGGTGTTTCCTGGAGATTTGACCAGGCAACTAGGTACTCGGCATACAGGAAGTACTCGGCATCCAGGAGTACTCGGCACCCAGCAGTACTCGGCATCCAGCAGTACTCGACATCCATGAGCGCTCGGCATCCAGGAGCACTCGACATCCATGAGCGCTCGGCATCAGAAGACGTTCGGTGTGTACAATTGCTCGGCATGGCTGTATTGTTCGTCATAAGCTATCGTTCGGCCAGAGCCATCATTCGGCCAAAGGCATTGGTCGGCTAAAGGCAACGTTCGGCCAGAGCCATCGTTCGGCCAAAGGCATTGGTCGGCTAAAGGCAACGTTCGGCCAGAGCAATCGTTCGGCCAGAGACATCGTTCAGCCAGAGGCATTGGTCGGCTAAAAGACAACGTTCGGTCAGAGCCATCGTTCGGCCAGAGATCATTCGGTTAAGGGTTTCATTCGGCCAAAGGTAGCGTTCGTCCAGACGCTTCGTTCGGCCAGAGGCACGATTGGCTTCGATTGACGTTCGATCTACTCTTCCCACGCAACAGGCGCCTCGTTCGGCATAGAGAGAGTGGTTCGGCATCCAACCGTTCGACCTGTTTGGTTCGGCATACAGCGACCACTCCATTGGGGCCAAGGTGTTCGGGTACTAATCCCACCTGGGAAGTCCAACCCACCTATGTCTATAAATAGAGGGGCAGGGGAACAGTGAAAAAGGACCTATTTTTGGGAAGACTGGGGAGATTCTGCCATTTTCAAGACTCATCTTCTTTACTTAGCAATTGCATCCAAGCATTTGGTCTACGAATTGTATCTGTAATCAATCATTAAGAAGATCAATAAAGTTTAACCTCAAAGTGGACGTAGGCATTTACGCTGAACCACTATAAATCCGGTGTTCTTACTTTCTGCATTTAAATTAGCATATTCTTACTTGTTTAATTTATCTTCATCACTTATATCTCTACACAATCTTTCTCGACGAGGTTAGTGACCAATTTTGGTGCTAACACTTTGGTGCTTTCACTGAGAATTGAATTCTCAGACCTCAAGGATCTGCTTTGAAGCTACTGGATTGAATAAATCCCCCAAAGAAGATCTGACTCATTGATAGGACGTCCGTTGATTCTACTCAGAGTTCATACCAATAACTCTACAATGGCAAGACCGCGTACCAGGTCTGCTTCTCATAATGCGGACGCCCACGAGACTGCTAGCGTGCAACAAGCAGGACCTAGCAATCAGCCAGCGATTCCGGGTGTAGGAATTACCGCCCAGGACCAGACTCCGGTTGTCACCAGAATAGAGTTCAACGACTTGATGAGAGAACTCAGGGAAAGCAGGAGACAACTAGGAGAGCAGATGCAAGCTAACGCCAACCTGATGGCACAACTCACTCAACAACAACAACAGAATGCTGGGGGCAATCCCGCTCCTTACTCCTCATCCGACAGCTCAACTTCATCCGATGAACCTCATAGGCGTATGCGCCGTAAGACTGAAACTGCGCGGGCAGGTGCTGCTGTCCGAACAACTGGAGACCGTGACCAAGTCGGAGCTGGAAACTTAGGAGCTGGAGTGCAGGTGGAGGCTGGAGGCCCAGACCATCAAAACGCTAACAATGTCGAACCACAAGATGCGCATTTGGCAGATCGCCAACAGAGGAGGCATCAGCATGATCAGTCACGTAGAACAGACTCCGGCCTCCCACCTTCTATACAAACACCAGACCGGACAGCCATGATCAGGCAATTAATGAAAGAGAATCAAGGCTTATCGAAAGACGATTGGGGAGTGTCGAGAAGTCATACTCCGTTCACAGACATCGTTCTACAGGCAGCGTACCCCAGGAAGTTTAGTATGCCAACTATCCCGGCTTATGAAGGAAAGACTGATCCCAGACACCATGTCATGAGGTATGAGTGGATGATGGATTCAGCTAGAGCAAATGATGCAACCAAGTATAGATGTTTTCCAATTAATCTATCTGGGATCGCTACTATGTGGTTCACCCGACTCCCTCCGTGGTCCGTATCCAGTTTTGAGGAGTTGGCTAAGAAGTTTATAGAACAGTTCAGGATACACACTACTCGCCCGAAGGACGTGATGTCTTTGTCAAGTGTAATCCAGACTCCTGGGGAGTCATTAAAGGAGTATTTACAAAGATTCCATGTTGCGGCAACTGAAGTCAGTAATCCCAATGATCATGCAATTCTAATGGCTGTGATGCGAGGTGTGGATCCGGATTCTGAGTTCGGAGACTGGCTAGCAGGAAAACCTCCGACTACGCTAGAGCGTTTTTACTCAAAGGCACACCAGTTCATAAGAAGAGAGGAAGCCAGGTGGGTGAGGCGAGATAAGGCACCGGGGCCAGTCCAGGAGTCTGTAAAAAGCAACATTGCTGTGAAGCAGTCCGGAGACAACTCAGGAAAAGTCCAAGTCAATGTCCAGAACAAGCCTGGGCAGTCTAAGGAGTCCGGAGGAAGAAATCAAGGGAAGAAGAGAGAAGCGGGGAAGTGGAAGCCGAGAATTCCAAGCTACAACGAGTATACCCCGCTGAATGCATCTCTTGAAAACATTTACCTATCAACCTGTAATACCTTTCAGTACAGAAAGCCACATCCAAAAGAGTCAACCGAGGAACAGAAGCGGACTGGGAAATATTGCCACTTCCATGAGACTTATGGGCACAATACGGAAGAGTGCAGACACCTACATGACGCTATAAAGAAGTTGATCAGGCAGAAAAAGTTGTAGGAATTTGTGAAGGATCCACAGGAAGGAGGACAGGGAACATCCAACCCAGGTCGTGCACCAGCTCCGCGCCATCCCGAGGAGCCTTCCCGGACTGTGGGTAGACTAGTCATAAACATGATCATCGGCGGGCCTCACCCCGCGGATAAGAATTGGCAGGAGATGGAGCGGTATGCTAGTTCTCTGAAGCATGCAGATTTCGAGTGTTGTTCCAACGTGGAGGATGGGACCCCTGCTAAGCAGCTGCGCGTGATGACAGACGATATAGTGTTCAGAAACAGAGATGCTGACCAAGTGGAGGCTCCAACCATTGACCCGATGGTCATATCTGCGACGATCAGACCCGCTTATGTGAAAAGAATTCTGATAGATTGTGGAAGTTCTGTCAACATCATCTTTAAGAAGGCTTATGACCAGATGAAAATGGAAACAAAGGACTTGAAACTGTCCAAAGCTCGTATACACGGCTTTAATGGCGCAGCGACCGATGCAGTCGGGTATGTTGAGTTACCAGTTGAACTGGGACAAGGCGAACGTCGGAGGGTGCGAATCCTACCCTTTGTAGTTTTGGATGTGGATTCTCCATACAACGTGTTCTTGGGCCGACCGGCCCTGGCGGAATTTAGGGCAGCATTGGCCCCGTGGTGCTTAACTTTGAAGTTCCCAACCGACAAAGGAGTAGGTGTCGTTCATGGCGACCAAGCAACTGGCCGTGCCTGTTATGTGGCCGAGCTCCGAGAGGCCCATCGGAGGGAGAAAGGAAAGGCTGCGGACAATTCCATCCGCATCCTTAATACGGATAATTGACAAGTAGTGCACGAGCCCTGGCTCGGGCATAATTCTCGGATCTTCAGAGACATAGATCCGAGTGACGACGATGGGAAACCCAGGGAAGAAAAGGCAGCGCCAGCTGAATTAATAGTTGATATTTCAGTCAGTCGAGACAATCCATCGCGAGTACTGAAGATCGGATCGCAACTCGGTCCCGCAATGACTGAAGACCTTAGTGATTTCCTCCAAGCAAATCTTGATGTTTTCGCCTGGACGCATTCTGATATGTGCGGGATTTCTCCCGCCATTACGAGTCATATGTTGAACATAGACCCGAAATACGTCCCGGTTAAGCAAAAGAGGAGAGGAATGGACCCGGAGAGGTCCACTGCTCTCAGAGAGGAGGTGGACAAACTCAAAGCCAACGGGTTCGTCCGCGACGCCCTCAACCCTGAATGGGTATCGAACCCCGTGCTGGTGAAAAAGGCGAATGGGAAATGGAGAACTTGTGTAGACTATTCCGATTTGAACAAGGCATGCCCTAAGGACAGTTTCCCGTTGCCTAGGATTGATCAGTTAGTCGACTCTACTGCAGGACACGAGCTGTTATCATTCATGGATGCATACTCAGGCTACAATCAAATCCCGATGCATATTCCGGACCAAGAACACACCAGTTTCGTCACAGACATCGGGCTATATTGCTATGTAGTAATGCCTTTCGGATTGAAAAACGCAGGAGCGACTTATCAGCGTTTGGTGAATCGAATGTTCAAAGACCAGCTTGGTAGAACGATGGAAGTCTATGTGGATGACATGCTCGTGAAGTCACGACAGTCAAACGACCACATTCGAGACTTAGCAGAGATGTTCGATATACTCAGATATTATGGGATGAAGATCAATCCTCTGAAATGTTCCTTCGGCGTTGCGTCCGGGAAGTTTTTGGGATTCATTGTTAACACAAGGGGAATTGAAGCTAACCCAGAAAAGATTCAAGCTATCCGAGATGTGCAAGTACCCAGAACTATAAAACAGGTGCAAAGCTTTAACGGGAAAGTGGCTGCGTTGAGTCGATTCATATCCAGAGCCACGGACAAGTGCATTCCTTTCTTTGATATAATAAAGAAAGAGAAGAGGAATTTCGAATGGACATCTAATTGTGAGGAAGCATTCCGGGATCTGGTGAGGCATCTGGAGAGTCCTCCAGTGCTGTCAAAACCCGTAGACCATGAGATGCTGTACGTATACTTGGCCGTATCCCCACATGCTATAAGTGCGGTTTTGGTCTGCGAGGAGGACCGAATCCAAAAGCTGGTGTATTACGTTAGTAAGCGTTTAACGGGGGCAGAAAGAAATTACCCTAAGATTGAGAAATTGGCCTATTGCTTAGTGATTGCATCACGTAAGCTGCGCCCATACTTTCAAGCACACTCAGTCAGTGTTTATACCGATCAGCCCCTACGGCAGGTACTCCAACGACCAGAAACCTATGGGAGGTTGTTAAAATGGAATATCGAGTTGAGCCAGTTCGATATCACCTACTTGCCACGAAGAGCCATACAAGGGCAAGCATTAGCAGATTTCATCGCTGAGTTTACTGTATCTGACGAACCAGACAATCACAATGTCATTCCCCCCGTTCGATGGAAATCGTACACCGATGGGGCATCAAATGACCGTTGCTCCGGCGCTGGCGTAGTTCTTGTAACTCCGGAAAATCGATCGATTTGTTACGCTTTGAAGCTTGATTTCCCGGCCACGAATAATGAAGCAGAATATGAAGCACTGATTGCTGGCCTAAAACTCATTGGAGAACTTGGAGTCAAATCAATTGAAATCTTTTGTGACTCGCAGTTGGTGGTCTACGAAGTGCGGGGAGATTACCAAGCAAAGGGACAGAAGCTTGCTCCGTACCTTGTTCTGGTCCAAGAACTACTGTCGAACCTTGAGCGTTATGATATTTCGCATGTCCCGCGTGAACAGAACAAAGAAGCCGACTCAATGGGTAAATTTGCAAGCACTGGCGATGCGCAACAAATGGGATTGTTTCCCGTAGAGGCCGTGCATGCTCCAAGCATAGACGTGATGAAAGTTGATCTTGTGTTGGAAACAGGAATCGAGAGAGAGTCGTGGATAACCCCATTCAAACTGTACCTGACGACCAGGACTTTACCAGAAAAAAGGAGTGAAAGACGACAGGTCCTTCGAAACGCCGCTCGATACGTGATGCAGGATGGATTGATGTATCGAAAGGGGTTCTCAGTCCCCTTATTACGATGCATCGCTCATGACGAGACAAAGCAGGTCTTGAAGGAGGTTCACGAAGGAGAATGTGGCGACCATACTGGGGGGCAAACGCTAGCAAAAAAGATCCTCCGCTATGGATATTATTGGCCAACCGTAAATCGGGACGCTGCAGACTACGTAAGGAAATGTGACAAGTGTCAAAGATATGCGAAAATCCCGAGGACTCCGCCAACAGAACTCACACAAACGGTTAGTCCCTGGCCATTTGCGATCTGGGGAATCGACATAATCGGCTCTTTGCCCATATCCAAAGGTGGTGCGAAATATGCGATAGTTGTAGTCGATTATTTCACAAAATGGGCCGAGGCAGAACCTTTAGCCACAATCACCTCTAAGAAGGTAATTAATTTCGTTGTACGAAACATTATATGCCGCTTTGGCCTCCCTCGAACCATCATTACAGACAACGTAACGCAGTTTGAAAGTAGAGAGTTCAAGGAGTTCTGTTTAAAGTATGGCGTTGAGAAGAAGTTCGCCGCCATTGCGCATCCAAAAGCTAACGGACAAGTCGAAGCTGTAAACAAAATAATCAAGTCCATATTGAAGAAGCGTTTGGAGAAAGTCGGAGGCAAGTGGGTAGATGAACTCCCGACAACATTGTGGGCTTATAGAACTACCCACAAGTCCGCGACCGGCCACACTCCATTCGCCTTGGCATACTGCTCGAAAGCCGTTATACCCGTGGAACTCGAAGTTCCATCACATCGAGTGATATATTATGATCCCAAGACGAATCAGGATCTCTTGTTGGAATCACTGGACTGCATCGATGAAAAACGCGAGGAGGCTGAATTAAGGGCGGCAGCACATAGGCACCGAGTCAAGCGTTACTACGACGGCAGAGTCCGCCCAAGGATTTTTGATGTGGGTGATCTCGTTTTGAAACGAGTTTTCCCGGTACCATCACGTATGAACCCCAACTGGGAAGGTCCATATGTCGTTGAACGGAAGCTTGGAGAGGGAACATTCAAGCTAGCGACCGTTGATGGCGTGACACTCCCCCGAGCGTGGAACAGTGAACATTTGCGACATTATTACATTTAACATGTTTCTTTCCTATTTTAGGCACAGCTATTTCCTGTATGTTTTCGTTCTGTCATCACTTAGTTTCTTTTTAACCGTGTAGTCAGGCAGTTTAGTTGGTTTTCATTAATAAAGGCTTGAAGCCGTCTTTTTCATGAATTACTAATGTTTCTATATCTCAAGTCGGGCGATGAACTGCTGAAGTTACCTTATTCTGTATGACGTGCGAACTCGTGCAAAACGGTTTCAAACCTTCGTGTCCCCTGAGTGCGGACCGGAGTACTCTAAGACCCCGGAGCGCAGGCTAGAGTATAAACAATTCAAATCTCCGAGTCCCCCGAGTGCGGGCCGGAGTACTCTAAGTCCCCGGAGTGCGGGCTAGAGTATAAACGACTTCAAATCTCCGTGTCCCCTGAGTGCGGACCGGAGTACTCTAAGTCCCCGGAGCGCGGGCTAGAGTATAAACGATTTCAATCTCCGTGTCCCCTGAGTGCGGACCGGAGTACTCTAAGTCCCCGGAGCACGGGCTAGAGTATAAACGACTTCAAACCTCCGAGTCTCCTGAGCGCGGACCGGAGTACTCTAAGTCCCCGGAGCGCGGACTAGAGTATAAATGATTCAAATCTCCAAGTCCCCTGAGTGTGGGACGGAGTACTCTAAGTCCCCGGAGCCCGACTAGAGTATAAACGACTTCAAATCTCCGAGTCTCCTGAGCGTGGACCGGAGTACTCTAAGTCCCCGGAGCGTGGACTAGAGTATAAACGATTCAAATCTCCGAGTCCCCTGAGCGCGGACCGGAGTACTCTAAGTCCCCGGAGCGCGGACTCGAGTATAAACGATTCAATCTCAGTGTCCCCTGAGTCCGGACCGGAGTACTCTAAGTCCCCGGAGTGCAGGGTAGAGTATAAACGACTTCAAATCTCCGAGTCTCCTGAGCGTGGACCGGAGTACTCTAAGTCCCCGGAGCGCGGACTAGATTATAAACGATTCAAACCTCCGAGTCCCCTGAGTGCGGGCCGGAGTACTCTAAGTCCCCGGAGCGCGGGCTAGAGTATAAACGACTTCAAATCTCCGAGTCTCCTGAGCACGGACCGGAGTACTCTAAGTCCCCGGAGCGCGGACTAGAGTATAAACGATTCAAATCTCCGAGTCCCCTGAGCGCGGACCGGAGTACTCTAAGTCCCCAGGGCGCGGACTCGAGTATAAACGATTCGAATCTCCGAATCCCCTGAGTGCGGATCAACTTACTCTAAATCCCTGGAACGCGGATTTAGAAAAAATTCTAAGTACTCAAGAAATGTAGAACAAGAAGTATGCCACTCCGAGGAATGTTTGAACAACGCGAGAATGGATTGGGAAATATGCAACTCATAAGTGCTTAAGTTTTGACCGCAGTTATTCAGAAAGCTAAATAAGTAAAAGAATCGTTCAAGTGACAAAGAAACTAAACTTTATTTAATCGTCCAAAATGGGGTTACACAGCTATTCCTCCAGAGCTTGGAGCCAAAAATCCATCTACACAAACTACGGAAACGAAAGAATGAAAGTAGTTACAAGACCTAAATAAAATCTCGTTGAACGAGTATAGCGACTATTTCTTTGGTTTCTTCTTCTTGTCTTCCTTTGTTTTCTCAGAAGATTCCTCTCCCTCACGCTTCTTATTGGATTTCTTGCTTGCTAAAGAAGCGGAGTTAGGAGTGGGAGAAGGAACATCCAGCGGTTTGGATTTGCCAGGGAGAATGATCTTCAAAGGTCTATTCCGCGGGTCGGTAAGTTCCAGTATTTCAGGCTCAACTTTGATCCCGACTTTCTTTTTCTCCTCTTCGGCGAGATGCTCTTTCATGCTCATCTTCGAAGTATGTTCGGAGGCGCCAGTGATCTCGATTTCATCACTCCCTTCGGTAGGAGATGAAGTGTCAAGCTTATCATCATCTAGTGCCCTGATCACTTGAGCGTCAGGGCCAGGAGTTACTCCCGCATGAGCAACATCGCATGTTTTCTCTGCCTCCTCCTTGGCGTCGTTTCTCCTCGGAGTTGGCTCAGGATCAGAGCGGCCTGCGTGAAAACACAAAGAATGAACATTAGGACAAATAGCCACTACTAAAAAGTGTCAGACCTTTTAACTTCTAAAAGAATAATTCTATACCGGGTTCTGGCTGGCTATCAGTTGCACGTGGAGTTTCACCCTCTAGAATAGGGGATAGCACATGAACGCCAAGCCCGGGATCTTCTGGATCATAGCCGGCATGCTGCTCGAATGGGTCAAGTGTTGGCCAACCGGTCGATTGAGCAGAGGAAGGAGCAGCAGAATGAGGAGCTGCGATCTTAGCTCCAAACGGACCAGCTTCATCGTTCTTCTCTTTTGGTAGGGGAGAGCCTTTGCTATAAAGCGCCAAGCTGCAGATAAGTCCGCTGGCTCGTTCCCTCTAAGAAATTCCTTCACCAGAGCATCCTCATCGACTTCTTCAGAGCCCGACTCGATTTTTCTAATCTTCACTAAAGTTTCCCAGGCCTCAGCCAGGGATTCAAGATAGCCCTCGCCTAGGAATGTCAAGTCGCGATGTATAAGGACGCGGGCGCCATACTTGGCAATCAGCGGGTCAAACAGGCACTTGACCTCTTCCCTGCCAGCCTCTGCAGCCGCCTCGAGGCGAGAGTTAATCTCCTCCGAAGCTTTTCTTTTGCCCTCCTCGCGGGCTTCGTCTTTCATTTTTTTCAACCCTAGGGAGTTCATCATCAAGCTTTGTTTTTAAGAGCCGTGTAGCAACGATTTCGTCGCAGTATCGTTGTGACTCTTCTTGAGCAGCTATTTTATCCTCTTTCTCCTTAGAGAGTGATTCTTTCAACTCTCTAACTTGTATGGCAAGCGCGTCCCTTTCTTTCTGGATAGAATCTTTTTCTAAGGCAAGGGCTCCGCTGCGCTGGACTGCTTCATCGAGTTCCTTCTTATGGGTCATCTCTAAACGAGTGACGGCCTCGGTAGTGTCTTTTGCACTTTGCTCTGCGGCTTCAAGCTTCGACTTATACGAAGCGAGCTCTTCATCTTGATGCTTGATGATGTCCTTTTCACAGCCAGCTTCCAATTTCAAACAATCAATTTCATGTTGTCGCTCAACAGATACCTCCGAGATTTTTTCGACCAAGTGTACAAATGCGTCGTGTTGAACATAGACGTAGTTGTTGCAGGAAATGATACTCTGCTACACGTGCCCTGGGATGTGATGATTAGCTGGAAGCAATTTCAGGCCATCAAAGCAAATTTTTGGGAATTTAGACTTAAGATCGACCATCTTCTCTGCTATAGTTGGGTCAGCCGCAGGAACAGGGGGATGGGGCTTTGAAAGTTCTGCTCTTTTTCGATGCTCCCGAGTTTGCCTTGTGCTCGACGAACCGGAGTGTTGTTCTCGGGAGACATAGGGTTGGGATCCCTTCTGCGAAAGCTTCTCTCTATCTGGCTCAGTTTGAGGGGGAGGATCACGAGAATATGAAGACTGGGAATATGTTTTCTTTCGATAAGACGAATCGCGAGGACGGTTGTCTCGATCCTCGTAATCGTCTCTATCCCTGCGTCTACCTGAGCCTGAATCCCGTCCGGGATGGTGAAATATAGAAGAGCCGTGGAGGCTATCGAGTCCGTGGGAGCGCCCCATGTCACATGCAAAGGATAAAAATGACAACGAGTTTAGAAAAATCGAGGTAATGGAAAAACTTGAAGTGTATGGTGAAGTGCGTGTGTGCGTGTGTGTCCTAGTGTTCCCTCCGACGGACCGATTCCTTTATCTTTACTGATTGGAGTGTTATCTCCCTGGACTGGGGGTTGAACTCCCGCGTTGCCTCTAGCGGGCGAATGAAACTTAAAGGCTTCCGGATCGTCGAAACCATAATTGAGTATATCGTCGGGGATGGAAAGGTTCGACAAACCCTTTAAAGAACTTTCCATATGCTGTGAAGAAGCCTCTTTCTCTGACGGGATGAGCGTAACTTTTGAAGTTCCGCCAACTTTCTCCTTCCGTATCTTGTACGTCAATTTCTTCTTTCCCTTCGAAGGGGAAGATGACGTTTCAATATCGTGCACTTCGACCGCCGAGTTCCAAGCGGGACCCACATTCTTGCCTTGAGTCTCAGGAGCTTCATCCTCCTTGTTTTCACCCTCCTCGTGTGCATCGGGAGTATGGCGTGATGACGATCCAGCTTGTTTTTTCCCTCTAGTGGGAGCGGATTTGGGGATGGAAACGCCCTCCGGAAGGCTAATCCGGCGACCTGGGGCTAACAAACCAAACCTCGACAATGACTCATTTGAAATTATGGTTCGGATGTCCCGATCCTCGGCAGGAAGAGCTCTAATGGCTTCAACGGCCTCAGAATATCCTCGGCCCTCAGGACGCGGGTTAATACCTGAAAAGATGAAACAAGGAGTTAGAAAAAGCATAACTCCGATTGAACGCGAATGATGACTCAGGGAAGAGACTTACTGTCTTCGACCCATCTCCTCGCGAAGCCAGGAGGGCAACGCACATAGAACCATTCCTGTTTGTACAGGGAAAATTTGCTGCATGCTCCGGTTAAAATTTGGCACTTGTGGTACGGCTCGAGGAACATAAAGGAGGGGCTATCTTTCTGCTTCTTGATCATATAAATGTATCTGATGTCGCTAGAAGTTGGAGGCCTAGAGAAGACGGCCATGAAAAGTAGGTAGGTCCCGTATATGAACGCATGACCGTTTGGGTGCAGCTGCGTCGGGGCGATATCTATGTATTGCAACACGTCCCGAAGAAATAAATTGAATGGAGGCACGCTGCCCATCCAACACATGGACTTGTTACAAGCGGTATATCCGACTGGGGGCAGGTGAGGACGATCGTGTCGCGACGGGACCAACACATCGGCAAAGGGGATTCCATGGATGGAGCATATTCGCCGAAGTGCGACTTCATTAATCTTCGAAGCCTATGAGTTGATCGGATTGTCTAAGAGAATTGTTGCCTCCAGGGCATCAGGAGCTAAGTTATGAGCAGGGGAAGTCGACTTATTTGAAGTGTCAGCGGCTTCTTGCCTTGATGACGGCTCAGGCCTATCAGATATAGTGGCGGAGCTAGACTTTTTAGACATCCCCAATAAATAATGAATCTGTCTAAGCGCCTGTGAAAACTATACTTGAAAAACGTTCAACGTTAGAATTAACAGCATGAGTATGAGTATTCCCCCACGTGGTGTGTAAAACTAGTGCAAGCAATCGTGTATAAGCATTGAGAATCTAAAGGTTACAAAGATATGAAAATGAGCTTCGAATCGTTGCCTTCGAAGACCGTCATCACTGACCGTCTCAAAAAGCCTACCTTGTGGTGATTACAGTTCCAGATTCAGAAAACGTATGTTAATCTATGTTCAGATTTATGTCTACTAAAGCCAGGAAGTTAATGATCCGGGTCATTTTCATATATGCTAGTATACTTAGGTCCTGGTCCTTGTTTTGCTATATGAATATGCATGGTTAATAAGTGTTCGGTCTAATTCATGTTCGGCTAAAGGTATCATTCGGCACGTACGGCTAAGTTTTGTCCGGCCAAAGTGGTTTTCAGCATTCACAATCATTCGGTGAATTGTGGTTCGGCATTTATGTTGTTCGACGTATATTGGTCCGGCAGTTAAGTAGTGTTTGGCCTTGGTATTGTTCGGCTGAAATATTGTTCGGCTGAGATATTGTTCGGCATTCGTAGTAGTGTTCGGTCTTAACATAGATCGACATTTACGTTTGTTCGGCTAAGATATTGTTCGGCATTCGTAGTCGTTCGGCATCTCACTAATTTGTGCCTTCACCTTAGCCTTTCATTTCACTGTCCGGTGCATGATAATATACGCCGAACCAGAGTTATGCCGTTCGACACCCTTACCACCTCCAACGCTTCCATTTTTCTTCCTTCTCATTTAGCTTCGATTCGGCACGAAGAAGCTAATCGCCCAATGATCTTATGTGTACGAACACTCCTGGTCATTCCTCCTCGCCTTGCATCGTTCAGCACTAAAGACGACCTAATCAAAAGTTTTTTGACTAATTCGGCTGTCTCGTGTTGAAACTATTTAAATCATAGAAGGGGTAATACCTAGTTTGTAGATCGGAGCTTAAGAAAGGATTGATTAGGCTTTAAGACTGATTGACTGGCGGGGATTGCAAGTCTTTATGGAGTGACAGAAGTAAGAGTGTAAAAGGAGAGAAGAGGGGAGGTGCCTGGTTTTATAGGGAGAAAGTGGAAGTCGAAGGGGCTATATTCGGTAGAACCGGTCAAAGCCGTAGCGTTCGGCTTCAAAGCGTAGAGTCGCTCGGCACATGAGGAACGTTCGGCTTCGAACGTATCGTTCGGCATTTATGCCACAGCAGGCGCACACCACAACCACTGATATTCTCAAGAAGGCATCTCCAAGGAGAGTAAACCTAGATTCGAAGCGAATTACGGGGGATATGCACTTCAAAGCGTATCACGATTCAGTCACGTAATACACTTTGGGGGGCAAGTGTTTCCTGGATATATGACCAAGCAACTAGGTACTCGGCATCCAGGAAGTACTCGGCATCCAGGAGTACTCGGCACCCAGCAGTACTCGGCATCCAGCAGTACTCGGCATCCATGAGCGCTCGGCATCCAGGAGCACTCAGCATCCATGAGCGCTCGGCAACAGAAGACGTTCGGCGTGTACAATTGCTCAGCATGGCTGTATTGTTCGTCATAAGCTATCGTTCGGCCAAAGCCATCGTTCGGCCAAAGGCATTGGTCGGCCAAAGGCAACGTTCGGCCAGAGCTATCGTTCGGCCAAAGGCATTGGTTGGCTAAAGGCAACGTTCGGCCAGAGCCATCGTTCGGCCAGAGACATCGTTCAACCAGAGGCATTGGTCGGCTAAAAGACAACGTTCGGTCAGAGCCATCGTTCGGCCAGAGACATCATTCGGTTAAGGGTTTCATTCGGCCAAAGGTAGCGTTCGGCCAGACGTTTCGTTCGGCCAGACGCTTCGTTCGGCCAGAGGCATGATCGGCTTCGATTGACGTTCGATCTACTCTTCCCACGCAACAGGCGCCTTGTTCGACATAGAGAGAGTGGTTCGGCATCCAACCGTTCGGCCTGTTTGGTTCGGCATACAGCGACCACTCCATTGTGGCCAAGGTGTTCGGCTACCAAGCCCACCTGGGAAGTCCAACCCACCTATGTCTATAAATAGAAGCGCAGGGGCACAGTGAAAAACGACCTTTTTTCGGGAAGACTGGGGAGACTCTGCCATTTTCAAGACTCATCTTCTTTACTTAGCAATTGCATCCAAGCATTTGGTCTAAGAATTGTATCTGTAATCAATCATTAAGAAGATCAATAAAGTTTAACCTCAAAGTGGACGTAGGCAATTACGCTGAACCACAATAAATCTGGTGTTCTTACTTTCTGCATTTAAATTAGCTTATTCTTCCTTGTTTAATTTATCTTCATCACTTATATCTCTACACAATCTTTCTCGACGAGGTTAGCGACCAATTTTGGTGCTAACAGTAGGCTCCTTATATAGATGGAACAAACAGAGAAAAGAGACAAACAGCTGTCTAGAAATGAAGGTAAAAGATACCTTCCACTAAAAATAAAAAAGCATTACACATATCTTTACATTTATTTATTTGAAAAAGTAAGCACTAGTGTCACATCTTGTCTTCAAAAGGAGATTCCAACGGAGAAAAGTAGGACACCTTGCAATTCTTTTGTCAAATCAATTTTCATCAGTGGACTTGATTCAACATCTTCTTTATCTTCATTGTTTTTCTTTCTTTGTTTTTCCTTTTTGTAGTTTTTTATCTAGGAAGGCTTTGGATGGAATATATCAAAGTTTTTGTAATTTATTCCCTGGTCTCTCAAGGCTTTTGTGATAAATATTTTTGTTGTGGGGGTCTCAGCATATAGATAAGAACCTTTGTTGTCCCATTCATCTTCTTCCATAATTTTGAGGGCATTGTATCTTTCATACGTTTGTTCTTTGATTTTATATATTCCATTTTTTTCTAGATTGTTATTTTCCCTCCATTCTTCATAGTCTGTATCCAGGAATTTTGCTTTGATGTGTACAGTGTGTTTTATGGGTTCAAAGACACTTTTTCCAAAATGCGGTGGAGTGGACATGAAGTCCATATATATGCCAGTTGCTAATATGTTTGTTAATTGTTCTATTATGCTTCCAAAAGGCTCTGGAAGATCTTCTTGAATCCATTCATCAAAATAGATTCTTTTGACAAGTCCATAGTTTATTAACATATTTGGGTCAAATATGATATCTTCATGGGTCAAGTATTTGTATTTTGTGAGATTGAGAGTAATTTGTGGAACTGCACATGATATTGTGCATGAGCAATCATGGGTTGTTTGTGGACAAGAAGCAAATCTTTTTGTACAAGGGATATTTGTATTTCTCATGATATCCCAACTTATTTGTAACCCTTCATTTTTTGTTTTGGAGACGTGTGAGAAGAATTCATAGAGTTTATTGAAAGTTTGTGGAGAAAGCTCAGCAGGGTGTTGTATAAATTGCAATTCTCTTGTCATTTGTTCTGGAAAGTTGGGTAGAATTACAGGTTTTTGGATTGTAATTGGAAGGGGTGTATTTTGGTAGATATTTTTAGGATTACCCAGATTTGTCATTTTTGTGGGACTGGATTTGGTTATAGTGGCAAAAGAAGTTTGTGGTTTGAAATTTGTAGAAGAAGAAGTTTCAGTGATTTCTTCTTTGATCTGTTTTCCTAAAGAAATTTGTTGTAAACTTTGTATGTCTTCAGAAATTATATAATCCTTTCCAAAGACCTTTTGTAACTCATTTGTAGCAGCTTCAAAGGTATTGAAGCTTTTGTATAACGGTTTCCCATATTTGGGATTTTGTTTAATATATTTGATCCTAACGATCATTTGTTCCCATGTTGTATAAATACCAGCATCGGGACCTGTAAACAGGCCATAATAGAGGTATTTTGTTTTTTTTCTCATTTGTGAACATTTGTACTAGAGTGTATAAAACACTCAATTTTTGTTTATTAGACTCATGAGGAGTCTTCATGTTCCAGATATTGTCGAGAATCATTTGTTGATCTTTAGTGACTTTCGTCTTTGTCTGAAATTTGTTTGTAGTATATGCCTTCAAATGTTTGGATGGATTTAATTCTTCCATTTCTGCAAAATAAATGTTAGTAATTGGCATATATGAATTTATTTTAGTAATCTTGATAACTGGTCTGGTAAGAAATTAGTTTTTCCTTTTATGTGTTCCCAACTAATGTTGGTCCCATAATTTGATATGGCATGTTTAATTTTAACCATCTGTTACTTATGGTTCCTTTTTCTTTTTTATTGTCTGTATATTTTACAATTGATTCATAATCTGTTCTAACTGTTATTTCTTTTTGAGAAATTATAAATAATTTAAAGGCTTCTATAACGTATATTATGGCTAGTATTCATAGTCTAAAGATGTCATGTATCATTTTTCTTTGTATGTCCCTGAGGTATATCTACATATTTTTTCTGTAGATTTACTTCCGTATTTGTTATCTTTACTTAATAATATTCCTCCCCATCCTAGGAAGATCCATCTGTTTCGATTATTAAATATTCTGTCTGTAAAGGTAAACTTAAAGGTTTTAAGTTCTGGGCTAATTTCTTTATTTCTTGGATTTGTTTTATATCATCTATGTTAAATTCCCTGTTACCCTTTGGGCTTGCCTTGTTGTAAAGAGGCCCAGTATATTTTGAAAGATTTTTTATATAAGGTTTTGCATAATTTACAAGTCCTAAAAAGGCTTGTAATTGTTTCAAACTTTCTAATTTGTCTGGGAATTCTAAAATTTTTCTAGCTATATGTGGTTGTAATTTTATGATTCCTTTACTGATTTTGGCTCCCAAAGATTCTATATTATTTTTTAATAACTCTATCTTTTTCTTGGATATAATTAATCCGTGTGATTTTATAAGTTTTAATACAATATAAAAATGTGATATATGTTCTTGTCTAGTTTTGGAAAAAACAAGAATGTCATCTATGTATACACAGGTATATTTGTTACAGTTTTGGAAAATATTATCCATTTTTCTTTGGAATATTTGTGGAGCATTTTTTAAACCAAATGGCATTACTAACCATTCATAGTGGCCTTCACTACATGTAAATGCAGTCCAAGGTATAGATTCAGGGTGCATTTTAACTTGCCAGAATCCTAATTTTAAATCAAACTTTGAAAACCAGTTTGATCCTTGTATTTTGTTTATTAAAACATCTTTATTTGGTATACAATATCCATCTTCATGGGTATTGTCATTCAATCTTGTATAGTTTATGACCATTCTCGATTGGCCACGTTTCCTTTCAGATTCTTTCTGAATAATAAAAGCTGCTGTCCTATGTCTAGAATCCGTTTTTCTAATAATATTTAGGTTTGTCAGGATTTTTATATTCATCTTGAATTATTCCATAGAGATCCTGTTTTTATGGTTAAGTCTGGATTGATTATATCTAATTTGCATTGTATGGGATCTTTATTCCAATATTTTAATGGGTTTTCTCCTATAATTTCTATTTTTTCTAATTTCGAAATTATTTGGTCTATGTCATCTGTTGTTAGTAATAATCTACTTATGTCTCTTGGATTAATAAGTTGGATATCTTTAATAAATCCTTTTCTTTTATATTCATAATTCTTAGGAATTTCTTGTATGAGTTCTGTAAATGTCAGTATATGTTTGTTGTTTTTCAGTTTGCATTGTCCTAGTATCGGGCAATCACATTTATCCTTTTGTTCACATTTATCTTTTTATTCTCCTGTAATCCCACCATGCTTCTCAAGTGCATACTCTGATAGTATTGGGGTTAGTGTAGTGTTTTTTGAAATTTGTATATAATCTTTGTTGAATGCAAAACTCCCGTTGTCATTTAATAAGAAATCTAATCCTAGGATTAGTTTTATTCCTTCAAGGTTTAATTCTAAAACCCATAATTGTTTTATGTTGTAATAAGGAGACCATTCTTCACATGTATTGGTAAAACTTATGTTTATATTTTTTACAATATTTGTAATGGTATTAGTAGTTCCATCAAATTGGATACTTTGTTTTGGTCTATCTGCTTTTGTTACATATTTGTAAGGTATGAGACTAGAACAAATAGTTGAACTAGTGGCTCCAGTGTCTATAAAGGCTAACATCTGTATTTCTAATTCTTTTATATTCAACTTTGTTGGGATGCGTAATTCTTTTAGGTTTCCTGAATTACATATTATGGGTATTTGTATTGGTTTGTCAATGTTATTTAAATTGTTATTATTTTCATATGATGTTGATTCGTCATGAATAGCAATTTTCTTCTTATCTAAAGTTATAATTTTTTATTTTATTTCTTCTATTTCTATTTCAATATTATTTTTCCTTTCTTTAAGTATTTTAATTCTATCTCCATTTATCTTATTTTTATCCATGTAAACTGGTTTATTTTCTGGGTAAATTTATATTGAATTTGTTTTTTGCACATATATGGCATATTTCCATTATGCATTCTATACATTTCAAGCTTTTATCAAAGGCAGGGTATCAAGGACAAAATTCACATTTCGTGGTATCTGTTCCCATTTAATGTTTGAAATTATGTTCACATAATTCTTTGTTTACAATATTTAGTAAGTATTAATGTGGTATGTTTTCTTGGAAATCTGTTAATTCATCAATTAAGGTATAATTTGATGTTTGTATTTGTTCTTGTTCTTGTAATCCTTCTAAGGATATTATAGAATATATTGTAGAAGTTTCTGAGACATCAGAAGCAATCTCTATTAAATCTTCTTTAACTGAATCTATAAGGTTAGATTCTCTAGTAAATAAGTTATGTCTTTTTGGACATGAGGAAGATAAATGTCCTTTTTCATTACAAGCAAAACATGTAATTGTATTTGTGTATGTTTTTCTTGGATTATATTTTCTAACATGTTTCTCTTTGTTAAGATATGGTTTTTTAGCATTTGATTTTCTTAAGTAATATTTTTTAGTATATCTCTTTTTAAATTTAGGCTTTCTATCTATGTTATAATTTCTTGATCCATATTATTGTGGAGTATATATTTGTCCACAGAATCCATAATTTTTCTGTTTTAATTCCCTTTGGATTTGTATATTGGTACATTTCTTTTTTAGTTCAGAAATAATATGTGTTATTCTTATTCCAGTGTTATCATATCCTTTAGGGATATTTGTAGTATTATTTTGATAATGTTCTATCCAAGATTTATGTATTTCTTTTCCTAAATCGCCTAGTAGTTTGGAAAAGAGTCTATTTCCTATTTCAGCGCTGTAATAATTTCCTGAAATAGTTGCGTAATGTAAAAATTATTTTAAGAATTTTATTATGTATTTCCAATCTAACAATTGGATTTGTTCTAAATCTCGCATGGCCTCTTGTTGCCTTATGGTTACTCCTGTGTTTACATCTCTTCCTGTTATTATTCTGTGCATTGTATAAGCAAAGTTGTAAATATTACTTCCTTGTATTATTAAGTTATTTATTTCTTCAGGAAAACTTTGTTTATAAGCTTCCCATATGGCTTTAGCTATATCTCCTAAATAGTTTTCGGCAATTCTGATCATTTCTTCACCAGAATTTATGTTTGTATGCCTTGCTGCATAATCTCTTGCTATAGCAGCAGTCCATCGTTCTAGATATGTATCTAGCAATTGTGGATGGCATTCTGTAACATTTAGTATTACTGAATTGTTTTTAAAGAAAGTTGTTTCATTAGGTAATCTTTTACCTATTGTCCTTAAGTTTTTATTTTCATTTGTATATGGTTCAACTGCTTGTCTGGGTGGTTGTCCTAATGTATATGGCATTGTTTCTTGGTTTCTATTTGGATATGAAATTCCTAAACTCCCAGTTGTTTCATCTTGATCGGCTAGATCTATATGTTCTGTGAATTCTGATATTATATCATTTAATATACTTTGGTGTTGTATTACATTGCTTGTTTCTTGGGAATCTTCTAGGAACTCATCTAAGTTATATATTTCCCTTGTTCTTATATTGTTTTCATCATCAATGTAGACAAATGTATTTTCATTTATTTGGTTTGCTGATCTTTGAGTTTGTTCTAATTCATATATTTCAGATGGTTCAAGAACCATCCCAAGTTCTTTTGGATATATTATTTTATCCATTGATTCTTCTGTTTAGTTCTTCAGTTTCATCATCAGTTTCTATTTCTTGTTGGTTTGAGGGTCCATAATCTCTAAATCTTATGGACATGGATTTGTTTAAGTTATTATATATTACAACATTGTTTGATTTTAATGTTGCTGTTGTGTTGTTAGGATTTGTTATAGTCCATTCATGTCAAGCAAGAACAGAAGAATCCATTTCCATAGGTTTTATAAAGTTAATTCTTGTGGAATTTAATGTTTCTATGACTTTGTCAAGCTTAATTTTTATTTTTGTAGTATATTTAGACATGCATTTTCCCAAAAATGTAATATCTAATAGTATATTTTTTCCCGTAAAATTCTCAAAACCTTTAGTTTGTATGATAAGTTTTATATGTTTGTAAAAATCATTTAGGATCATGGTGAAATTAGGAGCTATATAAACAATTCCTATGTTTCAACTTCCATAGTTCCAAATATGGGCTTTGTCCATATCTTGGTGTCTATCATCTATTAATATCAATAGTAATTTTGTTCCAATTTTTTGTCTTGTTAATCCTCTTATACCTATGACTATCAGTCCGAGGTGGATTAATTTGTATTTTTAATTGGTTAATAGCTTCTTGTGACATTAGATTTCGTGTTTGTTGACTTCCATCATGGATAGAAATAATTTCTTCCCTATGATGTCTGTATAGTCCTGTTGTCATTGTAAATATTCCTGTTCTATATAATTCTCTAGGGTTTAATGTATTTAGTTGGCTGTTAGAAAATACTTCAATATTTTCTTCTAGATTTATTATCTCATCTAGTTGAGCTTGTGTATTATTAGTTCTTCTCATTATATTGTCTAGCTATCCCATAGAGGATAAAGTGTTTGTTTTTGTAGGTCTATCTGTTAAAGTTCTAGATGGACCTGTAAAAGACAATCTTCTATTATTCATATTTGATCAAGTTTCTTATACATTAGAAAATTGATTTTAGTCTCTTACTTGTTATATGTGTAGTAGGATCATTCGGTCCTAAATTCATTTTTTGTAGGCTTTCTGTGAGTTTGTTTATTTCAAATTCGTGTTCTTTACCATTTTTTTCTATATCAAACATTTGGTTCTGGATATTATCTATCTTATTTTGTATTTGGGTTAACATAGCTATTATCATATTATTCTATAATATTTGTATTCTATCACTTTCTCCTAGAAAGTCGTCTTTGTTATATCCAACATTTATTTTAGGATCACTGAATCTGTAGTTGGATTCTACATATTTAGTTGCTTCTTGGTAGTATTTTTTTTTCAAAACTCATTAGCTTAGTATTAAATGTTTAATTTCATCTAACATTTTCTCAATTTGTCGTATTTGTTTTTCAAATTGGCTTTTATCTTTTTCCGTTTGTTCTTTTAATTCCATTATTAACTCTCTAGAATGTATTTCTATATCTTTGGGTTAAGTTTCTTCTATTAAATTTTTTAAGTTTATTATATCATTCTTATTTGGAAATTCTTTTAATTTTATAACTTTGAACTTATTAGCTAGTTTTTTCAAAGTTATTTCCATGTTATCTATTTTGTGTAAATTTAATTTCAAATAATCTTGGTTGTTTGAAATTTGTTTTAGTAACTTATTTTTCTCAATTATGCCTTCTAGTACTAGTTGCATCAGGTTATAGTGCTTTTCATTATAGAGATTTAAGTTTTCACTTAATTCTATAACTAAGTCTATAAGCGAATTCATATGTTTTATTTCTAAATGTAATTTATGTTTGTAATCAGTTTCTCTGATATAACATATGTGTTTTTATTTGTCTAAAGTAATAATTCTTTTTATTGGATTATTAATTTCTAGTTTTAAGTAATTGAATTTTTTGTAATTCATGTTCATTGGGCCTAGAAATCTTTTAGGCTCTGATACTAAAACGGAGAGGGAGTATTTTTTTCCTAGACTAAAATTTATTAATCTAGTTTAGACTTACCATATGTTTGTATAACTATAATAATTTGTTCTAGGTACATGTATAGATTTGTTCCAAAGGCGAATCCAACAATAAAATTTACAGTGTATTTTAATATTTCAGTTACAAACTCTATATATTCTTGGTATTTTTCCATTTTAATTACCTTACTGGCAACTTGTAGGTATTTACCCAAGGGTGCAGTAAGTGGATTATTGAATTAGGAATTAGGAACCTTTCTTTATATTTTTGTTCAGAGTCTTCTAATTTTGTATTCAATATCCTGTAATCTCCCTCGCTATCTGCATACACAGACAAATACATACAAACAGATAGAATATATATATATATATATATATGCAGTAAGTGTGTGTAGAAATGTTACACATGCACAGTAAACAAAAAGTTCAAAATACCTTGTTCGGAATAGTTGACAAACAGTATGCCAAATCTACCAAATTTGAAGAAATGACATAAAAAAAATTTACCTGTTACATAAATTTCAACCACAATTCAATATCATGTAAATCAGTAATAACTTTGTTCGTAAAAAAACTATAAAGTTAAAACACACGGCACTTTGACAACTTAAATAATGGAAGCAACTCAGTTTGCAATTAGTAAATGTCCTTTAATAAATGTAGAAAAATAAACAGTCCTACCATTGGAAGGAAATTAGATATCTATGTATACAAATATATAGTGATATGTATACGTATAAATAATCATATATATAGTGATATATATGTATGTATGTACATATACATATACATATATGTGTGTATAAACAGTATGATGCTGGCGGGGGATGGTAAAGTAATTAGAAGATGAAATCTGAATAAAATATACCTGCGGAGTACAAAATCGGTTAAACGTACTAATAACTGAATGGAACTCACTTCTAAGAAATTCTGGGTAACATCTATGTTGAAGAAGAAATACAGAAGGACAGAACTAAGCACGAATTGGTATGAGCGAAAGTGGCAACGAATTGCGTCTGAAAATCATGTCATCGAGTTATGAAAATAAACAAATCAGAGATTGCAGGTGAGCAAATGAAGCGGTGGTAATTTCCATCTAAATTCGTAACACAACATAAATTTTTAATAAATGTGTCTGTACATGGCTTGAAATTTTATTCCACATAAGGCGTTTGAATCAAACTGTTGGTAATTAGGACCGAAAAAAATTGGTATATCATCAAAACACTTAGCACTTTAACCGTAGTTGCAACCGGTGGAAGCTTAAATCAGCATCAGAAATAAACCAGGAAATCATGAATAATGTGAAGAAATAAATAGAAGCACAATTATTGATGTGAAGAAATAAATAGAAGCACAATTATTTCGTATTTCACCGTATAAAACAAAAGGTGGACCTCAATCAAAGCAGATGAAATGTAGTTCATTACGAACAATGTAGTGCAGACAGAAACCATGGACAAAGTGATAGTACTAAAGAACACTGAATAATGAATATGTGTGGATGTGAAGAAGAGAACCTTTGTTAGATTGGGAGGTTGAAAATAAACACCATCACTGTAACGACCCGTAAATTTCAACTGTTTTAATAACGTAATTAGTTGAAATTTTGTGAAATTTTAAACGATAAAATTTTGAAATAAAATTTGATATTTGAAATGCGTCTAGTTAAACATAGCAACTGGTAAATTTTCGTCCGAAAATACGAAAGTTTATTTCGCGCGTAAATTCACTTCAATTTAATCAGTTAAAAAGAAATGAAAATAAAATGTTTTCAAACCCAAAATATTTTTACATAGAAAAATTCTAAACCATCTTCTGAGCAAGATGTCAGTTTGTCGTTTTTCCAAATTCGGACATCTTTGGCTCCGTCGATCTTATTTTTCAGCGTTTTTCTTGCATTTTCCGCTATTAGAAAATTCGAATTTTTTAATTTGATCGGGCTACTGACATTTATATACCGTTTTGATCGTCTCGTCGTGCTGACCTCTGTGGTATATTTATTTCCGTGTTTTGAGTTCGGATGCACGACAAAATCAACAAAACGGCTAACCGTATCGGTTTGACACTTCGAATCTTTGTTCATTTGCTTTTTCTTCGTATACCGTGAGAAGCCTAAAGACCAACAGCCATTTGTCTTTAATACATTCATAAACCAATGCAAGAAATTTAACTATTTCCAATGTAACTTTATTAACGTCGGTCCACTTTGAAAGAATTGGGACATTCCGTTGTTCACCTTTCGTTCCTTATCTTCATTTCATATTCTTCCTCTTCCCTTCATTTGCATTCTGTGCTTTCATTCCAAAGAAATATTTATAACTCCTCTGACCACTCCACTTGTGCACTTGCTCATCACGTCCTCTCTCCCATGCAACACCCTCAATTCACCACCACCACACAGCAGCTTCCCTCGTCCCGACACCACCATGCCACCATCACCGTTCGCCACATCCCCTTCCACTTTAACCGCCAGTCTCATCATCCTCTCCCGCCGCCTCATCTCGGTTCAAGCCTTCCTCCCCTCGACCTCCGCCTTTTCCTTCACCCCTTCAACGCCATGTCACCCACCACCGCCCGAAGCCGCACACGACAGTCACGTGACTCCGCCTCATCCCATTCTCCGATCTGTCAACTTCCGCGCATCTTCTCCTCCACTTCCGACCACCCACTCCCATCGCTCAAGAACCGCTTCTCCTGCTCGTCCACTTCCAGTGCCATGCTACATCCCTTGGATCGCAGCTGTAGCTTTGCTTTTTAGGTGTTCTATAGCAGGCGAGTTCTCACCTTTATATATATAACTGTATACAAGTATAAAGGCATTCCATATTGTTATAATTTAGATCTATATAAAGATTATTCGCGTTGTATAATATATGTGGTCTGTATATGTATTAGTTGAAGACGTAAGTTATAATTTTTAAGTATACTGGTTTGTATATATAGTTATTTGGTAAGTCATATTTTATTTTATTTTTCGTTTTGTTCATGTTGGATGATATAACAGTTTTATACGTATATAACAATATATTTGATTTACAGTGTGAACTAGTTTTTTCTTCTTGTTTTGGTTTCGGTCGTAACAACTTATATAAAATTTTGTCTGTTGAGTTTTGAAGTAAAGTTAAAACAGTTTACTTTGTATGCTAGCTGTATACATAACCCCTAGCTCTCATATAAAATTGTTTGATTAAATATATAAGCTTTATACGAAGCAAAGTCTGTATAACTATTCAACACATATTTGACTGGTGTGTTGATGTTGGATATGTGCATATATAAATATTATTTTAAATGATTTCCGGTACTGTTCTATTTTATATTTAAGTAAGTGGTGATATATATATATATATATATTTTGAAAACATATATTTTATGCGGTTGTACATATTCGCCGACAACTATTTATGAGGCATGTTAGTATATATATAAGTTTTGGGTGCATGGGTTTTATATATATTAGTATGTATGGGTAACACGTTGTGTTATATATGGTGATTGGTATATATTGTAATAGTTTTGGGAGACGTGTATTTACAATAGTGTTGATATGTTTTATAACATATATCTTGAGTTTATAATAGGAGTTGTATATGTTTATATACGAATTAATGTGAAATTATTTGTGAACTTAGTTTTTCAAGTATATATATATATATATATTGTTTTAAAAAAAAAAACTTTGTAAAAAAAAAATTGGGTTTAGAGAAATAATAACGAATTTTGTTCCAGTTATATCAAGATGGTTCTGATTTGTTTTTCAATTCCTATTTATCAGCTTCGTTCGTCGAATTCATGCCAATCTAGCTTTGCTTTGGAATTCGTTTTTGGATTCATAACTCATCTCAATCTCGTTCGTCTTTAGCCTCGAAAGGTGAGCAATCACTCACGATTAATGTTCTTTTATTTATTAAATCTGATTTCAATTGAAACGACAATTGAAATATGCTGCTGTTAGTTATTTACACTGTTATTACCTGTATCAGTTCACCTGTGACAATTGACACCACTATCGGTTATTTATGAAATGATAATCCTGTTTGATTGATAATTGATTGATTGTTTGTTGTTTATATTGAATGTTAAATTGAAATGTATAAAGTGATAAATATTATGCAAGTAAATTTGACGTAGGATAATTAAATTTGAATCGACATATATGTTGAATTTGATTAGTTGAATATGACCCTTTTTAATTGTTAAATTAAATGACATGTAAATAGTCATAATTACATTTTGAACCATTGAACGTATATTGGATAAATTGTTGTAGTGTTAAAATTGAATCGAATGACAAGTGAAAACCGTAATGTAATAATCTTTAATCTACATGAAATGATAGTGTAGATTCTAGAAATAATTATATTAATTCGTACAAATAACAACGCGAATTAATACGATTATTTCGGGATTATTTAAATTGATTATTGGATTGTTATTGTTCGTTGTTATTGCTTGTTTATTTACTTTGACACCATCCCTGTTATCACACTGCAAGTTCCCTTTACTATGCTTTAATTTTGAATTGAATTGGAATCGGGTTGAAATGATAAATACCCAAATTGAACTTTGACCTAGGATAGAAAATTAAATAAAACCCGATTGGTCAATAATTTGATTTGAAAATAAAACGAAGATTTTTATTTGAATAAATAATATGGTTTTGAAATAAAGTTAAAATTTGAATTTTAATGAAAGGAAAATGTTAATATTTAATAATCTGAAACAAAATATTAACAATGTAATTGATGAAAGAATGATGTTTAAATTGAGAAATGATTGAATTAAGTTTGAAATCATTTAATAATCAAGTTTTGAAATTATAATTAAGTTTGAAATTATTAAACTTTGAAATTATTTAATAATTAAGTTTTGAATTATTTAATAATTAAATAAGATTAAATTATTTAATGATTAAATTGAATTGAATTCTTTAATAAGTGAAATTGAACTTTTGAATAAGTGAATTTTACTTCGTAAATAATTGAAATTGAATTTCTTTATTAATTAAGTTTTGGAAATTTATTTAAGTAAGTAAATAAGTGAAATTGAATTTCTTTAACAAGAAATAAAATGTGATTTATTGAAATTAATGCAAGGCTTGAAATTTAAAGAATTTGATTTGATGAATTTAATTTAATTCAAAATTGTAAGTTTTGATTTAATGAAGTTGAACTTAAGAAATTGATTTAGTGAATTGGAAATTTAATAGAAATTGTTTTGAATGATAAATTTAATAGAAATTGTTTTAAATGAAATCGATAAATGAAGTTAAATTGATTTGAATGTTAAATTAAGTTAATTTAAATGATTTCGGAATGAAACTGATATACGAACTTGAATCAATATTTGAAGTGTTTTAAATAAAAATTGAAATTGAATTATAAGATTTTGAAATTATGAATGTGGAAGTTTTGAAACGTAAATATTGGAAATTGATTTAGAAAGACAAATGAAATGCTGGTTTACGAATTGAAATTGAAGTTGAAATTGATTTGGTTTTTGAAATATATAAATGACCAATCGGTGTAATAATTACGAAAGTTATTAAAGAGACCGGGATCGGTAATGGATATACTCTCCATCTGAACCGAAACCACTTTAATAACTATGCGCGGAGTGATGATCCAGAATGAAGTGGTTGGAATGATGTACGTGATGACTGAAGAAAGAGAACGATGATGGATAGCCTTGACACTTGTGTCAAATTGAAAATGACTAAAACAGGAGCTGTGCCGGGCCAATGGAGGATTAGCTACCTCAAGTGGACACACTTCTTCGAACTACTTATACTTGTTGTCGATTGGTGCACCCTTGATTTTGGGAGTGTTGTTTCACGGTGTTGCGGGCGCTGCGGCGTTGCGTTCTCACCAGTTCGGATCAGGCGAACGGTAGTATCACTACCTTGGGTATTGCCTCATGTGCCTTGTCATACTTGTATTCCATTTATGCGCGACCACTACGATTTTGATTTGTACCTTTAGTATATGGATTGCCCTCTGGTGACTTCCGGTTTTGGGGAAACTACGGTCTTGTATATGCTTTTGGGAATAAAAATGTGTTAAGGGTGGAATGGGCCATGACTTAACACTATTTTGATATCTTTATATTACTGATAGACATTATCTACTTATCGTACACTACTACATAGTAGATAGTTTAACGGATCCTTAAAGGATGGTTATTCCAAACATCCTTTGAGTTACTTGTATTTCAATTGCTATTTCACTTGAGTTGGATTTATTAATATAAGAATGTTAATCCTGACTCGAGTGTCTTGTGTTTTTGCTTTACGCTCGGGTCAGACTGAGTGTACCAGTATTCGAGACTCACCTTTGAAGTTGGAGCTTTGCTTGAAGATCCAGCCATCTATTTTGCTTTCAGTATTCGATGATTCCAGTGATGTATTCTGATTTGTATCTGATGTATCGTATTACTCTACCGTTGTATCTGTTCTAACTCTGATATAACTTATACATTATATAGTAGCTTCATGAACTACTATCTCTTTTATTTCCGCTGCATTTATTACTCTGTGTCTATGATCTATGATTATTTATTTACTGTATATGTTCAGTTTTGCCAAATTTAAATTAACAACGCGGTATTTTGAGCAATTCAACTCCGGCATGAGTGTCTACCTATACACTTATAATGGATGCGAATGGTCCAAAATGGCGGGTCGTTACAGTTGGTATCAGAGCTTTGGTAGCTCTAGGCAAAACTTAACATATATGGTAAATGTATCTACAGAATCACTCTCATTCGAGTTTCAATCTCTTCCTTTCGACTCGATTTCTTTGAATTTTGGAACGTTCCCTACGGTTCAAAATTTCATTCGTGTCCCTCACTATTCGTCTTCTTTCAAATTCTGGAGTATCCCATAACTCCACTTCGAATGACCCTTATAATGAATCGGCGGTCTCGCCAATCTTCGAATGATTCGTAAAGGAGCAAAGTCCTTTATAAATAGGCATCGATTTACCGGAGATTTCTGTATCCTCGGTTTACGATGCTATCTATTACCTGCTATACATGAATTCCACCTCATGAGATCGAGTGTTGATTTACCTCGGAATTCAGCATCGATCTTATTCTTGAAGTTACGGACGACCCGGTTAAGTTGCCCGTGAATTAAATAAACTTACCATCTCCCGATTCTGTTATTGAATCATCTTATCTTTTCTTTCGAATTTGTCTTCGAATCAGAATTCTCTTTGATTTGACTCCATCGAAATTTGAATCTCTGTCCTTGCTTTGAATCCATTCTTGTATCGTCGAGTGAGAAAGTGTATTTGTAAATTTATATAAAAATGTTTTATATATTGTGTTGTTTGAGTTGTTGATGTTGATTTGGGTTTCCGATCGATTCGTCTGATCAACGCTATCGATAGGATTTCCAAAACACTTGAGCAGAGCAAACTGACACAATATCGTTTTCAAATTTGGTAAATAAAATAAAGTTTGTATGATTATATTATATATATAAGTAAATTTTTTGATAATTGTTAAATGAATTGGTTAACTAAATGATGTTATTTGATTTTCAATTATTGTTTTGTAAACCATCGATTTACCAACATATAAATAAACGGAATTATAAAACTTGGTTTATAAATTGATTTGGAAATTTAAATGAATTTAATTCAGAAATTTGAGAATTTAGTTTCCGGTGATTTTGAACTTTGGTTTTTTTTAAAATTTTTAAAGTATAGTATTTTCGAATAAAAATCGTTTTCAAAGAATTTTAAAATGTTGAAATCAGTGCTCTTCTCTTTGTCGCTGGAAAATAATTTCGGTGATGGCGGCCGCATCATCGACATTCATTTTCGAGTTTCGAAGTGGAGAAACCATTCTGTAGCTTTGCTACGGTTTTGTTTTGAGAAAAAAAAAATAATATTTTGATTTGAATTTCTTCAGTATATTTTGATCTTATTTTAAAATTTAATTTGATTTGATATAAATATATTATATATATCTCTAAATTGTTTAAAGTTAATCGGAAATCTAATTCTTAAATTTTGTTAAAGGATGATTTTAATTATAAATAAAACCAAAATTTGGAATAAATATTTAAACTTGAATAATTGAATTGGGAAATTTTATTTGTATATTGTTCAATTGAATTCTAACATAACTTACCTAAATCATTCAGAAGTTGAATATGTAATTGGATAATATATAAGATAAATTGAAATTATAAATAAAATTTGAGTGTTTATAATAAATGTTATACACTAAATTTTGATTATAAAGATGTTAATAGAGTTAGATAGGATAATAAGTAAACTCAGGTAATAATTAATAAATTTGTTTTGAAAGAATTAATAAGTTGAAATTTGATCAACATATGAAAATACCTTGAATTTAAAAGAAATTAATAGATGTAAATTAATTTAAATCAAAACTTTTATGTTTTAAATTAATTTATATGGGTTAAATATATGTGAGTAGATATATTAAGTAGAACAAATTTAACAATAATTTGGAATAAAGAAGAATTTAAATTTTGAAAAAAAATATTATTATAATAAAAGACTATTTATATTGATGGTTTTAGAAATTGTAAATTGAGGATAATTGGATAATAAGATAATGAATTTAGAAATAGTTGAGATTGATTTTAGTGAAATCAAATTGATTAAATCAATTATTGAATATCAATTAATTTAAATTTGAATTTATATGGTTTAAATTAATTATTATTTTGTATTTCAAATTTGTTTTTCTTTCTGGTTGTTTTTATTCTCCTACCTCGTTCCTTTTCGGGGACGAAAAGTTTTGAGTGGGGGAGAATGTAACGACCCGTAAATTTCAACTGTTTTAATAACGTAATTAGTTGAAATTTTGTGAAATTTTAAACGATAAAATTTTGAAATAAAATTTGATATTTGAAATGCGTCTAGTTAAACATAGCAACTGGTAAATTTTCGTCCGAAAATACGAAAGTTTATTTCGCGCGTAAATTCACTTCAATTTAATCAGTTAAAAAGAAATGAAAATAAAATGTTTTCAAACCCAAAATATTTTTACATAGAAAAATTCTAAATCATCTTCTGAGCAAGATGTCAGTTTGTCGTTTTTCCAAATTCGGACATCTTTGGCTCCATCGATCTTATTTTTCAGCGTTTTTCTTGCATTTTCCGCTATTAGAAAATTCGAATTTTTTAATTTGATCGGGCTACTGACATTTGTATACCGTTTTGATCATCTCGTCGTGCTGACCTCTGCGGTATATTTATTTCCGTGTTTTGAGTTCGGATGCACAACAAAATCAACAAAACGGCTAACCGTATCGGTTTGACACTTCGAATCTTTGTTCATTTGCTTTTTCTTCGTATACCGTGAGAAGCCTAAAGACCAACAGCCATTTGTCTTTAATACATTCATAAACCAATGCAAGAAATTTAACTATTTCCAATATAACTTTATTAACGTCGGTTCACTTTGAAAGAATTGGGACATTCCGTTGTTCACCTTTCGTTCCTTATCTTCATTTCATATTCTTCCTCTTCCCTTCATTTGCATTCTGTGCTTTCATTCCAAAGAAATATTTATAACTCCTCTGACCACTCCACTTGTGCACTTGCTCATCACGTCCTCTCTCCCATGCAACACCCTCAATTCACCACCACCACACAGCAGCTTCCCTCGTCCCGACACCACCATGCCACCATCACCGTTCGCCACATCCCCTTCCACTTTAACCGCCAGTCTCATCATCCTCTCCCGCCGCCTCATCTCGGTTCAAGCCTTCCTCCCCTCGACCTCCGCCTTTTCCTTCACCCCTTCAACGCCATGTCACCCACCACCGCCCGAAGCCGCACACGATAGTCACGTGACTCCGCCTCATCCCATTCTCCGATTTGTCAACTTCCACGCATCTTCTCCTCCACTTCCGACCACCCACTCCCATCGCTCAAGCACCGCTTCTCCTGCTCGTCCACTTCCAGTGCCATGCTACATCCCTTGGATCGCAGCTGTAGCTTTGCTTTCCAGGTGTTCTATAGCAGGCGAGTTCTCACCTTTATATATATATAACAGTATACAAGTATAAAGGCATTCCATATTGTTATAATTTAGATCTATATAAAGATTATTCGCGTTGTATAATATATGTGGTCTGTATATGTATTAGTTGAAGACGTAAGTTATAATTTTTATGTATACTGGTTTGTATATATAGTTATTTGGTAAGTCATATTTTATTTTATTTTTCGTTTTGTTCATGTTGGATGATATAACAGTTTTATACGTATAAAACAATATATTTGATTTACAGTGTGAACTAGTTTTTTCTTCTTGTTTTGGTTTCGGTCGTAACAACTTATATAAAATTTTGTCTGTTGAGTTTTGAAGTAAAGTTAAAACAGTTTACTTTGTATGCTAGCTGTATACATAACCCCTAGCTCTCATATAAAATTGTTTGATTAAATATATAAGCTTTATACGAAGCAAAGTCTGTATAACTATTCAACACATATTTGACTGGTGTGTTGATGTTGGATATGTGCATATATAAATATTATTTTAAATGATTTCCGGTACTGTTCTATTTTATATTTAAGTAAGTGGTGATATATATATATATATATTTTGAAAACATATATTTTATGCGGTTGTACATATTCGCCGACAACTATTTATGAGGCATGTTAGTATATATATAAGTTTTGGGTGCATGGGTTTTATATATATTAGTATGTATGTGTAACACGTTGTGTTATATATGGTGATTGGTATATATTGTAATAGTTTTGGGAGACGTGTATTTACAATAGTGTTGATATGTTTTATAACATATATCTTGAGTTTATAATAGGAGTTGTATATGTTTATATACGAATTAATGTGAAATTATTTGTGAACTTAGTTTTTCAAGTATATATATATTGTTTTTTAAAAAAAAAACTTTGTAAAAAAAAATTGGGTTTAGAGAAATAATAACGTATTTTGTTCCAGTTATATCAAGATGGTTCTGATTTGTTTTTCAATTCCTATTTATCAGCTTCGTTCGTCGAATTCATGCCAATCTAGCTTTGCTTTGGAATTCGTTCTTGGATTCGTAACTCATCTCAATCTCGTTCGTCTTTAGCCTCGAAAGGTGAGCAATCACTCACGATTAATGTTCTTTTATTTATTAAATCTGATTTCAATTGAAACGACAATTGAAATATGCTGCTGTTAGTTATTTACACTGTTATTACCTGTATCAGTTCACCTGTGACAATTGACACCACTATCGGTTATTTATGAAATGATAATCCTGTTTGATTGATAATTGATTGATTATTTGTTGTTTATATTGAATGTTAAATTGAAATGTATAAAGTGATAAATATTATGCAAGTAAATTTGACGTAGGATAATTAAATTTGAATCGACATATATGTTGAATTTGATTAGTTGAATATGACCCTTTTTAATTGTTAAATTAATTGACATGTAAATAGTCATAATTACATTTTGAACCATTGAACGTATATTGGATAAATTGTTGTAGTGTTAAAATTGAATCGAATGACAAGTGAAAACCGTAATGTAATAATCTTTAATCTACATGAAATGATAGTGTAGATTCTAGAAATAATTATATTAATTCGTACAAATAACAATGCGAATTAATACGATTATTTCGGGATTATTTAAATTGATTATTGGATTGTTATTGTTCGTTGTTATTGCTTGTTTATTTACTTTGACACCATCCCTGTTATCACACTGCCAGTTCCCTTTACTATGCTTTGATTTTGAATTGAATTGGAATCGGGTTGAAATGATAAATACCCAAATTGAACTTTGACCTAGGATAGAAAATTAAATAAAACCCGATTGGTCAATAATTTGATTTGAAAATAAAACAAAGATTTTTATTTGAATAAATAATATGGTTTTGAAATAAAGTTAAAATTTGAATTTTAATGAAAGGAAAATGTTAATATTTAATAATTTGAAACAAAATATTAACAATGTAATTGATGAAAGAATGATGTTTAAATTGAGAAATGATTGAATTAAGTTTGAAATGATTTAATAATCAAGTTTGAAATTATAATTAAGTTTGAAATTATTAAACTTTGAAATTATTTAATAATTAAGTTTAGAATTATTTAATAATTAAATAAGATTAAATTATTTAATGATTAAATTGAATTGAATTCTTTAATAAGTGAAATTGAACTTTTGAATAAGTGAATTTTACTTCGTAAATAATTGAAATTGAATTTCTTTATTAATTAAGTTTTGGAAATTTATTTAAGTAAGTAAATAAGTGAAATTGAATTTCTTTAACAAGAAATAAAATGTGATTTATTGAAATTAATGCAAGACTTGAAATTTAAAGAATTTGATTTGATGAATTTAATTTAATTCAAAATTGTAAGTTTTGATTTAATGAAGTTGAACTTAAGAAATTGATTTAGTGAATTGGAAATTTAATAGAAATTGTTTTGAATGATAAATTTAATAGAAATTGTTTTAAATGAAATCGATAAATGAAGTTAAATTGATTTGAATGTTAAATTAAGTTAATTTAAATGATTTCGGAATGAAACTGATATACGAGCTTGAATCAATATTTGAAGTGTTTTAAATAAAAATTGAAATTGAATTATAAGATTTTGAAATTATGAATGTGGAAGTTTTGAAACGTAAATATTGGAAATTGATTTAGAAAGACAAATGAAATGCTGGATTACGAATTGAAATTGAAGTTGAAATTGATTTGGTTTTTGAAATATATAAACGACCAATCGGTGTAATAATTACGAAAGTTATTAAAGAGACTGGGATCGGTAATGGATATACTCTCTATCTGAACCGAAACCACTTTAATAACTATGCGCGGAGTGATGATCCAGAATGAAGTGGTTGGAATGATGTACGTGATGACTGAAGAAAGAGAACGATGATGGATAGCCTTGACACTTGTGTCAAATTGGAAATGACTAAAACAGGAGCTGTGCCGGGCCAATGGAGGATTAGCTACCTCAAGTGGACACACTTCTTCGAACTACTTATACTTGTTGTCGATTGGTGCACCCTTGATTTTGGGAGTGTTGTTTCACGGTGTTGCGGGCGCTGCGGCGTTGCATTCTCACCAGTCCGGATCAGGCGAACGGTAGTATCAATACCTTGGGTATTGCCTCATCTGCCTTGTCATACTTGTATTCCATTTATGCACGACCACTACGATTTTGATTTGTACCTTTAGTATATGGATTGCCCTCTGGTGACTTCCAGTTTTGGGGAAACTACGGTCTTGTATATGCTTTTGGGAATAAAAATGTGTTAAGGGTGGAATGGGCCATGACTTAACACTATTTTGATATCTTTATATTACTGATAGACATTATCTACTTATCATACACTACTACATAGTAGATAGGTTAATGGATCCTTAAAGGATGGTTATTCCAAACATCCTTTGAGTTACTTGTATTTCAATTGCTATTTCACTTGAGTTGGATTTATTAATATAAGAATGTTAATCCTGACTCGAGTGTCTTGTGTTTTTGCTTTACGCTCGGGTCAGACTGAGTGTACCAGTATTCGAGACTCACCTTTGAAGTTGGAGCTTTGCTTGAAGATCCAGCCATCTATTTTGCTTTCAGTATTCGATGATTCCAGTGATGTATTCTGATTTGTATCTGATGTATCGTATTACTCTACCGTTGTATCTGTTCTAACTCTGATGTAACTTATACATTATATAGTAGCTTCATGAACTACTATCTCTTTTATTTCCGCTGCATTTATTACTCTGTGTCTATGATCTGTGATTATTTATTTACTGTATATGTTCAGTTTTGCCAAATTTAAATTAACAACGCGGTATTTTGAGCAATTCAACTCCGGCATGAGTGTCTACCTATACACTTATAATGGATGCGAATGGTCCAAAATGGCGGGTCGTTACAATCACCGTACCCAGTTACAATCGAGGGTGGTGGGTTGGGCGGGAAGGTAAGCGTGTACCGAACGGAGGCAAGGTTAAGTCGAAGTGAAAGACCGGACAACAGGTTGAAAAAATGGAAATTTAGGTTTGCCACGGTTGAAATTCAATTGTTGTTACGGTACAAAGCCAGTCGGTCACTTATATTGATGTGGGTAAAAAAATACCAAAATTCAGACTGGGAAGTCAGTGGTACTAACCTTGGAAACTATAGTGGTGGAAATCTTTGTCAAGTCGGCGGCGGAATGAAATTACTGCGACCAACTACACGGACGAACTGAAGGGTTGTAAAATCGAAGGCGGGATGTACACAAATGTGTGGAGGATATTAAGAGCGAAGTTGTGAAGGATGATAAGTTAAGTCAGTTGGTCACAGCGGTGGTTGCGGGCAACGAAGTTTGTGGAACTGGAAACGGCAGTATGTAAAATTCGTGTTGACACCTGTAATTTGTTAGTTAATGGTTTGGCAGAAAGGGATTAGTAATGAAAAAGGATAGGTGTCGCTATGAAAATGCTTTGGTTTCTCTTTTCCTATTTAAGTAATAGATGATTTATTGATTTCATTATATTCCTATTATCACCCTGTTAATATCACTATTGATATGTTGAACATTGAACTTTGAAATGAACCATTGGACATCCAAATTGACATGTGATTTATTGGATGCATTGTTGACTGCTTGTCCACTAAAGTGATTACTGTGATTTTATCGCCGTGTGGCGAAATTGGGATTTCGATACGTTTAAATTGGAATATTTTAAAATTCGAGCTTTGGAAATGTTGGAATTCAAATTTGTTAAAAGAATTTGTGTAAAGAATAAAATTTGAAATTTCAAAGTTAAAATCAATATATGATTTGAATTATGGGAATTATATAAATTTTAAGATTTGAATCTTAACATCCGAACATTTGAAGTTAAATTGATTTAAGTACTTTAAATCAGCGTATTGAGATTAGACTCGTACTTATATAAATTGAATAGTTTAAAATTGAGAATTGAATTGAAATTAATTCAAATTGGAATCGAAATTGAAATTAATTAATTTGAAATTGAATTAATTTGAAATCGAAGTCGAAAATGATTTGAATTGAAATTGGAATCAAAGTTAATTCGAATTGAAATCGAAATTGAGATTTGAATTGGAATAATTGAACTTAAATCAGTTTGATTGGAATTTGGATCTAAGTCCAGATTTGCTGGAAATGGAAAGAACAGTTCATCTTGAAACTATATTTCTCTTGATTTGATTTGACTTACATGAGGATTTCAGTCCTGAATCGAGTGTTTTGTTTTTCATTACGCCCGGGTCAGACCGAGTTTTTCAGTTATCGAAGACAGTTATTCTGGAGGACGAAGACGAAGATTTGGTTTATCATATCTGCTAGTATACATTCCACTCCATTATTCATTCCATATATTAAATTGTATAACTCCGATAACATTGCATAACTCTGTTTTATGTTGAAAATTTAATTGTATATATATATTATAAACAGCTTCATTAACTGTTTATGTGATTATTGTATTTTATCGTTCCGCTGCGAGATTTTGTTGTTGTTTTATTCTTTTCTTTTTATTTCTAAAAAAAATAAACCCATTGATAATCTATCTTTTAAACGGTTTGAGTTGGACATGTGTGGTTTATTGTCGACTTAAACCGTTTAAAAAGGTGGGTCGTTACAGTTGGTATCAGAGTTTTGGTTTAGCGTATACCTAAACCTGTAGGATAAGCTCATTTAGTGTTTATACGTATATGAGAGAGCGTATTAGTGATATAAAAATATTTTGAAATTGACAAATGAGATTATTTAAACTTGGATTATATATAGAATACAAAGGAATGAATTTTATAAACTGATAAAATTATTCGTGACTATTGATGATGATTGGATGTTATTTCTTTGTGATTGATTGTTTGATTAATATGGATGTACATATTATCATTTATTGATTGATGAGTCGTGCTCGGCCAGTTTATGAGCATCGACTATTGCCTGTTGATTTGAGCATTTGATTATGGTTGGAAATTTTGGTTTTCGGAAATATATTTAACTAGTTTGAGAAACTGCATGTTTTAACATGGATTTTTAGGTGAATATATATTTGAATTTCCCCTGTATCATAAAAAAAGTAATGAATACCATTTGAAAGTTATATATGAAATATGGTTTATTTAGGTATGGCTAATAAATAAACAAAAAGTTATTCAAACCAGAAATTGGGAGTTTGAATTCCAAGAGTTTTGAAATTGGGTTATAAGATTCTGGAAATATATAATAGTATAATTTGAAATTATTTTCTGAATAGAAATGTTATAAATGATTTCAATGTGACTTCAAAGAGGATTTTCAAAAAAAAGAAAAAGAAATGGAAGTCTGGAACTCACTTCTATCGTTGGAAAATAATTTCGGTGATGACTACAGCATCATCGACATTCATTTTCAAGTTTCAAAGTGGGGGAGGCCACTTCAGTAGCTTTGCTACTCGATTGTTTAATGAAACTGATTTGATTCAAATTCTTGAAGTATGGTTTGATATTGGAAAGAAATATGTATATATTTATTTCAAATGATTTGAAATAAAACCCGGTGTTTAGTTCTCGAATTTTGGATTGAATTATATTTTGAACACATGTATCCTATGCATTAGGGTTGATTGATTGATTGATTGATTGTGCATCTTATTGAGATTATTGATGCTGATTCCTAATTTTGAATTGGAATTTGATTTTTCCGACTATTTTGAATAGTCGAACACTTCCTAATTGAGAATTAATTTTAAAAGCAAAGTATTTTGGGAAGTATATAAAGTTTAGTTTTGAAAATTTTAAAATGAAGATAAATATAAGTTGAATTTTTTTTAAAAAAAAAGAATCGAAAAAGCTAAATATTTTGATAAGTAAATTGTATAAGTTTATTTTGAATTATATAAGTATGAAATTAGTTTTGAGATGTTTGAAATGGAAGAAGTCCAAGAAATGTTTTCGAACGTAGTAAATTTCTTATAAAAACTTATTTTTTTGCAAAATGACTTTTAAAAGCAAATTTGATCATGTATAAATATGAAATTTAGTTTTGGAGGGTTTTATAATAAAATTTGTTTCAAGAAATGTTTATGGACGTAGAAAAGTTTTATAAAGTTATTTATGCATAAAATAATTGTGGAAAATATTTGATTTTTGCGAAGAAAATCTTGATTTATAAATTTGATATAAATGGTAAACTGAAGTTGTGAAAAACTATTGATTAGAAATTTGGAAAATTTTGAATTTGAATGACATGTGATTTGAAAAAAATAATTGTTGAGATCGTATATTAACTTGAAACTGAACTGATTTTGAAAGGTACTCGATCTGAAAAGCGATGATCTTATAAATAACGGAATTATATAAGAATGATATATTCAAAATTGATGAATTGAAAAGGTACTATGTATAGTATGATATACATTTTGAGATTGAAGATATGGGAAGTACCTTCTATTGACTATCTACTTTGTGGCCACATTGTGGATACATTCTATTGATTCTTTGATTTGATCCCAGATAGACTTGGGCGGATCCAGAAATGGGTCCTAACCGATATGGGTTGTCCGAACATAATACTCACGAGTTTCCTTTGACTTGGCTGCATTGCGAAATTCATAGGGCTGTGAAGGCTTACGGTTGCAGATGTTACCTGGGGGACCCAAGCGAAATCATTGTGTAACTGCGATCTATGGTCGTTTTCGACGTAATCCGCTTGGGTAGAGTGATTTCCCTGAGGTATGGATGTTTCCTGGGGGAACCACGCGAAATCATTGTGTATCTGCGGTCCACATGCCGTAATTCAAGGGGGCTGATGATTGCCTTGAGTCTATGGGTGATAGTGACGTAACCACCAGTGTTACTATTAAGTAGACTATGATCCATGCGATTGTTTTGCATAGCGTAATTCATAGAGCAGTGATTGCTCAAAGGTACAGATGTTACCTGGGGGATCCATGCGAAACTAATGTGTATCTGCGATCTATGGTTGTTTTGAATGTCATGGCGTAAGATGTGGGGCAGTGACTACCTAAAGTCACCTGAGGCCGCATCGCTCTGTCCTCTCGACTTAGTGAGAGAGCAGACTTAGGTACTACGTTCCATGACGATCCTATTCGTTTGATTTCATTGATTGGATTGTACTTTCCATATCCGTTTTAAAGTTTTTCATGTATTTTCACTGGGTGTTGAAATGAGTCTACTAAGTACTTAGATATTCTAGTCTTACTTTTGATCAACGTATTACTGATTCTGTAAGAACGTGGATAAACTTGTTGAAACATTGAGTTGTCAAAAGTATTATCAATATAAAATTATTTTGATATCAAAGTATTTTGTTATAAAAGAATTTTTAACAAAGAAAATTTTCAAACATTTAAGAATTGAATATAAAAAAACCACTTGAATTTTCTATTGGTGTAATTAAGAAACCAATGGAATAAATACGTAGGTTGTATATAGGCCATTCTATTTGCGTTTACCGTTTTGATTCAGATTTGAATACATGATTTTAATGTAATTCACACCTGTCCGATTTAGGATTGTTCACTCAATTCTCGATGACGAACACTAACATGGATTTTTGATACGAATCTGAAGTTCACTGTCATAGTTTATTACTATGTAAGGAGGATGGAAGTTTCTAATCAATAAGTCTGATTAGAGTCCGCACCAGAGTAGTCGGGTTACCAATACTAGTTCGGAAAAAAAATTGCGTACTCAAATAAGAGATCGAAATTGTTATACATATGAATGGCATATATATAAATATATATATATATATATATATATATCGTACGAATTTTAATAAAATGATGGTATGTTATGATTGCTAGCTATGATTGATCTTGCTTAGGATTGCTATGCTGTTTGGTTGCATGTAGTTTAACATCATCCATATCAGTTGCATTACATTCGTGTTGCAAATCATTGTTATAACCGCTTGGTTGCATATGATTGTTATGTTGCTTGTGCTTATGATAGCAATAGCTAATGTATCGTGTTTTTTCATATTAACCCTCTTTTGGGTTATGTAAGTAAAATTTAGGTACACTGAAGAAAGACTAATTTGAGAATTATGATTTAATAAATAAAGTTTTGTTGCCCAACAAATAGGTTTGTATTTATATTGTTGGTTGGTTGATGGTTTTCTACCCCTGATGTAGGGAGCCACTTGGCTTTTATTTTCTTTTGATTGGATTGGACCTGTAGAGGCAGTTTGTAGTTTTTCCGACTCAACCGCGCAAAGGAGATGCTGCCGAAATTTTTCGTAAATCCGGACGTTAGGAATTTTTTTTGAGACTTTAAAATTTATAACTTGGTTACAAATAAGCTGTTTTCAGAGTGGCATAACGGAAGCGTAATAAAAGTTTTGAAAATAAAACCTTATGTTTTATATGTTGATTATTATAAGTAAAACATATCGTATGTTAAATTTCTTACTTCATTCCTTTCGAGGACGAAAAGTTTTGAGTGGGGAAGATTGTAACAACCCGTATTTTGACCATTTAAAAATATTTAATTTAATATAGTTATCGAATAAAGATGGTTAGAAAAAAATTAATTGTATTTTTATTAATGAAAATATATCGAATGGAAGTAATAATCTAAATTGAATCTATAAATGACAAATTTGCAATAAGAGAAAAGTTTTAATCGGTATCTGAATTGAAATATACAATATTCAATTGTATTAAATTAATAATGTATGAACAATAAATGTCATTTAAATAAAGAATGTGAACAAATGTGCAATATGATAAAAGATGATAACAAATTTCAATATAACCTTTTGATATTGATTGTAAGGAATTACTAATAGAATTCGAATTAAAAAATGTTTATTCTTAAATATAAAATTGATTGGTTGTTAATAGAAGAAGAACATAAGTCATAACATCTAAATTAAATTCTAAAATAACAAATTTCGATAAGATAAGGGATGATGACATAACAAAGAACGGAATTAAAGGATGTTAGTGCATATTGTTAATAACATGAATAAAATTAACAAACATTGAATACGAATTGAGAATTTGAATGAATAGTTAATAAAAGAAAATGACGTTTTGCCTTAAATTGAATTAGCAATTTGTTAAAGGAATAATTTAGGAAAACAAAATATACGTTTTCATCCTGGAAGTAAGTATAATTTTACAAAAAAAGAGAGCTTGAATTTGGAAACAATAATTTACAGTAGTTGAATAACCATCGTAAACAATAAAGAAATAATTTGTGACATTGAAATGCGTCCATTGACAACGAAAACTGGATATTTGAAATGCGTCCATTGACAACGAAAACTGGATATTTGAAATGCGTCCAATGAAATGAGTCCAACAAAATTTATTTTACGTTAAAATTTTTTCGAAACTCGGTTAGTACATTTTTCAGTACGAATTACCAAATTTTGAAGTAAAAATATTTTTACATAGAAATGATCAAGAAAATTTTCTGATTAAAACGTCAAAGTTCGTTCCATCCAATTTCGACCTTTGTAACTCCATTTATCAAGAATTGCTATTGTCGTTCAGATTCGAAGCGGTATAAGTGGCGATAGATGAAATTTTGTTACGAATGTCGTAACATAGATTTTAGTACATCGTTGGATTCGTCTCGGCACGTTGATCTCCACGATATATATTTTTTCATATTTTTGGCTTCCTTTGTAAAACGCTAAATGGTCAAGATAGTGGTCCGTGACCGTGCCCTATAATCATAATTACTTACATTATTTGGCCGCCTAAATTTCTTTTCCAGCCAGCATTCTTTGCATGCACAGCCAAAGAAAATAAATGCTGCATTTATTATCCTCTATACACTTTTCTTCTATCCATATATTCCTGCCCTCCATTCCCTCCGCTCCTTTTCATTTGCCTCGCCCTTGTTCCTAAATCCTCCACCAAGACACAACAGCCGCTAGCCTTTGTACCACACTTCGACAGTCCTTGTCAAAGTCTCTGATCGCCACAGTCTATTGCGGTGTCTATATATGCATCGTTGTAGGTATCGTATGGCGGCTGGTTAATATAGCATGCCTGGGTTTAGAACGTGAAGCATTTAGCATTGAGCATGATTAAAGTGCGGTGATTATATTCATTTCTAAATAAATTTAGTTAATTATAAATTAACAAATTTCCAAATGATTAATTATCCCGTAGCTATTCGTACAAGGTTGGATTTGAAAACGATCTGTCGCGTTGGATTCGTTTCGACGAGATCTTCGCGATGGAGTTGGATTAGCTGCGATTCATCACAGTAGAATTTTCAATAGCATTTAAAGGTGAGTGGTTAAAACCATTCACAACGTATTAAATTCCTACTGTTAGTTAAACCAATTAACGAAGTTAAAAATTTATATTGATTGCTAGTTGAAAATTCAATTGACTGAAAATTTAAATTTATTGAATTTGTATTGACTAAATTTAGATAGACATTTAATTTTGACCGTTAAATTGACAGTTAAATTTGTTAGTAAAATTTGACTGGAAAATTTATAGTAGGAATTGATAGTAGATCTGATAGTTAAATTTGTGACATTAGATGTAACTTTTAAACCTGGGAGTTAAATTGACATTGAACTTGCTATTTAAATTAATGTTGAGAACTGAAATTTTATATCGCCTTTAGACACCTGACATTAAAAGTTTATTGATTGTTTTGATATGGTTGAATTGGTTGTTTTGGGATCGTTGGTTGCCATAGGTGATGTTGTGATGGATGGTATTTAGATTTGATATATATATGATTTATTTTCATTATATTCCTGTTTTCACCCTTGTTATTATCACTATTGATATATTGAACATTGAACTTTGAAATGAATCATTGGACATCCAAATTGACGTGTGATTTATTGGATGCATTGTTGCCTACTTGGACAGTAATATGATTGTTGTGATTTTATCGCCGTGTGGCGAAATTGGGATTTCCATACGTTTAAATTGGAATATTTTAAAATTCGAGCTTTAGAAATGTTGGAATTCAAATTTGTTAAAAGAATTTGTGTAAAGAATAAAATTTGAAATTTCAAAGTTAAAATCGATATATGATTTGAATTACGGGAATTATATAAATTTTAAGATTTGAATCTTAAAATCCGAACATTTGATGTTAAATTGATTTAAGTAATTTAAATCGGCATATTGAGATTAGACTCTTACTTATATAAATTGAACAGTTTAAAATTGAGAACTGAATTGAAATTAATTCAAATTGGAATCGAAATTGAAGTTAATTAATTTGAAATTGAATTAATTTGAAATCGAAGTTGAAAATGATTTGAATTCAAATTGGAATCAAAGTTAATTCGAATTGAAATCGAAATCAAGATTTGAATTGAAATAATTGAACTTGAATCAGTTTGATTGGAATTTGGATCTGAGTCTAGATTTGCTAGAAATGGAAAGAACCGTTCATTTTGAAACTATATTTTTTTTATTTGATTTGACTTACATGAGGATTTCAGTCCTGACTCGAGTGTTTGTTTTTCATTACGCTCGGGTCAGACCGAGTTTTTCAGTTATCGAAGATAGTTATTCTGGAGGACGAAGAGGAAGATTTGGTATATCATATCTACTAGTATACATTCCGCTGCATTATCCATTCTGTATATAAAATTGTATATCTTTGATAACATTTCATAACTCTGATTTATGTTGAAAATTTAATTGTATATATATTATAAACAGCTTCATGAACTGTTTATGTGATTATTGTATTTTATCGTTCCGCTGTGAGGTTTTGTTGTTGTTTTCTTCTTTTCTTTTTATTTCTAAAAAAATTAACCCATTGATAATCTATCTTTTAAACGGTTTGAGTTGGACGTGTGTGGTTTATTGTCGACTTAAACCATTCAAAAGGTGGGTCGTCACATTCACAGTCACATATTTACTAAAATTTTGCATTTATTTTATTGCGTTGGCTTTATATTTATTTTGGGTATGGATAAGTTGGCTAAGTATTATTGTACGTTGTTTTATAAGGATAAAATGCTTTCCTTGGAGCACTTAGATGATGTCGAAAGAATAAGTTTAAAACTAGAAAACTCGAGGGTAGATGTTTGTGCTTCGTTATTTTCATAATACGATGTGAAGGTGGAGATACACCAGGTGTTGGTAATAAAAGTGTGTTGATATGTTTGAACCCGTAGTAAGGTTAAACTCGAAGAGAGCTATTGAGTATATAGTCAGTTAATGTTTCAAGAATGTGATATCGATATACAAATAAGACTAGTATACGTCATGTTATCCGTACGATAAAAATGATTTATCCATGCTGATGTTGTCATAAATATGTTACATATGATAGTGTTAAGGGTGTGTCATAGAGGCAATTAAGTGATTTGATTATATAAATTAACTTATATAGTAAATCTTGTTTGAAATAAAGCAAGCTTTTGGTTTTATTTTCTACTGTGTGTGTGTGTGTGTATCATTGTACCAGGATATAATTATGGATTTAAATACATCAAATATATACAATTGGAAAATCCTTAGGAAAAGTACTTAACCGACTTTACATATGAATGTGTCTATAACCATAGGTATTAAATCGTGTAAAATAAATATGTGTCCTTAAATGTTGATAGTTAAGATATATCGAGAATGAAGTATCGATATACCCATTAAGACTAGTGTATGTAACTCTCTATATATGATGGATGATGTATTACTCATAAACATTGAGAGCACCAAGGGGTTACGTATGTGTAGGTTGGAAAACTTAAAAATGACTCACAAAAAGTCTTTAATATGTTAAAAATCAAATTGAAGATCTTATATTACGATGTGCAGTAGTCTTTAAATTTGAGAAAACTATGAATCTTAAGTGTCCAGACAATATTTTGACTATAGTGAATTACACGACAATGATGATTATGTTAAGGCCATAGTTGGGTATTAGTTGACCCACTTAATGTGAAATACTATTCAAGAGAGGAATTGTCTCCTTCTAAGGTTAGTATCATCGTAATCGATAGTCAACGTAAAGCCAAAATCTTTTGTTAAAGAAATAAATTAATAGATAATTGTTATCAGATTGAACCATTGACTTTCATATTGGACTTTTCAATTAACTATAGATATTATTAGAGTTTTGACCATTAACTGAGCTCTAGATATTGGTGTTATACAGTGATGATGAAGAGAAAACATGCATAATATATATAATTGCTTTAGGATGTCTCTTTAAATGATAAGAATTTGATTTCATCTAGATAGTCTATAAGCAATTGAACTCATGCTCATTACTTTACTTTAGCAAAGTCCGTATATGCTTAAATATTTAAATTGTTTAAATATTACTAGGGGATGGGTTCACACTTGGGAGTCACATAATAACAACTCTTGATTTTTGACTGAAAATAATTTGTAAAAGTTATAAATTATTGTGGGAAATTAATATGATTGTTATACAGATTTATTTATTATTTAATTAAAATAATTAGATGATTAAAAAATAACTAATAAAATATATAATTATTATGTGTTTATTTAGTTATTTATATACGAGGAAAATAATTCTAACATCCCCTATTTTGATGTCCGAAGCTAAGTGCTACAAATGCTGCAGTCATCTATAATACTAACCTCTAGTGACAAAATATAGTAATATTAATGGTATCCATAATATTAGAAGCACATGAATATGAAATAGAATCAACAGTGTAACGACCCGGATTTTCAGTTGTTTGATTTTGAGCATTTAATTTATTTTAAATGTTAAATTTGAAATGTAAATGGAATTTTATTATGAAGTTTATCGATCAAATAAGTGGAATAAGACTTAAGTTTCAAATATACTGATTTATTGAATATATTTAATTATTGAATTAATAATTGAAATCATTTAAATAATTAAATTGGAGTTGAATATGAATCAAAATGATTTTTAATGTTGATATAAATTCTATTGGAATTATAATGGAGTAAATAAAATTTTAAAACTGAAATTTCAAGTAATTTCATCGATTTTAAAAATCATCGATTTAAGACACGTTGAAATAGCGATCCGGGGCATTGTAACAACCCGAAATTTTACGATTATATATTTAAATGTTTTATTTAAATATAGCATCGTTAGTTGAATTTAAAGTCTGAAATGTAACTTTTGTAAATAGTCGAATCCGAACTCGAGATCACTTCCATTGAGTTTAAAACGACGTTAACAACTTGTTTAAGTATAAACACTGATTTGTTTGGAGTTGATTAGGATTTTGGTATTTTTATTTGGGCTTTGGGTTGTATTCTAGCCCACTAACCCAACAAGATAACCCAAATTCCTCTACTAAATACCCTAACTCCTCTCCTCTTCATTCATTCCACTCATAATTTCCTAACACTCAAGCAAAAGGAAAAATGGGGGAAAAGAGGGGAAATCAAAATTCCTAAGCCCTAGATTCTTATGAAATTCAAGTTCTAGTTCTAAAATCAAGGAGAAGTAGATAAGCATCCTCTTCATCTTCTCCATCTCAATCCCTCTCCAATTTTCATAATTTCCTATAACCTAACTTAGGAAATATTTGCAGATGATCATAGATTGGAGCTTCTAGAGTTGAAGTTGAAGAGAGATTAATCTTTCCTTGTTTTAGAGCTTCCCGATTTTTGATTTTGGGTTTAAAGGTGAGTTCTTGAAATCACATCTATGTCTATAGCTTTCATTGTTGTTAGGTATGAATTCCTAACATCTATTTCATGTTCAATTGCTTTTGAATTGAATTGGTTTTGTGAATTTTCCAATTTTTGGTATTTTGAAGTCAAAATCTATGAAAATCCTACTATGGATGTTTGGACATGTTGTTTGGAGTGTATTGAAGAGCTTATAGGGCTGGGTTGTCGCTTGGCATAAATCCCTATCCACCATCGCTCATTCGATCGATTCCGAGTTGATTTGGCCATCAATGGCCTAGGAAAATTTTGCCCTGAGCTTCAGCACAGACGACTGGTAAAATGCTTAGACGTCTGAGGCAACGGAATAAAAATTCCAGACTTACAGCTCAGACGTCTGAGGTTATTCCTAGACGTCTGGGCGATCTGCAAGAAAATTTGCAGACCTTCAACCCAGACGTCTGGGAAAACCACCAGACGTCTGGCGTTGTTAAATTCGGCCAACTGGCCTATTTTTATGTGGGTTTCTGTTTTAATCGATTTTTGTTGATCCGGTTAGTTGTTGTCACTTAATATCGACTTTGATGACTTCTTTCCTGGATTTTTGGGAATATCCATTTGATGGATTCGATATCGATTTCCATGGTTTTAATTCACGTCGTCGTATGTGAATTTTTGGTGATAGATTGTTTTTACAATCGTTTCTGTGATTTGTCACTTTAAAATACAAAGGTTTCTATACTAGTAGTAAAAAATCAAACTCTTTCACAAAAATGATTTCAACATTACTTTTAATACAAAGCTCATTTTTAAAACCGTTTTCCAATCTATTAGTATATACAAACCTTTACCTCATTCGTACGAGAAATCCAATTAAACGACTTAGCAAAACAAGTGGTATGAAACGCTTGCGTTTACTTCGTCGGTTAATTCTTAGACTTGTTCGATTGAAACCTTGTGACAATTTTCGAGTGGAAATCTACAATTTGTTCGTAAATATTTAAGTTAAGCCAGTGGTTTTGGGACATGAAGCTAAACTCATCTATTAACTAGCTTGATGTAATTTACACTTATTGATCTATGACGTTCATTTTGAGGTTTAGACTAGCGATATGCGATGTCTCTTTGTCCGTGTGGGGGACTGTACCCCATTCTGTTGAGCTTCGTCTCATTTTTTATAGGTTAGTGACCTATGGATTTTATGGAGTTCGGTTAATCGGGCGTACCTTTTTACTAGTCGTTGTTCCGGCTTATTTGAGTTTCAGGTTCCTCGAGCGTACCGTTGTACTACGTCGTTGGACCGGCTCTATGGGTTAGCGACCCATGGGATAGCAACCGTTTGTGATACATGCGTTGGTGAGTTTTCATGCTCCCGTTTATGATAGGCTTCCCCCATCTTTTTTGTGTTCTTGATTTCTAATTATTGATTTCTAGAATTTTTGTTTCACCAATTTTTGTGATTTGTATTGATAAGCTCTATCAATATTTTTTGATTTGGTGAATAAGCTAAAGAATATGACATTCTTTTTGGTGTTTGAGAAAATTTGAGATATTGTATGATTTTTGTTGTTATCATATATATTTGTCATATCTCTTATCCTATCTCATCTTACATGATAATTATAGCTAGAATGATCCGTTTATTATTTTTCTTCTTAAATAATACTCAGGTCAGACCAAGGTGTTTCAGGTGCTTCCACTTGACTTCTTAGCTGGGATTAGCTTCTGACTTTTGGCTAACTACTTTAGCTTAGTAGTTTTTGTTTTATACATTCGAGATAGAGACTCCTTGATGTGTACATATTCTTTTGTCTAGCACTTGTACCTATTCTTTTGTGATGTAGTGGATCTTGTATGACCACTACTTTGATGTACACTTCTATGTGTTATATTCATATCTGTTTCCGCCTTAGTGATATGAATATCTGTGACTGATTTATGTTATTCTTATTTTATATTTGTTTCCAAAGGCCACATAGCCACTGTGTAGTAGCTTTGAGTTTGTATTTGATATGTCAGATTTCCTCTTGAAATGAAATGACTGACATACTATTTGACATATCGGTACTCGCACAAAGCAATTACATAGGAGATTTATTTGCTTAAGCTTTCTACTTGAATCCTAGCTTTTCTTCTCCTTTAATCCTCTTAATGGTGGCCGGCCGAGTTCCTTTAGGGTTTTAGTTTTGTTTGTGATAGTTAATATGAACGAGGAATAAAGAATGGAAGGGCTTACGATATTGGAATAAAGGCTATCCCCATTTTACCCTTACCATATTCCTCCTACTTACTTATTTTAGTTCTCACTTTCTAATACATTCATTAAGGCACAACTACTTCTTAATTAACAAATCTCAATCTCTTAACTATCTACATTATTTTATTTTATTTTATTTATCCAATTAAATATTCTAAATAATGTTAGTCAAAATTAGGGTTATTACAGACTCCTGTAATGACCCAAACTTTTGGTTATTTGATTTTAAATGTTTAATTAATTTTAAATATTTAAAATAATAGAATTTTGGAATTTAATAATTTATAATTCAAATATAGGGAATAATTGAATATTTGAATTGTGAATTAAATGTCAATTAAATGGATTTAATAATTTTATTTAACTCATTTTAATTAATAAATAATATTGGTGAATTTAATTTGTAAATTTATTTACAAATATAAAATAGATTGGATAAATGTCGATAAGTAAATATTTAAATCTGTGAAAATTAGCCTTCCGGGGCACAGTCTCGGATTTCGACGAAACTAGTTTTATTGGATCCGTAATAATGAACTATATTACGCCGTCAAATTTCGTGGCAATCTGATGTATCATTTGGTCGTGCGAGTTCGTAACGCGTTGAAATTAATATCGAAAATTTAATATAATAACTAGGTCCAAAAACCTATCTTCTGCATATGATCGAATTAGGTCTCGAAACAAGTTCCACTACATTCGGAATAGAGGTATAACATATATAATGCCAGGCGGCATGCCTCGTTTGGAGTTCGAAATTTTCGGACGTTGTATAGATTGATAATTTAAATTTAAATAATATATGATATATACAAATCAGCCATATCTAGCCTATACATGTTACCCGGCTACTTGGCCCGGCTACAAAGCGACAGTTGCAGAAGTTATAGTTAGCACTAGACATGATTCTGGCCAAGAAGAGACTGGAGATATAAGGGTTTGATGCAATTGATATGGTTCGGCATGTATGCACGGCTCGATGAACGCAAGTTGCTTGCTTTGGGCCGACGTACCTTGTTCTTGGGCTTACGTAGGGAGTCCAGCCTATCTTCGTCTACAAATAGATGGGCAATGGCACAGTTGAAGGGACCTTTTTTCGAGAACACTGGGGAGACTCTGCCATTTTCAAGACTCTTTCTTTTTCAGTTAAAGCTTGTATTCAAGTTGTCGGTGTACGGATTGTATGTGTATTCAATTATTGGAAAAGCAATAAAGATTAAACTCAAAGTGGACGTAGGCAGTTACGCCGAACCACTATAAATTTGGTGTTCTTGTTTTTTACAGTTATTATTGCATTTCACTGTGTTATTCCTCAGTTTTAATTTACCTTCTTCATTAATCTCTCTACACAAAACTCTCTTTGGGTGTTAGTGACCAATTTTGCTGCTAACATTTTGGTGCTTTCACTGAGAATTTAATTCTCAGCTTGATTGGATCTCATCGTCTACTAGTGGATTTCCCTATTCGCGAGATAGATCCAGTTGTTTACCAGCAAACATCCTATTCTACTTAGATTTGAAAGAAATCTAAAGGAAGTTGATAGCCATAGTCAGAGAAACTAAGTCTACTGCCCCCTGTTTTTGGAAGATTTGATTATGCTAAGTTTCTTGTTTAGAGTTAAGCAAGTGCTTATGCTCATGTGAAAGGGTTGGATTCACTGATGTAAGCAAGATTTAGGGATTGGATGTTGAGGTTTGCACTCAAGTTGAATGAAGGCCGACCCCCACCCCTCTGAAGGCAATTCAGCCGATCTCTCATATGGCTGAACCCTCACCAAGGCAAGCACACATATACCGATTGCTCCAAAACCTCCATACGCCGACCGACCCAGTGTATGCCGAGCGGGACTACGCCGACCGACCCAGTGTATGCCGAGCGGGAGTATGCCGAGCGACCCAGTGTATGCCGAGCGGGACTACGCCGACTGACCCAGTGTATGCCGAGCGAGAGTACACCGAGCGACCCAGTGTATGCCGAGCGAGAGTACACCGAGCGACCCAGTGTATGCCGAGCGGGAGTATGCCGAGCGACCAAGTGTATGCCGAGCGGGACTACGCCGACAGACTCAGTGTATGCCAAGCGAGAGTACACCGAGCGACCCAGTATATGCCGAGCGGGAGTATGCCGAGCGACCCAGTGTATGCCGAGCGGGACTACGCCGAGCGACTCAGTGTATGCCGAGCGGGACTACGCCGAGCGACCCAGTGTATGCCGAGCGGGAGTATGCGAAGCGACCCAGTGTATACCGAGCGAGAGTATGCCGACCGATCCATGCACTGTATACCGATCTCTCTCTCAAAAAACAATCTGACCGGTCCCCATAAAATAAAATTTCGGGTACGACCCAAATTTCCGATCAATGCACTGTATAAAGGAACATTCTATCCACTCCCCTTACATCCCATGATCGACCAGGGCATAGAGGATCTAGCGGCAACTTATGAACGACATCAAGGGAACAGGCAAGCAACCGCTATTCAAACGGTACTCCCAAAGGTTAGAGAACATATATGAAATGACTCTAGCAAATGCCAAGATGACTCCAAGCACCATTCTTCGCTGACCCAACACTTAGAATTTAGTGACTCCAAGCAAACCAATGTTTGGCTCTAAGCAATTTATTCCAAATACTAACAAGGATATCATACTGATCACGTTTGAGGAGAGTCGACCTCCAGATATATTTTGGCAGCTAGTTAGCTGAAGAGCCTCCTACGACTATGGATTGTTTCTTTTACAAAATGAATCAGAACCAAAGTGAGGAGGAATGGAGCAGACTAGGAAAAATAACAATGCAGGCCCGTCGGGTAAGGACACTGATTCTAGTAGACAAAAACAAGATCTCAAAATTCGACTCATATGCTCTTTGGTAGATTCAATCGATAGCCTCTACTTGGAAGCTCACGACTCAGAGTGGTACTGAAAACCAACCCCGAGAGAGTCAACCAATGTCCAGAGAAAATTAGGGGAATGTTGTATATTCCAAGATGCACACTGATCCTAACACTGGCGATTACAAACACCTCCGAGGTGTGATCGAAAAGCTTTTTTAGAAAGGAAAGCTTCAATAGTATGTGCAAGCCTTCTAGAAGGGCGAGCCAGGAACTGCGGATTCCCATCAATAAAGAAATATAATTAATAATTGAACCGTTGGTAGTCGACATCCCGCTAGAAGGGGCTAGGGGCAGAGTTGAAAAGCACACAATGCTCCTACACTAATCAACGAGATTTATACCAATCTTCTTCGGATTATTTATATTTCAATTTCAATTGTGCTTTAAATTATGAACGATTTAAACTAAACTTCTTCCAAAACGATGCAGGTGACCAAGTACTCAGAGTTGGCCGCTAACCAATCCAAGCAAACTTAATCAGATTTGTGGAGTTTCATCAAGACGAGCATGATGCGATCGCTCATCATCAACCATGTGCCTTTGATTTGGGGCCAAGGACTAAAGATTGAAAAGCTCATCACGGTCAGAGCCCAACACAAAGCCAACATGACCGACCCTCCATTCATCGACCTCCACATTTTCCTTGAAGACCTAAATAAGGCTTGGAATGAATGTGGCCCGATCATCCAATCCTCGGGTCATAAAGTAAAGTTCGATAAAATACATATGCCTCTCATGGAGCTTAGTGATGTTGGGATCTAACTAGAGCGGACATGATTTGATCATCTACACATCAAATCCTACCCTAAACACAAAAGGTGGTTCGAAAGCCCGACTTGAAGTAGCTGTGATAGACTGCCTACTCGTTAACCATCGCTCTCAATACATTAAAGCGACTGCATCATGAAACATATGCAACTTACTTTGTCTACCTAGTAATCCATCATCCTCGTTTTTTGGAAAGAGATACGAAGCAAATTGTGCGAGACTTGATTATCCAACCCCAGCATGGATGTGATCCAACCATTTGTCATATACCTCCTTCCTTGACTTGATTGGAAGAGCTATAATCACCAAGCGGACGAGAATTGACCGTCCATTTTTAAAGTTTCATCCTTGATGCTGGGGGCAGAGTCCCATTCCATGAGCAAATGTGGTTTGATCGTTCCTTCGACAACATTATCCTCGATACGGTAAATGAAATACAAATCAAACGGGTGGAAATACAACTACTCTCCATAAAAATCTCTAAGTCCCTGAAGCGGACTAGAGTACTCTGAGTCGCCAAAGTGCGGACTAGAGTATAAACGACTTAAGAAAAATCTCTAAGTCCCTGAAGCGGACTAGAGTACTCTGAGTCCCCGGAGCGCGGACTAGAGTATAAACGACTTGAGAAAAATCTCAAAGTCCCTGTAGCGGACTAGAGTACTCTGAGTCCCCAGAGCGCGGACTAGAGTATAAACGACTTCAGAAAAATCTCTAAGTCCCTGAAGCGGACTAGAGTACTCTGAGTCCCCAGAGCATGGAATAGAGTATAAAGGACTTGAGAAAAATCTCTATGTCCCTGAAGTGGACTAGAGTACTCTGAGTCCCCAGAGCGCGGACTAGAGTATAAACGACTTCAGAAAAATCTGTAAGTCCCTGAAGCGGACTAAAGTACTCTGAGTCCCCAGAGCGCGGACTAGAGTATAAACGACTTCAGAAAAATCTCTAAGTCCCTGAAGCGGACTAGAGTACTCTGAGTCCCTAGAGCGCGGACTAGAGTATAAACGATTTGAGAAAAATCTCTAAGTCCCTGAAGTGGACTAGAGTACTTTGAGTCCCCAGAGCGTGGACTAGAGTATAAACGACTTGAGAAAAATCTCTAAGTTCCTGAAGCGGACTAGAGTACTCTGAGTCCTCGGAGCGCGGACTAGAGTATAAATGACTTGATGAAAATCTCTACGTCCCAAACTGTGGACTAGAGCATAAACCATTCGACAAATCTCTAAGTCCCTAGAGCGTGGACCAACGCATGAACACAAATTGGGCGCGAGTCGACCTGGGGAAGAATAACTCTAAGTCACTAGAATGAAGAGTGGCGTATAAACACCAATAAATAGATGAGTGGATTCCGACCTTTCTCTATTCCGCAAACTTCGGCCGGAAATTGACAGGAGGAATATTAACTCGCTAAGGATGGAGTTCGACCATCCGACTTATGGTTTGGCCAAATCAATGCTAGGGGCATGAGTACAAATCACTGAAAGCTAAATACGACAGCTCATTATAGCTCTAGCTTGGAGTTCTTTACAACTTAAGGCAACGGCTGCAAGGAGGCCTCAATACAGAAACAATCGAAATGACATCTAAAGCTACGGGCGACCGACTATATCATACCTCAAAATCGATGGTCAATATCGATCCGCACCAAGCACATACGAATATGACCTGAATGTCCCTTGAAAAACTTTGACCACCAGAGTGTGGAAAGGAGAGTAAACCACGAAGACTTGGTCATTAATTCTTCAGCACCCTCCTTCGATCCGTCAGGAGGAATATGAAACTGGATGAGCATAACCCGACTGCACTTGAGCCAACTTTACCACGAGATCTGGCTACAGAACATGAACCAAAGTGGACGTAGCTGACCGTCCAGTACCCAACTTACGCCCATAAACTAACGAGGCATCGAAGTATTCCCCTTGGAATGAAAAACCATTATACAATCCAGGATAGGCAAGACTCAGCCTCCCATCAACTGACCCGATCCCACGATTCAACGGGAAAGAGAGTAAAGCTAAAGTGGGCATGGCTGGCCTTCCTACTTATTGGTATATGCCTCGGACTTGGGGGCACGAGCAAGAAGGAGGATGAATGTGAACCGATTATTCACCGATTGACTCTATGTCTTTGGAGTTTAGGTGGGAGTATAAATGTAGCTAGGACGAGACTCTACCGCCTACACAGTTCATTTATCAAACCGAGATTGGGAGCAGAAGCGTGATCATCCAAAGACTTGCTGCGATAGCTCAATATTGAAACTTATATATAGTGTTTACAACTATTCAAGGCTATGACTGGAAGGATGCCTAGCGATAGAATCATTAAATCGATGCCTAAGCTCGTTGGCAACTGACTATCAACCCGAAGGACGGATAAAAGGTCATGAATGCTTTCAATGGAAAGAGCGTTACTCGAATATACAAGCAACTCTAAACTAAAAGCAAGATCCAACTATGCAGCTTCATGCAACTCGAGGCTGACCCTTACTCGACATTTTCTTCAACGTTCTTCTAAGCTTGATCTTTGGCAATTTGCACCTAATCGATCAGAGCATTCAGAGTCCTTCATTATCAGACTTAATAACTTATGACAAGACTCTAGGATTCGACCAGAGTAACCATCAACATTGACCATCCCAACCATATTTAAATTTGAATGTTATGTAAAATAGTTATATCTGAACTCAAAGAATCCGAGATTTCACCTGCTAAGCTGACAATCAACATTACAGCTAGTTATGGCGACCTTTTCCGGGTGCTGAATATTGGATCACAGCTCAGTGCAATGATGGTAAAAGAATTAGTTGGATTTCTCAGAATAAATGATGATATGTTCCCTTGGACCCATTCTAACATGCATTTGTGATTCCACCGACTATCGCGAGCCATGCGTTGAATATCGACCCGAAGCTACAAAAGCTAGCATCATACAACGACCTGAGACGTCTGAAAGACTAATTAAATAGAATATCTAACTAAGCCAATTCGATATCACTTATTTCCCTCGAAGGGCTATCCAAGGATGGAAATTAGTAGACCTCATATTTGAATTCACTACATTAGATGACTACTCAAAGAGTAGTGGAGAACCAACCAACAGATGGAAAATGTACGCGGATGAAGCATCCAATGATCAGCGTTATTGGCACAGGAGTCGTGTTAATGACTCCGGAGGAACGATCGATCTGCTACGTCCTAAAACTCGGTTCCCGTGTAACAAACAACGATGCTTAGTATGAAGCCTCGACCGCCAGCCTCAAACTTGCTAGAGAACTTGGAGTGGAAACTTTACATATCTTTTGTGATTCCTGATTGGTAGCCTGCAAAGTTAGGAAGTTAATCTTGCCAGGGGGCATTGTCTTGCTCCTTATCTCGGCCAGTTCCAAGAGCTTCTAGCCAACTTCACATATTACATCATTACACACATCCTCAGCGAACGAAATGAAAAGAGTCAAGTCACTGGCCAGGTTGGCCAGTTTCAAGGATACGCAACGGACATACTTTGTTTCGGTTGAAATACTTAATATTCCAAGTATTGACGGATGGAGATCGATTAGATCTTGGAGACAGAGCCAGAAAGGGGTCACAGTCGACTCCTATCAAAGACTATCTACAATGAGGAGTTCTTACTGAACGGAGGAATGGAAAATGACAGATCCTCCTCAAAGCTTCACTCCAAATCATCCAACAAGAAGTCATGTGTAGAAAGGAGTTTATCTATTCCTATGCCTCGATGTATCACCCATGATGAAATCAAACAAGTCTTCAGAGAAGTTCATAAAGAAAAATGCAGCGATCACACCAAAGGGCAAACCCTGACAAAGAAAATACTCCGTTATGGGTATTACTGGCCAACTGTCAATCGAAATGCAACTGATCATGCTAGACAATGTGACGAGTGCAAGATGTTTAAAAAAATTTCGAGAGCCCCGCTGATGGAAATTACTCAAATGGCTAATCCATAGCCATTTGGCACTTAGAGGCATTGACATCGTCATCTTCTTGCCAATCCTAAAGGTGGTGCGAAATACATCATCGTAGCGGTTGATTACTTCACCAAATGGGCAGATGCAGAACTTTTAACCAATACCAAGACTTAGAAAATAATCAACTTCACTGTCTAGTACGTCATCTATCATTATGACCTCCCACAAACCGTTATAACTGATCATGAAGCTCAATTCAACAACGCTAAATTTGAAAACTTCTACCGTCGGCATCATTTTGAAAAGAGATTTGCGGTATTTGCTCGCCCTCAAGCAAATGGACAAGTTAAAGCTGTGAACAAAATCATAAAGTCTATTCTGAAGAGAGGTTTTGAAAAGGCTATAGGTAAATGGGTGAATGAGCTCCCAATAGCTTTATGGGATTGCAGAACTACCCGAGAGTTCGCGACTGGCCATACTCCATTCGCCCTACTTACGGCTCCGAGGCCATCATCTACATAGAACTTGAAGTCCCCTCTCATCGAGTGGCTAATTACAACCAATATTTCAATATATATATATATATATAAACAAGGAATTGCAATCGAATTCCAAATAAACTAGAAGGAATTAGTGATGACTCGCAAACATATAAAACACATCTGGGAGCCAATGGCAAGAACATGTACCTGAATATGCACGTGTATATTAAAAAAAATTCGACTTCTTGAAATCAACAGAAATTGAATTTTCACTTAAGGTTATTAAGAAAAGACTGGATTAGATAGCCGAAGCCTACTAGTCCTGTAGAATCGGATACAGATGACCACTGATGAACTACAATCCTGAATTTATACTATTGGGAATCGACCAAGCGTCTTGGCAATCGAAGAAGGGTGCGACACTTTGGGAGGATAAAATTGAAGGATAATGACTATTCAGGAAACATGATTGATTTCTTTCTGGAGACTCTAACTTGCTTCGGTTCAAAGCATGTCATGTATGCAACAAGACGTACTTTGGGGGGCAAATGTTACCCGGCTACTTGGCCCGGCTACAAAGCGACAGTTGCAGAAGTTATAGTTAGCACTAGACAAGATTCTGGCCAAGAAGAGACTGGAGATATAAGGGTTTGATGCAATTGATATGGGTCGGCATGTATGCACGGCTCGATGAATGCAAGTTGCTTGCTTTGGGCCGACGTACCTTGTTCTTGGGCTGACGTAGGGAGTCCAGCCTATCTTCGTCTATAAATAGATGGGCAGTGGCACAGTTGAAGGGACCTTTTTTCGAGAACACTGGGGAGACTCTGCCATTTTCAAGACTCTTTCTTTTACAGTTAAAGCTTGTATTCAAGTTGTCGGTGTACGGATTGTATCTGTATTCAATTATTGGAAAACCAATAAAGATTAAACTCAAAGTGGACGTAGGCAGTTACGCCGAACCACTATAAATTTGGTATTCTTGTTTTTTACAGTTATTATTGCATTTCACCATGTTATTCCTCAGTTTTAATTTACCTTCTTCATTAATCTCTCTACACAAAACTCTCTTTGGGTGTTAGTGACCAATTTTGCTGCTAACAATACACTTCACTGTTCATGCCATATTCAGCCTCACCCTTGCCCATACCAGCCACCGTACCCCTTTCTCTCTATAAAATCTTGCCTGAGAATGAGAATTTGAGTTTCCTTTTACAAATTAAACTTCAAAAATCAAACTAAAATTCTATACTCAATGAAAAATCATGCCGCTTGTTTCGATAGGTTCGTTTACTCAAGATCCTCAAGAGTTTGAGTTTGGGATGTTGGTGAATTAACAGTGACCATGGTCGAATTGGGTTTTAACTAGGGTTAGCATTTTGGGATTTCGTGACCATCATTTTAAATATTGAAGTGAAGATTCAAGTTTAACATGTTGTTTAGCATCTTCTGGTGGTTTATGAGCAGGCGCGACAGCTTTAGGTGGTTTCCGTCATTGTACGACCATGGGGGGGGGGGGTGTTGTAGCAGGTCGATTGGGGAAGGGGGTGAGCGGACGTGGTTTTTAGGAGCTCATCAGAGAGAGAGCGTGAGGAGAAGTTCGATGGTGGAGTTCGTTTTGGGTTTCATGGACCGGAGGAAGCGTCGTGGTGTGCGTGTACAGGGAAGGTTACGCGGTATCACTGTGCATACATTTGAATTGGGGGAGATGGAGGAATAGAGATGAGGGGTATTGTTGTAAATTTATTTAAGTTGTTATTTATTATTTTAAAATTGTCGATATCTTATAAAATTTGTATCTCGCTCATACGAGGTCGGATTCGAACGCTGTTTTTTGCATTGGACTCGTGTCGTCATGATCTTCTTGATGGAATTAGTTTGAATGGATTTGGAGCAAGTGAAAATTTAGGCTAAAATCGGACGGTCATTCGGTTTTAGTCTGAAATGGGGGCGTTTCGGTGAAAGAGAAAATGAATGTGAGTTTAACTCATATTTAGTTGTATTATATCATATCAATGATGTTATTAACGTTTATTTATTGTTTGGATGTTAGTTAAATAGTTTGATTGCTTGTTTGGCTGAATTTCCATTTGGAAAATGGATGACATATTAATTTGATCCATATGATTATCTATATATTATCCATAACCATTGTTTTGCAGGAAAAATCTATAGAGAGACCCAAAGGGGTTTTCTTGCCCATAAATTATTTATTTACATCCATATGCTATTATTGATGGTTGATTGAAATTAATTACTGATATTCCATTTAATATTTTAAATGTCGGTATAGCAATTTCGCTATATCGTCAATTATTAAATTTCAACCCCAAATCCCAATCATATGAACTTGAGCTTGTGTTTCCACTAAAAAGAATATAATTTATTAATCATTTTGATTTATGATAATTTAAATTAATCAATCATTTAAATTAATTAATTAAAGATTAATTAATCAATTTAATAAATGATGTTAAAAATTGGTTTATCTTTAGATTTAATTAATCATTTTTGCTAATGATGTTTTATACTTAATTAATCACTCTAACTAAAGATTATTTGAGTTTATTTAATTCTTTTAATTAATGATAATGGAGTTTAATTAAATTATTTAACTTAATTAATTATTAGCACTAATGATGATGGAATTAAATTAATTATTTCAATTTATGATAATTGAAATTAATAATTATTTTAATTATTGATATTTAAAAATAATTAATCATTTTAAATAATGATATTTGAATTTTATTAATCATTTTAATTGATGATTGTTTTAAATTTAATTAATTGTTTTAACTAATAATATTTGGAATTTAGTTAAATCATTTTAATTAATAATGTTTTATAGTTAAATGAATCATTTTAATTAAAGATGTTTATAATTAAACAAATCATTTTAACAAATGATATTTTAATTAATCGTTTTAGCTAATGAAGCTTGAATTTAATTAATCCAATTAATTTATGATTATTTGAATTTGATTAATTGTTTTAATAAATGGAATTTAAAATTATTTATCATTTTAATAATGATGTTTGAGATTAATTATTCACTTAATTAATGATTATTTGAATTTAATAAATCTTTCTAAATAATGATATTGAAAGTCAATTAATTGATTTAATAAAAGTGATTAAAGTAAATTAACTAATACAATAAAATTTCTTTAATAAACCGATTTAAAGTTAACAAACTGATTTAATAAAGAATTTTAAAGTTGATTTACCATTGCTATATAAGTGTTTGGAAATAATTATATATATTATTAAAGATAATGGATTTGTTTATTTAAAAGAGATTTTAAATGTGATTAATTATCTTTCGGGATAATTAATATTGTTTTAAAATTATAAAAAAAGAATTAGAACTCGATTATTGGGATGTTAAGTTGGATGATCTTCTGGGTGTTCGGTCTGATGTTGGTTTAGGCCTTCGGGGTCGCGAAATTGGAAAAATTATTCTCTTAACGTTTTAGTAATCAGGAACTAATTCTAAAGGTGTTTTACCAAGATAGAAATATGGAAATCAAGCACAAGTTCAGTTCATTTTTAAAAGTAAAAGTTTGATTCGTTTATGGAAATAAATTATTTCTATAAAACGAATCACTTATATGGAAACGATTTACTTTTATAATTAGCACTAAACATCGAAGAAGTAAACTTGTCACTATTTCAAAGGTTAAGAGTAATCGATGGACATGACTTTGAGATAACACTACATTGAATTGTCCGGTATTATTGTTAACCAAGAAAAAGTATAAGTTTGAGTTCAACGAGTGTTGATAAGTATACAAGACTTAATTTCCATATACAATCGTTTTATATCCTCGATAGTTGGTATTTCAGCTATCGGTTACTTCAGCTACTTTATTAACGTCATTCTAAGACGATTTATTGCTCAATCGAGCTTTGTTATCCTTTGTCAGAAATGACTAAACCAAAAGCGCGAGAGGGGGCCAAACTATGTGGGGTTGCTCCCATCAAAAGAGGATTTTCACATTTCATCTAGTTTGGATTCGATTATGCACTTAGATGTGAAAATATTCCTATTCTTGGTAAGGTTTGGCAGGGTCCGGCTTAGAAGGTCCCAAGAAGTGTCACTGAGTAAATGAGCTTCTCAAGAGTATATTACTAGAGGTATATATCCAAGGGGGGTGCACCTTCCTTGTTATTTGTTGGAAAATTTCTTTTCCTGATTTGATTCGTATCCCTTAATCTGTTTTAGCTTTAAATTGTCACGAATCAAGCCAAATCCTCATCACGACATTTAATATTGATTTAGTCCATTCTATCAAGTTGGACTATTACCTTATTCTGTCCATTCAATCAAATTGGATGGTTACTTTATTTAGTCCATTCTATCAAGTTGGACTGTTTTCCTTGTTCTGTCCATTCTATCCAGTTTGGAATTTACTTGGTTCATTTCTATTCTTTCAAGTCCGGTTTAATATATACTCATTCATATTTGGATTTGTTCTTGATATTTATTTCTACTCTTATCTGTATGGATGTTATTCTTATAAGGTGAAAACCTGTTCAGCGTTAGCAGCATGGTCTCACAAAACTTTTATCTATATTCCCCATCATTCGAGTTATTTCACGTTGGTTTTTCCAGACTAATCCGGGTGTTATTTATTTATAATGCTCGGGTCAGACCGAGTATTTTCCTAGGTTGTTCATGGTGTTATGGAGGTCTTAAAGGGGAGCTGTAGATTCATCTATCATAGAATTTTAATTTTCCGCTATATTATATAGTATACCTATCGGCATTTGTAAGGTCGGAATTTTATAACTGTCCAACTGATAAGGTCTGTTTTTAACTCTTATATACTCTATATGATTGGAATGACGGTTTTCTACTGTCCTTATTTATATTATATGTCGTCGATTCCGCTGTGAGATTCTGTTTTTCTCTGTTCTCTGTTCTTTTCTTTTTATTTACCCTAACAATCTGCCATTTGTCGATTGGATGCGGGACATTGGAACACAGTTGCGGTGTTTGGTGTCAACTATTGATGGTCAAAATCGTGGGTCATTACAGCATGGTATCAGAGCGCGAGGTTAAGCGAGAACCTTGGCTTTGGTATAGTTTGGCTCATTATAGATAGGGTAAGCGACACCCGAGAATGAGTTTGAGTGTATTATATATACGAGAGCGTATTTGTTAATGTTATAAAAGCGTATTATGTTAATTGGTCTATTGAGTTTTTATGAATTCTGGTCGAGACGTGGGACGCCACAGTATCGATAGGGGTTTCTAAATACTTTACCAAGGCCAACGGACATGGTAATGAAATTTTTGAAAATTTGGCAAATTAAATATTTTACCTAGGATTATATTTCATATATATAAAGGAATGATTTTCAAAATTATATATAGTTATATAGTGTGTTGGTTTAAATGTGATATTATGTATTTATTATCACTATTGTTTGTTCGGTTATGCCTAACTTAAATGAGAAGCATTAACTGTTGTTTGTTAATTGCTAAATTGTTCTCGGTTTATTTGGGAGCATTTATAGTTTTGATTTAAAACGAACCCTTTGTGAATTAATTTTCACAATTTGACTATAAAGATGTTCATAGAAAATGTTAGCTTGCAAATTCACCTTTTAAATAATTGTGGGTTAAGAATTAAACTTTATAAAAAGTTGTTAATATAATCTAAATAGTGGGATAAGATATTTAGAGAATAAATATTGAAGATAATTCTATTATAAGTAGGATTATTATAATATGAAATGATTTTTATATAAAGGAAATTTTATATGAATTTAGTTTGTAAAATATGTTTTAAAAAGGATTTTTTTGAATCTAAATCCCCGAATTTTTGAAAATAATTTCGAAGGAATTTTTGAGAAATGAAATAGTAATACTTTTTAAAGTATTTAAAAGTAAAAATATATTGGGAAGTAAAATTTTAAATAGAATACATTTTCTTTGGGATAATTAGAAAGAAACCGTTTTGACTAGTTTTCTGGAAATCTGAATAATCTTCTAAGTGACGATAAGATGTTTGCTTAGGTAAACTTGTGGAATACTTGGTAAATTATTCTCGTCATCATTGTGCAATCGAAATGAGTTCAAATCCGAATAAACCCATAGTTATATTTTAATAAATAAATTTTTTAAAACCTCTAAGTAGTATGAACTACTTGTTGATTGGGTCAACCTATAAATATTATTCATTTTAACACTCTGAATAAAAAAGGGGTTAATAGGTTGATTCGTTTTTAAGAAACCATAATTTGATTTGATCTCCATCCAGATCTTTGAAAAAGTAAAATAAAATTTGTATGTATTCTTAGAATATAAAAGAATATTGTACAAGTAAATAAAGTGGAATAAGTTATGATTTGATGTTTTATAAAGAAATAACTTTATAAACTATTTTAAAACTTAGGTGAGAAATTATGAGATAACTCATAAATAATTTTAGTATTGAATAAAATACTAAGTGAAAATATAAGTGAATTAGAAATTAATACAATTAAGAAACTAATAAAATATAGAGTATAACTTTCCATTTTGTCCAAGTGAGTTTGGATAATCTTCTAAGCAATAACCAAAGGCTAATGAGCAAAATGGTACGTTTAGATAATTATCTATATTTTTGGACAATTAAGAAAGTTTTGAACCTAAATTAAAATTTGTTTGTTAGTCATTTGATATTTTGAAACAATGTTAAGTGATAAGTTTTCCCTTATGGAATTTGTTTGACTATAAGTGTTAATTTATTCCTTCACGGAATTTGATTGAATTGATTAGTTGTGTGATTTCATATACCATTGTCTATAAAATTTTAAATTTATAGACAAAGGATTTTAAATTGTTGTTAGTAGGACCTAAATCCCGGTGATTTTGAAAAAGGAATTTTTTGAAGATTTTGGGAAGAATAAGATATTTATTCACTATAGTTGATGTTTTTGGAGGAACCGGAATACCATTGGACCACTCTATGTTGTTCTAATTCTAGAGTTTCACCATCATTTATTTGGAGGAATCCCCTCCTTGTCATTTTGATTTTGATCTTTGATTTTTCTCGTCTGAGAAATTTGAAAGTAAAATTTTTAATTGAAAAACCCGGGTATTTAGATCTAAATTTATCATTTGAAATAATTGGATGCATACCATATATTAAAGAATATTCTCTGTATTTTGTCAGATATGATTGAGATATGGTTGTTGGTTGCATGTAGATTTATATCATGCTAGTTTTTGCTTGTAGAATTACATCACATTGCTTTAGTCAGCCTGATTTCTTTTAGACTATGTAAGTACAGGTATGCAAGAGATTTCTATTTGATTCTTGTGCACATGAATTTGTATAGAGATAACAAATTGCTTGCCCAAATATAAATCAAACGCAAAAAGTTACGTAATAAATCTAGCAATTTGGTTTAGTTGGTGATTTTATTCCCCAAATATGGGAGGCCACTTGGCTTTTGTTTTCTTTGATTGGTTTGGAGCCCGTAGATGCGATTTGTAGTAGTATCGATCGAGCCACGCAAAGGAGATGCTGGCGAAATTTTCAGAAAATTTAAGAGTTAGAAATTTTTTAAGAATTTTGGAAAAATTTCGACAACTAAAATTTGATTTTCTGGGTTATATCTTCGAATAAATGAATAGAAGAGAATTAGTTGGTATAAGGGAATGAATTTAAAAGACTTAGAAATTTTATAATCTATTCCAGGTAATTGGTTTTGAAAATAAGTTTAATAACTGATTTTAATTAATAGTTTTAAACTTAAGTGTTTGGAACATTTTCTTACTTAGGAATTTCGGGGATGAAATTCATTAAAGGGGGAGAATGTAACGACCCAAAATTTGGGTTATTTGATTTTAAATGTTTAATTAATTTTAAATATTTAAAATAATTGAATTTTGGAACTTAATAATTTATAATTCAAATATAAGGAATAATTGAATATTTGATTTGTGAATTAAATGTCAATTAAATGGATTTAATAATTTTATTAACTCCTTTTAATTAATAAATAATATTGGTGAATTTAATTTGTAAATTTATTTACAAATATAAAATAGATTGGATAAATATCGATAATTAAATATTTAAATCTGTGAAATTAGCCTTTTGGGGCACAGTCTCGGATTTCGACGAAACTAGTTTCAATTGATCTGCAATAGTGAATTATATTACGCCGTCGAATTTCGTGGCAATCCAATGTATTAGTCCTGTCAACGGATGCTTTCAGATGCGGATAGTGCCATATCTACATCCGCATCCAAAACCATTTTCAGATATCGGATATCTGCATCCGCAGATACGGATGGATATCGGATAATTATCCTATCCGCTAACAATCGATAAATCAAGAATTATAAAAAAAATTAGTTTAACATAAATATTTTTCAATCTCGTTGATTATAAAAGTGTTAAAAATTAACAAATATGATGATAATAAATAGTTTCGAGCAGTTAAAACGCATCAAGTGCATATAATATAAACTACTAACTTAATAAAATAATAAACAAATATCTTTCGCAGCACTAAAATACACATAATTTGAAATATAATCATAACAAAAACCGGACGGATAATTTTCGGATGCGGATGTCTTCGTATCCGCATCCGCATCTTCTTTTTCGAATATCGGATATTTATCCGATTTTCGGATGCGGACGCGGACGGATTCCAGATTTTTCGGGTATCCATTGACAGCCCTACAATGTATCGTTTGGTCGTGCGAGTTTGAAACGCGTTGAAATTAATATCAAAAATTTAATATAATAACCAGGTCCAAAATCCTATCTTTTGCATACAATCGAATTAGGTCTCAAAACAAGTTCCATTGCATTCGAAATAGAGGTATAACAAATAGAACGCCAGGCGGCACGCCATGTTGGAGTTCGAAATTTTCGGACGTTGTATAGCTTGATAATTTAAATTTAAATAATATATGAATATACAAATCAGCCATATCTAGCCCATACACTTCACTATTTATGCCATATTCAGCCTCACCCTTGCCCATACCAGCCACCATAACCCTTTCTCTCTATAAAATCTTACCCGAGAATGAGAGTTTGAGTTTCCCTTTACAAATCAAACTTCAAAAAACAAACTAAAATTCTATACTCAATGAAAAATCATGTCGCTTGTTTCAATAGATTCGTTTACTCAAGATCTTCCAATCCTTATTCTCGTTTTAGAGTGCTGCTATATTTTGGGATGCTAGTGAATTAACAGTAACCATGGTCGAATTGGGTATATTCCAAGGGGGGTGCACCTTCCTTGTCCTTTGTTGGAAAATTTCCTTTCCTTATTTGATTCGTATCCCTGAAACTGTTTTAGCTTTAAATTGCCATGAGTCGAGCCAACTCCTCATCACGGCATTTAAATATTGATTTAGTCTATTCTATCAAGTTAGACTATTACCTTATTCTGTCCATTCAATCAAATTGGACGGTTACTTTATTTAGTCCATTATATCAAGTTGGACTGTTTTCCTTATTCTATCTATTCTGTTCAGTTTGGATTTTACTTGGTTCATTTTTATTCTTTCAAGTCTTGTTTAATATTAATTATACTCATTCATATTTGGATTTGTTCTTGATATTTATTTCTGCTCTTGTCTGTATGGATGTTATTCTTGTGAGGTGAAAACCCATTCCGCGTTAGCGACGTGGTCTCACAAAACTTTTATATATGTTCCCCATCATTCGAGTTATCTCACGTTGCTTTTTCCAAACTGATCCAGATGTTATTTATTTATAATGCTCGGGTCAGTCCAAATATTTTCCCAGGTTGTCCATGGTGTTATGGAGGTCTTGAAGGGGAGCTGAAGATTCACCTATCGTAGAATTTTATTTTTCTGCTGTATTATATAGTATACCTATCGGCATTTGTAAGGTCAGAATTTTATAATTGTCCAACTGATAAGATTTGTTTTTAACTCTGATATACTCTGTATGATTGGAGTGACAGTTTTCTACTGTCCCTGTTTATATTATATCCTGTCTGTTCTGCTGTGAGATTATGTTTTTCTCTGTTCTCTATTCTTTTCGTTTTATTTACCTTAATAATCTGCCATTTGTCGATTGGATGCGCGACATTGGAACACAGTGGTAGTGTTCAGTGTCGACTTTCGATGGTCAAAATGGCGGGTCGTTAGAACTCTGCTCCTTAAAGAATTTCGTCATCAAAATTATGATAAGGTACTCACAATAATCAAACATAAAGGTAAAACATACCATCGAACATGTCCGGATAAGTATCTCTAATCCTGCTCTCGGTTTCCCAAGTATAGTCTCTCTCGTTGTCACTCTACTGTACTTTGACTAATTTGACTATCTTGTTCCTTAACCTTTTTTCGTCTCTCGCAACTATACGAACTGGTTTTCTAACTATAGTCATATCTGGTTCCACTACTAGATCCTTTGACATAGTTGGGGTGATAGTAGTCTCTAGATTTCTAATACACTTTCTTAGATGAGAAATATGAAAAACATTGTGGACTCCTGCCAAACTATTCGGTAACTCTACCCTATACACGAGTTTCCCGATCCTTTCTATAATAGGAAATGGTCCAACGAATCTTGGTGCCAATTTTCCCAATTTTCCAAATTTGATCACACCTTTTATTGGTGATACTTTGACCAAAACGTGATCTCCAACTGAGAACTCTATGTCTTTCTATCTCTTATCAGCTTAACTCTTCTACCTAGACCGAGCTTCCTTTATTCTAGCCCGAATTAATTCAATCTTTTCTGCAGGTTCTTTAACCAAATCCGGACCAAGAATTAATCTATCCTCGGTCTCTAACCAACAAACGGGAGATTTGCATGGCCTTCCATACAAAACTTCAAACGGTGCCATCCCTATACTAGTCTAATAACTGTTGTTATACGAAAACTCGACTAAGTGTATATGGTCTTTCTATGATCCTCCAAAATCTAGCACACAAGCTCTTAACAAATCCTCTAAGACTTTGTTAACTCTCTATGTTTGCCCATTTGTCTATGGATGATAAGTGGTACCCATACTGAGCTTGGTACCTAAAGTATCCTGTAGACTCTTCCATAACTCGCTAGTGAATAAGGAATCTCCGTCACATACTATACTACTAGGAATTCCATGCAGTCTAACTATATTCTTCATGAATAACTTAGCTAAATCTGGTGCTATTATGGTCGACTTAACGGGTATAAATTATGCACTTTTTATCAACCTATCAACTATAACCCAGATACTATCATTTCCTCTATTCGACCTTGGTAACCCATCTATGAAATTCATTGAGATAGAATCCCATTTCTATACTAGAACATCCAAAGGTTGAAGTAACCCACTCGGTTTCTGATGCTCGGCCTTTACCTATTAACAGTTCAACACTGCCTCATCCATAAGCTTACATCTCTCTTCATACCTTCCTAGTAGAAACTCCTCTTCATATCTTTATTCATTTTAGTTCCTCCCAAATGAATAGTAAGTTTTGATCGATGACATTCTCTAAGGACCTCCTTCCTTAGGTTTTCTACACTCAGGACACACAATCGTCCCTTCTTTCTCAACCACCCTCTTTGGTCAAGACTAAAATCCTTTAGATCATCAATCTCGATTTCTGCCTCTAGCCTTCTAATCTTCTCAGCTAACACTGTGCCATCTTTTTGCTTAGATGCAATCATTTCGATCGTCATTGGTCGAACTTCTAAACATGATAACATGGCGGATTCTCGACTAGAACTAGCCTCAGATATCTATTGTACTCTGCATGTAATCAGTGCTTCTAAATCTTTCCACTCAGTTATCATTGCCAATACTGCATTCTGATGTTTTCTTCTAAGTGCATCTGCAACCTTATTTCCTTTTCCTAGTGTATACTCAATACCAAATTCGTATGCAGTTATGAACTCTAACCTTCTCCGCTGTCTCATATTTAACTCCTTCTGACACAATAAATGTCTTAGTGACTAATGATCTGTAAACAACTTGAATCTTTCTCCCAAAAGGTAATGTCTCCACACCTTCAATGCAAAAATTACCACTACTAATTCCAAGTCATGAGTTGGATATCTAACTTCATATGGTCTGAGCTGTCGAGAAGCATAAGCAATCACTTTACCTCTCTGCATTAACACGGCTCCTAATCTTGCTCTAGATGCATCCGTGTATTCCACTAAGTCCCGATTCCCCTCTGGAACAATTAACACAGGTGCATTAGTCAATAAATGTTTCAGTTTTTGGAATGCCTCCTCACACTTATTAGTCCAAACAAACTTCACATCTTTCAGAGTTAGCTTAGTCATCGGCGCGGCTATCCATGAGAATTCCTTAATGAATCTCCGGTAGTAGCCAGCTAACCCATGAAAACTCTTTATCTCATTCACTGTCTCAGGACTCTTCCAATTATTCACTGCCTCAATCTTAGCCGGATCAACTGACAATCCTTTTTCTGAGACTACATGACCAAGAAACTTAACTTCTTTCTTCCAAAAGTAATAGTTCGAAAATTTTACCTTCAACTGTTGTTGCCTTAGTATCTCAAGCACTGTCCTAAGATGAACTTCACAATCTCTTTCATCCTTGGAATATATCAATATGTCGTCTATGAATACTAATACAAATCTGTCTAGATGCTCTCGGAAGATTCTGTTCATCAAGTTCACGAAGAATGCTGGTGCATTAGTTAGACCAAACGACATCACTAACCATTCATATGATCCATATCTGATCCTAAATGCCGTCAAAGAAATACTATCTTCTGCTACTCTAGGTTGATGGAGCCCTGTTGCTAAATCCAATTGAGAATATACTTTGCATCCACTCAATTGGTTGAACAAATCATCAATCCTATGTGACAGATATCGATTCTTTATCGTCTTCTCATTCAGCTTACGATAATCGATACACAACCTCAATGATCCGTTCGGTTTCTTAACAAATACTACGGTTTCTTCCCAAGGCGAACTGCTTGGTCTGATAAAATTCTTCCCTTCTAAATCCACCAACTGCACCTTTAGCTCCTTCATCTCGGTAGGTGTCATTCTAATTGGCGGTCTACTCACAGGTTCAGATCCTGGTACTAATTCTATCCGAAACTCAATGGCTTGTTTCGGTGGTAGTCCTATCATGGGCCCAAAGACATCTACGAATTCTCTAACAACAAAAGCTCGATTTAGCTCGTCTTCTTCATCCGTAACACCCAAAAAAGTGCAAGAATCTAAATTCGAGTTTTCTACAATATATATAATCTGATCGCTACAACCAAGGTGTCTAGGTGATATTTTCCTATCATGGAAAAATATCCTGGCATCGTACTTACTTAACCAATCCATACCCCAAATAATCCCGAAACCTATGAACTCAAACACATGAAAAATGCAAGAAAATATATGACCTAATAACTCAAACTCTAAGTGGTCACATCTCATCCCAAGAGTCGCATACCCTCCTATCGGATTTGCAATCCTTAAAGAAGTAACTAGGTATGAGGGTTCTAGGTTAAGCTTATCTACAAAACTATGAGATACAAAAGAATACGATGCACCGGTATCAAATAGAACTCTAACTGAACACCATGAATCAAAAGCGTACCTTCCAACACAACTTTTTCTTTCTCCTCTACTGTTGGTCTTGAGGTAGCTGGTTCCAATGCAAACACTTTGCCCTTTACATCCTTGGCTGGTTCCTTGCACTAGTTCTTATAATGTCCAATCTGATCATAGTTGAATCATTTCACTCCTTTCTTATTAGCAACCTTCTTTGCTTTCCCTATCCGACACTCGTGAGCAAAATGTCCCTTCTTTTTGCACTTGTAGCAAACTACATCGGCCTTCCCTTTCTTGGCTGCTCCTCCTTTCTAAGCTCCCTTCTTATGGAAAAACTTTCTCTTCTGGTTCTGCCCACCTTGAGTTTCCACTGCTTTGTTACCATTAAATAAAGCGAGCATCTCCTCGTTCCTCAAAGCCATCTCAACAACTACATCGCATGGATCCCTAATATATGGTAAAGTTTCTTTAGCAAGCTCGGGTCTCAATCCATGGATAAACGTCTCATTCCTTTTGATAACTATATCAACCGTAGCATATCCATATCTCGATAATTCCTCAAATTCGGTAGCATACTCAAGCACTATCATGTCTCCCTGCACCAACTTAGCAAACTTCCTGAGCAGAGTTAACTTGGTGATCTCCGACATGAATCTTTCCTCAAACCTCATTCTGAAATTTGCCCAAATCATAGCCTCTTCAGCTACTCCTACAGTAACACTGTTCTACCAGTGCAGTGCTGCTCCTTGCAATTGTCTAGATGCCAATCTCCTTTTCTACTCATCGTTGAGTCCCAAATCAGTAAAAATCCTTTAGCAATGAAGCAACCAATTCTCCACTTCAATTGCATCCTTAGTGCCAGTAAATGGCTTTCCTCCAGCCTAGCGTAGTGTCTACTCAATACTCCATAGTTATTGACCACCGAAGCTTCCTGATTTCCTCCTCCAACATTTCCTCCAACTAATCCCGCAGTAGCTCCATCTTGCATCATGTTGATGAAGAACTGATACATAGCTCCCATATCAACCTGTGGTGCTCCAGCGCTAACATTAGCAGCTTGTGCCCGACTTAGATTCCTTCTAGTGTTTAGTCTGGCATTGCCATTAGTGGTGGTGCTTCCTCCACCAAGGTTAACTCTTTCATTCGTAGCATCCATATCTTACTTCCTTTAAACTTGCATTCGAGTCTTTGTAAGATACAGAAGAATAACCTAGAGAGATGGGAGAATAGAGACAAAGCGTATACTTATATATAACAACTACAAGTACGTTACTTTAGCATTATCCCATACCCCCAATCTTTTTCCTAATTCTTAGGATTATGTTTTCAAAAATCATTTTAAGTTTAAAATTTCTTTTAAGTTTTTATAAGTGGAAATTAGCCATAAGGGCCTCTTTAACTAGTGCAATTAGTTTCTAGGACGCACAACTAAAATAATTACTTTTAAGGACAAAGTGCAAAATAATTAGTTTCTAAGGCCTAAAAACCTATGAAATTATGTCCTTGAAAGTAATAGGACTGCTGACTTTGTCCTTAAAAGTAATTATTCTGCTGACTTTGGCCTTGAAATTAATTTCTGTGGATGTGTGTCCTAGAAACTAATTGGACTGCAAAGTTTGTCCTTCTAGTGAAATGCCCCATAAGTGGAAACCTATGATCTGATACCAAGTTGTAAGATCCTCTATTTTGAGGCCTGAAGCTAAGCACTACAGATGTTGTAGCCATTTATAGTGTTAACTTTTGGTGAAAAAATACGGTATTGTTAATGGTACCCATAATAACAGAAGCAGATGAATATGAAGTAAAATCAACATAGATTTCAAAAACAACTTTTCTGAATACATTTCAAATCAATATTTCATATTCAATTACATATTCCCAAAACGATTCCAAAGTTTTGATCAAATATAATTATTACAAATTACGTCAAGAGTAACATATGAAGATGCCCCCTTGGATGATCAGAGTACTAGATCGATAGACATATCAGTCGTAAATACATCACAGTGAAAATATATTAAATAACTCCTACATAGCTAGCTTTGCCTCCTGCACGTCTTCGAAAGCTTATTCGTCCAACCTACTAAACCTAAAATGTCATTAACTCTCCATCTACTGAAATTTAATTTTGAGCACCCGAGAGTTTAAAAGGAAAACATAAACTTCGAGTCAGACATAAAGCCTGGTGTGAATAATTCTATTACATCTCGGTTTACTGATATTAAGTGAGACTATGCCGCTTAGCGGAAAGGGCTTCCCCTCAATAATATCCTTTTAAAGCGTATCTTTTGCAAATCAAAATCTTGTAATAAAACTGATTATAATAACAATAGTAAAAACATATATGCTTATAAATTAGGTAATCGATGGACTATCTATCCGAACACTATAGTTTTATCTGGCTAACTATTAACCATTGGCTGATCGGGGCTACCAGATATAATAAATATTCTAACATCTGTTAGATATAATACTGGATGATCTGTCCTTAACTTATTTCTCCAACGGTCAACTGATCCTAATGGTTTTGCGAGATCACTAATAACCTACCTCTACTTTGTGCATTCCTTTCTGTGTGTAACTTCATTTTAGTCTTACCTGTGGTAAAGCCTTACACATTAGTATTTTGGACTAAAATTAGCTCGGGACTACTAGCTAAAGTATAGGGCGCGACCCTATACCAGTCTCATCTGGTCTTCTAATATCTGAGTCATATACTTAGGGTTTACTACCCTATTCAAATTTCATTTCCTCGAAAACAGTCTTTACAAATGATTTACCCTTGAAATCATATCTTTATAAAACAAGGAAACATATTCTTTGCTTTACTCAAAACACTTATGCCATGATATATGCTTTACAAAAAAATGATGATGAAAACCTAAAATCAATAGGGTTATTTATCCCTTTGAAATAAGTTAAAGCCCTTTTTAACTTAGAAAACATTAGGCTATAATTCCAAAACGATGCCTTCGTAACCATTGTTTAAAAGCTTAAACGATCCCTTTCGAAATCATAGAAAGCATCCCTTTTGAAATCATTGAAAGCATCCCTTTCGAAACACTTAAAACATACCTTTGAAACACTTAAAACATACCTTTTGAAAGCACTGGTTTCAAGTAAGAAATTGGAAGTATAGCTTCAAAACCAATTGAAGGTATTTCCTTCGAAACCATAGTTTGAAAACAAAACAAAATACATAGTCCCTAAGGAAATTTATACAAAAGCTATTCCTTTGAAACACTTAGGGTAACGATAACATACTTCCGCATGTATACTTGGGTTTAAAAAAGCGGCTTCAACCATTTCGAAAGGTATGGGAGCGGCACCCACCCTTTCGCATATATGAGTTAAAAAAAGCGGTTCAATGGTTGCGGAGGGGTATTGGTTCAAAACCTACCTTCTGCACATATTGGTTTAGGGGTTTAAAAGGGCGGCCTTTAACAAAGGCGAAAGGTATCAATGCAGCAACTATAGAGTCGAAAGCTATTAAAGGCTGCTTCAATAGGTTCGAAAGGCCAACGAAAGCGGCATTAACCCTTACGAAAGCATGCTTTCGCCACCATTGCTTCCTTCCGCCTAATTCCAATTCACTATGTACCAGTTGCTTGATACCATGTGCATTGGTTTTGAATAGGTGCGGAAGGTTTGCAAGTAGAAGTATGGTGACGGGAGCAAGCAGGGTAAGAGGTGAAGTTGTAATTAAAATAAAAACTATATTTGTAACGGCCCGCAAACCCGTACCCCTTAAATTGACATTAATCTCCATCAAATCAACTCAAGAAGAACGGAAATACAAACCATTTGGGTTAAAGAAGAAGGAGGTAGAAGAAGAAGAAACAAAATAACAACAGAATCTAACCATCGCAGCGGAATAAAATATAATAGATAATAACTAATCTTTACAGAAAAGAAACTATATCTGTTTATACATACATCACCAAAATACAACATCAGAGTACAATATAATCAACATCACAATTCAGGACAGTTATAATAACTTGTTCCACATACAGAATACACAACATACACAACACAGCGGAATATACATCATATACGTGTGATACGTCTCGCCATCCAGCTCGTCTCCTGAGCTCCACAGCATCATATCCTGTATTCTATAATATTCGGTCTGACCCGAGCATTATAATAAAATAACACCTGAGTCAGTCTGGAAAACCAGCGTGAGAAAACACACTCAATTGGATTATTAAAGTTTTTCAAACCCTTTGAAATCAAAAGCATCTCGTAAGACCACGCCACAAATAAACATGTCGGGTTTTTACCTTACGATAGCCAAAACACTTTATTATCAAATCCGTCTGATATTATAATAGTGTCTATATACAAATACTTATTCAAATAGCTGAAATTGTTACATGATTAAATTCAAGCATACTAGCTGAAAGTGTATACGGATCGATAATATAGTTAAACTACAACTAGCAAGTGCGGAATTATAAATAATAGTAAATGGCAGTAATAAAAATGACACCAGGGATTTTTATACTGGTTCGAACTTCTCGTTCTACGTCCAGTCCCAGACTGCTTCTGGAATTTCTCGAATAACCCTCACTTAACCCGGAGGAACAGGTATTACACCGCCTGAGCAACCGAACAGGACTTTTCCGCCTAAGCAACCGAATAGGACTTTTCCGCCTAAGCAACCGAATAGGACTTCAAATACAATTTCGTAAATTGTTTCTCGACTTTGTGTGTTCTTTGAATAACACGAATATAGTCAATGTAGTACACCCTTCCTATAATCTTCTTGATATGATGATTTGAATGTGCAAAAGATAGGAAGTAGAGAATTGAAAATCACTTGATATTATAACAATATAAGATCAGAATAGATAGAAAGAATTAATTAATTAAATAGTGAATTTTCATCTCTATTTATAGTATTGAATAGTCTTAATTTAATAGTTGCAACTATTTGAAGAAGTGCAACTCTTGGTGAAGAAGACAACTCTTCAGATTTTGATATTTCATGAAGAGATGCTTCAGTTCGTCAAGTTCAGATGTCTGAGATAAAAGTGACAGATGTCTGAATAAATTTTGAAATTCAAAAAATAAAAGAAAGACAAAAACAGTCAATTTAGACGTCTGTCTTTTAATTCAGACGTCTGTCTAGGATGACAGATGTTTGTTATTAAATTGACAGACGTCTATTTCATATAAAAATAGAGGCACTCAAAGCATAAAGTTCAGACTTCTGTTATATTACTTTTAGACGTCTGATATTGATATCAGACGTCTGAAATAATATACAGACGTCTAATTCTGTACTGTTTTGTTCCTTCCTTTATTTTAGCACTTTTGAACTTGAGATAATATATAATTTTGAAAATACCTTTTTATATCTTTTAAATAATAAAGGATATTTTATTTTAAAACATGATTTTCAAAAGTATATTTGTGTGTGTGTGTTTCATCATCATATCAGAGATTGTACATAGATATCTTAAATAGAATTTTGAGAACTTTAATCTTGTAGATGATATGATAATAGCTTCTTTTGTAGATTCCTGCAAGAATATTTGACATTATAGTATATAGATTGAAATATATAGTTGTCGCATTAAAATCGAAGAAGGCAGGTTCCAACATTCTCCCCCTTTTTGATGATGACAACTATATAATTCAACGATTAGTATAACCATACCTTTTGCTCCCCCTGTCAATATGACCATAATATATAGCAGAAATGTTATTATTTCTCCCACTTTGCCATTAACAAAAAGAACTGTTGGAGTTGGTTAGATAAAAAGAAGTAACAAAGCTGTGAATAACAAAATAATTAAGAAATGTAAACAAACCAAGCATGTACCAAAATGATAATAACAAATCAATGTTTAAGACACAGCATTTGTTTACCCAACACAGTTGACTAAGAAAGACAAATAAAATTATACAATCAACTTAGAAGTTTTAAACACAACCAAAAAAAATTTTATGAAAGAAAATTTGTTTGAACCAAAAGACAAACCAAAAGAAAACCATCTTCATTCACCATTCTCCCCAAGTTGGAGAAGAAGGAGGAGAAGATCCATGAGACTTTTTCAATAATTGACGAAGAGTTGTCTTGATATTTTTCAATTCTTGTGCATTCTCTTCGACTTTGGCATCTAAAACATCGAATCTAGAATTGATGGAAGAAAAGCCTTGTGCTATTTGTTGAGAAATTTTCTTTTGATTTTTAGAGATAGTGATGTCGGATTTGAGCTTTTCATTTTTAGTATAAGTGCGTGAAGTACCAGAAATTAGTTCAATCTCGTAATTTTCCGAGTTTGAACTTTGGATAAAAGCTTGCTCAAAAGCTTCATCTTCTTCTTCTTCTTCATCTTCCCTTTCTTCATCATCCCTTTCTTGTTCAGTATCTCCTTCATCTCCAACATTTCCGGAACTGCCTACTTTTGTTTTACCTTTTTCTTTTTGTAAAGCTAGTTGTTCCGCTTTATAATCATTATATGTTGGAAATGTCGGAGGAGATTCCGGTAATCCCATCAAACTAAAGAAGTGAATGTTGGATACCTTGATCTTTTCAAATTCAATTGACGGACTTTGAATAGAAAAGGCAGATAGAATTCGAGTAATATAAGGAGCATAGACAATTGAACGTTTCTTGGAGTCATGATAAGTACGAAAAGCATCATAAAAGTATTGAGCCCAATTGATCTGAGTATTTGATAAAATTGATTGAAGCGCCTTATCTTCATCATCGTAAATGACCTCATGGCTTCCTTGCCGGGGAAAAATTTTTTTTATAAGCATTCTAAGCAATAGTCGAGGTCGAGGACGAAGATGATTTGATCTATCTGTAGACTTTTCAGGTTCAAAAAGATAATATTCTATTTGTTTAAGTTCCTCCCCTTCTAACTTAAAGTCGTCTAAGTCAACCCCATCCGAGCTACATTTCAAAACTCGTCCAATGTCAGAGGGAGTTATTTGCAGAATGTTTCCAAATACGCTTGTCCAAAGCGTTCCTTTATCTCGATGTAGTCTAATTTTTGGATTATTAACATTTGCAAGAAATAATAAGACACTAAGTTTACAAATGTTGACTTGATTATCTTTGAAATCAATAAGACTTGTAATCTGAGATCTATCAGTATAGAGCCTAAGTTTGTACGTATGAAAATGATCAAGATCATGAAAAATACCATGAAAAGATGGTAGAGAAGATAAATGCTTGTAACGAGCCATACTTTGGGGTTCGTGGTATAACCAAGCTGCAATTTGATATTCCAAAGGAAGAATATGAGGAGGTTGTTGAGATGAATCTCCTTTTTGTTTCTTTGATTTGGGCGCCATTTGTATAATTTGAAGAAGGCTAGGGTTTTGAGTTTGAGAGAAAATAGACGTGAAGAAAAGAATAAACCGTTGGTATGATTTAAATAGTTTTCTTCTTAACAAGGTTTCAGACGTCTAAAAAGTATACAGACGTCTGAGGTTCTGTAGATTAGAATCAAGGACGAAAAGATTAGACGTCTAAAAATTTATAATAGACGGCTAAAAGGTATGACAGACGTCTAAAAAAAATTGACAGACGGCTCAGGAGGTTTAAATTGAAACAGAGAGTAAAAAATATTTTGAACTAAATTCAGACGTCTGATAATTTTATGTTTAGACGTCTATATTGAATAACAGACGTCTGTTATTTTTAAACAGACGGCTAATTTGTAAGCAGAAAATTTATACTTTGATTTAGACGTCTATGATAAATGATTCAGACGTCTGTGTGGCTGAAAAAAATAAAAGTAGTTGTATTACAGACGTTTGTTGAAAGATGTAGACGTCTGTATGTCTGATAATGAATGTTTTTGCTAAGTTTAAAGAAAAGAAAAAAAATATTTAATTATTTATTTATTTTGATAAAAACAAAGCAAATATGAATAACCAAATCAACATACAATCATATATATATTATCTACTTAGGAGTCTTTGGAGTTTTTGGAGACTTCGAAGACTTCCCTTTGGATGATTCGTGTTGATTTTGTTCACCAGACTGTTTAATGGGAGACCATTGAGGTAGATGATCCCACGAATTTGGGGAAACATGAGGACGTTGAGGTGAAAGAATATGTGCATTTGTGTTGATCGGAGATGAACCACATACTTTTGCAGCACACCGTTCAAGAAAACTGAGTCGTCTTCCATGACTCTTTTGCTCAAAATACATTTCTCGCTGAAGATTAAGTGTTTCCCTCTGATAGTGATGTAAGTCATCTATCTTTTCCTTAGTAGTTGGAGATGGAAATAAATTTCTTCGCGTGCGTTTATTTTCCGGCGTATACCCCGTATGATGACTTTGTGGTGGACATATCGGAATATAAGCTGGAGTTAGAGTCGGAAGTTCGCAAGACCCAGAACTAGGTGTTTCAAAATTAATTGACGAATATTCAGATGAATAGGAAGGCTCATCTAAGGATGAACCAGCCATGGTATATATGAATAATGCAAAGTTAAAAAGCATATTTGAATTTTTGCTTTCACCTTTTTAAAAAAAATAGATAAGCTGAATGACAATTTTCTTCGGAAAGAAGGAATTTATAGAAAACTGAAGGCTAAAAAATAAATGATTAAGATTAAAAGAAGAAAAAATTCAATGTTAACCAGAAACAATATGTGTGGATAGAAACAAGTTAAATAAAAAACAGAATAGTTGAAGTAAACTTCATAAATTTTTGAGAGAGATAATTCCAAGTTCTCGTCTCAATTTTACAAAAGTGTTTTCATTTAAAGGTTTGGTAAAAATATCTGCTAATTGATTTTCCGAAGATACGAATTCTAGATTGATTATATCTTTTTCAATATTATCACGAAGAAAATGATGACAAATATCAATATGTTTTGTCCGTGAATGATTTACTGGATTTTTAGATAAATTAATAGCACTAGAGTTATCACAGAAGATTGTAGATTTGGATAAGTTAAAACCAAAATCTTGAAGAGTTTGTTGCATATAAATTACTTGAGCACATGCTAAAGCTGCAGATATATATTCTGCTTCACAAGTAGAAAGTGATACGCAATTTGTTTCTTACTGAACCAAGATACTAGAGACCGTCCAATGAAGTGACAAGTCCTACTTGTACTTTTTCTATCCGTCCGACTTCCTCCAAAATCAGCATCACTATATGATACTAATTCAAAAGGACATTCTTTCGGATAAAATAGTCCAAACTCTTTGGTTTTGTTGAGATAACGTAAAATACGTTTCACTGCTCTAATATGTGATTCTTTAGGATCGGCTTGAAATCGTGCACACAAACAAACACTCATCATTATATCGGGTCTACTAGCGGTTAAATATAATAAAGATCCAATCATACTTCGATATAATTTTTGGTCTACACTCTTGCCATTTTCATCTTTTTCAAGATGTATGGTTGTACTCATAGGAGTTGGTTTGGCAGAAGTATTTTCCATACCAAAGCGTTTGATTAAATTATTACAATATTTTTCTTGATTTATAAAAATACCATTATTAACTTGTTTAATTTGAAGTCCAAGAAAATATGTTAATTCTCCCATATGAGACATTTCAAATTCATTTGTCATTATTTTAGAAAATTCTTGACATAATTTATCATTAGTTGATCCAAAAATAATATCATCTACATAAATTTGAACAATTAAGATATCATGTTTATTTTTCTTAATAAAAAGAGTTTGATCAACCTTTCCAATTTCAAAACCAGAATTGATTAAATAGCTTTTTAAACGATCATACCAAGCACGAGGTGCTTGTTTCAAACTGTATAAAGCCTTTTTAAGTTTATAAACATGTTCTGGAAATTGTTCGTGTATAAACAAGGGAGGTTGTTCAACATAAACTTTTTCTTTAATAAATCCATTTAAAAAAGCACTTTTAACATCCATTTGATATAATTTGAAATCATGAAAGCAAGCATAGGCTAATAGAATTCGTATTGCTTCTAATCTTGCGACAGGAGCAAATGCTTCTTCATAGTCAATTCCTTCTTCCTGATTATATCCTTGAGCAACTAATCTAGCTTTATTTCTAGTGATATTACCATTTTCATCAGCTTTATTTTTAAAAACCCATTTAGTGCCAATAACTGTTTGATCATTTGGTCGTGGAACTAAATCCCAAACGTCATTTCTTTCGAATTGGTTTAGTTCTTCTTGCATCGCAATAATCCAATAATCATCAGTTAAGGCTTCCTTAATATTTTTAGGTTCTATATTAGAAAGAAACGCTATATGACCCATTTGATTTAGTTGATTTCTTGTTTTAACTCTTTCATCAATTTCTCCTATTATATTTTGAATTGGATGATCTTTTAAAATTCTTGGTGGAGATTTTAATTCAGTTTCAATTTGATTTATAGAAGTGATATTGTCAGGTGTATTGTTGTCAAAAGAAGAATTTGAATTTATTACAATGTCTTCATCATCATTTGTTTTAATTTTGAAATTTTCATCAAATGATACATGAAGTGTTTCTTCAATAGATTTAGTTCTTATTTATAGATTCTATATGCTTTGCTTCGTTCTGAATATCCGATGAATATACATTCATCCGATTTTGGATCAAACTTACCTAATTGATCTTTTGTATTTAAAGCAAAACATTTAGAACCAAAAATTTTAAAGTAAGATATATTAGGTTTTCTACCGATGAAGAGTTCATATGGAGTATGTTTAGTTAAAGGTCGAATAGAAACACGATTTAGGACATAACAAGCAGTAGCAACGGCTTCTGCCCAAAATTGTTTAGGAAGAGTGGTTCCATTCAATAAAGTCCTAGCACATTCTTGAAGTGTTCTATTTTTACGTTCAACAACTCCATTTTGTTGAGGCGTTCTTGGAAATGAAAAGTTATGAAATATTCCTTTCTTATTACAAAACTTCTCAAACATTTCATTTTCAAATTCTCCTCCATGATCACTTCTAATATTTTTAATTTTGAGATTTTTAATATTTTGAATACGTTTAGCAAAGATTTTGAAATTTTCAAAAGTATCACTTTTGTTTTTCATAAATAAAGTCCAAGTATATCTAGAGAAGTCATCAACTATTACAAAGACATATCTATTGTGATTAATAGATTGAGTCTGAGTTGGTCCAAATAAGTCTAGATGCAACAATTCAAGAGGTTGCAAAGTTGAGATGATCTTCTTGGATTTAAAAGTAGATTTAGTTAGCTTTCCTAGTTGACAAGCATCACAAATGCTATTTACCTTAAAATTCATTTTAGGTAATCCTTTTACCAAATTATTTTTGGATAATTTATTAATAGCTTTGAAATTTATATGACAAAATCTTTTATGCCATAGCCAAGGATCATTTTCTTTGACTAATAAGCACATATTTGTATTATGATTTATTTTCATATTTAAAATATAAATATTATGATCTCTTACTCCTTCGAAAATAATATTTTTGTTATGATAAAAAATATTGCATTTATTTTCAGAGAATACTATGTTAAAACCTTTATCACATAATTGACTAATACTTAGTAAGTTATGTTTTAAATTTTTAACTAATAAGACATTTGCAATAAGAGGTAATTTAGATGTACCGTCATTGCTCACATCGCCTTTGCCGATGATGTAACCTTTTGAATTATCTCCAAAAGTGACAGATCCTCCATCTGAGTAGATAATGTTAGTTAACATATTTTTGTTGCCTGTCATGTGTTTTGAGCAACCACTGTCTAGAATCCATTTTTCTCTTTTCTTAATCGGTACCTGCAAAAAATATTGAAATTCTATTGGTACCCATTTCCTCTATAGGGTCCTAAGGGTTAAATCTTAGGAAGCCAAACCCAGTTGGGTTTAGAGTTCCCTTTAAAAATAAAATTTTCACTCTTATGTACAGACATAATAAAAGAATTAATGTAGTTTTTCCTAATCAAATTATTATTAGTTTTTGGAACCCAAATCATAATTGATTTTGGATGAATAATTTTTGAAGAAGATTTTTGAGCAGATATAGATTCCTTTTTCTTAAAATTTGTATATAAAGAACCATTATTTTTAGAATGCTTTTGTATTGGTTTTTTATATCCTAACCCCTTTTTATTTGAACAAGTTTGAGAATTCTCAATTATTTTAGAGAGACTCTCTCTTCCACTGTTAAATTTAGAAACATTTTTAGAAATATTTTCCAGTTTTGTTTTAAGATTTGATACTTCTATATCAAGTGTTTTAATATTAGAGTTTAAATCATAATTCTCTTTTGCTAATTTAACATTCTCATATTTCTGTCTTTCTATTTCACTGCTTAAATCAGTGAATTGAGATGTTATATTAACATAAAATTCTTGAGATTTTACTAACTCTTCCTCTAATATTTTCTTTTCATCTTTTAACATGTCAGTTTCTATTTCAGTTCTATTTAATTTTCCTAAAGCATCTTTATATTTACTCTTTAGGATTCTAAGTTTATCTAACAATTCAGAGTTTATTTCTATTAAATCGTCAAAAGTTAGATCACTTACATCATCATTTGTTGCCATAAAACAAACGTTGGCTTGTTCTGAATCACTGTCATTATCACTGTCTGATGAAGAAGATTCTGTATCATCCCATGTAACTGAGAAGGCTTGTTTCTTTTTATATTTGTCCTTTTTAAGATTATTTTCTTTCTTCCGATCAGGACAATCTTTCTTTATGTGGCCCTTCTTGTGACATTCGTAGCATTCAAGAGATGAGCTTGATGGCTTATTAAAACCCTTATTATTTCCAAATTTATTACCCTTTTTGAATTTTAAAAACTTTTTGAAATTCTTAGCTATAAATGCCATATCGTCTTCTTATTCAGAGTCTTCTTTTTCTGCTTGAAAAGTGATAGTTTTCTTGTCCTGTGCTTGTGCTCGTCTTGCCTGCAAATTTACTTCATAGGACATTAGATTTCCTATTAACTCTTCTGTTTTTATGGTTGAAATATCATTAGCTTCCTCGATAGCTAAGACTTTTCGTTCTCATTCATCAGTTAAAGAGTTAAGGATTTTTGATACAACATCAGATTCAGTAAAAGTGACTTCTAAAGCTAAAAGTGAGTGATAAATATCCTGGAATCTAGAGTACATTTCACTAATACTTTCTCCTTGTTTCATCCTAAAGTTTTGAAATTGGTTTTTGAGCATAGAGATCTTGCTTTGTTTTACTTTATTTGTTCCTTCGTGTGTAACCTTAAGAGTATTCCAAATTTCATATCCAGTTTTACAGATACTGACTCGATTGAATTCATTTTTGTCTAAACCACAAAATAACATGTTCATTGCTTTTGCATTTGCATTAGCATCTAGTTTTTGGGTATTAGACCATGTAGCATACTCTGTAGTAGGAATATGATATTCAGTTTGAATGATATTCCAGGTTTCAAATCCACTTGCTTGCATAAAAATTCTCATTCTAGTTGACCAATAACTATAATTTAATCCATTAAACAATGGTGGTCGTGTAGTGGCTTGTCCCTCAGTGAAACTGTTGCTAGTGTTATTGTCCATATTTAAAAAAATATCAGATAACTATGTTATAGTTATGTGATGACCTTGCTCTGATACCAAATGAAAGTGTATACAGATCGATAATATAGTTAAACTACGACTAGCAAGTGCGGAATTATAAATAATAGTAAATGGCAGTAATAAAAATGACACCAGGGATTTTTATACTGGTTCGAACTTCTCGTTCTACGTCCAGTCCCAGACTGCTTCTGGAATTTCTCGAATAACCCTCACTTAACCCGGAGGAACAGGTATTACACCGCCTGAGCAACCGAACAGGACTTTTCCGCCTAAGCAACCGAATAGGACTTTTCCGCCTAAGCAACCGAATAGGACTTCAAATACAATTTGGTAAATTGTTTCTCGACTTTGTGTGTTCTTTGAATAACACGAATATAGTCAATGTAGTACACCCTTCCTATAATCTTCTTGATATGATGATTTGAATGTGCAAAAGATAGGAAGTAGAGAATTGAAAATCACTTGATATTATAACAATATAAGATCAGAATAGATAGAAAGAATTAATTAATTAAATAGTGAATTTTCATCTCTATTTATAGTATTGAATAGTCTTAATTTAATAGTTGCAACTATTTGAAGAAGTGCAACTCTTGGTGAAGAAGACAACTCTTCAGATTTTGATATTTCATGAAGAGATGCTTCAGTTTGTCAAGTTCAGATGTCTGAGATAAAAGTGACAGATGTCTGAATAAATTTTGAAATTCAAAAAATAAAAGAAAGACAAAAACAGTCAATTTAGACGTCTGTCTTTTAATTCAGACGTCTGTCTAGGATGACAGACGTCTGTTATTAAATTGACAGACGTCTATTTCATATAAAAATAGAGGCACTCAAAGCATAAAGTTCAGACTTCTGTTATATTACTTTTAGACGTCTGATATTGATATCAGACGTCTGAAATAATATACAGACGTCTAATTCTGTACTGTTTTGTTCCTTCCTTTATTTTAGCACTTTTGAACTTGAGATAATATATAATTTTGAAAATACCTTTTTATATCTTTTAAATAATAAAGGATATTTTATTTTAAAACATGATTTTCAAAAGTATATTTGTGTGTGTGTGTTTCATCATCATATCAGAGATTGTACATAGATATCTTAAATAGAATTTTGAGAACTTTAATCTTGTAGATGATATGATAATAGCTTCTTTTGTAGATTCCTGCAAGAATATTTGACATTATAGTATATAGATTGAAATATATAGTTGTCGCATTAAAATCGAAGAAGGCAGGTTCCAACACTAGCCACAAAGTGGGTTCTACAAACAAAAACCGTAAAAGGCGCGTAGGGAGAATGGATTTCCAACTAATGACTAGGTACTGGGGTACCACCTGTCACAGTACCTGGTCTAGATCAGTGTATCGAGGACCACGCCCGATCCCCTGCAACACAAGGCCGGAACTACCCCTTACTGGATAATCCCGAGTAAGATCACCCTACGGTTGGGATCAGCAACCGCACCACTAAGACGAAATAAAAGGGACATCTAGACAGGGATGACCTCACCCTAATGGGCGCGACCCATATAGCCATGCTGCATAACCCCTGATTTTCAGTCATTCCCGGTTGATGAGGCTTAAGGCTAGGCGTTACCTTTTTAGAACATATCCCTTGGAATGCCCACCGTCCACCTGACGATGTTCCGAAAGCATTCATCCATACAAGTCCGTTCCGGGTTCGAACGGAACCGAAGGCACTATTCCTACTGCATCCATTTTGGAATCACCCTCAGGATTAGTAGCGACTAGCCCTTGCACTTTACTGCTCCATCTTAAATTCCAAACTCGTTTCCCTCCCACAAAAACGTACAAACCGAATCGAAGTGGTTTTCGAGAAAATAATCTCGATCCCGGTCTCTTCGAAACGATCAGCGCATTGGCCAATATTGATAGTCGGTTATTTAACTATCAATTAACATTCACAAACATCCATCAAATAATAAATAATTTTCCAAATTATTTATTTACCTCACAAATATCTTCGCAAGATATATTTCCATTTTCAACCCTTTTTGAAAACGGTTTCAAACCGTTCTTTTCTCATGGAATAAATTTCCCAAATATTTTCTATTTCCACTGAAATCACCAAGTACAAAAACTTTAAATTTTTAAAATAATTTAAACTCTTTATTATAAAATATCCTTTAAGACATTTAAGTTAAAAACTACTTTAATACTTATCCAAAAATATATACTTTAAGAATATTTGAAATAAAGCTACTTTAGAAAATATAAAACTAAATTTTTATCTTTTTCAAACAAAATACCAAGTCACCTTTAAATAATTACTACTATAATAAATTTGAAGAATACTTACTTTAAAATCTAAACATTTAAAAATAATAGATTTTCCAAAACATACTTTTAAAACAACTTTGAAACTTTAACTTATACTTAAGAATTTGCTTTGAAAACGTACTTAGCTATCCAGGGAAATATACTTCTCTTTCGCATCTTTAAAAATAAATCACTATTTATTTTTAATTAAATTTACCCATTCCTTTAATAAATTCCCACCGTGAATTTATTCTTCCAAATATCCACTGATATACCACTTCACTTTTATAAACTCAGTTCATAAATTCCAAAGTCTCACTTCTCTTTTAAAATCACACTTTTATACACTTAAATCAATTTCAAATTGATTTCCAAATTTCTCCATTTTGAAATAAATCCCTTTACTTACTCAATTTATTTCAAAACCCACTAACTTCCGATTTTATTTCTTTATTATGATTTAAAACCTTTTTATCTGAAAATACCAATTTCATATTTTTCCCAAATTTCTTCTTTATCCTTTTTAAATAAATTTAAACCTTGAATTTTAAAGTAAATTCTTTATTACTATAAATAATATCACTTAAGTTTAAATTTCCATTATTTCTCTGTTTGCTCAAAATCCTCTTTTCCCATACTCGGAATTTATTTATTAGGATTTTAAAATCACTTATATTCTTTTCCAATTCATTCTTAAATTTATTCAAATTCTCTATAATTATTTTACTTGAAAATTTACTTTTTTATTTTCTTTTCAAAAATCCAATTCTATATATTTTGATAACTCAGAGTATCGAAATATATTCAAGCAAACCATAGCATTCAATCTCAATTGTCCATGTAATCCATCATAGAAAATCAAATATTCATAACACAGAATATTAAACAATCTAAATAATTTTTGAGGAATCCAATTGGATCCCTCCAACCTGTTTCCCTGCATCCACAGATGTTAGCACAATACCAATTCCACTTCGAGGTGGAATATCGCGGTATATGGGTTTATAAAATATTATTCGTTATTATGCGGTGCATAGGGTCTCATCCGCTATATAATGCGGGAAATCAATCACTCCAATATATATATATATATATATATATATACATAATATCTTACCCAGACAATTCAAACAATCAACCAATAATTTAATTTTTTAACCATTTAAATTTAAATGGTAATCCAAATGAGTGAGATTAACTCATCTTTGATTTTTGCAATCCCAATCCAAACCGGCTTGTTTCTTCACAATTTAACCTTGTATAAACTATTCACTATTTATTATTATTTGAATAAATCAAACAATAAATTTTCCATTTACTCATTTAAATTTAACTTATAATTTGATTTTAAAATTTTTAACTAATAATTTACCTTTAACAAATTATTTTTAGCAACCCAAAGATTAAATAAGTTAATTAAAATAGTTTAATCATCAAATCCATTATATATATATATATATTAAATTAAACTAGTAAGTTAAAAACGTGTATATGTATATTTATTTTTATTTATTTTTCTTCATTTGAAACCATATGCATATTTATAAAATAATCTATATACCTTTAAAAATTCCTATTTCTAAATCTAATATATGTATATATACACACATGTCTATCCATTTCTGTTTTTCTGTATAATTTTTCCTTTACTGTTCATGCTTCTTCTAACCTATATATAAATTTAAAACATAATAGCTTTTATATCTTACTAAAATAAAATTTAAGTTTGCAATTAGATTACCACAGGTAAATATTTATATAAATTCCTATATATATATATATATATATATTCAAAACCTTCATGTATATATATTTTTCTGTCTTCCTACAATAAAAACCGGCATGTGTGTATATATATATATCTATATTTATATTGTAATTACCTTTACTGTAAAAAGAACTTTTAATCTTTTATTAAAGATGACTTTTATTTATTTATTAAAAAATATCACTCTTCTGTATCACCATATACATTTTTAAATTTAAAATGGAAAGATAAGAATCGAATACTCACCAACAAGCGCTCGACCCACTGCTCGCCTCCATCCTGCTCGGCTCGTTGTCCTACCTTGGCATGCTCGCGAAGTCCTCTTCGACACCTCGTCACCTACCGAGCACCTATCGTGATGACGCCGACTACTGTGCTCGAAATCGATGCCGCATCGCCCAGATACCTTCGATGACTTCGACCCCTTGCTGATAAGCACGATCGAGATGCTCATCTCTCCACCCTGCCATAGAACTCTGGTCGAACTCCCTCTCTACCAGAGCACGCAAGCTCTCCTCTGGTCATGATTCGATTCGAAATCGAATTTCATTTCGTAGCCTCTTTTTTTTTGAAAAGAACTGGAAAGAGCAATGAGGCCGGAGATTAGAAAGAGGGAGTTGGGTTCAATTTCGTTCCACCATTTCTTTCGAACAGAGGAAAAGGATTTGTTTTATTTTTGATTTTTGATTGAACGAAAAGATAGGATAGGGTGGCGTGTAGGAGAAGACAATGGAAACGTGTACGTTTCATCTTGCGAAAAGGTGGCCGTGATTTGATTTTGATTAGATATATATATATATATATATTTAAATCTAAATCATCTCGATTTTGCAACCAAAAATCTCGATCTCCTATTGAGGCATGCCGCTAGGCGTTCATAATGTTATACCCCTATTCCGAACGCAATGGAAAAGGTTTCGAGTCCTGATTCGATCGCATGGAGAAGATAGCTTTTTGGACCCAGTTATTTTATTAAATTTCGATATAAATTTCAGCGTGTTTATATATCATACGCTCACACAACCACTCCAATCACTACGAAAATTGAAATCTGATAATAATACACCATTACGGATCCAATGGAACTGGTTCCGTCGAATTCCGAGACTGTGACTCGAAAGGCTATTTTTAAATATCAATTTAAACGATATATTTTAAAACTGAACAAAACACTTCAAATTTCAATTTTAAAGCTTTCATTATCTTCAGTATTCTAAATATAAATTTTATAAGCCTTTGAAATATTTTTAACAAGCATTAAACTGAAGATTCAATATTTTACCCAATTTTAAATTGTTTAATTCAATAATTTAATTATCCCATAAATATTGATATTTGAAATTCAAGTTAAAAATTCATATTTGAATATTTAAAATCTATTAAATATTCCAATTTCAAATATCTAAAATCTCGTGTTGTCACATTCCTCTCCCCTTAAAAGAATTTCATCCCCGAAATTACTACTAGGAAGAATAGTCCAATACCCATTTTTATTTTCCCAAAACTAGACAGTTTTCAATGACTTCCCAAAACAATCTTTTTATTAAAGACATACCAACCCTCTTTCTAACTTTCCAAACTTTCCATAAGTTCCAAACAATATTACTTACTTAACAATTCAAATTTAAATTTTAAACCAAATTTTGAATTATCAAAATTCTTTCAAAATTTTTCTAACTCCTTAAATTTTCGAAAAATTTCGCTAGCGTCTCCTTTGCATGGCTAGCTCGGAACAACTACAAAATGCCTCTATGGGCCCCCAAATTTCAAAAAGAAAACAAAACGTCAAGTGGCTAGATCAAAAACCCAATTTAAAATACATACCTTTGCCGAGCAAATTTCAATTTATCTTCGGAAATCAAAAATCTCAATTTCCTTTTGCTTTTGAATGCCTGTATATCCTACTTAGCAATACTATCCAATTACAGAATTCAAAATCATTTTATACCCTTCCTTTACAAATTTCCAATATTTGCTTTACTTAAGCCCGTACGATGCACATATATCATCCGTACGCAATACCAAATCCGATCGCTCGCTCGATCACACAATTTCACTTCCGAACTAGTATCGTCCACCCGACTCTCTAGTGCGGACTCAGATCTGGCTTCTTGATCAGAAATCGTCATTCTCCTTGCATAGCCGTAAACTATAATAGAGAATTTCCAGAATCAATCAAAATCCATATCCAGGGTTCGCCGTCGAAAATCGAGTGAAAAATCCCAACTCAGACCGATATAACTATCTCGAAATTCTGTGCTCGAATCTGGATCAAATTGCTATGCGAATAAAATAATATACGCACATCCAACGTAATTAGCCCCAATTGATTTTTAACTATATCAATTCTCTTTTGTTCACATTCATATGATTTCTATCTACTTATTCACAGTTATCCCATTTCACATTTTACTTAATCTCCATTCAAGGATTAACTTAGTATATCCCAATACCAAATTTACTTAAGAATTTCATCCTTCATTTCTTAAGTTCAATATAAATATTTCTTATATTTATTATTACTACTTCACTACTGAAGTATATATTAAAATTGAATTCCGATTCCATATAAATTTCAATTTTCTTCAATTTACTAATTCATTTCAAATCTCAATACCTTTATTTCCAATTTTTCATTCAGATTTTCATTTTCAAATTTTACTTGAATTCAATTTGTCTTCAAACTCTGAATATTGAATTTTATCCACTTTACTTTACATACAAAATTTTAAATCAGATTTCAATATTCAGTTTCAATTCTATTTGCTTACCAATTTTAAATCATTTGTCATTAGTGAAAATTTTAAAAAATTTCTAACTCCCAAAATTTTGGAAAATTTTGGTAGAGTCCCCCTTTGTACGGAGGAGTTTTTGCAATTTGACAAGAGATATAAATATATATACATCGACCCACACGGTCGGAAAACAAGAAAACAAATAGTTCATATTTCCTATCTTTTTATTGCGTAGGCATACCTTTATTTAGCATTTTTAAGCAAGCGGATTATTATTTTATCATTTTGCATGACCCAATCCCGCCAAACGGCTTCCCTGAACCTGTACTTACTCAATTTAAACATGTAAGTACTAAATATATGAAATTTATTAACATTTCACTTACTTTCAATAGCTAAACACATGCATTTCATAAGCAACATACACTAAACACTTTCCATAAGCAAATTATATGATTTCAAAACTAATTCAATATTTGATTTCTATCTTCAAAATCACTTCATTATTTTACTTGAGTTTAATCTAATTTATAGTCCAAGTTTAGATTACTATTTCACTTTCCAAAATACCAAATAAATTTTTATATTTGGCTTACTCCTTCAATTTTTAGATTTTAACTCGAGATTATTTAGCCCAGAGTATTTAATTCAACTCCATTCTATTTCCATATCAGCCATCGAAGATTATTTATTCGAATTCAATTTTTACTTCAACTTACTTCAAATACACTAGATTTTATTTTCAGTTCAATCCAACTGATAGCTTAAGTTCATTTAATTCAACTGACTTCCTTTTACTTGGCTTAAATTAAATTAAACTATTTTACTTTTAACCCGGAATCATACATTTTATTTAGCCAAGTATATATTTTAATCTAATGGGTTCTCAATTCTTTTACAAGCCATCGAAATCTATATTTTATTTATTTATTTTTTCAATCTTATTTAACTTAACTCCAGTTAAATCTAACCCCATACTATTCCTTTGACTTCACACAATTCATTTACATTTCATTAAGTAAGAGCTAAATTTTATTTAATGTATCCACCACATGATGCAATTCCATCTCGAGTATATTTCAACTTTAATTTGAATCAAATCACAATATTATTAAACTTAGCTTAAGTTCATTAAATTCGACTTACTCATCTAATTTATTTCGTTTCCACACTTATTTTAAATTAGTTACATTTACTAATTTATTTTTAATCTCAAATAAAAGTTTATTTCTAAATTTTGCTTCTTTAGTTCCTTGGGCCAAAATTCTACAATTTCCATTTAAAATTTAAACTTCCTTAAGTTTCCAACTTATTTAAATCCTATAAGCATTTTAAATTATCTTCCAGAGTTTAAGCAACATTTCATAATCACCTTTGAAATCAATTATATCCAAAATCCTTTGCATTTCTAAAATCAAACCCAACTTTTGCAAACAATTCCAATTTAAAAATCTCCAGGTAGCAATTTCTCTCTTGGAAACTCGAAAATGAACATCGATGATGCTGTAGTCATCACCGAAGTTATTTTCCAACGACCGAAAGAGTTCAATGCTTTTATCTCTTTAAAAAAACGATTCAAATATTTTTAAATTTCAAATCTCTTTAGATTTCAAATCCAATTCAAAAATATTTCTCAAATAATACCGCTATTATTTTTCCAAAACCTTTGGAAACATTTTCAAACTCAAAGGAATTTAAACTTTTCCCAAAATTTCAAATTCCAAACCCATCCACTTCATATTCAAACATCACTCTGGAATTTTCATCTCAATTTATTTTCACATATTCCTTTGGAATTCTATTTCAAATTATAAATCACATTTACAATTTACATTTACAAATCCCATTTGTATATGAATTTATTTCTTAGCTTTTAGTTATGATTTCAGTTTCTTATTCAGATTTTACACAACAATGATAATAATTCAATATTATCATTCCTAACAATCAAGCAATCATATATATAACTATAATAGTTTACGAAAAATTATTTCCTTTATATAAAAAAATAATTTCGGTAAAATTATTTCATTTACCCTATTTTAAAACAATACTATGTCGAATTGTTCTATTCAAGTGTTTAGAAACCCCTATCGGTACAGTTGTACGGACTGTTCCGACCAGAGTTCATAAGCCACTCAATAAATCAATCAACATAATATAAAACCATTTATATTCACTAACAAATACGCGCTCATATCTATTATTACTCTCAAACTCATTCCTAGAGTACTACAGACTCTATTTCTAATGAGTAATTCCCACCAGAGCCAAGGTTATCACTAGCCTAAGCTCTGGTACCACTATAACGGCCTGCAAACCCATACCCCTTGAATTGACATTAATCTCCATCAAATCAACTCAAGAAGAACGGAAATACGAACCATTTGGGTTAAAGAAGAAGGAGGTAGAAGAAGAAGAAACAAAATAACAACAGAATCTAACCATCGCAGCGGAATAAAATATAATAGATAATAACTAATCTTTACAGAAAAGAAACTATATCTGTTTATACATACATAACTAGAATACATCATCAGAGTACAATATAATCAACATCACAATTCAGGACAGTTATAATAACTTGTTCCACATACAGAATACACAACATACACAACACGGCGGAATATACATCATATACGTGTGATACGTCTCGCCATCCAGCTCGTCTCCTGAGCTCCCCAGCATCATATCCTGTATTCTATAATACTCGGTCTGACCCGAGCATTATAATAAAATAACACCCGAGTCAGTCTGGAAAACCAGCGTGAGAAAACACACTCAATTGGATTATAAAGTTTTCCAAACCCTTTGAAATCAAAAGCACCTCGTAAGACCATGCCACAAATAAACATGTCGGGTTTTTACCTTACGATAGCCAAAACACTTTCTTATCAAATCCATCTGATATTATAATAGTGTCTATATACAAATACTTATTCAAATAGCTGAAATTGTTACATGATTAAATTCAAGCATACTAGCCACAAAGTGGGTTCTACAAACAAAAACCGTAAAAGGCGCATAGGGAGAATGGATTTCCATCTAATGACTAGGCACTGGGGTACCACCTGTCACAATACCTGGTCTAGATCAGTGTACCGAGGACCATGCCCGATCCCCTGCAACACAAGGCCGGAACTACCCCTTACTGGATAATCCCGAGTAAGATCACCCCACGGTTGGGATCAGCAACCGCACCACTAAGCCGAAATAAAAGGGACATCTAGACAGGGATGACTCACCCTAATGGGCGCGACCCACATAGCCTTGCTGCATAACCCCTGATTTTCAGTCATTCTCGGTTGATGAGGCTTGAGGCTAAGTGTTACCTTTTTAGAACATATCCCTTGGAATGCCCACCGTCCACATAACAATGTTCCGAGAGCATTCATCCATACAAGTCTGTTCCGGGTTCGAACGGAACGAAGGCACTATTCCTACTGCATCCATTTTGGAATCACCCTCAGGATTAGTAGCGACTATCCCTTGCACTTTACTGCTCCATCTTCGATTCCAAACTCGTTTCCCCCCCATGAAAACGTACAAACCGGATCGAAGTGGTTTTCGAGAAATTAATCTCAATCCCGGTCTCTTCGAAACGATCAGCGCATTGGCCAATATTGATAGTCGGTTATTTAACTATCAATTAACATTCACAAACATCCATCAAACAATAAATAATTTTCCAAATTATTTATTTACCTCACAAATATCTTCGCAAGATATATTTCCATTTTCATCCCTTTTTGAAAATGGTTTCAAACCGTTTTTTTCTCATGGAATAAATTTCCCAAATATTTTCTATTTCCACTGAAATCACCAAGTACAAAAACTTTAAAATTTTAAAATAATTTAAAACTCTTTATTATAAAATATCCTTTAAGACATTTAAGTTAAAAACTCCTTTAATACTTATCCAAAAATATATACTTTAAGAATATTTAAAATAAAGCTACTTTAGAAAATATAAAACTAAATTTTTATCTTTTTCAAACAAAATACCAAGTCACCTTCAAATAATTACTACTATAATAAATTTGAAGAATACTTACTTTAAAATCTAAAAATTTAAAAATAACAGATTTTCCAAAACATACTTTTAAAACAACTTCGAAACTTTAACTTATACTTAAGAATTTGCTTTGAAAACGTACTTGGCTATCCAGGGAAATATACTTCTCTTTCGCATCTTTAAAAATAAATCACTATTTATTTTTAATCAAATTTACCCATTCCTTTAATAAATTCCTACCGTGAATTTATTCTTCCAAATATCCACTGATATACCACTTCACTTTTATAAACTCAGTTCATAATTCCAAAGTTTCACTTCTCTTTTAAAATCCCACTTTTATACACTTAAATCAATTTCAAATTGATTTCCAAATTTCTCCATTTTGAAATAAATCCCTTTACTTACTCAATTTATTTCAAAACCCATTAACTTCCGATTTTATTTCTTTATTATGATTTAAAACCTTTTTATCTGAAAATACCAATTTCATATTTTTCCCAAATTTCTTATTTATCCTTTTTAAATAAATTTAAACCTTGAATTTTAAAGTAAATTCTTTATTACTTTAAATAATATCACTTAAGTTTAAATTTCCATTATTTCTCTGTTCTCTCAAAATCCTCTTTTCCCATACTCGGAATTTATTTATTAGGATTTTAAAATCACTTATATTCTTTTCCAATTCATTCTTAAATTTATTCAAATTCTCTATAATTATTTTACTTGAAAATTTACTCTTTTAATTTCTTTTCAAAAATCCAATTCTATATATTTTGATAACTCAAAGTATCAAAATATATTTAAGCAAACCATAGCATTCAATCTCAATTGTCCATACAATCCATCACAGAAAATCAAATATTCATAACACAGAATATTAAACAATCTAAATAATTTTTGAGGAATCTAATTGGATCCCTCCAACCTGTTTCCCTGCATCCACAGATGTTAGCACATTACCAATTCCACTTCGAGGTGGAATATCGCGGTATATGGGTTTATAAAATATCATCCGCTATTATGCGGCGCATAGGGTCTCATCCGCTATATAATGCGGGAAATCAATCACTCCAATATATATATAATATCATACCCAAACAATTCAAACAATCAACCAATAATTTAATTTTTTAACCATTTACATTTAAATGGTAATCCAAATGAGTGAGATTAACTCACCTTTTATTTTTGCAATCCCAATCCAAACCGGCTTGTTTCTTCACAATTTGACCTTGTATAAACAATTCACTATTTATTATTATTTGAATAAATCAAACAATAAATTTTCCATTTACTCATTTAAATTTAACTTATAATTTGATTTTAAAATTTTTAACTAATAATTTTCCTTTAACAAATTATTTTTAGCAACCCAAAGATTAAATAAGTTAATTAAAATAGTTTAATCATAAAATCCATTATATATATATATTAAATTAAACTAGTAAGTTAAAAACGTGTATACGTATATTTATTTTTATTTATTTTTCTTCATTTGAAACCATATGCATATTTATAAAATAATTTATATACCTTTAAAAATTCCTATTTCTAAATCTAATATATGTATATATACATACCTGTCTATCCATTTCTGTTTTTCTGTATAATTTTTCCTTTACTGTTCATGCTTCTTCTAACCTATATATAAATTTAAAACATAATAGCTTTTATATCTTACTAAAATAAAATTTATGTTAGCAATTAGATTACCACAGGTAAATATTTATATAAATTCCTATATATATATTTTCAAAACCTTCATGTATATATATTTTTCTGTCTTCCTACAATTAAAACAGGCATGTGTATATATATATATCTATATTTATATTGTAATTTCCTTTACTGTAAAAAGAACTTTTCATCTTTTATTAAAGATGACTTTTATTTATTTATTAAAAAATATCACTCTTCTGTATCACCATATACATTTTTAAATTTAAAATGGAAAGATAAGAATCGAATACTCACCAACAAGCGCTCGACCCACTGCTCGCCTCCATCCTGCTCGGCTCGTTGTCCTACCTCGGCATGCTCGCGAAGTCCTCTTCGACACCTCGTCACCTACCGAGCACCTATCGTGACGACGCCGACTACTGTGCTCGAAATTGGTGCCGCATCGCCCAGATACCTTCGATGACTTCGACCCCTTACTGATAAGCACGGTCGAGATGCTCATCTCTCCACCCTACCATAGAACTCCGGTCGAACTCCATCTCTACCAGAGCACGCGAGCTCTCCTCTGGTCGCGATTCGATTCGAAATCGAATTTGATTTCGTAGCCTCTTTTTTTTTTAAAAGAACTGGAAAGAGCAATGAGGCCGGAGATTAGAAAGAGGGAGCTGGGTTCAATTTCGTTCCACCATTTCTTTCGAACAGAGGAAAAGGATTTGTTTATCTTTGATTTTTGATTGAATGAAAAGATAGGATAGGGTGGCATGTTGGAGAAGACAATGGAAACGTGTACGTTTCATCTTGCGAAAAGGTGGCCGTGATTTGATTTTGATTAGATATATATATATATATATATATATATATATATATATATATATTTAAATTTAAATTATCTCGATTTCGCAACCATAAATCTTGATCTCCTATCGAGGCATGCCGCTATGCGTTCATAATGTTATACCCCTATTCCAAACGCAATGGAAAAGGTTTTGAGTCCTAATTCAATCGCATGGAGAAGATAGCTTTTTGGACCTAGATATTTTATTAAATTTCGATATAAATTTCAGCGTGTTTATATATCGTACGCTCACACAACCACTCCAATAACTACGAAAATTGAAATCCGATAATAATACACTATTACGGATCCAATGGATCTGGTTCCGTCGAATTCCGAGACTGTGACTCGGAAGGCTATTTTTAAATATCAATTTAAACGATATATTTTAAAACTGAACAAAACACTTCAAATTTCAATTTTAAAGCTTTCATTATCTTCAGTATTCTAAATATAAATTTTATAAGCCTTTGAAATATTTTTAACAAGCATTAAACTGAAGATTCAATATTTTACCCAATTTTAAATTGTTTAATTCAATAATTTAATTATCCCATAAATATTGATATTTGAAATTCAAGTTAAAAATTCATATTTGAATATTTAAAATCTATTAAATATTCCAATTTCCAATATCTAAAATCCCGGGTCGTCACAATATCTTTTGCCTTTAAAGTACTTTTTACCTAACCTTCAATATTTGTCAAAATTACATTGGCTATGAAATCTTTATCACATACTCTTCTGAAAAAACTGCTACACACATTAGGTTAAATATTTAAAACATTTTATACTTAACAAAATAGCTTAAAATCTTAAATAACGATTAAGCCCCTCTCGCTTAATTAATATATTTAACCTAGTAAAACACTTAGAAAAAATTCCCAAAAATCATGTAAAATCATATTTAACCTGTCTTCCCACATGTATAAATTTCGGAGCTAAAATCATTTTTTAATTATTTTAAATAATTAACCCGAAATAAATCAATTTCTCACTTAGAAAAGTCATAATGGATTCATAATTACTTGGAAAATTATGAAACTTGAAACCCACTTCTAAAATAATATTTCTAACCATATATCAAAAACGCAACTCGTTTGGATGTCATATGATAGGTTTTCTAATCCAAACATATAATAAGATTCTTATTAAATCTCCATAAATCATCAAATTAAAACATATTATCATTTAATCACCGTAACATGGCATATATGTAACAACCCGTATTTTTACGGATCGACAAATTCGTCAAAATCTGGAATTCTTAGCGTTGTTAAGTCATTTCAGATTTTAGGCAAAATTTTGTTCAAGTCCTAGGTCGTAAACGACCTAAGTGATAAGTCATGACCGACTTAAGTGGTTTAGGCGACCTAAGGAAGTGTAGATGGCGACCTAAGCATTCTGGGGTTAGGTCGTAGGGGAGATAGGTCGTGTGATAACTTAGGTCGTGGGGTAGAGTTAGGTTGGCAACGACCTAAGGACTAAACGAGTTAGCGAGTTAAGGTGTTAAGTTGTAAGCGACTTATGTCTGGGTGAAGTTAGGTCGTAAGCAACCTAAGCACCGTGTTTAGATAAGTCGCGCAAAGGCTTAAGTCGTAAGTCGCGTGCAGATGTTAGGTCGCGAAGGTGTTAGGTCGGAGGAGCATAAGTCGCGACACTGTTAGGTCGTAGGTCGTATCCCAGTTGACTCGTTAAGGTGGTATAGTTGCTGGGTCGAGTGTGTGCTAAGTCATTAGGTCGTAGAGGCACACATGAGCTTAGGTCGTAGGTTGCTGGGTACGTTAAGTCATAGACGACTTAGGAGTTGAGTCATTGAGTCATAACCCGGTTAAGTCGTAACCTAGTTATCTGTTAAGTCGGAGGCCCTGCTAAGTTATAAGTCGTAGACTAGCGGGTTTTGATAAGTCGTAAGTCGGCAAAGCATTAAGTTGTAGGACGTGAGAATGCGCGCGTATGTTAAGACATATCTTCGTTAGGTCGTATAGGCGCATGTATTAAGTCGTTACCGACTTAGGGGTTAGTTGCTGAGTCGTAGGTCGTAAGGCAGAGGGAGGCTTAAGTCGGAGACGACCTAAGAAGGCAGACGAGTTAAGGAATTTCAGCTATAAATACTCGTCCATTTCTCACTTTTTGGGATCCGGATTTCGAAGCGACGAAGTGCTGCCATTTTGAGAGCTCGACTTCTACACTTCTTCACTTCTTTTCTCCACTTCAATCTAGTGATTCCATCCATCCATATCGTAGATCAAATCGAAGGTTGAAGAGCTTAGATTGAAGATCTTCATCCATCGAAGAGAGATTTCTTCGTTTGAAGCGGATTCGTGTTAGATCGAGTCAGATCCTTCGCTGTCCAGATCTGAAGCGTGTTGATTTGGGGTTGTTTAGGTGATTTGGTGAGTGGTGATTATCTCTCACATGGATCCAAAGGAGTATATCGGATCGTTGGCTTGATTTGATGTTAAAGTAGTGATTTTCATGCATTTTTGTAAACCGAAGTATAGATCCATGTAGATTCATTGTTCATGATGATTTGACTACCATTTTACTAAGTGTTAACCTATGCAAGTTCATTCATCAAGATTGTAGAGATAATTCTCATGTTTTCATGCTTATTAGACTTTTGACTCTTTAATTACGAAATTGCCATTATTGTTAAAATTGTCCATTTAGCCTATATTTGAATGCTTGTTTACTTGGATGAATGTTTGACTTGATTGATTGCTATGAATTAGATGATTGATGATTTGATTTAGACAAGTTGGTCGAAGATGATTCAAAAGCTAAGAGAAAGGCTCTTGAATTGGAAAAGCTGCTCGTGGCATATGTAGCGGATGATGAAGCTCATATGGATAGATTTGATGATGATGATGTTGAGATGAAGCTTTGCGAGGATGTGATGAAGCGAGGCATGATATGAGATAGTCTTGGTCTAATCCAGACGGGATCATTCCAAGCATGTTGATAACTCGGTGATATGGTTCGAGTTGAGGATAATGGTTGGCTCGAGAGGCGCTTGAACTAGTATGAAAATAGTCGTCGAGGAGGATGACTAGAAGGATGAGATCTCATCGTTGTTGAAGGTTCTAGCATGCTCAAAAGCAAGAGTACGTTGGGCAGATTCGATAGTCCCTGAAGGCTAATGATTGGTAGTCAAGTACTCTGGGCAGATTCGATAGTCCTAGGCACGGGTCACGATGACGTGCAGAGTTATGTCTAGAACCAGGGTTTTCCATTAGCCCTTGACGGACGGCTGAAAGAATGTGCCGGTCATTCAACTAACGGTGATATCAAGGCAATGATAATAGTGATAGCCAGAGTCATGGATGTTTGGTTGTATCGTCATTCGGTCTCAAGAGCGGTATTTTCTGGGTGCTTATCTGATCTTGGTTTAGGCCTTGGGGGTTTGTACTTGGAAAACATTGCCCTTGACTCGAGTGATAATTGCTTTATTTTAAATTGTGTGCTCTGTTATGTTTGCTTCTGCTTAGGGTGTATCTGGGGGCTATCACTATAGAAAGAGGTGGAGTGGGAGGGTTGTATTCCTATTCCTTTTTCCTTTATGCTCTTTTGGTATGTTGTTAGTTAATTTACTGCTCACTAAGACTGTTGTTTGACTCAAGGCTTTATGTTTTAACTCTTATTGCCTTGGGCTGTTCGTCCATTTTGGGACGGGCAGACTAGGTAGCAGGTGACTGGTGCTGTTCTTGCTTTCCACGGTGTTGATATCGAAGACGAGCTGTAGGGTTGCATATTATCTTCTTACTATATGTACTGGATGTTCCGCTGTTTGTATCTTCTCTGAGTTTATGCAGTGAGGCTTGATGTATTAACTATTCAGATGTTTGTATTCAACTATTAAGAAGTTTTATGGATGAGATTCTATTTTGTGAAGCTTCGCTATGTATATGTTCTATTGTATTTTGTCCATGCGCTGTGAGTAATACGATAGATTCTGTTGTTTTAATCTACCCTGGCAATCGTCCATGGTCGCCTGGCACACTTTACAGCGCACTATCTCTACGATCAGTGCAGGGGTCATGGGCGGTCGTCACATTTGGTATTAGAGCTTTGGTTAATCGATTTTATCCAACGCTCGCTGACGTAACTACGTATGAGAGACGTAATTGTATTTTGATGGATGATTACTATATATAATATAGTAGCTTAGTAGAGTTTGAGTCCTTTATGCAGTTGTTTCTCTAGATGTTCTGATCATTCCTTTTTATAGATAGTGAGGATGAGTCGAAGAGGGAGACCAGCTGCTAGGGAAGGCCGTGCTGCTGAGGGGACTGCTGATTATGCAGCTATGTTCGAAGCTATGATGACTTCGATCATGAGAAGGATACCAGTTCCGGGGACAGCAGTTGATGTTGGAGTTCAAGTCCAAACTCCAAAGCCGGTGGATTTTGATAAGCTGTGTAAGGACTACACTGCTCTTGGAGGGAAAGTTTCCTTGGGGACAGAATCAACTATTGAGGTCCAAAGGTGGATAGATGCTTGTAGGAGGATCTTTGGTGATTTGGGAATTGAGGATGCGACTAAGAGGAAGTTAGCATCAAGGCAGCTTCAAGGGAGAGCCTCTGATTGGTGGAACTCTATTACCATCAATACTCCGGAGGAAGAGATTACTTGGGAGCAATTCCAAGTCAGATTTGAAGCTAAGTTCATTTCCACTGCTCAGAAGTCTATTCTGTTCAAGAAGTTTGTGGAGCTCAAGCAGGGAGGAAGACCAGTTCTTGAGTATGTTTCTGAGTTTGAAGCTTTGTCCAAGTATGCCCGATCGTATATTGAATCTGCGTATCAGAAGAATGAGAAGTTTGTGACAGGCTTGGACAGTTATCTTGGGAGGCAGTTGGTAGATCATCTAGACGATCCATTTGAGAAGCTTGTGGAGAAAGCTCTTAGGCATGAGAGTCTGTTTCCTAAGGAAGGATCTGTTGTTGCTGTGTCCAGGGAAGAGTCTAAACCCCAGCAGGGTGGAAACAAGAAGAGGAAGCAGCAGCAGCAAAAGGGTAAAGATGGCCAGAAGAGGCCGAAGGGCAAAGTGACTTGCTACAATTGTCAGCAAAAGGGCCATTTCTCTAAGGATTGTAAGAATCCAAAGGTACCGATGAAGTGTCACAACTGTGACAAGCTGGGGCATATTAGGAAGAATTGTCCAGAACCGAGGAGGGACAAGCAGATTGTGCAAGCTTATGCTTTGGGGGCTGTTCCATCGTCTTCGAAAGCTCCTACCGCTGAAGAGAAAGGAAAGAGTGTGGTGGTTCAAGGTACTCTTTTCCTATGTGGTGTTCCAGTTAGAGTTCTGTTTGATACTGGGGCGTCGCATTCTTTTGTTTGTAATGAACTTGTAGGCCGGTTGAGTTTAGAACCGGATATTGTTGATAGGCCATTGGTTGTGACTAATCCAGTTGGGGGTTCGTCTTGTTTGTGTATGCTATGCCATGGTCTGATTGTATCGAGTCATGGTTGCTCTTTTGTTTGTGATTGTTTTGTTCTGAACTTTGCGGGGTTCGGGATTATTTTGGATATGGACTGGCTTAGGAAGTATGCGGCAAAGGTTGATTGTGAGAGGTTGGAGGTGATAGTCGAGAATGTGGAGGGGCGAAAGATTGTGATACGATGTAAGCATGAAGAAGGCGTCTTCATGAGCTTCATGTATTCGCTGGTTGTTCCACGGGATGGACTGTCATCTATGCCAATCGCTAATGGATTTGAAGACGTCTTTGACGAGGTCAAAGGGTTACCGCCGCATAGAGAGATCAAGTTTCGTATAGATCTAGTTGAAGGAGCCAGGCCTGTTGTGATGCCTCTTAGACGGATGGCGCCTAGGGAACATCAAGAGTTGAGGGTGCAGGTTGATGATCTATTGCAGAAAGGATTCATTCGGCATAGTGTGTCCGAATGGGGTGCACCAGTTGTGTTTGTTACCAAAGCAGATGGATCGCTGAGGTTGTGTGTGGACTATCGTGAGCTGAATAAAGTGACTAAGAAGAACAAGTATCCATTGTCGAGAATAGATGACTTGTTTGATCAGCTTCACGAGGCTAAGGTGTTTTCTCAGATGGATTTAGCAACGGGATTTCACCAGTTGAGAGTGGCTAAGGATAGTGTGCCGAAGACTGCTTTTCGAACACCATCCGGTTTCTTTGAGTGGCTGGTAATGCCGTTTGGATTGACTAACGCGCTAGCATATTTTGTGGATCTTATGAATAGAGTGTTCAGAGATCAGTTGAACAAGTTCGTGCTCGTGTTCGTGGATGATATTCTGATTTACTCCAGAACTGAGGAAGAGCACAAGACGCACTTGCGTATTGTTTTCGAAATCTTACGGAAACATCAGCTGAAGGCTAAGTTTTTGAAGTGTCACTTCTGGAAGAATGAAGTGAGGTTCTTATGCCATGTTATTTCTAGAAATGGAATAGCGGTTGATCCCGCTAAGGTGGCAGCAATCCAGGATTGGGTTAGACCTAAGAATGCATCTGATGTGAGAAGTTTTCTTGGATTAGCAGGATATTTTCGACGGTTTATCAAAGACTTCTTCAAGATAGCTGCACCATTAACAGGATTGACGAAGAAGAACCTAGTGTTCAGATGGGATGATAAGTGTGAGCAAGCTTTCAGAATCCTGAAAGAGCGATTGACAAGTGCTCCTGTTTTGACTATTCCGAGTGGGAATGATGAGATGGTGGTTTACACCGACGCATGTGGCACTGGACTTGGAGCAGTGCTGATGCAGAGGGATAAAGTTGTTGCGTATGCTAGTCGACAACTGAAGCCACACGAAAGGAATTACCCAACTCATGATTTGGAGTTAACGGCGATTGTATTTGCTCTGAAGATGTGGAGACATTATCTATTGGGAGTTTGATTCGAGTTGTTTACAGATCATAAGTCGTTGAAGTATCTTTTCTCCCAAAAGGATTTGAATCTTCGGCAGCAACGTTGGCTAGAGTTTTTGGCATCATATGATTTTGATATAGCCTATACTCCGGGAAAAGGTAACGCAGTGGCAGATGCGTTAAGTCGAAGACATGCGGGATTGGGAGCCATGTTTTCAGAATGGAAGAGTCTCGAGTATTTAGCTGGTTTTGACTTCAGGCCTAGATACGAATTGGAACCTGAGATGTTGGCAAACTTATCGATAAGACCGACTCTTGTGGAAAGGATTGGCGAGAGCCAAAAGCGAGATGATAAGATTGTCAAGATTATCCGTGATTTGGAGTCTGGAATGGAACCAGAAAAGGATAAAGAATTCAAGGTCGATCGAGAGGGTTGGCTTCGGAAGCAAGGACGACTAGTTGTCTCGATATAGATGAATTGAGGAGTGAAGTTCTGAAGGAAAGTCATCACTCGAAGTTGACAATTCATCCAAGTGGAAATAAGATGTATCAGGATATGAAGAGAACCTATTACTGGGAAGGTATGAAGAAGGATGTTGGAAATTTTATTTCCAAGTGCATGAACTGCCAGTTGGTAAAGGCCGAACAGAAGAAGCCAAGTGGATTGCTTCAGCCATTGGAAGTTCCTACATGGAAGTGGGAGCAAGTATCGATGGATTTTATTGATGGACTACCTAGAACAAGAACGGGAAATGAGGGGATTTGGGTCATCGTAGATCGTTTGACTAAGAGTGCAAGATTCATTCCTGTTCGATCGACTAGGACTGCATCAAAGTTGGCTGAGTTGTATGTTAAGTGGATAGTTCGATTCCATGGTATTCCGAAAAGTATAGTGAGCGATCGAGATCCATTGTTCACTAGTGGATTTTGGAAGAGCTTCCAGGAAGTTTTAGGAACCGAGTTGTGCTTGAGTACAGCTTATCATCCTCAAACAGATGGTCAGACCGAGAGAGTCAACCGAGTTTTGGAAGATCTCCTCAGAGCTTGTGTTTTGGATTTCAGAGGATCATGGGAAGATCACCTTCATTTGGTGGAATTTTCGTACAACAACAGTTACCAGTCGAGCATTGGTATGGCACCGTATGAGGCATTGTATGGAAGACCGTGTAACTCTCCGACATGTTGGTTAGAGACCGGGGAAAAGCTGATGCTTGAGCCAGAGATGATTCGACAGACTTTGGATTATATAGAGATCATTCGGCAACGAATGAAGGCAGCCCAAGATCGTCAGAAAATTTATGCCGATAAGCGTCGTAAAGATTTGGAATTCGACGTTAGAGATATGGTTTTTGTGAAGATTTCTCCACTGAAGAATGTTATTCGATTCGGGAAGAAAGGGAAATTGACTCCGAGATTTGTTGGACCATTCCCGATTATCGAGCGAATTGGAAAGCTCGCCTACAGATTGGAATTGCCAAAGAAGATGTCGGGCGTGCACAATGTTTTTCATGTATCGTATCTACGGAAGTATGTGCACGACTCGAATACAGTGGTTTCTGCTGATAGCTGTGAAGATTTCGAAGTTGATCCAGTCGGTAGGAGACCTCGTAAGCCGCTTCGTGTTGTGGAAACCGACACGAAACAGCTTAGGAGGAAGGTAGTTAAGTTGCTCAAGATACAATGGAGTGACGATGATAACGACTGTACGTGGGAAGTGGAAGAGAGGATGAAAGCAGCTCATCCTGAACTCTTCAAGGTATGCCCCTAAGGTGTCGTGTCATCTCACGATATTGTAACTTGTACTGGTTTTAGAATTCTGCATGCTAAGCTAGAATTGGATGCATGGTTTGTTGATTGCTATGGATGGTAGGCGTGCAGAATAGTCTTTGATTGCTTTGTTTGTTTGGAATTTCGGGGGCGAAATTCCTAAGGGGGAGAGAATGTAACGACCCGTATTTTTACGGATCGACAAATTCGTCAAAATCTGGAATTCTTAGCGTTGTTAAGTCATTTCAGATTTTAGGCAAAATTTTGTTCAAGTCCTAGGTCGTACGACCTAAGTGATAAGTCGTGACCGACTTAAGTGGTTTAGGCGACCTAAGGAAGTGTAGATGGCGACCTAAGCATTCTGGGGTTAGGTCTTAGGGGAGATAGGTCGTGTGATAACTTAGGTCGTGGGGTAGAGTTAGGTCGGCAACGACCTAAGGACTAAACGAGTTAGCGAGTTAAGGTGTTAAGTTGTAAGCGACTTATGTCTGGGTGAAGTTAGGTCGTAAGCAACCTAAGCACTGTGTTTAGATAAGTCGCGCAAAGGCTTAAGTCGTAAGTTGCGTGCAGATGTTAGGTCGCGAAGGTGTTAGGTCGGAGGAGCATAAGTCGCGACACTGTTAGGTCGTAGGTCGTATCCCAGTTGACTCGTTAAGGTGGTATAGTTGCTGGGTCGAGTGTGTGCTAAGTCGTTAGGTCGTAGAGGCACACATGAGCTTAGGTCGTAGGTTGCTGGGTACGTTAAGTCGTAGACGACTTAGGAGTTGAGTCATTGAGTCATAACCCGGTTAAGTCGTAACCTAGTTATCAGTTAAGTCGGAGGCCCTGCTAAGTTATAAGTCGTAGACTAGCAGGTTTTGATAAGTCGTAAGTCGGCAAAGCATTAAGTCGTAGGTTGTAAGGCAGAGGGAGGCTTAAGTCGGAGACGACCTAAGAAGGCAGACGAGTTAAGGAATTTCAGCTATAAATACTCGTCCATTTCTCACTTTTTGGGATCCGGATTTCGAAGCGACGAAGTGCTGCCATTTTGAGAGCTCGACTTCTACACTTCTTCACTTCTTTTCTCCACTTCAATCTAGTGATTCCATCCATCCATATCGTAGATCAAATCGAAGGTTGAAGAGCTTAGATTGAAGATCTTCATCCATCGAAGAGAGATTTCTTCGTTTGAAGCGGATTCGTGTTCGATCGAGTTAGATCCTTCGCTGTCCAGATCTGAAGCGTGTTGATTTGGGGTTGTTTAGGTGATTTGGTGAGTGGTGATTATCTCTCACACGGATCCAAAGGAGTATATCGGATCGTTGGCTTGATTTGATGTTAAAGTAGTGATTTTCATGCATTTTTGTAAACCGAAGTATAGATCCATGTAGATTCATTGTTCATGATGATTTGACTACCATTTTACTAAGTGTTAACCTATGCAAGTTCATTCATCAAGATTGTAGAGATAATTCTCATGTTTTCATGCTTATTAGACTTTTGACTCTTTAATTACGAAATTGCCATTATTGTTAAAATTGTCCATTTAGCCTATATTTGAATGCTTGTTTACTTGGATGAATGTTTGACTTGATTGATTGCTATGAATTAGATGATTGATGATTTGATTCAGACAAGTTGGTCGAAGATGATTCAAAAGCTAAGAGAAAGGCTCTTGAATTGGAAAAGCCGCTCGTGGCATATGTAGCGGATGATGAAGCTCATATGGATAGATTTGATGATGATGATGTTGAGATGAAGCTTTGCGAGGATGTGATGAAGCGAGGCATGATATGAGATATTCTTGGTCTAATCCAGACGGGATCATTCCAAGCATGTTGATAACTCGGTGATATGGTTCGAGTTGAGGATAATGGTTGGCTCGAGAGGCGCTTGAGCTAGTATGAAAATAGTCGTCGAGGAGGATGACTAGAAGGCTGAGATCTCATCGTTGTTGAAGGTTCTAGCATGCTCAAAAGCAAGAGTACGTTGGGCAGATTCGATAGTCCTAGGCACGGGTCACGATGACGTACAGAGTTATGTCTAGAACCGGGGTTTTCCATTAGCCCTTGACGGACGGCTGAAAGAATGTGCCGGTCATTCAACTAACGGTGATATCAAGGCAATGTTAACAGTGATAGCCAGAGTCATGGATGTTTGGTTGTATCATCATTCGGTCTCAAGAGCGATATTTTCTGGGTGCTTATCTGATCTTGGTTTAGGCCTTGGGGGTTTGTACTTGGAAAACGTCGCCCTTGACTCGAGTGATAATTTCTTTATTTTAAATTGTGTGCTCTGCTATGTTTGCTTCTGCTTAGGGTGTATCTGGGGGCTATCACTGTAGAAAGAGGTGGAGTGGGAGGGTTGTATTCCTATTCCTTTTTCCTTTATGCTCTTTTGGTATGTTGTTAGTTAATTTACTGCTCACTAAGACTGTTGTCTGACTCAAGGCTTTATGTTTTAACTCTTATTGCCTTGGGTTGTTCGTCCATTTTGGGACGGGTAGACTAGGTAGCAGGTGACAGGTGTTGTTCTTGCTTTCCACGGTGTTGATATCGAAGACGAGCTGGAGGGTTGCATATTATCTTCTTACTATATGTACTGGATGTTCCGCTGTTTGTATATTCTCTGAGTGTTATGTAGTGAGGCTTGATGTATTGACTATTCAGATGTTTGTATTCAACTATTAAGAAGTTTTATGGATGAGATTCTATTCTGTGAAGCTTCGCTCTGTATATGTTCTATTGTATTTTGTCTATGCGCTGTGAGTAATACGATAGATTCTGTTTTTTTAATCTACCCTGGCAATCGTCCATGGTCGCCTGGCACGCTTTACAGCGCACTATCTCTAGGATCAGTGCAGGGGTCATGGGCGGTCGTCACAATATACTTGCAAAAGAAATTAGATTTACCTTTAAACCGAAATCATTCATCAAAATAGAGATGTAAACTAATTATTCACCTTGTATTTGTGTTAAGAAAGGTGATATTTGCACTAATTATTCACCTTGTATTTGTGTTAAGAAGGTTGAGATTTGCCTTTAGATTGATTTGCTTAAGCTTTCTACTTGAATCCTAGCTTTTCTTCTCCTTGAATCCTCTTAATGGTGGCCGACCGAGTTGCTTTAGGGTTTTACTTTTGCTTGTGATAGTTAAAATGAATGAAGAATGGAAGTGCTTAGGGTATTGGAATAAAGGCTATCCTCATTTTACCCTTACCATATTCCTCCTACTTACTTATTTTTAGTTCTCTTTTGCTAATACATTCATTAAGGCACGACTACTTCTTAATTAAAAAATCTCAATCTCTTAACTATCTACATTATTTTACTTTTTTTATCCTCTAAATAATGTTAGTCAAAATTAGGGTCACTTCAATAATATTTATTAAACATTAAATATTTTATGGCAGTCGAAATTATAAATATTAATTAATAATTATAATACTAGCCACAATAATAATAGTTAAATGATTTATTATATAATTTGATTGGTAGACCTAATTAGTAAATAAAATTTAGCCTATGGAAATATATTAAAGAGATTTTTTTGTAGCATCCGATGCTACAAATAAGTCCACCGAGCCTTTATTTTAAAACCGCCACATTTTATTATCTCTTCCAGTTCATTAATCATAAATTAATAGTGAACTTTTCAAGTCAACCATTGAGTTAGAGAATAATTCTCTAAAAGGCAAAGCCGGTGGTTCAAGATGTAATAAAACAACATAATTATTAAGAAAATTTTAAAATTATTTTTATTAGAAAAAACTTTTAAATTGATTTTGTTTATTTTACTATTTTATATGAATTGTTCTAGTTAGAATTTTGATTTTAAAAATAAATGTTTTCTCCTACATATGTTGTGCATTTGATGTGCATATCACACACTCAAGGCATGTGTACATGGTGTTGGATCAGGTGCATTGGTAGTGTGGTTGTTAACCTACTTTTTAACTAAAGCATATTTCAATTGGAACTAGGAGGTCAAGACAAGAATGAAATGACCATGAGCTTGGAGACAACTGCAGAAGGACAAAAGGAGGGCATTCAACAAGTTTCATGCAAAATGGGGCTAAGTGGATCACTCAGTACCGAGAGGTACCTCTTGGTACCAAGAGGTATTTCTTCCACTTAGTACCCCCAAACTCCTCGTACTTTATGCCCAACCTTTAGCAATAGTTATGAACTGTTTTTTTCGAAGAATAAATGAGCAACTTCAAGGATCTATTACTTTATATTAAAGCAGGAACTTCCACGTGCTGACGTGGCCCTCTACCATCTTCTCAATTCAAAATGCTGCTCCCTCAGCCACTTCTCTTTTTTTTATAACATATACAGCACGCTGCCGGATCACGTGCATCCCACCCCCTCTCTACCTCTTTTCAACCGCTCCCCCTCCATCTCCATGTCCGTTCTGTGTTTTCTTTTAAATAAATTGAAAAATTAATTTCTGTTTCCTTTTTCTTCCAACCGCTCAAATCCACTTCACCTTCAGTTTCCAAACTGAACACCATTTCTTCCCCAAAATTTATAACCCTAATTAGTACTTTTTTCTGTCTCTCTCTTCCTTTACATTTCGAACTTAATTCATGACCGAGCGGCATCTTCTGTAATCGATACTTCACCAACCCGTATGCTTATCACTACTATCAGTTTGCATTTTTTCTTCCTTTCCTGTTTAGCAGTGGTTTTCTATTACTCTACACATTCATTATCTGTTATTTAAGTACGTCGATCAAGATCTGTATCCAAATTTCTACAGCAGAAGACTAGGTTTTGGATTTCAGCAAATATTTTGAAATCTTTGGTCGAGAAAGCAATATAGCTAAAGGTAATCTACCCACCGAACATTCTACTTTATTTATTGATAAGTCAACCAATTATTCAAGTAATTTTGTTTAAATTCATTGTACGTTTATTTAACCTAGAAATTTGGAAGATTTCAAAATCGAATGAACTTTGGTTGATTGGATTTATGATTTTTAGGTTAAAGATGAAGAGGAATAAAACCTGAATCCACTGCCTGTTCGATTCAGATTGATTGAGGTGATTCAAGTGACAAAAGTTATCCGATAAAGCTTGCTTTAAATGGATAAAATGATTGTAGGTGCACTACTTTTGGTTCACATTTATTGTTTTACTGTATTGTTATTGTTTCCATTTTTTTAAATAATTGGTTTAGGCGTTTAATTTTATGAGAATTTCTTTTTATTCTCATCATCATTCTATGGCCAAAAGTGTATTCAAAGACCAAGTTTATTACTATTGCATTTTCCAAGTTTATATATATCTCATGTTCTTACTGAAAACATTTAGCTCGGTTCTTTTACAGAAAATGTACATGCAAGCACATACATATTTGGAAATATAATAAGTGCTCGATTTAAGGTCTGCTTCATTAGTTATTATAATTTTATATTTCAAATGTTGCCATAGTCCCACTTAGGTTGCCTTCGTAATCCTCACAGTGAAAAGTGTAAAACGTAAATTGGTTATGCAAATTAAAACAAAAAAATATGATTCTATATTGCCGGTAATCCTCAGCTTACTATATCTATCAGTAATTCTGAAGCAATAATACAAATTTTGTACTACTGCTTTGCAGGGTTTACACTGACAGTTGAATGGGATTGAAAACATACAACCCTGTTGGATGCCTAAAACTTCATCATGTTATGCCCCTAATGTGAACACGTAACTCAGTTGTGCTCTATTTTCCATTAGTACTGTTGAACCATTTCATATATTTGCCTCCCATTTGTACCATTGACGAATTGGTAGAAGTTTGTTAGTACTGTTGTATGACAACTACCCATAAACACTGTTACATACAAGTATGTTTTTATAAACAAGAATTATTTCAAAATTTGGCTGGCGTTATGGGAAGTCAATATCATTTTTCCATTGGTACCATTTGAGTATTTAAACTTTAGGTAGTAAATTTCTATTTTAGTACAAATTATAAATTTTTAATTAATTTCTGTTTGAACATGTTCTCTGATTTGTGTTGGTGGTATTCTTCGATCTGGCAAAGACAATGGTAGCAACGTTTCAAATCTAGCCCGTTTGAACTTCTTTTAAATTCTCATTATTCCTCTTCTCTTTCTTTTCTTCTTATTTAAAAACAAAACAATTCATACTAAAATTTTATAAAAATCACTAACATACTGAACTTTGTTTGATTTTATGGTCATAAATTATTCCGTTCTTATCATGCGTGGATGGAACTTAAATAAATTGTATTTAAATCTTTTTTACTGTCTGGTTATATAAGCAGGAAAAGAAAAGCTATTACCAGTTAACATAGCTTGTTTGTGACTAACCATCCAAGAAGCAACGACCTAACTTTAATTCATACATTTATTCCATGCCAACCTCCATACACCAGTATGTCTTATTAATTCTTTTTTTCTTTAATACACAACAGGTTGAGGTTGGAATAAACAAATTAAAGAAAAGAATAAACTCTACTATCTCATCTAATCCACTTGATCACTTGAAACAGGTCCAACAGATAATAGAGAAAATTACATAAGACAATATCCCTACGCATATGAAAATATACATTACTATGGCATTTCACTTCATAAGATAGAATGAATATGCTTAATCGGATGCATCATCATGGTCACAAGACGGAGGTTGAGTAGCAACAGCATGTAGAACTTCCTCATGCCTTCTCTTTGCTTTGAGATCAATCTGCACCTCAGTTGGAAATAGAGCAGGTGATTGAACAAAGTGCAGATTTGGGTCATCGGCTAACTTCATTGCCAGATAGAGGAAGGGCTTCTCGAAATTTCAGTTTCTCTTGGCAGATATCTCATGGCATTATAGATTTTTCTTTCATGTACACACACATAATGTCCGTGTTGTATCCTCCCAGTCAAAGTTTGCATCAGCAATCTATATGGCAATCCCAATCATAAACTGACTGCAAGTGTATATGTTACGCACGGCCAATATTTTGATGTGTCACACACAGCTGCTACTGATGCTCAGTCTCAATCCCAGTACGCTCCAATCGAAGCTGAAAATCATGCTCTTAACCCCATTGCCTTGCTCCATGCACAACATGTACAAGCATTGCATTTTGCACACCATGCGGTTGATGCTCATACGAATGAAGTGCTGCATCCTGACAAAATGGTTATTCATGAGTAAGCTCCGCCACAGCAAACTCAATTTCAGGTTTGGTCTGCTTCTATATCTCTTGCTTCCGATGTGCAAGTGCTGACTGAAGTTATTCATGGTGTTGCACAATTTTCTCCTGCTGCCCATCAGTTGCAAACCACTTCCCACAATCAATGCAAGTAGGAATTAATACACATGCTCACTCTCTCCCTTGACATGCACATCTGTCGCATGCCAGCCATGCTCTTAAATCTGGTGTTCATGTCTCTAGCATTGATCGGGCAGTTGATGCTACAACAACCCCCAGCAAATTAACGTAGCACATACCAATCTCAGTTGCACACATTAGAAAACATCTCTATTAGTTGGAATTTTTTGTTAGATTGAAGTAGCATTAAAATTCATTGCATACATGGAAAATGGCATTATGTACGTAAGTAGATGGCAATGTTTTTTAGAAACTACTATCTGGATCATAAAATCTCTATCATAAATGACTGTACATATTTCTGATGTACATATTTTTACGTGTAACTGTCATTATAAGTAAAGAATTAATTTAGTGGAATCAAAATATATGAAGGAGATGGCAATAGCAACAGAAATATATGATGTTCATGATTGTTACAAGCTACATGGAATCACAAATATTTGGCATTTGGTTAATAGTAATACTACCATATTCAATTTTCAAATATAAATTGCTATTATACATATGCCTTTTTCACTATTTGATGTTGCTTTCTGTAGTTAAGAATGCTCATTTTCTATACTACAAAATGCAGCTGCTATACTTCATCCACTGGATGCAATTTCATTTCAAGCAATGGCTATGTTTTCAATGATGTTTCTGCAAGTAGTGCATCGTGTGAACTACTTAAATATAGATTAGCAAATCTATATTAGCTATTAATAATGTAGTTCACTCAATACAGGATATAACACTGTCTGTGTGCGTAGCACGGGCCACTCACTAGTTGATGAGAAGAAAGCAGGACAAGTCAAGTAGTATCAAGGAAATCGTCGGGAATAACTCAAATTGAAAGGAGTTCAAAATACAACAAAGCTAGAGATAGGAAGGAAAAATGAGTAAAGAAGATTGGATTTTCACCCATAAAAACCACTTGGTACTAAGAGGTGTTATTTGAGTTTGGGATAGCATGTTCACTCCTCAACCTATGGGCTTACATTGGACCTTGGACTTTGTGGCTTCTGCCTCAACTGGCGATTTCCTTTATAAATACCAACCCTATAGCAAACAAAAGAAGATTTTTGGCACTTCTCCTTCTTCATCCCATAAATCTCTTCATAATAATCACCAAGGTAGACATTTTTGGTGGTTCTAGGCTTAAGAATCTGTCAATTCCTTATACTTGTGACTTCGGTCTCTCTCGAATCTCTAATAAATAAAATATAAAGTGGACATAGGCTAGAGTTTGTGGAACTACTATAAAATTCTTGTGTCTCTCTAATTTTCTAAGTTTTTTTGCACTTTTCTACTACTTCTACTAGATATAAGTCTACAATGGGTTATATTTGCGTGTGTTGCCACTTTTGGCATCAAATTTTGGTGCTTTCATTGAGAAAAGAGCTAGATTTCACAACCTAAAGCTTCCATTTGAGTTTAGAGAAGATGAAAAGCCCAAAGTCATATCAAGGATTGGAGGAAGTGAACCAAAGCATGGAGGCAATCGGGAGGTTTCCTTAAATTATAATCATTCCATCTATGTGACTAGAGAGGAGATGAAAAGAATGATGAAAGAAATGCAAGATGGGATGATGGCCTGACAATAGGAAATGCTGGAGGGATTTTTTGAAAGGTTAGGGCAGCAAGGAACAGTTGGAATTGCTGGAATTCAGAACCTAGGACAAAGAACTAATGTAGGAGTATCTGGAATTGGAGCGGAGCAAGCTAGGACAATGCCCTCATGAACAAGACCACTCGGTACTGACCTCAATCCTCTCAGTACCGAGAGGAATTCTCTCAAAGGCAATGTTGTTTAGGGCTTAGGATGACCTAGGATGCCAAGAACGGATTATGTTGGGGCCAGAAACGCAAGTCAGAATGCAAATGTATAGCCACTGGAGGAGTATGTAGTAGATTTTTTTTGCAAGAATGGGGGCAGGATGAAACCAGAGGTGCGGATCAGAATGCAAGCACACAACCAGAGGAGCATGTGCCGAAGTTCCCCCATAGGAGCGCGGGGGAGGGGGGGAGAGGGAAATGCAGGTATTGATTGAAGACCTTTATTAGATGGCAACAACCGAATAGCTGAGTTAGTCAGAAGGATAGTGAGGGGTGGACTAGCAAACCAAAGTTTGGAACGTGATGGCTGATATTGAATGTGTAGTCTCGTCCGGAGAGACGGGGCGATGACCACAAGAAGTAAGTCCCCTTACTGGAGAGTAAGTGGATAGACTTGCTTGGATGTTGAGCCCCATCGTCGAAGAGCAAGCAAATTGGGCTCAGCAAGGATCCGAAGAGATCAAAAATTGGTCCCCTCAGTTGAGAGTGAGCGGATGAACTTTCTTGGACATTGAGTTCCATTGCCGAAGAGTAAGCAAATTAGACTCAACAAGGATCTGGAGAGATCGAACCATAGATTGGATGTTAAACGATTCGGAGAGATCAAACTCTAGATTGGATGTAAAACGATTCAGAGAGATCGAACCCTAGGTTGGACGTTAAATGATCCGAAGATATCGAACCCTAGATTAGATGTTAAACAATCCAGAGAGATTGAACCCTGGATTGAATGCTAAACAATTCGGAGAGATCAAACCCGAGAGCAGACATTGACTTGACCTTAGGATTTGAACGCACTGTAATCGAACTAAAATAAATAAATACCGGATGAACACAGGACGATTTTGATATACGATATGGTAACTCTAGATGAAAACTAGATTGGAATCAGGATTGATGGATGATTGAAAACCTTAGCTGTAATGGGTTTGGAACAACCTTTGGTTTGCAGGAAAATCCTAATAACTAGATGATTCACCAAAATCAGGATTGATGGATAGCCAGAGTACTACTAAAGATTGACTGACGCCGAAACTTGTTCTTGAGCAAAGCACATCTTACATTCATAAGGCGTACTTTAGAGGGCAAGTGTTAACTGGATTTTTAACCAAAGCATATTTCAATTGGAATTAGGAGGTCAAGACGAGGGCAAAATGACTCACGAGCTTGGAGACAAGTCCAAAAGGCAAAGGGAGGGCATTCAACAAGTTTCTAGCAAAATAGGGCTAAGTGGACCACTCGGTATCAAGAGGTATTTCTTCCACTTAGCACCCTTGAATTCCTCGTACTTGATGCACAATCTCTAGAAATCATGATGAAGTGTTTTTCTCGAAGAATAGATGAGAAACTTCAAGGATTGATGTGAAGTATGCAAAGAAAGCAGGACGGGACAAGTAGTATCAAAGAAATCGTCGAGAACAATTTGAATGGAAAGGAGTTCAGAATACAATGAAGCAAGAGATGAGAAGACAAAATGAGTATGGAAGATTGCCATAAAAACCTCTCGGTCATATTTTTTGCACTTTTCTACTGTTTCTACTAGATCTAGGCCTACAACAGGTCATATTTTGGTGTGTTACCACTTTTGGCATCAATAGGGGTAAAAGGAGAAAATTTCAAGAAAAAAACGTTTTATTAATTTGCACTTATTTACTGATTAAAGAATAATAATTTTGTACAAAATCATATTTAGTGGTGATTCATAAAAGATTTTTGGCTTTAGTTTTAATAATTATTTTGTATTAAATGATTATGTGTATAATGATTTAATTTTAACATATGTTACTATTTTATTTTATTTTTTACTTTATATAAATTTAATAACATGTTCGCATTCATAATGCAAACATTATAACTACATTAATTATAATGATCTAACCTGGAGTATAATTAGCTGTTGGGATATATGGTTAATAAATAAGGTTTAATGTCATAGGTTAATAATGATGTCATAAGGTTTGATAATAATGTCACACATATATATGTACATGTATGTGTGAATGTGTGTGTGTATATAATTTATATATATATATATATATATAGTTTCTGATTCGACCATAAAATTGTTTATTAATATTATATATATAGTTCTCGGCATGTATATATAATTATAATTTTTAATATCTGAACCCATCTGTATATTTAAAAATATATGTGTATAAATATATACACGCACATACATACTAGATAAATTCTAAATATAATATTATGTTTAAAATTTGAATTTTAAATAATTTGGACATTTCCAAATTAAAAAGAAATGTTTTTTATAAATAAAGCCATGAGCAAATCATAATTTTCTATAATTTATAAATTGTAAATATATATATATATACATATGTTTGTGTGTGTGTGTAAGTATATTTATAAATTATAAATTGACATTTTTTATTTTCAAAAACTGAATAAAAATGAATTTTTTTTATGTGAGTAATAAAGAAGATTTTAAGACATTTTAAAATTTTAATTTATACATACACACATCAGATCCGAATATTATTAGTTTTTTGAATCCAAATTGAAATACATGTATATTTACATTTATATATTTATACAATCAAATATATGATTTTTAAATGTTTAAAATATTGACTTTGTCGATTTTATATTTTATATTTTGGATGAATATATATGGTAGCAAGCATATAAACACACACAAACACACACACACACACATATATGAATTGATTTTAAAATGAATTACTATCTTTTATCAATCCTATCAACTGCCAACACCTTGGTTGCCAGTTGTTCCTTCTTTGAACTTCTAGTCCATTTTCTTTGACCACGGGATGCAACTCTATCTACAAGGCTTACCAATTTATTTTCTAATAGTAAAGGCTAAGGTTAGGGTTTTCTTATGTGTGGAGAGTATGAAGAGGTTGGCTATTTATAACTATATTGATCAACTACCAGCCTTCTCTTTATATCCGAAGACAAGTCTCTAGCCAATCCTCTCCCATTCTATGGCCGCTTCCCAAGGTCTAGCCTCTTAGACTTCAGGCCAAATTGATTTAACAATTAAATCAATTGTTTAATTAATTTATTTAAGCTCATTTATTAATTAAATCAATATATAACTTTCATACATCATTTTAATTAATTGTAGTCTTCAAATAAATAATTAAAATGCCATAGGAAATTCAATACAGCATTTGTATTAATTTTATTATTAATATTTTACATTTATAAATTAATTTTAAATCGAGCAAACTTGGCCATTAACTAACAACATGGTTGTGTTGACTCTTTGGTGTGAACTTGGTCATCATTCAATATTTAAATAATTAAATATTAAAGCCTATATGAACTTGTCTTAAGTACAGTATCGAGCACAAGTTTAATCGCTTATACATCATTTAGGTGAAATCAAATTTCTGGTCTATATTAAGTTGCACCTTGTAATGATATTTTATGTACGTTTTGTTTTGGTCATCACTGTATCATTAAAATATCTAGAGTTTGGTCTAAGGTCAAAAACTATATTAATATTCGTAGTTAATCGTGTAGACTACTTTAAAGTCCTTGGTTCAATCCGATAACATTTTCAATTAACCGATTTACTATAGCCAGAGATTTTGACTTTAAGTTGACTACTAATTACAATGATACTAACCTTCTATAATGAAGGAGACAAGTCCTCTCTTGGACAGTGTTTCATTTCAAGTAGTTCAATGTATACCCAGCAATGGTCGTAATAAGGTTGTCATGACATGTATTGACCATAATTAAAGTATGACCTATCTACTTAAGATCCATAGTACCCTCAAGTGTTAAGACTACTACTAGTCGTTCTAATGAGATATTCTATTTTGACATAATTGTATTAATCTATAGAAGACTCTCATTAAGTCATTCTACGATTGTTCCAAATAACTACAAATATGTGACACTTAGTGCCTCCAATGATCATGAGTAATTCACCGCCCATCGTATGGAGAGTGTGAGCATTACATACTGTAGTATCAATAGATGTACCTATATCATTTTCTCGATACATCTTGACTAGCAATATTTAAGAAATAAATATTTAAATATCGATTCAATATTCATGGTTATGAACTCATTCACAACTATGATCGAAATAATACTTTATCCTAAGGATTTTCTATTTCTATACGTTTAATGTATTATTACCATTATTTATATTTCTATATAAACACACATATAAAAGAAATAAAATCAAAGGAATAATTTATTACGAACAAGATTATTTACAAGAGTTAAGTTACATAACTATTTGCATAATTGCCCATAGGGCACGCCCTTAGTTCTGTCAACCTCCTACTTGCACTTAGGGTCAATTATAGAGCCTTATTCGCAAGCCTTCAACCAATCTACCTATCAGAGTGAGAAAGCGCCTTAGTGGGTGGATTCGCGATGTTATTTTTATTATCCACTCCCTTGATTATGATCTCTCTGTCACTGATTAAATGCTTTTTCACGTGGAACTTGTGGAGGATGTGTCTCGACTTCTTTGAGCTCATGATTCTTAGGAAATATGTCTGCAATACAACAGCATCAGACATTCAATGCTTAGGATCACTCTTTGCTCCTTAATGAATTTATGCATCCAAAATGCTTCTTTTTCAACATCATTAAAGGTAATGTACTCAGCTTCCATGGTCAAATCAACCACAACTTCTTATTTTGAACTTTTCCAACTAATGTCCTATATGTTGAGGGAAAACATGAGACCTGAGACTGATTTGTCGTTGTCAATATCACTTTCAAAGCTCGAGTCCAAGCACCCCTTCATAAGGTGTTCATTGTTTCTATATATTTGAAACAAATCCTTAGCATTTCTAGTAATTAAGGATGACCTTAACTATCGTGCAATTATTTTCTCCTAGTTTTGAGTGATATCGGCTTACTGCACCTAGTGCAAAAGTGACATCTGGCCTAGTACATAACATAGCGTACATGATGAATCCTATTGCTAAAGCAGTAGGAATCCTACTCATGCGATGCCTTTCCCTAGCCGAGATGAGAGTACTTCTTAGAAAGGACAATTCCATGCTGCATTGGAACATTTCTGTGTTTGGAATTTCCTATACCAAAACATCTCAGTATGATATATATGCACATCAATTGGGACATTCAAATAACCTTCTCGATCTATCTCTATAGATCTTAGTATTAGTATGAAGGATACCTCTCCTAAATCCTTCATTGAGGAATTATTGTATAGAAAAACTTTCACTAATTGTAACATAGATACATCGTTACCAATCAGTACTAAGTTGTCAACATATGAAACTAAGAATGTTATAGAACTATTCCATTCTTTCCTATATACGTATGCTTCCAATGTATTTTGACTGAAACCAAACTGTTTAATTACCTTGTCAAAATATTTATTCCAGCTCCTAGATGCTTGCTAAAGACCATATATTGATCTAAGGAGTTTACATTCGTTGTCGTCACTCCCACTGACCTGGAAACCTTTTGCTATGACATATAAATAGTCTCTTCTAAATCACCATTTAGATATGTTGTTTTAACACCATCTTCCATATTTCATAGTCACAATAAGCAGTGACTATAAGTAGACGGGTTTATTTAAGCATGGCGACTAGTGAAAATGTTTCATCATAATCAACGCCTTGAACCTTTCACCATCAACCTTGCTTTATAGGTCTCTACCTTTCCATCTCGGTCGATCTTTTTTTTAAAGATCCACTTGCAGTCAATGAGTTTCACCCTTTCCGCTACATTATACAAAGTCCAAAGATTATTTTTGTATATGGAATCCATTTTGGATTTCATCGCATCAAGCCACATGGCATAGTCTTTACTCTCTAAGGCTTGTCAGTATGTGAGGGGATCATCATTGTGAATGATGCAATCCACATTCTTGCCTTTAAAGAAAACCCATAGTAACTCCATGGTACACAAGATTCCCTACTAGACCTTTCTAATAGGTTGCATATCTTCTATGATTGTTGAATTACTATCTAAATATACAATTTCTATAGAATTTTCTTGCATCTCATCCAAGTCTAACTTATTTCCACTAATTTCTTGTGAAAGAAATTACTTCCAAAAAGGTGGCATGTCTTGAAACGAGAACATTTTGTTCCTAGGTATGATAGAATATGTATCCATGAGAATTTTATGGAACTTACAACAAACCCATCTTGCCTCAAGTTTACTGGGATTTACATTCTTAATGTAAGCCGTACAACCCTATATCTTAAAAGGTGAGGTTTCTTACTAGTCCATAATTAATATAGGGTCTTAGGCACAAATTTAGATGGTACGTCATTCGCCATATATGCCTCAATTTCTAGCGCATATCTCTAATAGGAAAGATCCAATTTATTGTCACTCATCGTCGATCGAATCATTCAAAGTTTGATTCCTCATTTTCAAAATAGTGTTGTGTTAAGGAGTATAGGAAGGAGTGACTAGAGAGAGAATCCCATCCTTTTTTAGGTACTCTTGGAGCTCATATAAAAAATACTCACCGCCTCAATTAGATAGAATATTTTAATTTTCCCATTCATTTGGTTGTCTACTTCGCTCTTATATTCTATGAATTTTTCATGGACCTCAAATTTGTGTTCCATAAGATACACATATCCATATCTAGACAAATACTCAATGAATGTAACAAAGAAAGGGGTTCCATCTTTGGTAGTTGTAGACATAGGACCACATACATCAGTTTGTATTAGTCTTAAGAGTACATCAACTATTTCATTGCTCCCACTAAATGGGTGCTTGACCATTTTACCTTTAAGACTAGATGTATGAGTATCAAACGATAGTAGAAACCCTTGGCTTTTTAACTCGGTCAGCTGTTTCTTACTTATATGACCTAGTCTATAATGCCAAAGGTAGCTATCATTTATTTTAGGTGCATTATTATTTTGAACAGTAAATACACGATTATGATTAAGTATAAAAATGTCATTACTCAAAGTACTAAAAGAAATAGTTTTATTACTATAACAAATATTCACACTCTTATATACTTTTAGAGTTCAAACTTATAGAAGAGAATAAACAGTCTAAGGCAAACTCACACTTTAATGACCAAGGCTCAAAATTTTTAATGGTTGTATTGTTCGTAACTTGCATGAGTTTTGAAGCAACAACATGCTAAAAGATTAATTTAATAGTAAGTAACTTTTACATTTCTTTGTCAATATTTAATTCATTTTGTTTAGTATGCTTTAATCGATAAAATGTTTTGTCGGTTTCATTTTCTTTGCAAATTTATTAAAGTAGATTTGTAACGACCCACTTTTCTATACAGTCTAAGTTGACAATAAACCACACATGTCAACTCAAATTGAACAAAAAGATAGATTGTTAGGGGTGAAGAAGAAGAAAGAAGATAAGAATCAAACACAAACAAGAACACAAAATCTCACAATCGCAGCGGAAAAATATATAATAGATAAATACAGATCATTATACGCAGATAAATTGTAACTGTTAATATACATACAATCATTAGAGTATAACAATCAACAAATTAATATGGACAGTTATTATAACTTGTCCTCACCAGTGCTGAATATACAGCCTACACACACAGCGGATTATAATAAAGTACGTGGAATACGCCTAAGAATCCTCCACTCGTCTCCTGAGCTCCATAGCATCTTAACCTGAATCTGTAACACTCGGTCTGACCCGAGCATTATAATAAAATAACACCTGAGTCAATCTGGAAAACCAGCGTGAGAAAAACACACTCAATTTGAATTATTACAATTATCAAAATCCTTTGAAAACAAAGGTATCTCGTAAGACCACGCCACACATAAAAACAACGGGTTTTTAGCTTACGATAACCAAAACATTTTTATATAAAAATCCAGTGATATTATAATAATGTCTAAGGGTCAAAATAATAAAAATCAAGTAGCTGTGATGCTCATGCTGTGTACATCACAAAAATATTAGTATAAAATCAAAACTCGATAAGGCTCGTTCGCTAATTGTGTAGGATTCCACGGAAGTTCCCTCAGTACTTCGAGAGCAGTCCTCCTGCACAAGGATCAGAGTTATCCTTCTGAAGCATCATACCCGTCTAGCCGGGGTATTATAGGAAAAACATAACTGGTCTTGCTAAGACCAAGTGCATTGCTCCGGCGTGCCAAAAACAACTTAAGGTATCGGTATTGCTAGAAAAAAGAGCCGATTACACCCTATGAGTTTGCCAACCCTACTGGTCATGCCTCCTACCTCTGGTTTTAGTCATTTTCGCTGATGAGGCAACGTCCGGCGTTCCAGCTTACGCAGTGCTCCAAAAATATATCACGGAAACCCATATGGATTCCCACACCACAATGGCCTTGGAATCGCATACAGATTCCCGCATCTTAAATAGATCTTGGAATCATACACAAATTCCCATACCCAACGGTCTCGGAACCACACATGGATTTCAACATCTCAATATAACACGAAACTCCTCCATAGAACTGTATATGGTTTTGGAGTGGTAACAGTTTCGAGTCATCTTTTACGAGTTGTAACAACCCGGAGTTTAGTAACAATTAATTATCGTCAAAATGACGATTAAATTGTTTGTTAATTGCTATTGGAATTTCTAATCGGGTTTAAATTCTTTTAAATATTTGTTGAGGGTTGTGGGCTTTGAAATTACCTTGGCCCATGTTTGATTTTTTGGTGTTGTGATACTTATCAAGGCCAATGACCGTTCCTCCATCCCCATTCACTTCTCTTCGCAACCCTAACCAGAACGAAGAGAAAAAAAATGGCGGCGCAAATTCGTGCTATAGCGATCTGAAGGGGGGGAAGAGGAGGACTTCAGCTGCGATTGGATTTGGGTTCTTCGAATCTAAGGTGAGTGATTATTCACTCACATCTTCAATTCGAGCTTGTTTTGTTGTGTCTTTCGTTGTTTGATTTCTTGACAACTTCAGTTTTGATTCTGATTTGAAACTGCTCGACTTCGAAAAACAACTGCTATGTGAATTTCCTTTTTGTGAATTTCCTTTTTGTTTGAACTCTTCTTTGATGACCCACGACTTTGAATTCGTTATTGGGTATCTGTGACTTCAGCACTAGCATTGCTTTGTGTTATTCCTCTGTATGTTGAGCTCGGCCAGTGACTTGATTTAAAATTTGTTCTTTGTTAATTCACGGTTCCTCATGTTATCTGAATTTGGTCTTGTACCACTTGCTGTTACGACTTCGGGTTGCACTGCTACTGTTTTTGCATTGCTCCATGCGTATGTGCAATGTTGTTTTGATATTTAGCTCGGTTGTCTCGAGCACATGTGTACCTCTGTCTCTGGTTTCACTGCCTTTGTTTTTGATCAAGACTGCTACTTGATTTTGGTTTTGCACATATGTTGGCATTTGGTCCAGTTTCATTTGAATTTATTGTACTGTATGTTGCATATTTTACTGGTGGCATTTGGTCTTGATGTTGTACTTCACCGTGTTTTTGTGTGTCTACACATGTGTTTCAAGTCCATTGCTTTCACTGCCCACTGCTAGTACATGCATTGACTACACATCTTCTCTTACTATTCACTTGTAGTTGAAGTATCCCTCGAGTTGTTTATTCATTGTAGCTGTCTTGACCATTTGAGGCAGTCTGCATATTTGTTTCTTTTAGTATTGGGCTTAAGTAAGGTTGCCTTTAAATTCTAGTAGCACTTGAGTTGATGACTAGACTTCATGTAGTCTTTGATTCAGATTGCTTCTTTGTTTCAGTGCTTATACATATATATATTCACTGATAGCAGAAAGCTTGTCTGCACACTAACAACGAAGGCCTTGGTATAGTTAACCTACACGACTTCAACATCGCGCTTCTCGCCAAATGGCTCTGGCGGTTCCTAACCCCCGGCACCTTCCTATGGAAATCATGGATTACCTCACTTCACTACCACTCAAACCCTCATCTTGTCCTCCACTCCCCCACTAGACTTAAACCATCCCCTTCTGATCTGGTGTCCTAGCAACCCTCCCCTGTGTCAAATCGCCTCTTCTGGTTGGATACCTAGCATGGCCAGCTACCCCTCTCCTCCACCCTCCCCAACCTCTTCCCTCACTCAGCAAACGCCCTCGCTACCACATTGGACTCTTCAATCTCGGGCCCAGACCATCTACTCCCGACTTCCTACTTTGACCTTGCCACCCTAGCCGCGATTCACCATGCTGCCTCCATTCTCCGTAGCATTCGTTTCAACCCCCGGCCAGATATGTTCACCTGGGCCCCAAACCCCTCAGCCGGCTTCTCCATTGCCTCCTGCTATGCTCACCTGAACAACCCCGGACGCCTCTTCAACTTCCCCAGACTTTGGAAATGCCAGCTCCAGCCCCGCTTCGCTTTCCTTCAATGGTGCCTCATCCACAGGCGCATCAACACCAGAGACAGGCTCCTTCGTTACAATATCATAGTTGACCCAAGCTGTGCCTTATGCTCCACCACAACAGAAAATTTGCAGCATCTATTCTTTGAATGCGATTTTGCTGTCACGGTTTGGGCTGCAACGACTGTTCACATACTCGGATACATCCCCACAATCACCTCGTTTTTCGACCACTGGCAGAATAACCCCCTAACTACCACTTAGATCTCTTTGTAGCTATATTCAGTTGGTGCATTTGGGCCGAGCGAAATGCACATGTGTTCTGCAAGCCCAAATCCAACTTCGACGGAACTTGCAGGCATATTATTTACTATTTCTCATCTGTATCAGGACATAGCTTCTCGGCGCCGTTCAGGCTGAGATTGCCATTCCCCAGTTCTCCAGCGGTTGAATCAACAGGCAGCACAATGGCAGCTCCTTTTAGATGGCAACATGGGCACCAGTAACCGCTATGCAGAACTTGCCTTTTTAATTTTCTGACGCTTGTACCATGCTCCTTTTGTATATATAACTCTGCCTTGTAGCGACTATTTTGCAGTATCCTCCTATTTTTGGCCAGCGATCAGGCTTGTTGATCGCGCTATTTATCTATTATTATGATATTTAATCGGCTGTGTAGTGTCACGCTACACAACCGTCTTGCTCAAAATATATTCACTGATATATATGTCTTCATGTTGTATGTTTCTCTGTTACAGTTTGCATTGTGCATTCATGTCCTATGTTAGTTCATCACTTATGTCCACTGCTAACATGTACATACATGGCATGTATCACTGTTATCTTGATGTCACTTAATTCTGGTATGCGTGTGCACTGTTTTTTTTATTTGTTTACTTGATGGTCTGGATCACATATGCTACTGGGTTGAGTTGTTCGATCACCTTTGTTAGTTTTGGTCGAGACTGTTGGCACTGTCTTGTATGTATGCTTAATTGTCAGATCATTTGAACTATGCTTGTGCACTTCTTTGTTTAGCTGATTATTCAAGTCTGCATATGTGTGCATATATACATATGTATGTGTGTATGCATATATTGGTGGATTTGTACCGAGCTTGAGTTATTTTTAAGTGTGGTCTTGTTTTCTGGTCTTGGCTTCTTGATGTTTTTGTAGTCTGGTTCAGTCTGGTCACTTGAAAATTTGAGCTTGGTGTTGTACTGTGCATAGCATTGTATTTGTTGAGTTACTGGTTTCATTGATGATGAGGCTTGGTATTGTTCAATTTGAAACTGCTCTTATGATTGATGCCCATTTCCATTTTTGCTACTGGTCTTCATTTCATCACTGGGCTTTGAGACATGATTGGATTTTGGTTTTGTGTTCACTGTTGAGTTGGGCTTGATACTATGATAATGTTTGACTTGGATTTGTTTTTCTAATCACACTTGACTTGAATCCGATATTTCGGGTTTGACTTTGTGCACGTTTGTGAACTTGATCTTTTGCATATTTAATATGCTATATTGGCGAGGCAGTGCACGCGTGCGTGCACTGCAGCCAAACAGAAGTGACTTTTTAATTGATATTTCAATTACTTGAATTGTTTTATGTGTTCAATTCAATATTTTGAAATAGTATTTTGATTTTGTTGTTAATTGCTGTTTAGGCAATTCTGTGGTTTTCATATTATCTTCATTGATAACCTTTTTACTTATCTTTGTTGATGATTTGAATTTGATGATTTGTGTTTAACACTATTTAGTGTTATATCTACCGTTATCCAATTCTTATATTGAAGAGTTGGATAGACGAGATTTATTGTGACTGTCGTCTATTTGCTATTTAATTATTATTGCTTCTGTGCATTAATAACTGTTTTTGAATTAGACTGACCCATGTATTATTTTCTTTTGGATTTAATACTCGGGTCAGACCGAGTTATTTCAGGTTGTTGATATCTTGCTTTGGGTTGCTGCTTGAGCTATGAAGTCACTTCATATCTTTTGGAGTAGTCGTGTCATAGTATAGGATGATATGTATCCATGTATATTATTGTCAATAATGTACTTGTATATGTAACTTCCAGTGTTGACAGTTGTAGTTGTATCATATGTATTGTATCACATGTATTGTAACTGACATCAGTTTATATATATATATATATATATATATATATATGAGACTTTTATTATCTGTGTTCCGCATTTAGCTTATCTGTGTTATTATTGTATATTGTCCTAAACTATTATGAACCATCGTAGTTCGTTTTATACTGGAATTGGGTATGTCGATGGGAGTAAATAAATAAGAGATGAAAAATAAAAATATATACAACTCCTATCGAGGTAACCAATACTAGTGTAAGGCCCAACTACGGATGGCCGCTCCTATCCAACCTTATTCTTCGTAATAGTAGACAGTATTTCTTTTAATACTCTTTGTTATTGTGAGCATAGAGGTGGGGCGTCACACGAGTACACCCTCCCTCTTCCCGGGCACTCTATAAATCAATCATTGATTTCCGGAATGCTCAATACCGATTCTTTAGGAAAAAATCTGACAATACATAAGAACGGGGATCACCCCCTAACCGTTTAATTGGACGGATCTCCTTATCATTTGTCCTAGAAGAATAACGAGTTTATACGTACAGTATAGCACCATCGATGGTAACTGTACCATATAATTGCCATGTTTCCTCTAAATATTTCCAGAGTTAAAATACCTCAGTGTTAAGTAGGAAATCATTTCCCTACCACAAAAATTAAGAAGGATTACATATTTAGCCAAGATTTCGATAGTCGGTTATTTAACTATCAAATAGACAAACATTCCAAACATAGATCACATTCCCACTGAAAAATCACTAAGCCTCATTTAATTTGATTTCGAAAAATCTTAATTCCTTTATTAAAACATTCATATACTTATTTCATCAGAATACGTATATTCACAAATCATTTCTTTCAAAATATTTGAAAAACTTTTTAAAATAGATATGGAAAGTACCCTTCGGTATCGACCATGAATCGCAGCTCGATGGTTGCGTCTCTACCCCAGAAAAACCAAACTTTGCTTAGGCAATCTCTGCCTCTCGATTTTCGCCTTGCAATCAATCATAGATCGTAGTTTGCACAATGGTTACATCGCTATCCCAGTGAAAACATCCCAAACAGTAGGCAATCTCTGCCCTCGAATTACGCTATGAAAATATACCATTACTTCCCAAAAATTTCTTTATTTCATAAATATTTCCAAATCTATTTATAAAACTTCTTTATAAAATTCAAAGTTTAACTTAGAGAAATATTCCTTTTCAAATTTTAAACCATTTGTAATCTTCCTTTACAAATTTCAAAAATTATCAATTATACTTATTTATAATCCAACTAACAATTTATAACACCTTTATTGAATTCAGATTCGTTTTCGAAGTTTCTGTATCTAAACAATTTGGAAATTTCCTTTTCTCTAATTTTCTTAAGTTCTCAAATTCCATTATAAGATTTTTCTTATAAAATCACATCCATTCAATACAATCCTATTTACATATCTCGAGAGTATTTATAAGTAACTTCGATAAATTTCCAAAACTCTACTTTTGTAAATTAAGTATTCTAAAGTAAAATAATAAATTTTCAAACACATTTAAGTAGTTATTTAAAATATCACCACCTCTTGTTAAATAACAATGATAGCAAATTTTCAATTCATTCATAAATAATAATAATAAATTTTCAAAGCTTATTATGAAAATTAGAATTTATTTCAATCAATATTAAATATTTAAGTAACTAGCTTCCTAAAATATTTTAGTCCAATTAATAGTTTAATAAATAAAAATCCTTTTATAAAAAAACTTCACTTCTTGGTAAAAATATATTTTTAAAATCCAATATAACCATTTTTATACTTATAAATCTCCCTCGATTTATCACAATCCGATTTACATTTCCAAATTTCACAACTATTTCCAAATTCCAAAATAGAATCCATTATTTCTTTCTAAACCGATTTCCTTATCTCATTTTAAATTCACACTGTGAATTTATATTTTCCATTTATCAAATGATAATCATTCCACTTATTTATAAACATCATTTATAAATTTCATAAACTCATTCCCAGTTTATACAGGTTTATATTACAAAAATCTATTTATAAATTGATTTCTAATTAAAATTCCATTTATAAATCTATTTCTTAAATAACCTAAACTATATTCCCAAACCAATCAAATCTCGATTTCGACTCCATTTCATATTTTTAAGAATCTTATTTAAAATCCATTGTTTAAAAATCCCCAATTTAAAATTCTCTAGTTGAAACCATTTTATGAAATAGCTAAATAAATATCCAAAATCCAATCGTTTATTTTATCCAAAGCAATTTCTTTTTAAATAAATTCCAAAATTCAATATAATTATTTTCATTTCCAAAACCCCTTTTGAATTTCCTTTTTAAATTCAAAAATATTATTTATGGTATTTATAATACCAAAATAAGGGCCAGTGCTACTATAACATCTAATAAATTCAAATCACATCATAATCCATCAGAGATTATTCAAACACATCATATATCACTATATACGAAATTAAAATCAACATTTTTGAGGAATCCAGTTGCATCCTTCCAACCTATTTCCTTGCAACCGGAGATGTTATACAGTATAAAATACCAATCCTGCTTCGAGGCGGGATATCGCGGTAATATAGGGTCATCCGCTATTACGCGGGGCATATAGTGTCTCATCTGCTCCAATCGGCGAGAAATATATCTAACTACTAATATATATACTAAAATATATAATATAATATCCAACTGATAATATAATTCAGTATATTATCCAAACAATAAATAACGATCAGAAATAAATATCCAAACATCCAATAAATGATATTTATTTACTATATAAATTTTTAATTATCCAAAAAGTGAGATTAACTCACCATTAATCCAGTGGCTGCTTGCCCATTCTGGTTCTGTCTGAATTCGAATGACGTTCGAATCCAGGGTAAAATCCAACAAGCTTAAATTTCCACTAACCCAATTCCATCTCGTAGTATGCGACGATACGATCCTAAGGCAACTCGTTTTGCTCGAATCTAACCCTAAACGAGTAAGTTATCATATTTTAAAGATTACATGATTTAAATAATATAACATATTAACTAAAAATAATAACTTACTTTATCCCTTAATTAAAAACCTTAACCCACCTCCCTCTCTCTCTCTTCTATTTCGAACGCAAAGAACCCAAACACGCCGCCCTTCCATCCATCGTCGTTTCTTCCACACGCCATCGGACTTACCGCGAACGTCACCAGAGAAGCCCCCTACCCTACCGCACCCAATGCTGGTGGTCTCGACCTCTGCCTCCTCTTCGTTCAAGAGAAATCGGCCATATATGTTCGGCCGTTCAACTGCAAAATCCAGCCACCTCCGATCACCGGGACCATCGCGCCTCCACCACCAGGTAGCTACGACTCCCCTTTGCCCCTCGATCAACGCCGCCGCCTCAAATCAAATAAAACCGGAACCCACCCTTTCTCCATTCAATCGCTGCTAGCTGCCACCACGTGCCACCATTATTGATCTCTACCGTCCAATCACCATCCCTTATCACTATAACCATCTTCTCAGTTGACACCGAGGGCCATCTCGGCCTCGAGTTGTGCTGACGAACCCAGGCCATTGGATGAAGTGGTGCTTTTAAACGAAGATGAACGCGTAAAATTTTATTTTTCATGAAAAAGAAGAGGGTCGCGTTTATATAATAGGGAGAAGGGATAAAAACAACGTAAGGTGGTTTAAATTCAGGTATAGGGTGGTTGGTGGATAAGTTTTGGTAGGCTGATGTGAAATGGAGATAAAAATATATATATTTAAAATTCCAAAACTATCTAGATATTTATTTCGAATCTCGATCGAGGCATGCCGCCTGGCATTTCTAATGTTATACCCTTATTTTAAACGCATTGGAACAAGTTTCGGGACCTAATTCGATCGTATGGAGAAGATAGCTTTTTGGACCCACTTATTATATTAAATTCTTAATATTAATTTCAACGCGTTTCTATCCTGTACGACCAAACGATAACTCCAAATGCTACGAAATTTGAAATTCGATAATAATACACTATTACGGATCCAATGGAACTTGTTTCGTCGAAATCCGAGACTGTGCCCCAGAAGGCTATTTTTATATGTTAATTAAAGCGAGTTAATTTTAAAATCGAGTAAATCACTTAAAAATTCAATTTAAAATTTTATTTACCTTCATTCTTATCAATAGGATTTTAATAAGCCTTTAAATCATTTTTATCCAAATAAAAATCCAAGATTTAAATAATTTAAATGATTTTCAATTATTGAATTCAACAATTAAATTATCCAATAAATCGTTATATTGAAATTCAAGTTATTAAATCTATAAAATAAACATTTAAATATTTAAAATCAATTAAATATTCCAATTTCAAATCCCTAAAATTCTGGGTCGTTACAAGATTATTATATTATTACATATGTTCTTATACTTATTCAAATGGTTTATCATAAGTTTTTTAATGAGGCTCCCACTATATTTTACATCTCTTAAAAGCCCAAAATGAGATGCGTGAATTTTGTATATTCCTCTAGCAAGTGTTAGGATCCATTTTAAATGTTACTACATGTAACGACCCGTATTTTTAAATATTTTAAAATTATGGAATTTGATATAATTATTGAATAAAAATGGTTAAAAATAAAAAAAATTAATGATATGAATGTAAGTTATTGGATATGAACTTGAATAAAATTTTGAAATAAACTAATTTCGAAGATTTAAGTAATAACGAGTATTGAAATGAAATTCTATATATTGACTGGGTTTATAATCAATAACTGAAGTTGAATAATAATTGTGAATTATTTAGATAGAAATAAAATGATGTTGATAACTAAAATTTATTTGGAACTTAATGATTTATTTATATTGATTTATAAGATAATTAAATTGTTTAAATTTAATATTGGAAATTATTTGAATAACTGGGTTTTGAATTTAATATGATTAAAAATGATATCGGAAGTTGATTTAAATTTTATTTAAACCATAATGAAGATTGTTAAAATTTAAAATTGGATTTAAAAGTGAATAATTAGAAATTGAAAATTTCATATTATAATTAACGAGTAAAAATAGCCATTTTGGCCACAGTCTTGGATTTCGGCGAAACCAGATCCATTGGATCTGTAATAGCGTATTATAATCGGATTTCAAATTTCGTAACGTTTAGAGTTATCGTTTGGTCGCATAGGATAGAAACACGTTGAATTTAATATAGAAAATTCAATATAATAATTGGGTCCAAAAAGCTATCTTCTCCATACGATCGAATTAGGTCTCGAATCCTGTTCCAATGCGTTCGGAATAGGGGTATAACATTACGAACGCCTAGCGGCACGCCTCAATAATGGTTTGAAATTTTAAGTTACTTAAATCGAGATATTTTGAAAGTTTATTTAATATATTGTTTAAGCCAACCTTTCTTTTCAACCGCTTATCTATCTGTTCCAACCACCCTATGATGTGATTGTGCCTATTCACTCTTCATAAAGCTCCCTCTCCTTCCCATTTAAATAACACAGCACGCAACAGTAAAGGAAAAAAAATGAAGCAAAGTTTAAAAATTAATATCTCATTGAATACTTCATGAAAAATTCTGAAACAAGTTTTAAAAATCTTTTTTTTGCGTGGGCTTTAATTTGGTATGGGTTCAGTAGTGTTCGATTGGGATTTGGTGATCCCATCAGTTGGGTGGAAGAACAGTTTGAAACTAGGGTTTCAATTTGATTTTGATCGAAGGCGTAATTCGTGGAATGGAGGGTAGAATTGTGATGAGGCAGGAGAATAACATCTCGGCGCAGAGAATGGCGAGGTCCAATCACTTGGGGAGGGGCGCGATAATGTACGGTAGCATTGGAGATGCGAGCAGGTCATTGTCGAGTTGGAGATGCGGTGTTGTGCCGGAGAGGTGCGATCGAACGAGGAGGAATGGCGCGACATGTTGGTGAACTCGAGATGGTCGATGGTGGTCGGGAAGTCGCATGCACGTGCACGACCAAGCGAGTGTGGATTGTGTTATCTTCGTGTGCAGGCAAGAGAAAAGGAAAGGGGAGAAGAAGAAGGAGTGGGAGTTGGGCTTTGCGCCGTGGGAAGAAAAAAACAAAAGCATAAAGAAAAGGAAAAAAAGAAAGGAGGGGAAAAAAGGAAGCGGGCCGGATTTTGTTTTGGGCTGGGTAAATTATTAAATTTAAATTTAGTAATATAAATTGTTAAATAAATTCTAATTCTTAGAAATATCATATCTCATTCGTTTAGGTCCGATCGAGACGCGGTTGGTTGTGTTGCATTCGTATCAACGGATACGACGCATAGGAATTAGATTAACTAAATTTAGAGCTTGTTGAATTTTCAGTTAAATTCGAACGCGTTCGAATTTAAACGAAACCAGAACGCGAAAGCGATAACTAGAATCAAGGTGAGTGTTATTAACACTCACGACATACTATAATATTTTTATGTTCGTTAAAAATTGAATCGTAAAGTTGTCTAATTTTATTGGCTGTTAATTGAAAATGAAATTGACATATGAATTGGCTGTAGATATTAAAATTGACAGTTAAATTTAAAATTAAAAATTTATTGCCAGTAAATTACCTGATATTGATAACTATGAAATTATTGTGAATTATTGGCTGATTTGGATGTTGATTGTGATGGATGCTATTGGTTGATACTTCAGATGATTTGGATGTTTATTTATTTTATATATCCTGTTATCACCCTGAAATTTATTTACAGTATATAAAGCTGTAAATTGAATTATTTCAAATAAACTAAGAAATTGGTTGAAATGATATATACCTATGACATTTATTTTGGATTGAAATGATATATATCCATCCCTGAAATTAAATTTAAATAACTGATCACTTCGCCATAGGATAGAAAATTATATACGAACACCGGATTGGTTAAATTAAATGATTTTAAAAATTTGATTTGAAATTTATTTAAGTGATTTGATTTTTAAGAATAAAAATCTAATTTAAATGGAAGTGGAAATTGGAAGTGGTTTGAATTGGGAAATTTGGAATTGAATCAGTTTGACTTTGAAACTATTTTCAATAAAATTATTTAAAATAAACTATATAAAACCTATCTTTTAAACATTAAAATTATTTTGATTTTCCCAAACTATTTTTCTATATAAACCATTTTAATACTTGAACTATTTTATATTAAACTATTTTAACCATTTAAACTATTTTAACCAGTTAAACTATTTTTAACTATTTTAAAACTTTTCAAACTATTTTTCAAAAATTCAAACTGGTCAAGGGTGGAGTGTTTATATTTAAATCTCGAATTTAAATACGAATAGGGTTAAAATGAAGGCATAACCAAAATTGAAATTCGAAACAATTTTGGAATCAAAATCGAGATATTAAGGCGAAAATGATTTTGAATTGAAATAGTATATTTTGAGTAAATATGCTGATTTCGAAATGGATTTGATTTTGAAGCGTATATGATATTTTGATATCAAGTATGAACTATTTTCTAAATGTAAAAGTACCAACCGGCGTGTAAAACGACGTTTGGTTGTGAAAGAGACCGGAGCTAGATATGGGCATACTCTCTGTCGATACCGGAACCACTTTAACAACGGTGTATGGGAGTGGTGATCTTGAACGAAGTGGTTGGATTTGGCGCACGTTTGCTGGATTTGAAGAAAGAGAACGATGATGGATTGTCCTGACACTTGTGTCAATTTAAAATGACTAAAACAGGAGCCGTACCGGTCAAGTGGTCTAGCTACCCTGAGCGGACGCACTTCTTCGTATTACCATCATTTACATTGTGATTGATTGGTGCGCACCTTCGGATTATGGGAGTGTTGGACGCGGTGGGAAACCATGGCTATGATGTGTTACCAACAGCCGGAAAGGGAAACCCGGTAGTGTCCTACCTTGGGCATTGCCTCACGTGCCTTGTCATACTTTTATCCCTATACGAGACCCATACGATTTTGGTTTAGCATTGTCGTATCACGGTACACCCCTGACTACCGACGTGCTACTGGTGGTGTCAAATGCAAACTGTACGACAATGGTTAAAAACGCGTTAAGGGAGATCAATGTAAAACCTTAACGCTAAGAAAAATATTTATTTTATTGATTAGTGATTATATATGTAGCGTATTCTACTACATACAAATATTTTGACGGATCCATAAGAGATGGAAAATCCCGTAACATCTCTTGAGTTATTGCATGCACGTTATACACTGGATAGGAGATGTGAAATCCCGTAAACATCTCTGATGCTATCACACTCATGTTATATTGATTATCTATTTGACTTACGTAAGGATATTTTAGTCCTGACTCGAGTGTTTTGTCTTTTCATTATGCTCGGGTCAGCCCTGGGTTTTCAGCTTATTGAAGATTTATTCTGGAGGACGAAGACGAAGATTTGATATATTATTACTAGTATTATTCCTCCATCATGTTGTTTGCTGCATTATTTATTTATTCCTGATGTATATATAACTCTGATAAATGTTGTATAAATTATAATCAAATGTATAATATAAACAGCTTCATGAACTATTTATTTGATTATTATATTTTATCGTTCCACTGCGAGATTCTGTGTTTTTATTCTTCTTCTTTTCTTATTTTTCTTAATTAACCCCATTGATTATCTATGTTCCAGATTGTTTAAGTCGGACATGTGTGGATTATTGTCGATTTAAACCTTTCGAAATGTGGGTCGTCACAGCTGGTATCAGAGCTTTGGTTTAGCGATAACCTTAGCTTTATGGGATAACTCATTAGAGATAGGGTCAGTAGCATCCTAGAATGTGTTTGAGTGTATTAATAGATATGAGCGCGTATTTGTTAGTGAATATAAAAATTGTTTTATATTATGTTGGTTAATTTGTTGAGTGGCTTATGGATTCTAGTCAATACAAGTAATTAACGTTATTGATAGGGATCTCTAAACACTTGAACTGAACAATTCGACATAGTATTGTTTTGAAATTGGGTAAATGAAATAATTTTACCCTGATTATATTTTGTATATAAAGGAATAATTTTCAGAAATTATTATGGTATATATAGTGTGAATTGGTTATTAGAAATGATAATATTGATCATTATCGTTTATTGTTTGATTTGTCAATATTCCTAAACTATTAGCTATTATATGATTATAAGAAAATGAAATTGTATAAATGTGATTTATAAAAATATAATTTGCAAGTAAAATGAATATAAAATTGAGAATTTAAGAAATTTAAATTCGGTGTTTCTGAAAAAGGTTTTCAAGGTTTGGAAAATGATATTAGTATTGTTTAAAAGTATATACAAATACAAATAGTTTTCAAATAAATTTTAAAAGGAATGAATTCAGTACTCCCTTCTTCTATCGCTGGAAAATAATTACGGTGATGACTGCGCAACATCATCGACGTTCATTTTCAAGTCTTAAAGTGGGGGAGACTTCTGAGAAGCTTTGCTACGAAATTGTTTTGATAAACAGATATTGGGTTTAAACTCCAAAAGTATGATTTGATATATGAAAGATATAAGTATACATACTTATTTTAAATGATTTGAAATGAACCCGGTATTTAAAATTTTAAGTTCTGTTAATTAATAATCTTCAAATTATTTGAATGAAATGAAATATTTGAATAACCTGAACTTATAAAATAAGAGAACTAAGGAATCTAAGCTAAATGTTTTGAGAAACTTTAGAATTGAAGTTTGCAACTCTAAAATTTAAAGTAAAGAAAATTTAAACAAGTTAAAATAGTGAACATTCTAATTAAGTAAAATGAATCAGGTTAATTTGTATAATACCAAATTGCATTCTAATAACATATAATAAGACTTACCAAATGCTAAAAGTAAAAATAATGATTTGGATATGTAATGGGATATTATACAAGTAAACAAACTTAAAAGTAATTAAAATGCATATAAATGGAAATTTAGTGGTAATAATAAATGTTATGCTTAATTAGTATATTAGGAAATGATTAATGACTAAATGGAATAAGTAAGCGGAACTTAAGAAAGTAGACAAATGAATTAAATATTATCTCTGTAAATTGGTTATAGAATTAAATATAAATTTGCAAAGAAATATTGAAATTGAATTTGTAACTTTTGAGATAATTATAGACTTAGATAAAGTCATATATAAGAAGTTGGACTTTTATAGAATGATTATAAACTAAAGTGGTGATTAATAAAATGTTTCAGAAATAAATTTGTTTTTAAACGAAATTGTGAAAAATAAATGTGAATGAAGTTGTAAAGAATCGTAAGTAAGGATATAAGAAATAATCCATTAAAGATGTGGATGCTAAAAATGGAGATACGAACATTATATTTCAAATATTTTGTGAAAATGTAAAGTAAAGTTCATAGTTTATAACTTTGATAAATTTTAGTTAAACAAGATGTTAAATGAATTGATATGAGAGATGCTAAACGTAAAATAAAACAACTGAAATATAACAGATTGAATTGAATGAAATGGAATGTAAATGAAATAGATTTGAATAAATTGCAAGTAAATTAATTAAATGTTGATAAAATTTGAATGTAATAAGAAATGAAGTGTAAAAAAATTAAATATTGACATTGGATAATGTAAATTCATATTGTTGTGAATTAATTGGATGAATACTAATAATTGAATAGTTTCTTTCGTTGTAAATCGTCGTTATAACTGTTTTATTGTATTTGATTGTTGTTTGTCGATCGTATATTAATGCTTATGTTATGGTTTGGATTTAAAATTCATGATATGTGATTCTATTTAACTCATATATGCTTTCATTATCTTCGTAAGTGACTAATATTCTAAATTAAGTTAAGATAGGTACATACGAAGACCGTCTGGACGTATACGTGGATTATATTTTGCTTTTGCTTGATTAACACGAGCGAACTCGCTCGTATTAATAATAATAAGGTACACATCTCGGATTACATGCCGCTTTTATATTTTTCCCTTCGGGATGCCTCATCATTGAGATGAGATGTATATTTGGTATATTGGATATCTATTTTTGTTATATATTGATTTGGAAAATTTTTTCAATCGAGCTACGCAAAGGAGACGCTGCCGAAATTTTTCGTAAATCTGGGAGTTAGAAAATTTTTGAAGTTTTAAAATTTTTATAACTTGTTTTCTTAAATAAATTGTAAATTCCGTAAGTCGATCGGAGTAGCATAGTTGAAACGTAGTAAAAGTTTTCTAATGGATTTTATGTTTTATAAGTTGATTTTTTTTAAATATATCAAATGTAAAATTCTTTACTTAGTTCCTTTTCGAGGTCGAAAAGTTTTAAGTGGGGTAGAATGTAACGACCCGTATTTTTAACTATTTTAAAATTATGGAATTTGATATAATTATTGAATAAAAATGGTTAAAAAATAATAATGATATGAATGTAAGTTATTGGATATGAACTTGAATAAAATTTTGAAATAAACAAATTTCGAAGATTTAAGTAATAACGAGTATTCAAATGAAATTCTATATATTGACTGGGTTCATAATCAATAACTGAAGTTGAATAATAATTGTGAATTGTTTAGATAGAAATAAAATGATGTTGATAACTAAAATTTATTTGGAACTTAATGATTTATTTATATTAATTTATAGGATAATTAAATTGTTTAAATTTAATATTGAAAATTATTTGAATAACTGGATTCTGAATATAATATGATTAAAAATGATATCGGAAGTTTTAAATTTTATTTAAACCACAATGTAGATTGTTAACATTTAAAATTGGATTTAAAAGTGAATAATTAGAAATTGGAAATTTCATATTATAATTAACGAGTAAAAATAGCCATTTTGGCAACAGTCTCGGATTTCATTGAAACCAGTTCCATTGGATCCATAATAGTGCATTTATTATCGGATTTCAAATTTCATAGCGTTTGGAGTTATTGTTTGGTCGTACAGGATAGAAACACGTTGAATTTAATATCCAAAATTAAATATAATAATTGGGTCCAAAAAGCTATCTTCTCCATACGATCGAATTAGGTCTTGAAACCTGTTCCACTGCGTTTGAATAGGGGTATAACATTACGAACGTCTGGCGGCACATCTCGATAGGGGTTTGAAATTTTAAGTTACTTAAATCGAGATATTTTGAAAATTTATTTAATATATTGTTCAAGTCAACCTTTCTTTTCAGCCGCTTATCTATCTGTTCCAACCCCCCTATGATGTGATCGTGCCTACTCACTCTTGCAAAAGCTCCCTCTTCTTCCCATTTAAATAACATAGCACGCAACAGTAAAGGAAAAAAATGAAGCAAAGTTTAAAAATTAATATCTCATTGAATACTTCATGAAAAATTCTGAAACAAGTTTTAAAAATCTTGTTTTTATGTGGGCTTTGATTTGGTATGGGTTCAGTAGTGTTCGATTGGGATTTGGTGATCCCATCAGTTGGGTGGAAGAACAGTTTGAAACTAGGGTTTCAATTTGATTTTGATCGAAGGCGTAATTCGTGGAATGGAGGGTAGAATTGTGATGAGGCAGGAGAATAACATCTTTGTGTAGAGAATGGTGAGGTCTGATCACTAGGGGAGGGGCGCGACAATGTACGGTAGCATTGGAGATGCGAGCAGGTCGTTGTCGAATTGGGGATGTGGAGTTGTGGCGGAGAGGTGCGATCAAACTAGGAGGAATGGCGCGATGTGTTGGTGAACTCGAGATGGTCGATGGTGGCCGGGAAGTCGCGTGCACGACCAGGCGAGTGTGGATTGTGTTATCTTTGTGTGCAGGCAAGAGAAAAGGAAAGGGGAGAAGAAGAAGGAGTGGGAGTTGGGCTTTGCGCCATAGGAAGAAAAAAAAGCATAAAGAAAAGGAAAAAAATGAAAAGAGGGGGAAAAAGGAAGCGGGCCGGATTTTTTTTGGGCTGGGTAAATTATTAAATTTAAATTTAGTAATTAAATTGTTAAATAAATTCAAATTCTTAGAAATATCATATCTCATTCGTTTGAGGTCCGATCGAGACGAGGTTGGTTGTGTTGCGTTCGTATCGACGAATACGACGCATAGGAATTGGATTGACTGAATTTAGAACTTGCTGAATTTTCAGTTAAATTCGAATGTGTTTGGATTTAATCGAAACCAGAACGCGAAAGCGGCAACTAGAATCAAGGTGAGCGTTTTTAATGCTCACTACGCACGATAATATTTTTATGTTCGTTAGAAATTGAATCGTAAAGTTATCTAATTTTATTGGCTGTTAATTAAAAATGAAATTGACATATGAATTGACTGTAAATATTAAAATTGACAGTTAAATTTGAAATTGGAAATTTATTGCCAGTAAATTACCTGATATTGATAACTATGAAATTGTTGTGAATTATTGACTTATTTGGATGTTGATTGTGATGGACGTTATTGGTTGACTCTTTGGATGATTTGGATGTTTGTTTATTTTGATAAATCTTGTTATCACCCTGAAATTTATTTACAGTATATAAAGCTGTAAATTGAATTATTTCGAATAAATTAAGAAATAGGTTGAAATGATATATACCTATGACATTTATTTTGGATTGAAATGATATTTGTCCATCCCTGAAATTAAATTGAAATAACTAATCACTTGGCATTGGATAGAAAATTATATACGAATATCGGATTGGATAAATTAAACGATTTTAAAAAATTTGATTTGAAATTTATTTAAGTGATTTGATTTTTAAGAAATAAAAATCGAATTTAAATGGAAGTGGAAATTGGAAGTGGTTTGAATTGGGAAATTTGGAATTGAATCAGTTGACTTTGAAACTATTTTCAATAAAATTATTTAAAATAAACTATATAAAACCTATCTTTTAAACAGTAAAATTATTTTGATTTTCCCAAATTATTTTGCTATATAAACCATTTTAATACTTAAACTATTTTATATTAAACTATTTTATATTAAACTATTTTATATTAAACTATTTTATATTAAACTATTTTATATTAAACTATTTTAACCATTTAAACTATTTTTTAACTATTTTAACCATTTAAACTATTTTTAACTATTTTAATTTTTTAAACTATTCAAACTATTTTTCAAAAATTCAAACAGGTCAAGGGTGGAGTGTTTATATTTAAATCTCAGATTTAAAAACTAATTGGGTTAAAATGAAGTCATAACCTAAATTGAAATTCAGAACAATTTTGGAATCAAAATCGAGATATTAATGCGAAAATGATTTTGAATTGAAATAGTATATTTTGAGTAAATATGATGATTTCGAAATGGATTTGATTTTGAAGCGAATATGATATTTTGATATCAAGTATGAACTGTTTTCGAAATGAAAAAGTACCAATCGGTGTGTAAAACGACGTTTGGTTGTTAAAGAGACTAAGGCCGGATATGGGGCATACTCTCTGTCGATACCGGAACCACTTTGACAATTGTGTACGTGGAGTGGTGATCTAGAATGAAGTGTTTGGATTTGGCATACGTTTGCTGGATATGAAGAAAGAGAACGATGATGGATTGGTTTGACATTTGTGTCAATTTGAAATGACTAAAACAGGAGCCGTACCGGTCAAGTGGTCTAGCTACCCCGAGCGGACGCACTTCTTCGTATTACCATCATTTACATTGTTATTGATTGGTGCGCACATTCGGATTATGGGAGCGTTGGATGCGGTGGGAAATCATGGCTATGATGCGTTACCACCAGCCAAGAAGGGAAACCTGGTAGCATCCTACTTTGGGCATTGCCTCACGTGCCTTGTCATACTTTTATCCCTATACGAGACCCATACGATTTTGGTTTAGTGTTGTCGTATCACGGCGCATCCCTGACTACCAACGTGCTACTAGTGGTGTCAAATGCAAACTGTACGACAATGCTTAAAAACGCATTAAGGGGGATCAATTAAAGCCTTAACGCTAAGAAAAATATTTATTTTATTGATTAGACATTATATATGTAGCGTATTCTACTACATATAAATATTTTGATAGATCCTTAAGAGATGGAAAATCCCATAACATCTCTTGAGTTATTGCACGCACGTTATACACTGGATAGGAGATGTGAAATCCCGTAAACATCTCTAACTCTATCACACTCATGTTATATTGATTATCGATTTGACTTACATAAGGATATTTTAGTCCTGAATCGAGTGTTTTTTCTTTTCATTATGCTTGGGTCAGCCCTGAGTTTTCAGCTTATTGAAGATTTATTCTGGAGGACGAAGACGAAGATTTGGTATATTATTACTATTATTATTCCTGCATCATGTTGTATGCTGCATTATTTATTTATTCCTGATTTATATATAACTCTGATAAATGTTTTATAAATTATAATCAAATGTATAATATAAACAGCTTCATGAACTGTTTATTTGATTATTATATTTTATCGTTCTGCTGTGAGATTCTGTGTTTGTTTTCTTCTTCTTTTCTTATTTTTCTTAATTAATTAATCCCATTGATTATCTATGTTCTAGATTGTTTAAGTCGGACATGTGTGGATTATTGTCTATTTAAACCTTTCAAAATGTGGGTCGTCACACTACAACCTTGAGGGTGCTCAGAAAATAATAGTCCCCATTAGTGGTAAATAATACATTATTAGTTATATCTCGTATATAACTCATAACCATACATTCATTGCTCCCAATCATCTTTATAACCTTGAGGATGCTCAATAAATCATAAAGTACATCAGATACTCATAACCCATCATTTTGTGATTAGCTAAGGAAATTATTTAATCCTTAAGGGTGCTTGATAAAATTACAAGATGTTCTTACTAATTTAGTGACCATATAAATATCACTGTTAATATTTTATGGCTTGAGGGTGCTCAACAATTATAAGTGTGTACATTATTCTATATATATTGAAAATGATAGAGAGCAACATTATTTTTTATTTGTAATCTATTATAACAATGAATATTATCATCTATAAAGAATAATGAATATTCACAGCATTCAACGACATCATTTATCATTACATATATTGTGTATATATATAATTATATACATACGTATTTATTTGTTATAACTATTTTAGGTTTTATTTTGATTTTAACATTTAAAATCATATCATTTTAATATATGTGCATTATATAAATCCTCTCACTTAATTATCTTATTTATTATTTAATGTTAAATCCTATACTAATGTATATATTATTATTAGTCAACAATTAATTAATATTACAAATTTATTGGAATCTTTTATGAGTTATAACATTTATGATTCATATTATAAAAAATTGTTTTGAGTTTATTTATTCATAAATTTTATCATGTTAAATTTAAAATAATTTAAAATTTATTTATTTATAACTTTATAAATTCACATTTAAACACTATTAATTTATTTCAGTTATAACCTTTATGAATATAAATTTCAAATAATTTTAATTTTTAGTTATAACCATTATAAGTCTTAATTTTAATTTAAAAAAATTCTGATGAATTTGTTTATATCTTTTATGAATACAATTTTAGAAACATTTTTTGAATGTATTCATAACCTTTGTGTTAGCGCCAAAATTGGTAACTAACACCCAAACACCATTGGAAGCACCAATTCACAGTTACATATAACAGATATAGTGTATGTAGAGAGTTTAAATATGAAGAATGATCAAAATTAAAAAGAAAGCAATAATAACAGAGGATTTATAGTAGTTCGGCTGACTCTGGCCTACGTCCACTCCAGAAATTTCTTTTTATTGATATCAGAATCAATTACAGTTACAATCCGGAGTTTTTAAAACAATAATGGCAGAGTAGCCGTAGTGGAGAAGATTAAGGGAAACAGAATCGAGATCTCTTTTCTGAAGCCCCGCCTGTTGTATTTATAGGCAAAATCCAAGTTACTGGGCTTTCTGAGTGATCCGGGCCCATCAAGACCATAACCGAACCCAAATCCATCATTACGACCGACCTTGAGTTCAGAATATGCCGACTTGATACAACACACCGATCCAATCTCCCATACACTGACCTGACCTCATGGCCGACCCGAAGCGTGGCCATCGCCGACCCGAAGCGTGGCTATCGTCGAACCGAAGTAATTCTTGCTTCCTCGAATGCCGACCCCATGCTGGAATCAGCATAGCCGACCCAGAGTTTTCACTACGCCGATCCGAAGCACGTCGACCTAATGCCCAAGCTCCTACACCAACCCCTTAACCTATTGCCAACCCCAACTCGAGACTTAGGCACCGACCTAAAGTTAAGGGCTCTATGACCTAAAATAGCCGATCCCATTTGTGACGCCCCACCTATAAACCCACGCTAACCAAGAACACTACGATGTAGTGCTGTCAATTAGCACGGAGAATAAGGCTGTGGAGGAGCGACCCTCCATGTAACTTCTTTGTGCGAGCACCAATATGTCAGATAGAACAGAATGCATATCTCTTAAAGAGGAAATCCGACATACCGATACAAACATAAAGCTATCACACGGTGGCTATATATAACCTTCGGAAACAAACATAGAAATAATCATAACATAAATCAGTCATAGACATCCATATCACAAAGGCGGAAGAAGATATGAATATATATATAACACATGAAAGTGTACATCAGAGCAATGGTCAGAAAGATCCATGATAATACAAAAGAATAGCAACACGTGCTATACAAAAGAATAAATACACAACATAGAGTCTATATCTCAAATGTGTACAACCAAAAACTACTAATCTAAGTAGTTAGCCAAAAGTCAGAATAATCCAGAAGAGAAGTCAAGCAGAAGCACCGGTAACATCTCGGTCTGACCCGAGTATTATTTATAAGAAAATAATAAACGGATCAGTCTAACTATAAATATCAGATGACATGATATAGAATAAGGGGTATGGCATAAACATATATAACCATGATGGCATACTACTATAAGTATGTAAATGATAATCAACAAGGGATTAATCAATGTCACAAGAATCTTCTCAAAGATCCAAACACATAAAAAGGTAATGACACACGAATTCACCAATACAGAAAAATTGATAAAGCATATCAATGAAAACCTATGAAAATTAGTGAAGCACTAAATCCAGAAATCAACACATGAAATCCAGAACAAATCCCAGAAATCAACACACGAAATCCAGAAATCACTAAAAGGGGGAAGTCCGAGCACACGGACGAAAAGCTATCTCATGGAAGCTACCCATTTAATTTTCCGAACACACGGATGGCCCGAAGGCCTTTGACACACGAACGACCCAAAGACCATGGGTTGCAGCCCATATATGTGAGTAGAAACATCACCCAAGCGGGGTCTAGTCTCCCTCGCAGACAAAGAGACATCGCTCAATCGCTAGTCTAAATCACAAAAATGATCGTCATGACCATATAGAAGTGTCAATTAAACTAAGCTAGTAAATATATGAGTTTAGCTTCATGTCCCATAACCACTAGCTTAACTTAAATATTTACGAACAAACTGTAGATCTCCACTAGGAAATTGTCACAAAAGGGTTCAATCGAACAAGTCCAAGAGCTAACTGACGAAGTGAACGCAAGCGTTTCATACCACTCATTTTACTAAGTCGTTTAAGTCGATTTCTCATCCGAGTGAAATAAAGGCTTGTATATACTAGTAGATTGGAAATCGGTTTGAGAAAACGAACTTTTGATATTTAAAATAGTGTTGAAATCGCTTTGATGAAAGAGTTTTGATATTTACTACTAGTATTGAAACCATCATATCTTTAAAGTGACAAGTCACAAAACGATTGTTGAAACAAATCGAATCACATCAATTCACGTTCAAAGACGTGAGTAAAGTCCAAAGAAATCAAATCCCAAAACCATCATAGTAGAAATTCCGTTGAATGTTTTTCAGATAAGATCCCCTACGAAGGGGGGTACGGGGTTCGACCTAAGAAATGAGGTCTAACGACCTAAAGAGTTCGCGACCTAAGGGATACGACCTAAGTGGCGCGACCTAGTGGGGCTTAGGTCGGAGACGACCTACGAGATAAACTAGGTCGACTTAGTAGTCGAGCGACCTAAGGTGAATGGTCCAACGACCTAACTCGAATGACCTAGAGGGTCGAACGACTTATCTGGAGGATAGGTCGGAGACGACCTAGTGGAAATGGTCGAGCGACTTACGAGCTACGACCTAAAGTGACGAGGGACGTTAGGTCGGAGACGACCTAACACTTGACTCGCGAGCGACTTATGAAAAAGAAGCGGCGAGCAACTTATGGTCCAGCGACCTAAGATGAAACGACCTAAGATCGAAAACAGGGTCACGCGACCTAACAGGAAACAAGGTCAGGCGACCTAAAGAAGTTCGCGACCTAAAGGTGCACGACCTAAGGTCTTACGACCTAAGGAAAAAGGTCTTACAACCTAACAGTACGGTGAGTGATTAAGCCAAACGACCTAAGACCTAAGCCTTAAACGACCCAAGGAGTTAACTCGCGAACGACCTAACTCTTTAACTAACGAACGACCTAAGCCTTTAACTCGTGAACGACCTAAGCCTTTAACTCGTGAACGACCTAAGCCTTTAACTCGTGAACGACCTAAGAAGGCGGTGACTTTTCAACACACGTGAGCTAGCAGCCTGGACGACTTAACCTGGGCAGAACGACCTAAGGGCTGGAACTCACCAAAAATGCTAAAAATTGGAGTTTTTCGCCAATTCAATCCAAACCAAATGCAAATGAGCATGCTAAAGTGATAGGGAACCATTCCCAACAGTCCAAGATAGTTCTAAGCAAGAGTGTGAGATAAAAATCTCACCTTTTCACTAAAATGGATGAAGATGGAGATTGAAAGCAAGGAGAAGCAATCTAAAGCTTGAATCCACTATCTTCTACTTGAATTTGATGTTGAATCTCGGATTTGCAATAGAATTTAAGTTTGGAGTTTTAATTTCCACTTCCCACCACCATTTTTGATGAAGCTTGAATGTTATTTGATGAAGTGATGAAGAGAAGAGGGGGTTGGGCTGAGTTAGTGTGTGTTCGGCCCCAAACCAAAGTCCTAAGCCAAAAAGTGACGAAAATTTCACTATCTCCAAACATATCGAAGTTTACACTCAATAAGATCGCAAACGTCATTTTGAACTTAATGGAAGTGGTCTCAAGTCCTAATTTGACCGTATGCAAAAAGTAGCTTTTCGGACTAACATCCGACTAACGATAAAATATTTAAAATATAAAATCGATAGATATGCGGGTTGTTACAGACTCCCCTCCTTAAATAAATTGCGTCCTCGCAATATATACGGTGGAAATAAAAAGTAACAACCATAAAAGCATATTAACACAAAAGAAATTGGAATTAAGAAGTTTACCTTAAAGAGCAGGAGAAAGTAATTCCGGATGTGTACGCTCGATGAATTCTCTAGTTTCCCAAGAGCAATCCTTAGGATTTGAGGACCATTGAACTTTAACAAGCGGAACATCTTTATTTCGAAGTCGTTTGATCTCCGAAGCAATAATTCGAATAGGATGCTGCTCATAAGTTAAATTAGGTGAAACTTCTATCTCTTCCACAACATCGGGCTCAAGAATGGAATCGGAATCCCGAAGGCACTTCCGTAATTGAGATACGTGGAACACGTCATGCATAGCAGAAAACTGAGCCGGTAATGAATGGCGATAAGCCAAGGAACCAATACGTTCAGTGATAGGAAATGGCCCAATATATCCAGGCGCTAACTTTCCCGATCGACTGAAACGTACAACACCCTTCATTGGTGAAACACGAATAAATACAAGATCACCAACAGAAAATTCTAATTTCCTTCTTTGGTTATCGGCATAGGATTTTTGTCTACTCTGGGCTCCTTTCATCCTATGTCGAATAAGTTCAATCTTTTCTGTGGAATCTCAAATAAAGTCTGGTCCTAAAACTAGTTTCTCACCGGCCTCAAGCCAACAAGAAGGAGATCGTCATGGCCTTCCATAGAGTGCCTCGAAAGGAGCCATACCAATACTAGATTGGAAGCTGTTATTATAGGAAAACTCAACAAGTGAAATATGATCTTCCCAACTTCCACCAAAGTCAAGAACACAAGCACAAAGAAGATCTTCAAGTGTTTGATTCACACACTCAGTTTGTCCATCGGACTGGGGGTGATAAGCGGTGCTAAAATTAAGCTTCGTTCCCAAAGCTTTTTGAAGACTCTTACAGAATCCACTAGTAAACAATGGATCACGATCACTAACAATGGAAGAAGGAACTCCATGCAGTTTAACAATTTCTTTAATAAAGAGCTTGGCCAGAAGAGGAACGGTTCGGTTCGACCGAACAAGAATAAAATGGGCAGATTTAGTAAGTCTATCAACAATCACCCATAAGCTATTATGACCCGAATGAGAACGGGGAAGGCCATCAATAAAATCCATGGAAATTTGATCCCACTTCCATACTGGAATTTCCAATGGTTGCAATAACCCACCGGGCCTTTGATGTTCAGCCTTAACAAGTTGGCAAGTCATGCAACACTTAACAAACTTAGCGATATCAGATTTCATTCCTTCCCAATAATAAAGTCGCTTCATATCAGCGTACATTTTACTGCTACCTGGATGAATGGAATACTTGGAACGATGAGAATCTTCTAGAATGTCTCTACGAAGATCACTAATATTTGGTACGATCAATCTACCAAATTTTCGAATGCCGCCACGAAAATCAATATCAAAGTCTTTCAAACCTTCAATATCGATTTTATCCCTAATATTCTGGCTAAGCAAAGCCAATTCAGGATCTAGCCTTTGAGCTTCAAGAATGCCGCATTAATAGAGAAGGATGAGCCTCAAGGCTACATAAAACAAGAGATGAACATAATTCGGAAACACGATCTCGAATTTCACAAGTGGATAAAAGTTCGAGATCGTTCCATTCAGATATCATCATGGAAACAACCGCTTGTTGTTTTCGACTAAGTGCGTCAGCAACTCGATTTCCCTTTCCAGGAGTATAAAGGATATCAAGATCATAAGAGGCAAGGAATTCGAGCCAACGCTGTTGACGCAAATTAAGTTCCTTTTGAGAGAATAAATATTTCAAAGACTTATGATCAGTATAAAGTATAAACTTTTCTCCCAAAAGATAATGTCGCCAAATTCGAAGGGCGAAAACGATAGCCGCGAGTTCTAAATCATGTGTGGCATATCTAGTCTCAGCCGGCTTCAATTGCCTATAAGCATAAGCAATAACACGTTCTTTTTGCATAAGAACGGCACCCAAACCAACGAGACTAGCATCGGTATAAACGACAAAGTCTTGATTCCCTTCGGGAATAATAAGAATAGGAGCATCAGAAAGGAGTTCTTTTAATTTCTGAAAAGAAGTTTCACATTTGTCCGACTAAATGTATTTAACACCTTTCTTTGTTAAGCCAGTAAGAGGAACGGAAATCTTAGAAAAGTCTTTTATAAAACGGCGGTAATAACCTGCCAATCCGAGAAAGCTACGGATTTCAGTTACGCTCTCCGGTCTCTTCCAATTTTGAACCGCTTCAATCTTTGAAGGATCCACTGATATTCCGGATTCGGAAATAATATGACCGAGAAACTTCACACTAGATTGCCAAAAATGGCATTTAGAAAATTTTGCTTTTAGTTGATTGCTCCTAAGAGTTTCCAATACAATTCGAAGATGCTTTTCGTGTTCCTCCTCGGTTTTAGAATACACAAGAATATCATCAATAAAGATGAGAACAAACCGATCGAGGAAATCTTTGAAAACTCTATTCATAAGGTCAACGAAATAAGCCGGAGCATTCGTTAAACCGAATGGCATAACTAGCCATTCATAAGATCCATAGCGTGTACGGAACGAAGTCAAAGGAATACTATACTCTGCAATACGAAGCTGATGGAAACCGGTAGCCAAGTCCAATTGTGAAAAGACTCTAGCACCACTAAGTTGATCAAACAGATCATCAATCCAAGGCAATGGATATTTATTCTTAATAGTAAGATCATTAAGCTTGCGGTAGTCGACGCAAAGCCTAAGTGTACCATCGGACTTACTTACGAAAATAGCTAAAGCTCCCCAAGGCGAGGAACTGGAGCGGATAAGTTGCTTCGTCTCCAACTCGAATAGTTGTTTGCGCATCTCTTCATTCTCCTTATTGGACATGCGATAAGGAGGACGGGTAATAGGTTGAGCTCCAGGTATAAGATTAATTTTGAACTCAATTCCTCGTTTAGGTGGTAATCCTAAAACGGGCTCAAAGATGTCGGAAAATTCGCGAACGACGCGAATAAGAGAAATGACGTCTTCCTCATCATCATTATCATTATCACGAGGATTTAAAGAATATAAAGATGCAACCAAAGCGGAATCCGAATCTTTAAGAATAATAGAAATTTGATTAACAGATTGCGGATGTTGGAGATAAATAGTCCGCTCAGGACATAGGATATGAGCTTCATAACGATTAAGCCAATCTATACCCAAAATCATACCAAAGCCTAAGTAACACATGACATGCAAATCGGCTAGGAAGGAAAAATCACACAAAATAATCTCGACATCTTTACAAAGCAGACTAAGAGTTGCAGATCCACCAACTGGATTCGCAATTCTTAAAGAAGTCATTAAAGCAACAACACTTAAAGAAAAAGTATCGACAAGTTCCTTTGATATAAAAGAATGGGATGCACCCGTATCAAAGAGAACTCTAATAGGTTGATCATGAAATAATATAATGCCATCAAGGATAGAATGAGACATACCTTGACCGCGAGATGTGCTACCAAGGGCTTGAACCACATTAAGCTTTCCCTCCTTATTGCCTTGACGTCTGGGGCATAAATGTATATAATGATCCGGGCTCTTACAATAGCGACAAGAACGGGGCTTTAAACACTTGTTCGCAAAATGGCCTCTAGCACCACAGTTATAGCATTTCCCATCACTAAGGGAAAAAGTCTTTGCAGCAGGAGCTGCTTGCTTATCCTTTTTGTTGGGATAAGGACCTTTGAACTTGTTAGGCCTCTTCTTGTTGTTGAAGTTTGGTTTGGAAGCCACCACTTCAACATCACTATCCTTATCAGCCTCTTCAAGACGAAGAGCAATATCAATTAGTTGATCGAAAGAAACTTCTAGTTTTAGAAGTAATGGCTTCTTGAGGTTCTTGTTTAAGCCATAAATGAATCTTTGGTTCTTCTTCAATGGAGTGTTGATGTATTCAACCCCATACTTAAACAATGACTCGAAAGACGCGACATAATCTGTCACAGAGGATGTACCTTGAACAAGGTCTATGAAACGACGAGCCAATGTCACTTTCTCTGCTTCTGGTATGAACTTTAATTCGAAGCGTTCCCGGAATTTCTCCCAGGTGAGATCCGCTTCATTAATCTCTGAAATAAGGAGTTCATACCAATCCAATGCTCTCCCTTGGAGCATACTGGAGGCCACCTGAACACGGTGAAGATCGACAAGATTCATGCGAGAAAAGATTCTATCGCATGTTCTTAACCAAGCCTGGACCTCGATAATAGTTTCGGAACCTTTGAATGGTTTCCCACCCAAGTTGGTATAATCGTTGCACAAACGTGCAAATCCAGACTTTGGATGAGTAGGTTCCTGATTAGGACCAGCTGCTTGAGCATTCTTCACTAAATCAAGAAGCTGTTGAGCAGTCATGAAAACTCCATCCTGGGGAGTAACAGTAGACGGTCCAGCTCTGGGACGACCTGGTCTAGACATTCTTCTCTTTAAGAAAGAGAGAATAAGAAAAAGGTTATTCACCAAATGAATATCAAGCAAATCTTGATAGATGAAACAAGGAATCATAAAGAAAACAGGATGAATCGGTTCGAAGATTCGAACTAAATCCCGAAACACAACTCCTAAGGTGGACTTAGGACGATGATCCTTGTTAAGTTATTCTACATTGTTCCGAAGTTTGGCTCCGATACCAAGCTGTGACGCCCCACCTCTAAACCCACGCTAACCAAGAACACTACGATGTAGTGCTGTCAATTAGCACGGAGAATAAGGCTGTGGAGGAGCGACCCTCCATGTAACTTCTTTGTGCGAGCACCAATATGTCAGATAGAACAGAATGCATATCTCTTAAAGAGGAAATCCGACATACCGATACAAACATAAAGCTATCACACGGTGGCTATATATAACCTTCGGAAACAAACATAGAAATAATCATAACATAAATCAGTCACAGACATCCATATCACAAAGGCGGAAGAAGATATGAATATATATATAACACATGAAAGTGTACATCAGAGCAATGGTCAGAAAGATCCATGATAATACAAAAGAATAGCAACACGTGCTATACAAAAGAATAAATACACAACATAGAGTCTATATCTCAAATGTGTACAACCAAAAAGTGACGAAAATTTCACTATCTCCAAACATATCGAAGTTTACACTCAAAAAGATCGCAAACATCATTTTGAACTCAATGGAAGTGGTCTCGAGTCCTAATTTGACCGTATGCAAAAAGTAGCTTTTCGGACTAACATCCGACTAACGATAAAATATTTAAATAAAATATTTAAAATCTAAAATCGATAGATATGCGGGTTGTTACACCATTCAAATAGCCGACCCCAAGACTCCAACATGCCGATTCCATTATAAGCTACCAACCCAAAGTGGAAGAGGTACCGACCTAGAGTAAACCAAAACATGTCGATCCCTCCATTCACGCCGACCTATGGATGCAGACCCGATCCATTCCCTTCCATGCCGATCCTACCTCCAAATACTTGCCGACCCCGAGCACTCCTCGATGCCGACCCGATCCATTCCCTTCCATGTCGATCCTACCTCTAAATACTCGCCGACCACGAGCACTCCTCGGTGCCGACTCGATCCATTCCCTTCCATGTCGATCCTACCTCCAAATACTCGCCGACGCCGAGCACTCCTCGATGCTGACCCGATCCATTCCCTTCCATGCCGATCACAAAACGAGATGCCGATCCAAGCCAATCACTCCATGGCCCGAAGCGTATTGGGTGCCGACCCAAAATCCTTACCGACCCTAGGCAAATATGCCGATCTGATTGAACCCAAAGTAGACCTCAATTTGACCCGAAGTAAACACCATGGAAACTCGAAGCAAGCCCAAGTGTGACTCGAAGTAAACTCCAAACATCCCAAATTACCTTAATTTTCCCCGAAACTCATATTTCGATATCCCTTGTCTTTTGCCCATCGACTACGCTGAATCTCAGCTTCATAATCATGTTTATCATTCGTGATTGATCATCTATCCATCCAGTTGACTCAGACCTATCGTATTCCAGCTTCGATAACCGAGCAATCGATTTAGTTAAATCCGCCTGTCTACGGCCTTGCCAAAAGGTGGGTTAACATTTGCTCCCCAAAACATGCCTTGCGGTAGGAAGGCGTGTTTTGAATAGCTTTTAATCCATCATCCAAAGTCCATGTGTTATCCATAGCCATACCATCCATTTCATAATCCAATCCATTTTATCCAAGTGCCATTGTCCTATCCTTATCCAAATCCACGACTGCTCCAAGTTGATATTCGATCCCTATACAGTAACCAAATCCTTATCCAATTCCAGATCCATCTGAACCCAATAACCGAGTTATAACCTATCCATATCCAATAACCAATAACCAAATCCATGACCTTTCCGGGTCGATATCCAAATCCGAGATCGCTTCAGATCATAGCCAATCCTCGACCATTCAAAACCAAAATCCAAATCTGTAACCTCTCTGGGTTCTTGCCAAGCGCACTCCACACTCGACGACCTGTGTTAAGTAATGTCGTGGTATTCCTGATTCAGTGTCCCTGAACGCTGAGTAATGCTATGGCTTAAGTCCTAAGCCGCATCCCGGTCGCTCCGGACCCTTGTCGAGCATAGTCCATGCTCGACGACCTGAAATAACAAGTGATAGACAATATAGAACCTAAGTCCTAGGCCGAATCCTGGTCACTCCGGACCCTTGCCGAGCATAATCCATACCCGATGACATTTTAGCCAAAAACCAGATAAAAAGTCTATCAAAATCCAATCCTAAATCCAGATCAAACCAGAAAACCAGAAATCCATATAAAAAACAAATCAAAACCCAAACCAAAAATCAAGTATCCAAACCAAAATCTAAACCAGAAAACCAACAAAACCAAGAGTTCAAACCAAACTCCAAAACCAAACCAGGAAAAGCAAATATCCAAATAAGAAAGAAAAGGCGGATTTCACAAACTAGAGCATCATGGTTTATCATCATCTCAAGGCATGCCTTGGGGCTATCTCTATCCCTGTACATGAGTAAGTGACTTAGCCATCTGCTCAGAGTTCGCTACTTATTCCATACCATCCCGATTAGTTGATGACCTGTGCCTTTAAGCCGGGCTCGCTCCAGTTTGTGGTGGGTGACGGCTGCTCCTGTTCCGTCATCGCTGTCCAATTCCTAGAAAAGCCAACACGATCCATGCCCCCAGTTCCATAGGGAGAGTAGTGCCCATCCATGAGAATGATTAGTTTCGATCCATTTTCCTTCGTTGGGGGCTTGCCCCCAATCATTCCAATCCATGCCCAAGCCAGCTAATTCCCGTTCCAAGTCCTAGGTTCCAACTTCCAACAATTCCAGCATCCATAGGTTGTTTCCGATCATCATTCCCATCCTGCCCCCAAGTCCGTGAGGAAATCCTGAAACCTGCCCTTCTGGACGGGCATCCATAAATGGTCTCCGGTCGTCACTTCCATCCTACCCGCGAGTTCACGGGGGAATCCCAGATCATCCTCTTCCAAACGTGCATCCAAGTTTTGATCCATGCCAAAATCAATAGCTTCATCCAGCATCCTACTTGCTTCCTTTCCTGGTTCTGATCCTGGATTTCCTCCTCCTTCTTTAGCAACCTATTGTTTCCATCTTGTCCTTGCCCTATGGCTCCTTGTTGATTGCTTAGCCATTGCTTCCCAAATCCTAGTTCCTAAGCTTTCAAATCCAAAATCCAAGCTTCAGAGTCCCTGAGTGCTAGCGTTCTCAGTGAAAACACCAAAATTTTAGTGCCAAAATTGGTCACTAACACCCAAACATCATTGAAAGCACCAATTCCCAATTACATATAACAGATAAAGTGTATGTAGAGAGTTTAAATATGAAGAACAATCAAAATTAAAAGAAAGCAGTAATTATAGAGGATTTATAGTGATTTGGCTGACTCTGGCCTACGTCCACTCCAGAAATTTCCTTTTTATTGATATCAGAATCAATTATAGTTACAATCTGGAGTTTTTAAAACAATAATGGCAGAGTAGCCTTAGTGGAGAAGATTAAGGGAAACATAATCGAGATCCCTTTTCTAAAGCCCCGCCTGTTGTATTTATAGGAAAAATCTGAGTTATTGGGCTTCCTGAGTGATCCGGGCCCATTAAGACCATAGCTGACCCCAAATCCATCATTACGACCAACCTTGAGTTCAGAATATGCCAACCTGATACAATACACCGATCCAATCTCCCATACACCGACCTGACTTCATGGCCGACCCGAAGCGTGACCATCGCCAACCAGAAGTTCTTGCTTCCTCCAATGCCGACCCCATGCTGGAATCACCATAGCCGACCCAGAGTCTTCACTACGCCGATCTGAAGCACACCGACCTGATGTCCAAGCTCCTACGCCGACCCCTTAACCTTTTGCCGACCACAACTCGAGACTTAGGCACCGACCTGAAGTTAAGGGCTCTATGACCTAAAATAGCCGATCCCATTCAAATAACCAATCCAAAGACTCCAACATGGCGATTCCTTCCAAGCTACCGACCCGAAGTGGAAGAGGTACCGACCCGGATTAAACCAAAACATGCCGATCCAACATGATGCTGATCCCTCCATTCACACCGACCTAGAGATTCCGACTTGATCCATTATCTTCCATGCCGATCCTACCGCCAAATACTTTCTGACCCCGAGCACTCCTCGATGCCGACCCGATCCATTCCCTTCCATGCCGATCCTACCTTCAAATACCCACCGACCCCGAGCACTCCTCGATGCCGACCCGATCCATTCCCTTCCATGCCGATCCCAGAATGAGATGCCAATCCAAGCCAATCACTCCATGGCCCGAAGCGTATTGGGTGCCGACCCAAAATCCTCACTGACCCAAGGCAAATATGCCGATCCGATTGAACCCAAAGTAGACCCCAATTTGACCCGAAGTAAACACAGTGAAAACTCGAAGCAAGCCCAAGTGCGACTCGAAGTAAACTCCAAACATCCCGAATCACCTCGATTTTTCTCGAAACTCATATTTCGAGGTCCCGTGTCTTTTGCCCATCGACTACGCCGAATCCCGGCTTCATAATCATGTTTATCATCCGTTATTAATCGTCTATCCATCCAGTCGACTCAAACCTATCGTATTCTAGCCTCGTAACCGAGCAATCGATTTAGTTAAATCCGCCTGTCTACGGCCTTACCAAAAGGCGGGTTAACACTTTGTAAATTCGAATTTGAATTTAAATCAATTTTTAACTCAAATTTTATACATTATTCATAATAACACATTGTGGGTTATGATCCCATTTTTGGTCAATCCCAAACTCCTTTGGGGTGACCCAACAAGACCCATCAAACGTGAGTTTTACCTATAGACTTTTGAATCACACATAATTTGCCAACTCCTTGACCTAGGACATGTAGAGGTAAGAGACAAAGCTTCATGATCGATCACACTACGAGAACCCCTTATCATCTATTTACTCTAAAACCATTGTTCGATAAAGAGCATTGGACAGTGGAGTAAAAGAGATAAATTTCAAAAGAGTTCCTTTCTTTAATTATGCATTAGATCTTTCATTTCTATAATCATGAATACTATTGTCAACATCAAATCATATTTAATGTTTTATTGGATGATATTGATTTGATTTTTAGTTTATTTTTTGTAATCATTATATTATTTTTATTATTATTATTTACAATCATATTATTTATTAAAATATGTTTAACTCGATAATTCATGATCAAATTTAATAACATTTATTCGAAGGTAAATAAAGTAATAAACTAATTTTATATATTATGATATATGCATATATATATAATTAAAATTTGAATGGTAAATACTAACAAAATAATTTTAATATAAAGTCAAGAAATAATTTCAAATTATGCGTTTATTAAATTAACGTTGTTAATGCTATCGCTCTACCTACAATAATCTCCATCCTTATTTGTTCATAGTTCATAGTTCGAAGATGAGTACTCAGAGTTTTACTACCACTACAACTATGCACATGCAGTCCCTCCACCAGCAGCATCAACTACTTAAATTTCAATTCAGTTCAATTACCATATAATCCCATTTTAGCTTCATCCACTCTAGTTTCTATGTTGTGATGATTGTACTACATGTTTCAGTTCACCTATTCGCATTTCAATTTCAGCCCTAGAGCAATTTCAGTACCACAGACATAGGTGATTGCTTCTGCCTCTTCACTTTCAGCCACTCTAGTTTTAGTTCCAATTCATATTTTAGGTCACTATATTAACTTTCAACCACTTCATTTTTGTAATATTGACCCGATTAATGCTTGTGCTGCAACAAGTGTTATTTCATTACCTTTATCCCTTGTTTGGCACAATAGTGGCTTTATCCATTCATCAACATACTGTTGGATTCATTAGTGCATCGATGCACTTATGTGTACTCTTTGGTTCATGATTTCAGTCGTGTCATTTTAGCTCCATTTATTATGGTATCTCATCTGCTCTTTTATTTCAGCATGCACTTCAACCATTTCAATAGCTCTTTATCCATGTATTTAGTAGCACTTATCTTTAGTTCAAGCAAGCATCTTTTGTTGCAATATTAGCTATATTTACTGCTAGATTTAATGTTTTTTGAGGTGATCAATGATATGAGGATCCACTTATATGTTTCACGATTGGGTAAGCTTGATATCCAACATATTTTTAAATGTATATCGTATGCTACCAGACTTGTTAGCCATTATCTTTATATAAAAATTAATAATATCAAGTGCTCTCCTAAATTTGAGGATCACTCTTTCATTAAAAAATAGATGTTGTTAATTTAAATAATTATGATTCGTCTTAATTCAAATATGAAATTCCAATCAAAGAAATAATGTATTAATATATTAATTTTAACTAATAGTGTAAATTCTTAAATATTCTAATACAAAATTAATATATGTATCAACATTTAAATATATAACAATGTAATATGTAAGTGTATGATATACGATTAAAGAATGTAAACATGTCAAAAAATTTAATGCGAACTTAACATCGCAAGTCGTACGTAAAACAGAGTTCGTAAGTTTATTAATATTTGAAGTTTTATGGGCTTAAATGTTTGCCGCTGTCCAAAAGTTTGCCTAATTTTCGACACCACTAAAAGCCTGCATTGACATCGCAACCACAATTGAACTCCTCATGTCGAGCTTTGTCCATCCATGCCTACCATGTCAAGCTCAGCCGTCATTTCAGAAACTCTATTTTTGCAATTGATTTTTTCGTTGCCCCTTTTAATTCATCCGAAACAATGCTAACCATTTTGATCATTAGTGGAATGATGGTAAGATAATGGAATGATGACTAGATGTTGCAACTGACGATGACGTGCATGGCGATGGTGGAGTGCACAGTGGGATGAACGTTCACGTATACGCTATAGTACTTTTTATAAAATAAGGAAAAGCAACAATTTTATAACAAATTGATTTTAAAAATAAAAACCATTTAAAAAATTTTAAAATTTTGATTTTTCTTAAAAATATTTGAAATTTTCCTCAATAATCTTGTAGATAGAACACGCCTTGAACTGTTACTTTTGCCTTTGAGAGACCTGTTCTCTAACTCAATGTGAAATTACAAAATCCACCATAAATATATCATTTATCATTTATGACACATAGAGAGAATGGTTTTCTATGTATGTAGAATGATACATCTAGATATATTTATAGTAGCACTTGTAGGCTATGTAAAATATCTTACTCAGATCCACTATTCATGATATGGACCATTATAAGTGAGATCTTATGTCACTTAATAAATTAAACCCATCTAATTAATTCATAACCAAATATATTTTGGCCTGTCTAATTTCAAAACAATTTTGAACATGTTGGCTACCAAAATAATCAAAGTATAGTTTAGACACTTAATATTCACGGTATTCTCAAGTCAAAAGACTAGTACACATTGTCGTATGAAATCTTATATTTTCCTTTTAACCTATAGAAACTCTCGGTGAGTCATTCTGTAATTGTTTCAAGCAACTACATGTATGTGAACCTTATGTGACCCAATGGCCATAAGTAATTCACCCTCCATCATGTGAAGAGCATTAAACATATTAGTCTCATGGATATATCAATTTTTCGTTCTCGATGCACCTTGACTAAGAACATTTAAGGAAAAGTATTCATTTTATCGATTAAATACTCATGATTATGAACACATTTATAACCACAACGATTAAATACTTTTCCTAAGGATTTTCTACTTGTATACATTTAGTATATCTAATACATCAATTATATCCTAATATAACTATATATACAATAGAAAATAAAACAAAAGCTTATTTTATTTCAAACAAGATTCGCTATAAGAGTTAAGTTAGATAATCAAATTACATAATTGCATCTAGGGCACACCATTAACTTTACCAACCATACCTCAACTTGCATCTTCACCTGCATCCAAAGTAAACACATTTCTACTATAGTGCTACCCTATACGATAAGACTATCATTGTAACGACCCGACTTCCTATGCCCAGAAAGTCGCATCATTATGAAGAAAGAAAGGGGTAGAAAATAGAAAAGAAGAGAAGAAAGAAAGAAAGAACAACAACGATCTCACAGCGGAACGAATAAATTATATTAATAACATAAACTATTACATAGTTTACAACAATTTACAGAGTTACACAGCATATACATCACTTACTAGACAGTTATAAACATCTGTCTAGACATTACAACTCAAATACAAGACAAGACACTATCACAGATATCAACACAGCGGAATACTATATCTACGAACGCCGAAGCCTCCTGCTCCATTGCTCCTCCAAAAATTCGTCAAAGCTAAACCTGAATCCCTTGGCTACTCGTAAAAATTTGAGTACCCAAGAGTTTATAAAACAGAAATAAACACTTGGGTCAGACATGGGTCTGGTGTGAGTAAACGGGTTAAAATTGTTTAACTTCAAAACCTTTTGAAAACAAAGGTTTCACGTAAGACTTCCCACACATAAACATGGAAAAGTTTTTACCTTACGCTAACCAAAACATTTGATAGGAAATTCAGTTATATTATAATAGGGTCTAGGGTTTTCAAGTAAAATACAGAAATAGCTGAAATGCTTACATCTCACATTCCAACATAGTTGGGCACAACTAATACGTACGGCACTTATTGGAGTTTGGATTCCATACAATGGCAGGGCTACTGGGGTACCGCCGTCACAGTACGTGGCCTAGATCACCGTACCGAGGAGTACGCCCGCTCCCCTGCAACACAAGGCCGGAACCATCCCTTACTGGATAATCCCGAACAAGACAATCCCGTAGTTGGCGCGACCAACCACACACTAAGCCGAATAAAAGAAAAGGGACCTCTAGACAGGGATCTATCTTGCTCTCAGTGGGTGCTACCCACGAAGCCTTGCTGCACCTCCCCTGTTTTAGCCATTCCCGGTTGATGAGGCTTGAGGTTACGATTACCTTTAATCAGAACATATCACTTAGAATGCTCATCGTCCGCCTGACGATGTGCTGAAAGCATTCAATCCATACAAGTTCGTTCCGGGTTCGAACGAAACCGAAGGCATTATCTCGTTACACTCGTTTTGGAATCACCCTCAGAGTTAACGACAATAACCCTTGCACTCTGAATCTTCATCTTCACTTGAGATTCACGACCTATCGTTAATTTGGATCGATGTGGTATTCGGGTCTCCAGACCTGGAAATCCGGTATACGGAAACCCGATCCCGGTCTCATCGAAATCCAAAACGTATCTTTTAAGGCCAAGTTGTTTAAAGGTTTAAACAATTTAACTTATCTATATTCATACAGATAAATAATTCACAATTCACAACTGATAATCACATTATCAATTAAACAGATGATTCATAACCAAATAGGTAATCCATATCAACATCACAATAGTTAATCTATATTATCATCATAATGTAACCAAGCATTCATATCACACAACATCTTATCTCATTTCTGAGATTACATCCATTCAAGACAATCAATGTCATCCATTCTTATATAAGCAATGATTTACTTAATCACAACATAATTAATTTAAAATGAATTAAATTAACTATCTCTATCTTTAATTAATTTAAAGTGAATTAAATTAATTACTTCATCTCTTAATTAATTTAAAATTAATTAAATTAATTACTTCATTATAAATCTTACTTATATAATCATTAATTAATTAATTACAAATAAATTAATTAATCTTCTCTAATTATCCATTTTAATTAATCACCTTGATTAATTATACTTTAATTACAATTAAGTAATTATCCTTAATTAATCTCACAAATTAATTATTCTTAATCAATACAGTAATTAACCTTTAATTACTTCATTAATTAATTAATTATAATCAGTTACTTTAATCCTTAATTAATTATAATTAATTAATTATCATTTGATTAATTAATCTTAATTAATCAACTCTTAATTACATCATTAATTAATTATAAACTAATGATTTCTAATTACATCTTTAATTATTCTATTAATTACATTAAGTAATTATTCTTAATTAAACCATAATTATTAATCACCTTAATAACAGTTAATTAATCCTAAATTAACTTTAATTTTAGATTAATAACTTCTTAATTATTAATTAAGAAAACTTAATTATTACTTAATAAAACTTTATTAAGTACTTCTTAATTACTAGTTTAATTAACCCTTAATCATTTCATTAATCCTTATCAAAAATTAATTAAATTAATTAAACTTAAATTTCTTAATTAACTTAATTAATTTCAACTCTTAAAAACCCTAATTATCCTTGAGATTTTATATTATCATTAAAACATTTAATCTTAGTAATTAAATTACTTAATTAAAATCATTAATTAAGTTTTAACATCAATAATCATCAATTACTTATCTCTAATTATTAATCATCAATTAATTTAATAAATCACTCTTTATTTATCTCATATACTATCAAACTTTAATTAAGTTTTAAAATGAAACCTTTCCTTATTAATTAACCTTATTTTCAAATTAAGTTTGAAAACAACTTAAAATTTAACTTAATATTATTTAAGTTAACAACTATACAAATTAAATCTAGTCAAAACATTTATTTCAAAGGAAAGAATTTTCAAAACAATTGTTTTAACTTGATTATTTTAAATTTAAATCCTATCTTTATTTAAATTTAAAAACTGACTTAAACATCTTACTTTGGGTTTTAACCCATGTGTATTTGAATCTAAACCAATATATCAGCAACTTATATTTAAAACAGAGATTAAATTTTAGATTTTAAAACTGTTTTGAATTTAAAGAAAATTAAACTGCTAACAGTTTTTCACTCAGCTCACAAACGACACGAAGAAAAACCCGAGCCAGCTCCTAATCTACTCGAGACCTCCCCGAAAATTTTAAAAACTTGTTTGTTAAATTTTTAAACTGTTAAAAACTTTAACAGTTTCTCTTCTTCTCTCACGTATCACCCTGGAAACGACTTCGAGCAAAAAGCCTTCCTTCCCCGATAACCCTTCGAGAAAACCCACGAATTCACCTGAAACAAACACGAGTAACCCATCTTCCCAAAACAGCTGACACCCATGTCCTCCGTGCACATGCACCCCGTGACCAACCACCTCTGACCATCCATGGCACCCTCAACCAATCGACCATCGATGCAGCAGCTAACCCCAATTATCGATTCACACATTCCAGCCTTCGATCGAAATCGAGCAATGCAGATGGAAACGAGAAATCAACATCGCCAGAAAACACCTCGAAACCATGACGCCGTTCACCAGAACCCACTGCGATTCCGGCCACATCTCCGCGCATCATCCACGCAACTACCTACCAAAATTCATGCGACTCGATGCTTTAGAAACGACACAGCAACCCAATTACAGACCTCGATCAAACTTAGGTTTAAATCCTTCTCCGACCCAACGCCGCCGCCACGGTGGGTACATAAATCACCTGACATTTTTGCCGAGACCACCAAGCTTCACTCTTCCTCCAGCAAAGTTCCTGACCACCCCGAGCCCAAACATCACCAGAAATCGCTCAAAGACCATTTTCTGGTCATCCTCGAAATACACTCTCGATTCCAATCTAAAATTTTTGATTCATCTTTTAAAATTCATGATTTTAGATAACAAAACAAATTATAAACTTGAAATCATGAATTATTTAAGTCGAGGATTTGATAAGTTTACAATTTCCACTGTCTTTCTAAATTTCCAACTAGTTTCCAACTTATCATGCTTAAATATATTTTTAATACTTAGATTATGTAAAATCAAACATATTTTATTTAAATTTCACAACCTAAAGGAGAATGTTTGAAGAGAACCTGATCTTAGATCAAGATTTAGCCTGTTAGTTATAAAACAGAGATATGCACAGGATTACAAACATGCACCTTCAACACACACACACATATATATATTAGGTATGGAATTTTGGTAACTAAGTTATCACAACAATCTGGAAACAGAGGCATATATACATAGTTCAACACATACAACAGTATACATCCATATCGATAACATGCACAGTTACTTCATTCACAAATCATATGAAAGCAAATTTAAACTCATTTTAGCTTTTGCAAAGAAGGTTTACTCACCTTTCCAAGAGGTAGAGGAATTTAAAACAGTTTTGAACAGGCTTGAAAACTGGAATGTTGATCTTTGAAAAACTGGAAACTTTTGAAATTTCATCTGCTTGTTTTGAAAACTTGAAACTTGCTTTGATTTACTTGCATGCACTTGGAATGGATTACAGACTTGAAGAACAATTGTTACAGGGCTTTTGAACTTAAGAATTAAGCCAGGCTTTTGGTAGATTACAGGTTTTTGAATATTCCAGGTTTAAGAAATAATGGTTTCAGGTCTTTGAATTTGAGAATCAAGCTTTTGCAGATGAATTCAGTTTTAATATTCTTGGTTTAAGAGAATCTTTCCAGTTTTGGGTTGGAGATGATTTCAGATTACAGGTTTTGAACTGGAAATGATTTCAGTTTTGATTTTGAGAATATTTCAGTTTGGTTTGAGGATGATTACGGTTTGATATGTTTTCTGGTTTTTAGTTTTGGTCTTTGAAGAAAAATGAGATTAGAAAAGAAAAGAGAATGGAAAGATAGAAATTTATATAGTTAATTTAGATTTAATAAAAATTTAAAGAAAATAGAACAAATGGTTGACACTTGTCACATACATTGTTTAATTACCTTACACATATTACTAACATGACTTAATTTATTAACACTTGTTATTATATAATTTCATATTATTTTTAAAAAGAGTTTAAAAGACTTTTATATTAATTTCCTAAATAGATAAATACATATCTTATTAAATAAATACTTTTCTATAATATACATAAATAAAATCTTTAAAAGAAAATAAAATAAAACTCATTTATTTTAATAAAATCATATACAATATATTTAATTCATTTTTAAGTGTAAACATATCTTTTGTATTTATTTACTATTAAATAAATACTTTCTAAATTTATATACAAAATCTCTTTAAGGAAGCCAAAAATAAAACAAAAGTCTTGTTCATATATTCTTATACCCAGATATATTAAAATAATTATCTTTTAAAGATTCAAATTTAAATCCAGATTTGAATCCAAATTTTACTTTAAAAATCCTATTAAAAAATCAACTCAATATTTATATTTTTAAATAAAAACATTATTAAGTTTGAAATTAACTATTTCATTTAAAAACAACTCAAGACAATATATATATATATTTAAACAATACTTATTAATTTTAGAAATGATAAATCTATTAAAAATCAAATTTATAAAATAACATAATTTAAACAATTATTCTTATTACAAATCAATCTATACCATAATTAAAACATCTTATTATTATATTATTTGGTTATTTATATTAATATTATCAATTTAAATAATTTAAATTTAGAGATTATCACATTTTAAATTCCTCGAAATCCCGGGATATCACATTCCTTCCCCCTTAAAAGAATTTCGTCCTCGAAATTTAAAACAAAAGATAATCCAAATTTTTATTTTATTTCAACCAATTTTAAGACAATTCAAGCATACTTATCAGCCATACACTATCAAACAAACAACCATTCATCCAAACAAACAATTTTATCTAAACAAACAATTTTATCCGAACAAACAACTCTAGCTATCCGGACATAGATCCGGATAAACTACCTAAAATTATCCCGAGTTTCCCCGATACAGATACTGGGTTACTCGCTCTATTAAATCCAAACTGGTAATTCAATACCGAAGCCAAAACACATATCCTCACAAAAACTCAGAAAGATCCAATATACTCGGAGCTATCTTCCTAGTCTTACCCAAACTCAATTGCTTCCTTTACCGAAGAAATAACAACGAAGTCTCCAACTTCGAATTCCAAAATTCTCCATCTCTAATCCACAGAACTCTTCTGATGATTCTTCATCCTTCCTGATCAGCTCAACCATCACTGATGCTTCTCGAAATAAATCGGACCACAAACAATCCAACAAACGGATCCTCTCAAGATCTACGGAAATCCAGAACTCAAACTCTACTCCTCAATCATTAGTAGATTCCAAATACTTCTTTTATCAAGACAAAACAGATTCTCTCACCGATCTGACCTTCAAATCTTGAAAAGCTTCCTGTAGGAACCCTTTAATCCAAACACTGCAACTTCCCCTGTTTCTACTCTAGAACAACTACTACCAAGCTTTCGCTGCTCAACTCTGATCTAGATGTCGTCTATGAATCTCGAACACAAACTAGATCAACACTTCCCATAAAATCTCTGACAACTCTATAACTCCTATTTCTTCTAGAGATGCCTCAAACTCAAGCAAAAGATTTCCCAAGAGAATACTCAAACTATCGCAAGTCACTTTTGCGATTCTATCCAGTCCAATATCCAAAAATACTGTTCTTTCTTAATCCTTCAGAACAGCCTATGCTTGACCAAGACCAATCCATTTGAAAAATGAATCTACTCTGCAGCTTCTGAACTCCACTCTAAGAAAACTGTTAAGCCAAAAGATCTTTCAGCAGGAACACAGAACACTCGAGCTGCACCGCTAACACGGATGACAAAGACTCCTTATCCAAAGCTTCTAGAGAACCCGGACCTCAGACCAAACACAAACACCATGCTGAACTCAACCACAACACCGAAGCAGACACACTTCATTAACTTGTTCCAAAGAAAACATCTTTGGGAACATCCATATTCACTGCGTCTCATCACACAGCTACAATTTCCTGAGATACCATCACTCGCTTCTGCCTAACCGACAGATCCAACTCTACTCATCCAACTTCAAAGATAAACTCCGAACCATAACAGGTTTCCTTCAGAGATTGTGAAATCCTTACACAACTGCAAAGTTCACTTGAGACGGTATTAGGTTTACAGTCTCGACAAATACACTTCCAACCTCAACATTCAAACTCCAACTATTGGTAATTGTGTTACACACACTACCACCTTATCTACCTTTATAACTTATATTGGAAAACCCGAACAGGTAACCCAATAAATAGGTAGAAATACATAAATATATTTAAATGATACTTTTTATATAGAAATTATTTCTGGGTAAAATTATTTCATTTACCTCTTTAAAACAATATTGTGTCCGTTGGCCTGGTCTAAGTGTTTAGAGATCCCTATCAATAACGTTAGCTACTCGTATTGACCAGAATCCATATACCACTCAACCGATCAATTAACACAATATAAAACCATTTTATATAACTAACAAATACGCGCTCTCGTATATATATATACACAGACTCAAATAGGTTGTTACAGATCCTATCTCTAATGAACAATCCTTCCGAACCTAGGTATTCACTCAACCTAGTGTTCTGATATTCACTTAACCAAAAGCTTAGGCATTCGCTCAACCTATGCTCTGATACCAATTGTAACGACCCGACTTCCTATGCCCAGAAAGTCGCATCATTATGAAGAAAGAAAGGGGTAGAAAATAGAAAAGAAGAGAAGAAAGAAAGAAAGAACAACAACGATCTCACAGCGGAACGAATAAATTATATTAATAACATAAACTATTACATAGTTTACAACAATTTACAGAGTTACACAGCATATACATCACTTACTAGACAGTTATAAACATCTGTCTAGACATTACAACTCAAATACAAGACAAGACACTATCACAGATATCAACACAGCGGAATACTATATCTACGAACGTCGAAGCCTCCTGCTCCATTGCTCCTCCAAAAATTCGTCAAAGCTAAACCTGAATCCCTTGGCTACTCGTAAAAATTTGAGTACCCAAGAGTTTATAAAACAGAAATAAACACTTGGGTCAGACATGGGTCTGGTGTGAGTAAACGGGTTAAAATTGTTTAACTTCAAAACCTTTTGAAAACAAAGGTATCACGTAAGACTTCCCACACATAAACATGGAAAAGTTTTTACCTTACGCTAACCAAAACATTTGATAGGAAATTCAGTTATATTATAATAGGGTCTAGGGTTTTCAAGTAAAATACAGAAATAGCTGAAATGCTTACATCTCACATTCCAACATAGTTGGGCACAACTAATACGTACGGCACTTATTGGAGTTTGGATTCCATACAATGGCAGGGCTACTGGGGTACCGCCGTCACAGTACGTGGCCTAGATCACCGTACCGAGGAGTACGCCCGCTCCCCTGCAACACAAGGCCGGAACCATCCCTTACTGGATAATCCCGAACAAGACAATCCCGTAGTTGGCGCGACCAACCACACACTAAGCCGAATAAAAGAAAAGGGACCTCTAGACAGGGATCTATCTTGCTCTCAGTGGGTGCTACCCACGAAGCCTTGCTGCACCTCCCCTGTTTTAGCCATTCCCGGTTGATGAGGCTTGAGGTTACGATTACCTTTAATCAGAACATATCACTTAGAATGCTCATCGTCCGCCTGACGATGTGCTGAAAGCATTCAATCCATACAAGTTCGTTCCGGGTTCGAACGAAACCGAAGGCATTATCTCGTTACACTCGTTTTGGAATCACCCTTCAGAGTTAACGACAATAACCCTTGCACTCTGAATCTTCATCTTCACTTGAGATTCACGACCTATCGTTAATTTGGATCGATGTGGTATTCGGGTCTCCAGACCTGGAAATCCGGTATACGGAAACCCGATCCCGGTCTCATCGAAATCCAAAACGTATCTTTTAAGGCCAAGTTGTTTAAAGGTTTAAACAATTTAACTTATCTATATTCATACAGATAAATAATTCACAATTCACAACTGATAATCACATTATCAATTAAACAGATGATTCATAACCAAATAGGTAATCCATATCAACATCACAATAGTTAATCTATATTATCATCATAATGTAACCAAGCATTCATATCACACAACATCTTATCTCATTTCTGAGATTACATCCATTCAAGACAATCAATGTCATCCATTCTTATATAAGCAATGATTTACTTAATCACAACATAATTAATTTAAAATGAATTAAATTAACTATCTCTATCTTTAATTAATTTAAAGTGAATTAAATTAATTACTTCATCTCTTAATTAATTTAAAATTAATTAAATTAATTACTTCATTATAAATCTTACTTATATAATCATTAATTAATTACAAATAAATTAATTAATCTTCTCTAATTATCCATTTTAATTAATCACCTTGATTAATTATACTTTAATTACAATTAAGTAATTATCCTTAATTAATCTCACAAATTAATTATTCTTAATCAATACAGTAATTAACCTTTAATTACTTCATTAATTAATTAATTATAATCAGTTACTTTAATCCTTAATTAATTATAATTAATTAATTATCATTTGATTAATTAATCTTAATTAATCAACTCTTAATTACATCATTAATTAATTATAAACTAATGATTTCTAATTACATCTTTAATTATTCTATTAATTACATTAAGTAATTATTCTTAATTAAACCATAATTATTAATCACCTTAATAACAGTTAATTAATCCTAAATTAACTTTAATTTTAGATTAATAACTTCTTAATTATTAATTAAGAAAACTTAATTATTACTTAATAAAACTTTATTAAGTACTTCTTAATTACTAGTTTAATTAACCCTTAATCATTTCATTAATCCTTATCAAAAATTAATTAAATTAATTAAACTTAAATTTCTTAATTAACTTAATTAATTTCAACTCTTAAAAATCCTAATTATCCTTGAGATTTTATATTATCATTAAAACATTTAATCTTAGTAATTAAATTACTTAATTAAAATCATTAATTAAGTTTTAACATCAATAATCATCAATTACTTATCTCTAATTATTAATCATCAATTAATTTAATAAATCACTCTTTATTTATCTCATATACTATCAAACTTTAATTAAGTTTTAAAATGAAACCTTTCCTTATTAATTAACCTTATTTTCAAATTAAGTTTGAAAACAACTTAAAATTTAACTTAATATTATTTAAGTTAACAACTATACAAATTAAATCTAGTCAAAACATTTATTTCAAAGGAAAGAATTTTCAAAACAATTGTTTTAACTTGATTATTTTAAATTTAAATCCTATCTTTATTTAAATTTAAAAACTGACTTAAACATCTTACTTTGGGTTTTAACCCATGTGTATTTGAATCTAAACCAATATATCAGCAACTTATATTTAAAATAGAGATTAAATTTTAGATTTTAAAACTGTTTTGAATTTAAAGAAAATTAAACTGCTAACAGTTTTTCACTCAGCTCACAAACGACACGAAGAAAAACCCGAGCCAGCTCCTAATCTACTCGAGACCTCCCCGAAAATTTTAAAAACTTGTTTGTTAAATTTTTAAACTGTTAAAAACTTTAACAGTTTCTCTTCTTCTCTCACGTATCACCCTGGAAACGACTTCGAGCAAAAAGCCTTCCTTCCCCGATAACCCTTCGAGAAAACCCACGAATTCACCTGAAACAAACACGAGTAACCCATCTTCCCAAAACAGCTGACACCCATGTCCTCCGTGCACATGCACCCCGTGACCAACCACCTCTGACCATCCATGGCACCCTCAACCAATCGACCATCGATGCAGCAGCTAACCCCAATTATCGATTCACACATTCCAGCCTTCGATCGAAATCGAGCAATGCAGATGGAAACGAGAAATCAACATCGCCAGAAAACACCTCGAAACCATGACGCCGTTCACCAGAACCCACTGCGATTCCGGCCACATCTCCGCGCATCATCCACGCAACTACCTACCAAAATTCATGCGACTCGATGCTTTAGAAACGACACAGCAACCCAATTACAGACCTCGATCAAACTTAGGTTTAAATCCTTCTCCGACCCAACGCCGCCGCCACGGTGGGTACATAAATCACCTGACATTTTTGCCGAGACCACCAAGCTTCACTCTTCCTCCAGCAAAGTTCCTGACCACCCCGAGCCCAAACATCACCAGAAATCGCTCAAAGACCATTTTCTGGTCATCCTCGAAATACACTCTCGATTCCAATCTAAAATTTTTGATTCATCTTTTAAAATTCATGATTTTAGATAACAAAACAAATTATAAACTTGAAATCATGAATTATTTAAGTCGAGGATTTGATAAGTTTACAATTTCCACTGTCTTTCTAAATTTCCAACTAGTTTCCAACTTATCATGCTTAAATATATTTTTAATACTTAGATTATGTAAAATCAAACATATTTTATTTAAATTTCACAACCTAAAGGAGAATGTTTGAAGAGAACCTGATCTTAGATCAAGATTTAGCCTGTTAGTTATAAAACAGAGATATGCACAGGATTACAGACATGCACCTTCAACACACACACACATATATATATTAGGTATGGAATTTGGTAACTAAGTTATCACAACAATCTGGAAACAGAGGCATATATACATAGTTCAACACATACAACAGTATACATCCATATCGATAACATGCACAGTTACTTCATTCACAAATCATATGAAAGCAAATTTAAACTCATTTTAGCTTTTGCAAAGAAGGTTTACTCACCTTTCCAAGAGGCAGAGGAATTTAAAACAGTTTTGAACAGGCTTGAAAACTGGAATGTTGATCTTTGAAAAACTGGAAACTTTTGAAATTTCATCTGCTTGTTTTGAAAACTTGAAACTTGCTTTGATTTACTTGCATGCACTTGGAATGGATTACAGACTTGAAGAACAATTGTTACAGGGCTTTTGAACTTAAGAATTAAGCCAGGCTTTTGGTAGATTACAGGTTTTTGAATATTCCAGGTTTAAGAAATAATGGTTTCAGGTCTTTGAATTTGAGAATCAAGCTTTTGCAGATGAATTCAGTTTTGAGATTCTTGGTTTAAGAGAATCTTTCCAGTTTTGGGTTGGAGATGATTTCAGATTACAGGTTTTGAACTGGAAATGATTTCAGTTTTGATTTTGAGAATATTTCAGTTTGGTTTGAGGATGATTACGGTTTGATATGTTTTCTGGTTTTTAGTTTTGGTCTTTGAAGAAAAATGAGATTAGAAAAGAAAAGAGAATGGAAAGATAGAAATTTATATAGTTAATTTAGATTTAATAAAAATTTAAAGAAAATAGAACAAATGGTTGACACTTGTCACATACATTGTTTAATTACCTTACACATATTACTAACATGACTTAATTTATTAACACTTGTTATTATATAATTTCATATTATTTTTAAAAAGAGTTTAAAAGACTTTTATATTAATTTCCTAAATAGATAAATACATATCTTATTAAATAAATACTTTTCTATAATATACATAAATGAAATCTTTAAAAGAAAATAAAATAAAACTCATTTATTTTAATAAAATCATATACAATATATTTAATTCATTTTTAAGTGTAAACATATCTTTTGTATTTATTTACTATTAAATAAATACTTTCTAAATTTATATACAAAATCTCTTTAAGGAAGCCAAAAATAAAACAAAAGTCTTGTTCATATATTCTTATACCCAGATATATTAAAATAATTATCTTTTAAAGATTCAAATTTAAATCCAGATTTGAATCCAAATTTTACTTTAAAAATCCTATTAAAAAATCAACTCAATATTTATATTTTTAAATAAAAACATTATTAAGTTTGAAATTAACTATTTCATTTAAAAACAACTCAAGACAATATATATATATTTAAACAATACTTATTAATTTTAGAAATGATAAATCTATTAAAAATCAAATTTATAAAATAACATAATTTAAACAATTATTCTTATTACAAATCAATCTATACCATAATTAAAACATCTTATTATTATATTATTTGGTTATTTATATTAATATTATCAATTTAAATAATTTAAATTTAGAGATTATCACATTTTAAATTCCTCGAAATCCCGGGATATCACAATCATATACTGATCATGACACCGATCGTGACTTAACCATTACATACTAGGCTAGTGGGCCATAGGTCTTTCGGTAAGGCCAAAACCTACCATTCATGGTCACTAATGTAAGACTAATAGTACGATGCCTTAATGCATCATCCACCACCAATAATCCTGTCGAACATGAATAAATATATATGTGCCCAACCGTTACCATTTGCCTACCATAAGAACTAGAAATGTTACCCAAGGTAAGTAACCATTATTATAACGTAACCCGATGTCCATTGCCTTTGTTATAGGTTTTTCCAAGGCCCATAACTCTTGCTATTGTCGGATCAGGTGCATTGGCAACGGGGAAAAGGTGGTGAATTTCAATGCGATTTCTTTTTATTAAATTGCGTAAGATCTTATTTTGCATTTATGTGAATAATATTTTGTTTATACTAAATCAAATTTAGTATTAATTAATAATAGTGTTTAAAGAGTATTTTAATTTATTTAGATTATTAAAGTATTTGTTTGTTTATTGAAACTAATAATATTGTTTTATTATTATTATTAAATTAATCTATTAGTTTTATATATAAATGTTAAGATGTTCATATTCAAGATATGAACATTGTAACAATATAAAACATATAGACTAGCCTAGAGATTCATATGGAAAATTGGCAGTTGTGCCCTACGACCAATAAAATGTAAATGCGGTTATATAATATCCACATAATGTCGCAAAGGTAATCATATAATATTTATATTTATACGAATGTAACTTTTTTAGCCGATTAATTTTTTACAAATAATGTTTATATTTAATATATATGTATATATCATTTATAACTTTATATATATATATTACAAAATATAATTTATTTTACTATAAAGTATTTGCACTAAAATATATATGTTATATATATATATATTAAAATTATTTTTAGTTCTAAATATTGAATTATTTAATTCAAAGTTTAAATATTTATCCTTTTCAAAATTAACACAAAAATTATATTTTTTATTGTAGCCGCCAACAACATAGTGTAAATTTTTTAAAATAAATTTAACTTGGTCGAATCTAGATATTCTCTTAAAAATTCAAAATATGATTTTAAATTAATTTTTAATTTGTAATAAATAAATAAATTGTTTTTTGCAGAGATCCAAAGATAAGAATTTTTTAACTAAATGCCTAAATGGATATTTTACATTATGCATATATGTATATAATAATCTTTTTATAAAACCTGAAATAGTAAGAATAAAAAATTATTTTAAACCAAAAACATAATATTATAAAAATGATATTATTAAATAAATATTTGTATGTATATATATATATGTGTGTGAGTATAATAAATATATTTAAGACTTTTCGAATCTAAAATATTTTTATTATTTATTGAAAACCAAATTTAATATATATACACATATATAATCTATATACAAAAACACACGTATATAAGTTAATAGAAAACTAATTGTTAAATAAATAAATATACACACGTGCGCACAAAATGATTTTTTTATAAATAAATATGTAGCCAAAATATATAGGTGAACAAGGTGAGAGCATATATATATATATATATTGAAAAGAATATATACATACATACATATATATATATATATATCTGCGTGTGTGTGCGTGCGCGTGTGTCAATAGAAAACTAATTTAGAAGTGATAACATTTACCATCGATGTCCTGTCTAGAGTCTTACATGTTGTTTGCCAAGATTTCCACTTGGAGATCAATCATGATCTCCTCCTTTACTTTCGTTTGCGACACTGAAATGAAGGCTTCATCAATGGTTAGAGTAGGCACCTTGAGGGATGTCAAAAGTGTCGTGAAAATAGTGCGGCGGGAAGACTTTTTATAGCCAAAGGTTAGCACCTTTTTCTCCTCCCTTTTCTCTTGCTTTTAAAAATATGTCTAGTCTCCCCTATTCAAAAAATATAGTCTGCACTATGGTTGACCTAGCATAGTCAATGAGGCGTTGACTTTAATTTGAATCAATGTTTAATTATTTAATTGCTAGTTCCTTAATCGATTGAACCATCATATAACATTATACATCGTTATGTTTGATTTTAAGCTTTAAATAAATTATTAAAGTTGCCACAAAGTATTAATACAACATTTGTATTAGTTTATAACATTATAATTAATTTTACCATTGGTCGAACTCAGAAATAATTAAGAATGTTGTTGTTTCTATAAACAATTCTTTAATATTTCGTAAATACTCGAGAACACTCATAGTTACCATTTAATGATTTTATCTTAGATTTGATATCCACCTAGTACACCAAGAGTATAAAAAATATCTTATATACCACAAAACATAACATAAATAATGATCCCTATTATCGATGCACAAGGATCTACATCATATGTTCCATATAGAACATTTTATTACGAGATTAGGACAATCCTAACACCCTATTATACCAACCCTCTACCAAATCTTTCATCGAGAATTAAACGACCATACGTTAACTAATTTTAGCATAATTACATTATTAATAATCAGTAGTACGTTGTTTACTAATAGTATTAGAAATGATTTAGTACATTTGATTTTTTTTCTAACAAATACACGCTTCCTCTAGATTTTGACCAAAAATCAAACAATATGATATCTCTGTCAAATGCTAACTAAACTTTGATGCTTGTTAGACGCCATTGTTGTATTCGCTCTTGGATCGTATTCAATAACATACAAACTTTATTATCGCTCCCACCAACTTCAAGATATTTTCGTTGTCAAGTGCAAACGGTCCCTTCTAAATCATTATTTAGAAATTATGTTTCAACACAAATGTGTCAAAACTTAAAGTCAAATTAAGCGATAATTGTGTGTAGAATCCAAATAAAGTTAAGCATGTTGACTAGCTAAATTACTTTACTACTTTCAGCATTTGAAATGAATAAGGTTATTTCTTTACAACACTGCTTTATATAATTCCAACCTCATTGTTGTTCTTCTCGAAGACTTAATTGCGGCAGGTGGATCATATCCTTTTAGATTTAACTACCAAAACCATATTTTATTAATGTACATGGAAACACTTCAGATTTAAATCATCAAGCCATGTGGTACAGTATATACTCCCAATGGCTTGTCAAGAACCAAGGAGATTGTTATTGCTAATAATTTATTTTCTTGACCTTGATAAGAAACTCGTAGTTTCTCTTCAATGTATGAGAATATTTATTAGAAATTCTAATAAAACTATGTCCATCTTAGCCTTGGTTAAATTTACTTCATATACATATAATACTATGTTAGACTCTCGAAGTATATCCAAGTCCGTGACACTACAACTAATTTTCCTAAAAATAAATTTCTTGGTAAGAAGGTGGTATGCATTGAAACAATGATTTGCTTAATGGGATGGAATATGCATTAAAACATTTTATGAATTGCCTATAGACATACACAATAATGATCTAATTCTAAGTTTGTGAAACTTACATTTATAACGCAAACCGGACAACCATATATCTCAAACTATTTAAGATTGGGGTTCCTTCATAATTCATATCTTATATGAATTCACAAACTATACTGTTAGATGAGATTAAATTTAACATATGAACTTTCTCTTTAGTACATATTCTTATAAAAAGAAGAAACTCAACTTCACTCATTATCATTTATGCATTGTCCTATAAAGTCTGATTGTGTAACGACCCATAATTTTAGTCAAGTTGATTTTCGAAATATTAAATTTGATTTTTAAATATTGAAAAGTTAATTTTATAAGTTAAATAACTTGGATTTCAAATATAATGGTTATATGAATATTTGAAATTGTTTAAATAATTGAATCTTGGATTTAATACGAATAGAAAAATGATTTTGAAATCTTAATTTAATCTAGTTGAATAAGAATGGGATAATAAACTTTTAAATTTAGATTTAAAAGTGATTAATTTGGTTTTTAATAATAATCGTTTTAATTAACCATTGAAAATAGTCTTCAGGGGCACTGTCTCAGATTTTGACGAAAATGGTGCCATTGAATCCCTAATAGTGAATTATTATATACCATCGAATTTCGTGGAGATCGGACGTATCTTGGTCGTGCGAGTTCGAAACACTTAGAAACTAATTATAGAAATTAATATAATATAACTAGGTTTGGAAAGCTATCTTATGCATATGAACGAATTAGGTCTTGAGACTAGTTCCATTGTGTTCGGAATAAGGGCATTTAGTATAGAATGTCAGGCGGCACGTCTCGATAGGAGTTCGAGATTTTCGAACGTTTGAAGCTTGATATTTCTAATTAATATATATATATATATATATATATGTATATGTATATGTATGTATTCTATTTTATAACCAAGCCATGCCCAAAACACTCTAGCCCATACCTTGCCCATATTCTCCAACCCATTCCCTTTCCCCTGTATAAAATCGTGTTTCTATCAGAAAATGGTTCGTTTATTTTCAAATTCACCTCTTCCAATCCAACGTCCCATGACGATCAGAGCCATTTCGTGTCGTTTTAGGCTTCGACTTCAACTAGAGGATTGATCGTGACGATGAGTGGAGCAACTTGACTAGTTGGATCATCGTCATTCGAGGCGAGGGCTGCTTGCTACTAATCCTAAGGATGATTCCAAAATGGATGTAGTAGAAGTGGTGCCTTTGGTTTCGTTCAATCCTAGAACAAACTTGTATGGATGAATGCTGGCATTGCATTACTGCCTGGAGGGAATTGTCAGCATTCTAAGTGGAAAGTGCTATATAAAAAGGTAAAACGTAGCCTCAAGCCTCATTAACCGAGAATGACTAAAACATGGGAGATGCATCATGGCTAAGTGGGTCGCTCCCAAGTAGGGTATGATCATCCCTATCTAGAGTCGATATTATCTCTCATTTGTATGCTTCAGGGTCCATTAAAAAAAGGGTAATCATATTCGGTACTATCCAATAAACGGTAGGCCGGTTCTGTGTTGGCTGGGGTCGAGAGGTTCGACCTCGGTGTTATTTTATCTAGATATGCACTATGACGGGCGGTACCCCAATAGCCCAGTCATTGTATGGAATCCATTCTCCAATAAGCACTGTACGGACTTAGTGTGCCCAACTATGTTGAAATGTGAGATGCAAACATTTCAACTATATTCATATTTTACTTTGACCCCTAGACATTTTTATAATATCAATGGATTTTCTATAGAAAATGTTTTGGTTATCGTAAGGAAAAAACTCATCCGTGTTTATGTGCGGCTTGGTCTTACGAGATGACTTTGATTAAAAGGTTTTTATAACGTTAAAACTTATGCTTTACTCACACTAGACCCATGTCTGACCCGGAGTTATTTTCTTTTCCTAAACTCTTGGGTGCTCAAATTTGAATGGGCAGCCAAGTAGTTCAGGTTTTCCGCAGATTCTTCTTGGAGGAGCTTGGAGCAGGTGGCTTCATCGATAGCTAGTTATTATCTTATCTTCTGCTGTATTATATGTATATTGTATCTGTTAGGTAAGGACATGCTGTTATAACTATCCTAGGGTAGACTTTGTATTAGTATGACTCTGCTGTAACATTTTGAAATGACTTTGTTATATATTATGTTGAGTAATATATATTGTTCCGTTGTTGTAAGATTCTGTGTTGTTTAGTTCTTCTCTTTTATCTTTCTTTCACCCCTAGTGACCCATCTTTCGGACAACTAAATGATCGGCACACAAATACCAAGGATGTATTAAGTGTCATCATTGGTAGTAAGGAAGGCAGATCATTACATTTGGTATCAAATCTTCGGCTGAGCAAACACCTAGGCTTTGGTGGGGTAAACTCATTATAGATAGGGTTAGTAGTGCCCTAGAATGAGTTTGAGTGTAATATATATATATATATATAAGAGTGCGTATTAGTTAGTGAATAAAAAATGTTTTATATTGTGTTGTTTGACCTGTTGAGTGGCTTAAGATTTCTGGTCGATGCGCCTGATTAACGTTATCGATTGGGATTTCCTAAACACTTGAATAAGTTAAATTGACATAATATCATTTTAAATTTGGTAAATGAAATAATTTTACCTAGGAATATATATTCTATATATAAAAAGTGATGATTTTCAAAATTATGTAGTTATATATGAGGAGAGTGGGTTAGGAGTTAATAATATTTAAATTATTAGCATTTAAGGTTTAACTAGTCATGCTCATCCAGCTTTGAGTATTGACTATTGTCAGATTTATTAGTAGATTTCCTTTTATCTATCATAAGTTAGGTAGATAGAATTTGTAGGAACGTTGAATCGAACATCTTGTGAATTAAGTTTAACAATTTGACTATAAAGCGTTTGACGATATGTAGGGTTAAACGTTGTATTTTAATAAAGGCGTTTATTAAAAGAAAATCTTCAGATAGTTTAATAAGATGAATTAAGACAGATGATTTTACAAATCAGAACTATTAAATGTGTTTTAAAAATGAAAAGGGTTTCGAGAATGTTAAATCCTGGTGGCTTTGATAAATTTTAAACGATTTTGGAAAATAATAGTAATCTTTCTTAAATATATTTTAAGATATAGATATTTTAAAGTAAAGTTTGAGGGTAAGGTTTTCTTTGGACACTTCAGGAATAAGTTTTGATCTGTTTTGTGATGATCAGAATAATCTTCTAAGCGACAATCGAATGTTTGCTTAGGTAGATATGATGGTTCACTTAGTGAATTATCCACTTTGTCATTGTACAATTGGGACGAGTTCAAATCCAAATGAATCCAAAGCAAGTGGATGAATTTGTCAATAAACTATTTGTCTATAAATAGTATTATTTCGAGAAGAAATTTGGAATAAAGAAAAAATATTTTTTATTAACTAGTTCGAGTGTCTCGAAAATAAGTAAAAATGGGTAAGAGGTGTGTTCGAATGGCAAACACTTCTCTTGAGTATTGCCCTTCTTAGTAAAGGGGTATATGGTACTATTTTGTAGCTCACAGTTCCTTGACATTGTTTTGGAGTTATTCGAGCTATATGTATGTTTTCAAAAGTTTTTGAAATAAAACCCTGGTATTTGTTCTTGGATCTCTTAAAAGGAAGAGTTTTCAAAATAAAAAGATATTTTGAAGGTGGATAAATAAATGAAGTTTTAATTAGGTTAAAATTAATAAGGAGATTTAATAAACTTTATTTATTTAAACCATGTCTTCTGATTTTAAAATCTAGGATTGAAGAATTATTTGATATTATTAGGCCGGGTAATAGATATTTTTACCTTAGTATTGTCAAAGAATAAGTAGAACCTGGGATGGAGTTTGGATACCAGCATCCTACTCTTCTTAGCTATTTACCAGACCAATTAGGGTAATGAGGTTGATTTGGTCGACTTAGTTTCAAGACCCAAATTATTTTTGGCCTGCATCTAATAGTTAAAATTAAATAGAATTAAAAATAAGATGTTTGTATATACTCTTAGGATATAGAAAGGTATTATATAAGTTAATCAATTTAAAACTTGATTCTTATGAAGCATGGTGGGAGGATAGAAAGTAGTTAGATAGTAAGAATCGTTAGATCAGTAAATAGGGTGTATGAAGATCATTTCTCCTTTTCACATAGTTCTCGATCCGAGATTCAAGTATATGACTGGAGGTGTTTTACATCATTCTAAATAAGGATTTATCACTTGATTTTCGACGGCGGGCGTTGGTGAGGGTTCTTACATGAAACAAAAAGTTGCCTAACATAGTTTATGGCTATGTAAGGAGAATAAAGGTTTCTAATTAAGAGGCCTGATCAAAGTCCGCACTAGGGGGTCGGGTAAGCAATACTAGTTTGGAAGTGAAGTTATATGTTCGAGTGAATGATCAAATCAGATTTACATAAGGATGATCTATGTCCATCATACAAACTGATGAATAGTTTAAGTGTTTTTGGGAATTACGGTTGTGGTACAATTTCGGGGATGAAATTCTTTTTAGGGGAAAGAGTGTAACGACCCAAAATTTTATCGCCTTGATTTGCGAACATTTAATAAATTTTAATTATTCAAATAATTGTATAATAATTAAAATATAACTCTTTTAAATAATATCAAATGATGGTAAAATAGATTTGTAACGACCTAGGATTTTGCCACTTTGAAATAGGCTATTTAAATATATTTTATATAATCAATAAATGGATTTTTATTAGCAAATAAACCTATTTTAATTATTTAATAATGATGATAAAATAGTAACCAAAATTTGTTTACCAATATAGATAGTTCAAATAAAAATAGAAAATGTGACCGAAGAACGTTTTTCGACTTTTCGGCACCGAAAAGTTGTCGGAAAAAGTTGTGCACATTTTGTTTAACATACGCACACATTTTTAAGCTAGGGTTTGGTAACGTTTACAAACATTTATATGTATATACATATGATAACATAAGAATATATATTTATATATACATAATTTGACATAAAATGCATATTTATATACATATACATATAATATAAACCTAAAACCCTAGCCTAAGTACCACTTTCGTACCCTAAACATCCTAGGAAGTACACAAAGCATGGTGAAAAGGGGAAAAGGGCAGACCAACGTGTGAAATATGTATGGGGAGGCATGGGTTGAGTTGTTTTCATGAAGAAAAAAATTGAAATTTTAGGCTAAGGACAATTTAGTAATCCACTTTTTTTTCCTTGTCTATAAATACCTCCATGCATGCTTCTTTCTTACATTCACATTCTCTATTCTAAACTCTTTCCATAGCTTCATGTTTTCATCCATGGCAGCCTTAGTGTAGAATTCTAGTTTTCCTCCACCTAAAAACTCTTAAACCAAAGTCTAAAATCACCTACATCCATTTACATACCTCTTCTCCAAAAAATAAAGCACTTACACACCCTTAACCAAATTGGTCGTGCCATTTCCTCCTAGGACCGAGCCCACTTTAGCATTCCAAGATCCAAAATTTCACTTATTTCAAAAGCTAGGAGCGAGAGCTAGTCGAGTGCAAGTTCTAGTAAGGTTTAGTGAAAGTTTGGTGAGTAAATTTAACACTTTTAAAACCAAATTTGTTTACTTTATAAATATGTATATATATTGGTAAATTTAATGTTTGGTTGTGCAACATTGAAGTTTGGTTTGGTTATACTTGAATATACTTGGAAATGGATGTGATTTGGTTGTATGTGAATGTGCTCAATAGTCGGAATATAGTTGATTGTGAAAGTTGATTAATCATATTTGATTGCAAGTTGGATATTGTTGTATGTGTATCATAAACATGTATATGTGATGTGGTAGTGTAGTGTGTGATGATATTGGGTTATGTTGTTTATAACACGAAAAGTTAGTGCCTTGCTAACTAAAGGCGAGCATTTGAAATCTTTTTCTGAAAGTTTTGAAATTGGTTTTATAAGTTTAATTTTACAAAGTTTTATCTTTGTTTTGTTTTCAAAAGTCTACTTGTATGTTTAAAAGTGATAAGAGTTAAAAAGTTTAGTTTTGATAGTTAGAAAAAGGAAAAAAAATCAAGTTTTGAAATTACGGGTCCGTATAGCGATAGTCGCCACACGCGCAGTTTACAATAAAATCTGAAACTTGTTTCCACCTAGAAACTTTTTGAAAGGTGTTTTCTAACTTTGTTATAAGTTTTAAAGTGTAAATATAGAGGTTTGAAGTTAAATTGCTTAAAAACAATGTTTTGAAACTACGGGTCTGTATAGCGATAGTCGCTATACGCGTAGTTCGGAAAATCTAACTATTTTTCTAATCCAAACTTGTTTTAACTTAAAATATTTTTAGAAAATATTTTCTAACTTTAATTTAGTAATTAGAGAGCAATTATTTATTTATTTAATTATTATTTAATTGATCAATTAATTAATAAAGGTAATTAGTACTTCATCATTTGTTAGTAATGAGTTTTAAACTTAAATGTTAATCAATTAAATTAATCATAATTTGTTACTTAATTAAAGTTAATTTTTATTTAATTATTAATTAAGGATTAATCAATTATTATTTAATTATTTATTTGAGATAATTTTTAATTAATTATTATTATAAAAATGGGTTTTGTTAATTAATCTTTGATTAAAGTTAATTATGTTTTAAGGTTTAGTTACTTTTAATTAGAGTTTAGTTACTATTTAACAAGGATTTGATTCATATTTACAAGGGTTTTAATTTATTCTAAAATCGCTTTGAGTTTAAGTAATCAGTTTTGTTATAAAATTGTTTTCTTTTCAAAAAAATTTTAAATCAAGGGATTTCTATGTCACTTACCCTTAAGTAAACCCATATGATTAGGAAAATCAAAATGACATCCATTAGCAGAACAAAACACCATTCTGCTATTACAATTAACTTGGACATTTACATAAGTTGGTTGATGGTTATGTGTTGATCCCTTATATACCTATTGTTATGTGATGTCATGTTAAATTGGATAAGTAAAATCAAATTAAAAGCACCATTGTGGTCATTAAGCCTCCGTTTGATCTTATAAGGGTAAATATTTCATTTTCTTTTTGAAATGGTTTCAAAGTTATTTTGAACAAGATATTTAATGGATGAGTTAGCAAATGATTATATTAAAGATGTTCTAAGTAATGGAAATGGTTTTCAATGTTATAAAAAGGAGTTTACAAAGAGTTTTCTAAATGATTTGTATGTTTATAAAAATAAGCTTTAATAAAGAGTTTTACAAAGGAATTTGAAAATTTATAAGGTGTTTTTGGGTAAATGGATTTGAGATTTTAATCAAGAAGATTTAATAAATAAGGGAGATTAATAAAATGGATTTGCTTATTAAAGAAAGCTAATTTGACTTAAGGTTATTTAAGAAGTTATGTAAACAGGAAAGGTTTATAAAGAAGTTTTATAAATGATTTTGGGGTATTTATAAAAGAAGTTTTAGCAAATGTTTTGAATTTTTATAAAAGAAGTTTATAAAAGGTTTTGGTTATTTATAAAGGAGTTATAAAGGGTTCACTACAACAAAATATGATTTTGACAGCATAATTGCACAACGTTTTATAATCAAGTGCGGTCAAAGTAGTTTGCAAAAGAAAAGTATATGTTAATCAACGCTGACAATAGTCGTTAGGTTTAACAATTTATTTGCCGCCTCTCATTCGTGTCTTTGCCCCCAAAAAAGAATGTTTTCCCTTCTCTCGCTCTTTCATTCCTACATCCAGAAAGAAATAAGATTTTGCCTTTTCCCTTAAAACCCTCCCAAAAATTCCCTAATTCAACTTTTTAAGGTTTTCAATTTAGTGGAATAAATCATAGGTTCGATTGCTGATTGAGACGAAGCTCAGCAGAACACGGTTCAGCTTTTCCATTCATCGATTTCCCAGACCATTCGTCGATTTTCCTAGCCGATTCATCGATTGCAAGTTGATTTGAAGATAAGTTGCAGGTACCTATAATCTCTTCTTTAGTGAGAAAATTTATTTCCTTTGTAGGAACATGCGTAAATAGCTAATAGTATTATTGGGATTTCCACAATTTAAGATTTTATTTTTTTTGATGAAACACAACTTAAGATATCGAGTCTATTAGAGATTAGCTACAACGTTTACCCTAATCCTCAGTCACCCATCATTACCATGTCAGGCCACATTAGTGAAGCAAAAATTGAACAATTTGTGAATGATCTGGAATTGCAATCAAGTAAAACAAGCCTTTCTGAAGTATGCTAGTTTAAGTCTAGTTCATTTTTGTACTAGTCATCTCACGATTAAATAAATGTTAACAAATATGCTAGAGATAATACTTGCTGGTTTCTACAAGTTATTAGTCTCTGCACATGTATGTAAACATGGGGTATATTCTAATACATTTTCATTACTTGGTATATACAGTTTAAATATTTAATAACATGCTATTTGTTTGATAAACTATTGTGTTCAACCTTGAATCGGTCATAAAAAAAATGAAGTTGAATAAATGGATTTTTTACATAAAACTGAAACGTTAGTTTTTTAGTTTCCCTTTTTTCTTTTTTTCTTTTGGTATTAATGTGCTTCAAATGGCTAAGTTGCATATGAGTATATGTTTCAAGTTCTTTGGATGAGTATAATTGGAGGTAATATTAATGTGAATCGTCCATCATTGACCATGTTGCAATATAGTGTTTACTTGTTTTATGCTTTTAGTAAAAGCTTTGGTTGGTTTTAGGTGATGTCCTTGTACATCGCGATCTCTGTCATCAAATACTGAAGGCCTATAATCCCCTCCTAGTGTAACGCCCCACCTCTATGCTCATAATAACAAAGAGTATTAAAAGAAATACTGTCTATTATTACGAAGAATAAGGCTGGAGTGGAGCGACCATCCGTAATTGGCCTTACACTAATATTGGTTATCTCGATAGGAGTGGTATATACTTTTTATTTTTCATCTATTATTTATTTACTCCCATCGACATATCCAATTATCAGTATAAAACAAACTATGATAGTTCATAATAGTTTAGGACATTAGATATAACAATAACACAGATAATATAAATGCGGAACACAGATTAACAAAAATCTCATATATATATAACCGATGTCAGTTAATACATAGTTGACACAATACATATGATACAACTACAACTGTCGACTCTAGAAGTTATATATACAAGTACATTATCGACTAATATACATGAATACATATCATTCTATACAATGACACGACTACTAGAAAATGACCGACAACTTCAGAAGATGTGAAAAGTCTTCAATCCCGAACAGCAACTCAAAGAAAGAAATCTACAACCTGAAATACTCGGGTCTGACCCGAGTATTACATTCAAAAGAAAATAATACCCAGGTCAGTCTAATTCAAACCAGTTTATTAGTGCATATAGGCAGTAATAATTTAAATAGACGACAATTACAGAAATCTCGTATATCCGACTCCTCGATAAAAGAATCGGATAACGGCAGATATAACACTAAACAGTGTTAAACAACCAATCAGCAATCCAAAAAGATCAATCAAATCAAATTTCTGTGTGGCTGCAGTACACGCACGCGTGCACTGCCTCGCCACACAGTACGTGAAATCATCACGACGGTGAAAACTAACAGCAATCAAAACTGTAGAAGTCAACATAAATAAACTTACAGGGTCAAACCCGAGTCTTTGAGACCGGATTCAACTCGCTGTAAAATCTCAAAAATCAATTTGAAACACTCACGAACCAACAAAGGCAAAATCAACTAACTCAAGCGAAAAGGAAGCGGTGAACAAGTTCACGCTTCAGATCAAAACTGTGATATCGAACAAGCCATGACAGCAGTCAATACCCAAATTTCTCAAATTCAACATGACAATCAAGAGCCCAAAGATAAGGTAATCCAACTGTAGTCTGGTAACAAAAAGAAAACTGCATATACGACTAAGCAGTATACAGTATTAAAACTGAAATTTCCAAAGTGAAGCAAGAACTAATGTTCATGAACATGAGGGCAACATATATGATCAAGTGAAGTCTAACCATCACGTTCCAGTTTATCCAAGTTCAAAGTGCAGGTATGATAATTTGAATGCAATAGTGGGACAGACCAAAATGCAGACCAAAGTCAAGGCAAGAGTATCAGACTACCAAGAAGAGAACAGAGCAATGAAGATTACAAGGAAAACATCACTGCTTCTTATATAGGACAGGCCTGACCACACATGCAAATAGAAGCAAAGCCCAATTACATTAATGAACTTTGAATAGATTCTCATATTACCCGAGACAATATGCCAACATCTCAACCAAACAACAGAGGAAACAAAACAGATAGTGTAACAGGCTAATCATTTCACAAGTTAAAGACCTCAGCATCTCAACAGACATGAAGTCAGTCCACACTGAGCACAGGCAGGGTGGAAGTTAGCTTGAAGTTGCAAATTAACTTAAGTTAATGGTAGCATCACTACAGGCTCCAGGTCAAAGACAATAGAGACAGGCTCAACAGAACAAAGTGGAGATACCCATCATAACATGACTCAGGTCAGTGAATATTTCAGATGTGCAGACCAGATTAGAGTCACAACAGATACAAGCTCAACCAAGTCAAGTGAAGATAGCCAGACAGCAAGACTCAAACCAGGCTCAGTGAATGACATATATGATAAATGTTCAGTGGACATGCATGGAAGCTTAAACAAGACTTAAGTGCTATATTAGGGAGTGCACAGACAACACATGAAGGCAATGCACCAGTTATTGTGACAGCAAGTAAAATCAACGGCACAAGTAATTTACATTTCAAAAATCAGAGTTAAGCCAGAAGCCCAACCCAGTCAAGTTGCAGTTATTGAAATCAATGCTACAGGAGATAAAAATCACTATGACTCAAATCAGCAAGGCATAAGCAATAGACAGTGATCATGTTAAAGTCGAAGTCAACCATAATAAGTTCGAACAATTCAAGTAACTAAAGCCGACAAGAATCGAAATCGTGGTGGTCACGAACGAACATAAAACTGTCAAACCCAAAACGAACAGCTCAAAGAAATCGAGCACAACAAATTAACTTCAATGGCCAAACATATCATAACAACATCGAATGACTCGGAATAAATCAGGTCAGAGCCACAATGATCAAAGAAAATGAACAGAGCCGTGTGTACAAAGAAATCACAAGATATTCGAATTGACAAAGTCGAAAATCGTCACAGGCATCTAACCAAAAACAAATGACCGAAGTAGCACAGGTCAATGTAAAGTATACCAAAGTCAAAAACAATGAAAGTTCAATATACAGAAGACTCAAGTCGAAAGCCCCAAGTAAAACAAACATATAATGGCCGAAGCCAACACACCAGCAGTAGCAAAGCCGATGTCAACATAGTGGTGTCGAAGACTATTTGTTTTTTTTCTTTTTAAACCAAAGTAACTTTAAAACTGTCAGGGAAGCAATGAAGATCACCTAGGAATTGCAATCCCCAACTCAATGTCGTTTTAAATAAATGACAGTTTCGAACAAGTGATAAACAGATTCAATCAATAGCCGAGATAAACAATTACAAAAACATATGAATTCGAGCAAAATCTCAGTCAAGATGGACGAAACCAATAAAAAACGAATTGAACCAAGACAGATAAAAATCATCAACAACGAAACACAATTAAACTATCGAAGCACTATACCAAGCCCGAATTAGATGTGAGTAAGTAATTTACTCACCTTTGCCTACGAATAGCACGAAATGGATTCGAAGCCGAGCACCCTTGCAATCGAGCGAAGCCAGTGCTTGAACTCGATTGAGCAGCCAAAGCCCTCCTCTTTCTCCCTTCAGATCGCTGAGGTGCGCGAACCCTAATTGCTCGAAGAGGACTGAACGAGACGAAGAGAATGCCGCCACCATTTTTATTCTTTTTGTTTGTTTTCTTTTTTTTTAGGGTTTTAGGGTCGGTTATCACACGAGATAGCACGGTACAAAAGGAAACCCCATGGGCCAATAAAATTCCTAAAGCCCGCAATACTTAACAATTTTTATCAAAAGAATTTCCACTCGATAGAAACTCCAATCACCATTTATATAAACGAATGTCAACTTGAATAAAATTCGAATTGTAGTTGTTTAACCTATTTAAATCGTCATTTATAAACTGACGCGAAAAGACCGGGTCGTTACAGACTCCCCTCCTTAAAGAAATTGCGTCCACGCAATTATAGGGAATAAATGGGCAAAATGTAACATCCATATGAGCATGGCAATGTCGAATGCATAAACAAAGAAAATGTCAACGGGGAAGTATTAGATAAGAAATCAAAAGGTTCGACGGTTTCACATCAAAAGAATCAACATCGTGGGAATCAGGGATCAAAATCAAACGACTAACAAAAGCAAGAACAATCGAGTTCCAGCAACTAAAAGAGAAGGAAAAACAGAGCAGAAATCCCATACAGAGCACGAATTGAATGTGAGTAAATCAAATTACTCATCTGAATCGCCAGAGAAAAAGACGAAGCTCAAATCTCAAAAGTCGCAAATATTCAATCATCAAAACGATAATTGAATTTTCAAATCGCAAATATTTACTTATCTCAAACGATAATCAGAAGATAAATATTCGATTATCAAAAACGATAATCAAATTTTAAATTCAACAAATATTTAATTATCTAACAGCGATAATTAAATCCGAAATCAGCAAATATTTAATTATCAAAAGCGATAATTAAATCTCAAAGCAACAAATATTTAATTATCTAAAGCGATAATTAAATCTCAAATCAACAAATATTTAATTATCTAAAGCGATAATTAAATCCGAAATCAGCAAATATTTAATTATCAAAAGCGATAATTAAATCTCAGAGCAACAAATATTTAATTATCTAAAGCGATAATTAAATCTCAAATCAACAAATATTTAATTATCTAAAGCGATAATTAAAAGCAACAAATATCCGATTGTCAAAAACGATAATCAGAACCCATATCAACAAATATCTAATTATCACAAGCGATAATTAGAAACAACAATTATCCGATTATCAAAAACGATAATCAGAACTCATATCAACAAATATCTAATTATCACAAGCGATAATTAGAAACAACAAATATCCGATTATCAAAAACGATAATCAGAACTCATATCAACAAATATCTAATTATCACAAGCGATAATTAGAAACAACAAATATCCGATTATCAAAAACGATAATCAGAACTCATATCAACAAATATCTAATTATCACAAGCGATAATTAGAAACAACAAATATCCGATTATCAAAAACGATAATCAGAACTCGTATCAACAAATATCTAATTATCACAAGCGATAATTAGAAACAACAAATATCCGATTATCAAAAACGATAATCAGAACTCATATCAACAAATATCTAATTATCACAAGCGATAATTAGAAACAACAAATATCCGATTATCAAAAACGATAATCAGAACTCATATCAACAAATATCTAATTATCACAAGCGATAATTAGAAACAACAAATATCCGATTATCAAAAACGATAATCAGAACTCATATCAACAAATATCTAATTATCACAAGCGATAATTAGAAACAACAAATATCCGATTATCAAAAACGATAATCAGAACTCATATCAACAAATATCTAATTATCACAAGCGATAATTAGAAACAACAAATATCCGATTATCAAAAACGATAATCAGAACTCATATCAACAAATATCTAATTATCACAAGCGATAATTAGAAACAACAAATATCCGATTATCAAAAACGATAATCAGAACTCATATCAACAAATATCTAATTATCACAAGCGATAATTAGAAACAACAAATATCCGATTATCAAAAACGATAATCAGAACTCATATCAACAAATATCTAATTATCACAAGCGATAATTAGAAACAACAAATATCCAATTACCTGCAGATAATTGGAAACAACAAATATCTAGAAGTCAATTAAGAAGACTAGAAAATCAACATAAAAGCTTGGATCGATCCCATCAGATGGCGAGTTTTTAATTCGCCGCACGTGCATCAACAAATGGCCGAAGCCTACCAAGTACTCAACATAATTTTTGGCGCCCAACAAATGACCCGAAGGTCCAACAAATGACCCGAAGGTCTAGTACTGGTATTTGACCCGAAGGTCCATCATATGACCCGAAGGTCCAACATAGTGGCTCGAAAGCACACGAAAACATCAAATATTTCAATTAACGAGTCCGGAATTAACCAAAATAGTAAACGCACATGTCCCATAACCACGAGTTTTACTAAATTGTTTAATTCTCTTCATCGTTTCCTTGAAAGTGTAGAATCATCAAAACAACAGATATTCAATTAACGAGTCCGGAATTAACCGAAATAGTAAAAGTGTGGTTCCATACTCCGCACTTTTGCCAAATCGTTTAAATCACTTCATCGTTTCCTTGAAAGTGCAAAATTGTGTATTTTGTAAAAATACACTTTACATTCTCAAACGGACAAGTCCGGAATTAAGCGAATCAGTAAAAGAAAGGGGTCATAGTCCTCGATTTTGCTGAAACGTTTAAATCGCTTCCTCATTCTTTTGAAATCGCAAACTGTAAAATTTTTGAAAAGAATTTTGTTTATTTTGTAAAAATAACAATTCGCATCCTCAACTGAACAAGTCCGGAATTAAGCGAATCAGTAAAAGAAAGGGGTCATAATCCTCGATTTTACTGAATCGTTTAAGTCGCTTTCTCATCCTTTTGAAAACGCAAACTGCTAAAATTTTATAAAACAATTTTCATTTTAAAACGATTTTCCAATCACGTGATTAAAACAACAATATTAGTAACAATTTTGATAAGGAAATTGTACTTCTCAAAATACCGTAAAAACGGTCACAAATCAGTATTGCGGAATAACCGCTTGAAAATCCACTTTTTTTAAAATTTTGGCTGTTACTGAAGTCAAAGCGACAGAAATTTTAAAACATCAAATATCTCATCAAAGGATTCACATCAAAATGTGACATCAGTGAATTTTCATTTATTAAAATTGTCAACAAAACACCGTGCCTCAAAAATTCAGCATTGGTGTAAAAAGTCCGTTATAAAAATAACGGCAACAAAATACGTATCATAACCAAGCATCGGTTCAACGTAAAATAAATGCAATAACGTGCAATTCAAATTTTTGCACGTATTACAAAATGAACAAAGAAATCCTTCAAATGTATCTTCAATGAAGATAATTCAAAACAGCAAAAATCTAATCACTAGATGATTAGTACAAAAGAAAGCCAGCGGAAATTTCAACAAAAATCACATATCCGCAATTTCCTCGAATCCTCAATTTGGATTCGAAATTCTCAAAGAAACAAATAATTACAGCTATGTAAACAACAATTGGAATTCATATCAATTTCGTATTTTGATTCTTAAATCAAAAAGATTATCAGTTGTACTCAGCGAAGACAGTTTCACTGTTTCCGCTGCGCACTCTGATAAACAGAACACAAATCAATCAAATCATCAGAACACAATTTCACTATTATTTTTAAATAAAGATATTTAAAAATTTCATCCAAATTTCAAAACTTTAGTTTTGACTCAAACACAATTAAAACATCGACCAATAGTTGTAACATATGTTCCATCCGAGTTAAGTTTTATATTATGTCCATAAACCCCAAGCTCTGATACCAACTGAAACGCCCCACCTCTATGCTCATAATAACAAAGAGTATTAAAAGAAATACTGTCTATTATTACGAAGAATAAGGCTGGATAGGAGCGACCATCCGTAATTGGCCTTACACTAATATTGGTTATCTCGATAGGAGTGGTATATACTTTTTATTTTTCATCTATTATTTATTTACTCCCATCGACATATCCAATTATCAGTATAAAACAAACTACGATAGTTCATAATAGTTTAGGACATTAGATATAACAATAACACAGATAATATAAATACGGAACACAGATTAACAAAAATCTCATATATATATAACCGATGTCAGTTAATACATAGTTGACACAATACATATGATACAACTACAACTGTCGACTCTAGAAGTTATATATACAAGTACATTATCGACTAATATACATGAATACATATCATTCTATACAATGACACGACTACTAGAAAATGACCGACAACTTCAGAAGATGTGAAAAGTCTTCAATCCCGAACAGCAACTCAAAGAAAGAAATCTACAACCTGAAATACTCGGGTCTGACCCGAGTATTACATTCAAAAGAAAATAATACCCAGGTCAGTCTAATTCAAACCAGTTTATTAGTGCATATAGGCAGTAATAATTTAAATAGCCGACAATTACAGAAATCTCGTATATCCGACTCCTCGATAAAAGAATCGGATAACGGCAGATATAACACTAAACAGTGTTAAACAACCAATCAGCAATCCAAAAAGATCAATCAAATCAAATTTCTGTGTGGCTGCAGTACACGCACGCGTGCACTGCCTCGCCACACAGTACGTGAAATCATCACGACGGTGAAAACTAACAGCAATCAAAACTGTAGAAGTCAACATAAATAAACTTACAGGGTCAAACCCGAGTCTTTGAGACCGGATTCAACTCGCTGTAAAATCTCAAAAATCAATTTGAAACACTCACGAACCAACAAAGGCAAAATCAACTAACTCAAGCGAAAAGGAAGCGGTGAACAAGTTCACGCTTCAGATCAAAACTGTGATATCGAACAAGCCATGACAGCAGTCAATACCCAAATTTCTCAAATTCAACATGACAATCAAGAGCCCAAAGATAAGGTAATCCAACTGTAGTATGGTAACAAAAAGAAAACTGCATATACGACTAAGCAGTATACAGTATTAAAACTGAAATTTCCAAAGTGAAGCAAGAACTAATGTTCATGAACATGAGGGCAACATATATGATCAAGTGAAGTCTAACCATCACGTTCCAGTTTATCCAAGTTCAAAGTGCAGGTATGATAATTTGAATGCAATAGTGGGACAGACCAAAATGCAGACCAAAGTCAAGGCAAGAGTATCAGACTACCAAGAAGAGAACAGAGCAATGAAGATTACAAGGAAAACATCACTGCTTCTTATATAGGACAGGCCTGACCACACATGCAAATAGAAGCAAAGCCCAATTACATTAATGAACTTCGAATAGATTCTCATATTACCCGAGACAATATGCCAACATCTCAACCAAACAACAGAGGAAACAAAACAGATAGTGTAACAGGCTAATCATTTCACAAGTTAAAGACCTCAGCATCTCAACAGACATGAAGTCAGTCCACACTGAGCACAGGCAGGGTGGAAGTTAGCTTGAAGTTGCAAATTAACTTAAGTTAATGGTAGCATCACTACAGGCTCCAGGTCAAAGACAATAGAGACAGGCTCAACAGAACAAAGTGGAGATACCCATCACAACAAGACTCAGGTCAGTGAATATTTCAGATGTGCAGACCAGATTAGAGTCACAACAGATACAAGCTCAACCAAGTCAAGTGAAGATAGCCAGACAGCAAGACTCAAACCAGGCTCAGTGAATGACATATATGATAAATGTTCAGTGGACATGCATGGAAGCTTAAACAAGACTTAAGTGCTATATTAGGGAGTGCACAGACAACACATGAAGGCAATGCACCAGTTATTGTGACAGCAAGTAAAATCAACGGCACAAGTAATTTACATTTCAAAAATCAGAGTTAAGCCAGAAGCCCAACCCAGTCAAGTTGCAGTTATTGAAATCAATGCTACAGGAGATAAAAATCACTATGACCCAAATCAGCAAGGCATAAGCAATAGACAGTGATCATGTTAAAGTCGAAGTCAACCATAATAAGTTCGAACAATTCAAGTAACTAAAGCCGACAAGAATCGAAATCGTGGTGGTCACGAACGAACATAAAACTGTCAAACCCAAAACGAACAGCTCAAAGAAATCGAGCACAACAAATTAACTTCAATGGCCAAACATATCATAACAACATCGAATGACTCGGAATAAATCAGGTCAGAGCCACAATGATCAAAGAAAATGAACAGAGCCGTGTGTACAAAGAAATCACAAGATATTCGAATTGACAAAGTCGAAAATCGTCACAGGCATCTAACCAAAAACAAATGACCGAAGTAGCACAGGTCAATGTAAAGTATACCAAAGTCAAAAACAACGAAAGTTCAATATACAGAAGACTCAAGTCGAAAGCCCCAAGTAAAACAAACATATAATGGCCGAAGCCAACACACCAGCAGTAGCAAAGCCGATGTCAACATAGTGGTGTCGAAGACTATTTGTTTTTTTTTCTTTTTAAACCAAAGTAACTTTAAAACTGTCAGGGAAGCAATGAAGATCACCTAGGAATTGCAATCCCCAACTCAATGTCGTTTTAAATAAATGACAGTTTCGAACAAGTGATAAACAGATTCAATCAATAGCCGAGATAAACAATTACAAAAACATATGAATTCGAGCAAAATCTCAGTCAAGATGGACGAAACCAATAAAACACGAATTGAACCAAGACAGATAAAAATCATCAACAACGAAACACAATTAAACTATCGAAGCACTATACCAAGCCCGAATTAGATGTGAGTAAGTAATTTACTCACCTTTGCCTACGAATAGCACGAAATGGATTCGAAGCCGAGCACCCTTGCAATCGAGCGAAGCCAGTGCTTGAACTCGATTGAGCAGCCAAAGCCCTCCTCTTTCTCCCTTCAGATCGCTGAGGTGCGCGAACCCTAATTGCTCGAAGAGGACTGAACGAGACGAAGAGAATGCCGCCACCATTTTTATTCTTTTTGTTTGTTTTCTTTTTTTTTTAGGGTTTTAGGGTCGGTTATCACACGAGATAGCACGGTACAAAAGGAAACCCCATGGGCCAATAAAATTCCTAAAGCCCGTAATACTTAACAATTTTTATCAAAAGAATTTCCACTCGATAGAAACTCCAATCACCATTTATATAAACGAATGTCAACTTGAATAAAATTCGAATTGTAGTTGTTTAACCTATTTAAATCGTCATTTATAAACTGACGCGAAAAGACCACTTGGAGCTTCAACGATTTCAGAAATAAGGAGCTCATACCAATCCAATGCTCTTTCTTGGAGCATGCTAGAAGCCACTTGGACTCGGTGGAGATCAACAAGATTCATGCGAGAAAAGATGCGGTCGCATGATCTAAGCCAAGCTTGGATTTCAATAACACTCTCGGATCCCCGGAATGGCCTTCCACCCAAATCGGTATAATCTCTACACAAGCGTGCAAAACCGGATCTAGGATGAGTAGGCTCTGAAATGGGTCCGATAGCTTGAGCATTCTTAACAAGATCTAGAAGCTGCTGGGCAGACATAAATACTCCCTCCTGAGGAGTAGCACTGGATTGACCGGCGCTGGGACGGCCAGATCTAACCATTTCTCTTCTTTAAGAAAGAAAGAAGAAGAAAATGTTATTCTCAGAATGAATATCAAACAATCTTGATTGATAGAACAAGGAATCATAAAATGAAAATAGGATAGAATGGTACGAAGACCCGAATCAAATCCTATGGCACGATTCCTAAGAAAGACTTAGGACAATGATCCTTGCTAGATTATTCTACATTGTTCCGAAGTTTGGCTCTGATACCAAGCTGTGACGCCCCACCTTTATACCCACGCTAACCAAGAACACTACGGTGTAGTGCTGTCAATTAGCACGGAGGATAAGGCTGTTGAGGAGCGACCATCCGTGTAACTTCTTTACGCGAGCACCGATATGTCAGATAGAATAGAATGCATAGCGTTTAAGGAGGAGATCCGACATACCGATACAAACACAAAGCTATCACACAGTGGCTGTATATGATCTTCGGAAACAAATATAGAAATAAACGTAACACAAATCAGTCACAGACAATTCATATCACAAAGGCGGAAAGAGATATGAATACAACACATGAAAGTGTACATCAGAGTAGTGGTCATAAATAAGATCCACAATAACACAAGTTAATAGATACAAGTGCAAGATAATAGAATATGTATACATCAAGGAGTCTAATCTCAAATGTATACAAACAAAAACTACTAAACTAGAGTAGTTAGCCAAAAGTCAAAAGATGGCTCCAGATAAGAAGTCATGAGGAAGCACCTGTATAATCTCAGTCTGACCCGAGTATTATTTAAGAAGAAAATAATAAACGGATCAGTCTAGCTATAATTATCAGATAAAGTGATATAGAACAAGAGATATGGCATAAACATATAAGATATCCATAAAAGCATACTACTACAAGTATGAAAATGATAATCAACAAGAGATTAATCAATATCACAAGAATCTTCTCAAAGATTAAAAGAATGTCATATTCTTAATTTAATTCACCAAACTACAATAAAATGACATACTCATCAATGTCAATGGTAAAAGCTGGTGAAACATAAAATTCCAGAAATCAATAATTAGAAATCCAGAAATCACAAGAAAAGGATGGCCAATCCCAAACAGGAGCACGAAAGCCGGTACATTGACGCAGTGCAAACGGTACGTCCAATGAACCAGAAAGCCTAGACATCGATGTAGTACAAACGGTACATCAGATGAATCAAACATTGACGCAGTGCAAACGGTACGTCCAATGAATCGGAAAGACAGAGACATCGATGTAGTACAAACGGTACATCAGATGAATCGAACATTGACGCAGTGCAATCGGTACGTCCAATGAACCAGAAAGACAGAGTCATCGATGTAGTACAAACGGTACATCAGATGAATCGAACATTGACGCAGTGCAAACGGTACGTCCAATGAATCAGAAAGACAGAGTCATCGATGTAGTACAAACGGTACATCAGATGAATCGAACATTGACGCAGTGCAATCGGTACGTCCAATGAACCAGAAAGACAGGGTCATCGATGTAGTACAAACGGTACATCAGATGAATCGAAACACATTAAAAGTACTTGGGTTGCCAGCCCACAAAGAAATGAGACGAAGCTCAATAAAATGAAGTACAGTCCTTCATACGGACAAATAGACATCGCACAATTGCTAGTCTAAATCATAAATTGATCATCATGATCAGCGAGAAGTGTCAATCACACCAAGCTAGTAAATATATGAGTTTAGCTTCATGTCCCATAACCACTTGCTTAACTTAAATATTTACGAACAAGCTGTAAATCTTCACTAGGAAATTGTCACGAAAAGGGTTCAATCGAACAAGTCCAAGAGCTAACCGACGAAGTGAACGCAAGCGTTTCATACCACTCGTTTTACTAAGTCGTTTAAGTCAATTTCTCATTCGAGTGAAGTAAAGGCTTGTATATACTAGTAGATTGAAAATCGGTTTGAGAAAACGAACTTTTGATATTTAAAATAGTGTTGAAATCGCTTTGATGAAAGAGTTTTGATATTTACTATTAGTATTGAAACCTTCATATATCTTTAAAGTGACAAGTCATAAAACGATTGTAGAAACAAATCAATTCACGTTCGAAGACGTGAGTAAAGTCCAAAGAAGTCAATCCCAAAACCATCAAAGTAGAAATTCTGATAAATGTTTTTCAGATGAGATTGCCTACGCAGAGTAATACGGTCAGGTCGCGGGGGTCCAGGGGGCAGCGCCCACGGCGGGGTGCGGGGCAGCGCCCCGACACGGTACGACTTAATGAGGACAAGCGACCAAAGGATGCAGGACGACCTAATAGCCGAACGACTCAAGGACGCCGAACGATCGAAGGAGGCTGAATGACTTAAGGAGACCGAACGACAAAAATGCCGAACGCTCTAAGTGTGCCGATCGACTCAAAAATGCCGAACACTCAAATATGCCGAACGGCTTAAAGATGCCGAACGCTCAGGAGGCCGAACGTTCAGGAGTTCGAACACTCAGGAGGCCGAACGTTCAAAGATACCGAACACTTAGGAGGCCGAACGTTCAAAGATGCCGAACACTTAAAGATGCCGAACCGACCTAGTATGCCGATCCGACCAGAAGATGCCGAACGACTCAACAGCCGAACGACTCGAAAATGCCGAGCGTTCAAGAGACCGAACGACTTGAAGATGCCGAACGCTCAGGAGGCCGAACGTTCAGGAGTTCGAACACTCAGGAGGCCGAACGTTCAAAGATACCGAACACTTAGGAGGCCGAACGTTCAAAGATGCCGAACACTTAAAGATGCCGGTCGACTAAATGATGCCGAACAGCTTAAATAGGCCGAACCGATCGACTCAACGATGCCGAACAGCTCTAGGGGGCTGGAAAATTCGTCAAAACGCTCAAAAATGGTGTTTTTCGCCAATCCAATCCAAACCAAATGCAAATATTCATACAAATGCAATAGGGGATCATTCCCAACAGCCCAATGACAATTTAAGCAAGATGTGAGACTAAAAATCTCACCTTTTCACGGAATTTGATGAAGATGAAGCTCGGGGGCAAAGCAAAGATCAACCACAAGCTTGAATCAATGTCTTCACTTTGAATTTGGAGTTAGATGTTGAATTTGCTAAAGAACTTGAGCTTGGAATTTTAATTTCCTACTCCCTCCACCATTGTTGCTAAAGCTTCAAAGTTGATGAAGTGATGAAGAGAAGGAAGGGGTTGGGCTGAGGTAGAAGAGGTGCAGCCCAAACCAAAAGCTCAACACAAAAAGTGACGAAAATTTCACTATCTCCAAACATATCGAAGTTTACACTCAAAAAGATCGCAAACGTCATTTTGAACTCAATGGGGGTGGTCTCGAGTCCTAATTTGACCGTATGCAAAAAGTAGCTTTTCGGACTAACATCCGACTAACAATAAAATATTTAAATATAAAATCGATAAATATGCGGGTTGTTACATATTGGTTCGACGGTAGCATGGCCTACTGCGAATGTTAGTGTGGACTCAACTTCAGCAGTTTGAAATATTTGTATAGTTTGGCAGTTTTCAGGTAACTACCCTTGAACTTCAAGTTATTTAATATGCTCGGGAGGGTACATCAAGTCTTAAAAACTTTTATTAGATTAAAAAAATGCATCACAGCCCGTCAAAGAGATCTGAATATTAAAATGCAGATGAGGAATTTTATAAAATTAAGAAGATTTGTGACAAACAACTCTGTGGGTAATATATATAAATGTAATCAAGAGAAGTAGATTTTTTATCAAATTTTATCTAATTTAATGTTTTTCTGAATAAAATAATTTATCAAGACAGTACTTACGATATATATGTAGTAATCAGCTAAGGGCCTACTGAATCCTTTATTAGAAACCACAAATGTCTTGATATTTACACTGATAAATTCACCAAAATATTCATCAGTCCAACAACATAAATTTTCAAAATCTTAATAAAGTAATGGCACAACACATGAAATAAAATTTTGTTTACCGCTGAAGTAAAAAAATTGGTAATGAAGAATACTTAGCAATTGTGCAAAAAGGCAAAAAATTCGGTAACCGGTCGGCATCCAATATTAAAATATGTTTATTTCTCACAAATTGAAGAATTTAAATGGAAATCACGACCATTTTCTACTGATAATATTTATTACAGAAAGTTCAGTTAAACATACGTAAATTGAGTATAGATCCATCGTGAAAAGGCTAACTCCTCCTAATTTGTAAGTGGTTCAAAGAATATTACCACCAACCTATTTGTAAGTGGATCAAAAAAGCGTAACCAGGTTGTCTACAACTCAGTAATATAAGAAATTACTATGTATGAAATTATATGGTATATTTATGTAAGTTAATGGTACACTAGGGCTTGAATTCCTCTACTAAGCAACTTGATTTGATGTGTATGTTAGGTGGTAATAGTTATTCTTTCATTAGTTTAATGAAAATAAGCCATCATCAAACAAAATCAGTAACTTTAGTACATATGATAGGTCCCAAAATGGAAGTTAGTTGATTTTTTACAGCAGTTGATGGCTCTAACTTAGTTGATCAAAGGTTAGATCTATAGATATACATTAGTGGTTTGTAATTTTCATATAAGATACAACTTGTTTCCTCAAAATACACACATAGACAATGTTCATTATGTCAGTAGAGTGCGGTGGTGATGAAGTGGTTTTTTATTCCCAACTGGATATTTTCCTTTTTCAATGCCATCCTGCATCATCAATTTTTTTTATTCTGACCATACTTGTAATTCTTTATAATTTAATAAATGACTATAATTCCTCTCTGTGTGCAGAGGAAGCTTTATTAGATAATATGGTATCATATGCAAATTTGTTGGCTAGAAGGCAATTGGCCATGTTGTCCGACCTTTATGTTTCATGAGGACAAAAGGACAATAGTTTTAGAGAAGAAAGTTCAAACGCTTTGCCATCAAAAACAATATAGTTGGAAATAATTGTACACCACTAATACTTCCTAAAGTATCCAAACTGCCTCCATAAAATAAATATAGTTATTCTCATATAACAAGCATACTAATCCAATTAAATTCCTGATAGTTGTACACTTCATTATCAAATACTGTACTGAATGCTTATGATTTCATATTTATTAATATGGTAAAGATACCATCAATTTTTCTAACACTGATATATGTCAACACACATGGTGTGATGAATGAATAATTCTGTTATTATCTAGGCATTCGTTGATATAATTTTCTGTACACTATTGCCCATCAACATAGCTGGAACTTGGTTGACGTTTCAACTGATTTGATATATTCACTAGAACTGCCTTATCAAGTAAAAGTATGTGACTGATAAAATTACTGCAACTTGAAAAATATGCATTAAATATATCACTGTGCAAATATTGCATAGAACTTCCAGTTACATGTTTATTGAAAAACACATTTTTTTTCAACTGGAAATTGTACTCTTTATATTTAACTAATAGTTATACGTCTAAAGCTTACTGTAATTACTACTCACAGGATGTTGACAAAGCCATGGTTAGTGATAGCTCAACAACAAAAAGTCAAGAAAAAAAGACGGAAGGAGGAATCTTGCCGAGTTCAAACTGCCCTGTTGGCAACAATTCAGTAAACCAATGTCTAACTATCTTCGTACTGCCACTTTTCATTTTCAGCCTATATTTGAACTACTTTTATGCACGTTTTGTCGATAATATTAGATGCAAACTTGCTTTCTAGATATTGTGCATTTGTTTAATTTTGTATGCAGTTGGTTTATAAATTTTATCTCTCTTTACGGGTTTATGTAAACTTTGTTCATGGATATTGTGTTCAACTTATTTTATGGAAGTGATTAATAGTTATGCTTTTATTTTACAATTTTTAGTTTGATTTGTTTATGTTATGTACATTAACTGATTAAAATATAATTAAATGTAGTTTATATTAAAGATGTGTGAATATTGCAATGGCACAACATGGCTGTCAATTCTTTGGAAAAAAAATGCATATCCCTACGACAGCGTTTATACATTGCTGTCAATTCATTGGAAAAAAATGCATATCCCTACGACAGCGTTTATACATTGCTGTCAATTCATTGGGAAAAAAATGCATATCCCTACGACAGCGTTTATACCTTGCAGTAGAAAACTATTAACAGCGTTTATACCTTGCAGTAGAAAAATTATTAACAGCGTTTAAAAAAATGCTGTAGAAAGTGGATTTTTGACAGCGTTTATATTTTGCAGTTAAAAATTTAGGGTCAACGACCGAATGTCGTTATACAGCGTTTTTAAAAACGCTGTGAAAACTTTTAACAGCGTTTTTCAAACGCTGTGAAAAGTCTTTTTTGTTGTAGTGGTTTTGAATATTTGTAAAAGGGTTTTATAAATGAATTTGGAAGTTGGAAAGTATTTTGAAATGGATTTGGATTTCAAGTAAAAAAGATTTCGAATGAAATAGATTTGATTAAAAAGGATTTATCAAAAGAAGTATAAAAAGAATTTGAGATCTAGGTTTCTCTAAACCGACCTTTTAAAAAGGGTGGTATGGAACATCCGTTCCACACTTAACACTGAGGGAGTAGTGTTTAGGGTTGTCCTTACCTCCAATTTAAACGACATTTGTCTAATCCTTTTTAATAAGATTTGGAAGTAAGAAGTTATTCACAAATGCTTTGTGAGTATAACTATGTTAGAGATGTAAGTATATGAATGTTTTAGACAAACGTTTTGGAAAGAGATTTATTAAATAAAGATTAGATATGAGACTTAGTGGTTTTTATGGATAAATAAAATATCAAATGGAATTGGTTATTGTTTGTTTATTTAATAGTTAAATAACCGACTATCAAATATGGGCCTAAAATGTAACTTTGGAAATACTTTGAATTATATGGCACAGTCATCTCCGATGGTGTTGTACTGTGCGTATAAATCTCGTTTTGTTCTCCTAGGACAAATGATAAGGAAATCCATCTACTAATGGTTAGGAGGTGATTTCCGCTCTTATCTTTGACTGTTTATTTCCTAAAGAACCGAGGTTGAGTTTACTATAAATCATTAGAAGTTGTTTCGGAGAGACCGGGATCGGATATGTTATCGGAAAACCACTTCGATCCAACTCAAGCGTTTCAAAGTGAAGACATCTTGAAGATGATGGATGTAACAACCCAAAAACTCGGTCTTCGAAAATCGGCACCCGTACTTCACTTGTACTAAAAAATGCCGCAGATTCAAACGCCAAATCTGGCTTGCCGGAGCTTATAACACCATTAAGTATAACAACACAGCGGAATAAAGAATCAATGATATCATATACAACTCCAATGAATACAATATCCAGAGTGATATACAACAATGATATCAATACGATACAACAATATCAGAGATAAATAATGATACAATGCTACAGCGGAAATAACAATAATGGAAGAGATCACTCCAAATGATCTCTAAAAGAGAATGACTCCAACAACTCCAAAATCATCTCGAACCACCATCACGTTGCACCAAGATAAGCAACGTCAGTCCTGATCTCCGATGAACTGAACTATCTCCAACTAGTCTACTGAACCTGACTATCTGAAAAACCCAACTCTAGACTTCCCGTGTGGAAAATGGTGGGCACCCAGAGTTTAGGAAGGGAACAATAAACTCCGAGTCAGTCATGGGACTGGTGTGAGTAACAAAAACAGTTTATCTTTAAAACAAAGTAAAATTGAATTTTGCAATGCTTTTGGAAAATGAAACTACCATAAGACCTCCCGCCACACACATAATGCAAACGCAGAATTGGAGGAGATTTCTTCTTATGATAGTCAAACATGCTTACTACGCAAACCAAACTCTTTTGATATTATTACTAGTGCATAGTGTACAAAATCATTTCGAAAATACAATATTAATCTTAGCCAACATACGACCAGTATCGTATGCCTACTATAGCTACCATCTAAACAGTGGTGACCACCATAAGTAAATGGCAGGTTCTACAACTAATACCGTACAAAGTTCGTATTGGAAATTGGATTTCCAACAAATGGTCAGGCTAAGGAACTTCCTCCTACCACATGGGTACGCCTCTGGCTGGACGTCCCGAGAACCAACCTGGCTCTCTGCCAACACAAGGCCGAGTTACCTTTGTAACTAGGTAACTCACGAATATGCCATTCCCCGGTCCTTTGGGACCTTTATCCGAGGCCTCGGTAACCAACATCACACATATTAAATAAAGTGTGTCCACATGAGTAAGTATCTGGGCTCCATACCATGATACCACCCTTTTCCAGAAGGAAATGACATACCCTAAAGGGTGCGACCCTCGTAACCTTGCTGCATCATTCCTGTTTCGACCATTTCCGGTCTGTGAGGTCCGACAAGGTCTCGTCCACAAAGCTACGCTTTTTCACAAAGCCATGCTTTGATCACAAATGATCAATAAATGATCAACACACAACAACACTCAACATGCCACACTACCAAATTGGGAGTATATCACTGATAAATTTCAACTACATAACCTCTGAGCTCATACGTCTCAGAGAAGGGTGTTAAGCTAAGAGAATAAATTCCCCGCTACCAACAGGAATGTATTTGAAAGAAATCTGCTTTATATCTCAAAATGTAATGTCAGACATGTAACCATACAAGTCTGTTCCGGGTTCGAACAGAACCGAAGGCACTTCCAAAGAAGCCCTTGCAATCCGGGTATTCACAATCCCGATCGGACTTCCCATCACTTAGGAGATCTCTATACCGTAGCTACTCAGTGTAGAGACAATCGATAGGTCATCCTATCATTTTCGCAAATACCCGGTCTTCAACACCGGTCTTCAAATGCTATCCATATACCACGTATCACTTATTCGGAATGGGTTGTGTGACACAAAGGTCCTCTCCCGGCTGAACCGAATAGTGAGCGCAATATTTAAAAATATATGGATATTGGGATTTCAGTTAAGTCACAACTTATTACTCAAACTTTCTTTTAAATGGTTTAAACAAATTACCATTTCAAATCTTTAAACAAAAAGATTGATTTTAACAACCTTTAACGGTTTAAACAATTTCCACACTTTAATCTTTTAAATAAAAGATTTAATTCACAAAGTTCACCCAGTTTCACAAAGATTCATTCACAGATTTTCCAAATCAATTTCCATTTCAATTTTATTAATTCGTTAAATCTTTAAATCAAAGATTTAACTCATAGCTTTCAAAATAATTTCATTTCGAATGGTTTAAACAAATCACCTTTTTAAATCTGTTAAAAATAAACAGATTCAATTCATAGCTTTAAAAAAGAATTCACTCGTAACTTGGAAAACCATTTTTCAATTCAAACTTGAAATTCCTTTAACTTAAATTGGAATTTCATTTCTTATATGAAAGCTTTTATCATTTGAAAACAATAATTTTCATTTCGGAAAATCTGATTCATTTATACGAGTTAAAGTCCTTGGGTTAAATTCAAACTCTCAAAACATACTTTTAAAATGGTTCAAATTCATATAAACACATTTATAACATCTTTAACCATAATTTCCAATTATGAAATTCAATTCCAACTCTTGAATTCAAATTCAAATTGAATTATTTAAATTGGAAGCTTTATTAAGTTATTTAAAATAACTTTTATCTTACAAACTCCTTTTCGAAAGTTTTAACATTTAACTCAAATCCATTTCCCAAAATCAATTGAAATTAAAATTTAAATTTCAAAAATATTAAATTTAAATGATTTGTGACTTAACCGATTTTCTCGTGAAATCCATATTTGTGTGTGTATGGTGTAGTCCAGGGGTTTCACACAGTAGTGCAACATCATTCAATCATCACATATCAGAATACAGAAATATAGTTGATAAGCGGTATAACTATTATGCTTATCTTTCATTCACAGATCACGGATATAAATTACAGATAATATATTACATTCATCACAGATAAATGAACTACAGTACAGATCACACACAAATCAGAATATATCACACAGCATCACAGATCAGGGAATATCAACAATTCTATCATTCAGTCAGGTCCAAACATTCACAAGTAAAATTTATTAATCAATTGATTAATTTTTATCAAATGTATTACTTATGAATGATCATTAATCCGGGTTAATTATCATGAGTTAATTACAAATTATTTGAAATAATTTCCCTTTCATCATTTATTAGTTAACCTTTAATTATTAACTAATTAATCTTGATTAATGAATCAATTAACTTTTAATTATTAAATAAATCTTAATTTATCACATTCATTAATTAATCCTTTGATTATTAACAAATAATTATACTCAAGTTACTAACCATCATTTAATTAATTATATTCAGTAATTATCTATTAATTACTTCTCTAAGTAATTATATTTCCAAAATTATTAAGTGATTATTCTAGATTAATTAACTTAACTAGTTAACTTGAACTAATCCAATTAGCTCAATCAATTATACTGAATGATTAATTCCTTAATTGCTTATATTAAGTAATTACACTTAACAATTCCACAAATGGTTCTTATCAATTTAATTAATCTAAATTTATTGTTAAAATTAATCATTATTGATTATACATTGATTAACCATTAAGAACTCATTCTCTAATGAAATTATAAATCATTAAATCTTCATTACATAAAGTAAAGCTCATTCATATTTATAATTTAATTATTATTCACAATATGTTTGAAACATTGTTTCAAATTCCCTTTTAAATTCCAATTTTTTTTCTTTTCAATACTTAACAATTTTAAGTATTAAAACAATTTAAATTTTAAAACTTTATTTCCCAAACAAAATTTCCAAACTGAACTGGAATTAATACTTATACTTTGACTTAAAATTCAGTTTAGACCTTGGTTTATAAAATTTAAATTTAGTTTTAAATTTCAAAACAAAACAGGTTTAAAACCTGAAACAAATTCTACCCGAGCCCAACCAGCCTCTGCTTCGAGTAACTACTCGAATTTCCCGAGAAAACTTCAAGTTTCCCCTGCTCTTCTTATTTTATTTTTTTTACTTTGTTTGATTCAAAATTTTAAAATCCTGCTACTTAACAACCCGAGCTACTCACGAAAAATACTCGAGCCAAACACATCTTTTCTCGAGCCAAACCCGAGACCAACTCGAGTTCCCTTCTTCTTCCTCAACTCAACAACACCCTGACACACTGATGCACACGTACATGTGTACACATCACTGCCGCGCCTCCGACCATTGCCGAGACCTTCGGCATGTCGCCGACCATCTCCTCTAACCATCCGACCACCCAGCTCCGTCAATAACGCCGGAAATCAAAATGGAGCTATACGACACCACTTGAACCCAAAGCTTGATCGAAAAAATCGCCCCACACCATCGCCTCCGATCACCTGAGGCCTCGCGATCACGCCCCTAGCCTCGTCATTGACTCACGCTCCGATCTCACCTGGTCCGATCGTCTCCTGTCCATCCACGACGTCACACAAACTCAAAGATCAACGTCGACCAATCCTAGTCCTTAAACCCTATAAAGCTATCGTGCCACCACCATAATTATTAATAAATCCAACAACTATTTTTCTGATGATCCATAGATCTCCGACCATCTCCAGTTTCAATCACGACGAACCCTAAGTTGTTAATCGCCGGAATTTGACGAAAATGTCAATTTCGTTCAACTCACATTTTCTCATAATTTAATAAACTAAAAATCCTGAAAGTAATTTCTAAAATCATGAATTTCAATTTCGAATCGAGTTATGAAGTCGAAACAAAAATCTATGATCATCGATTTTTGACATATATATGATTTTCACTATGATTCCTTATTTCAAAATTAATTACTTAATATAAATTTTCGAAACCATTTTTAAAATTTGAATCAGGTGAGTACAATCAAATGTTATTTGAAGATCATTACCTAAATCTTTTTAGATTTGGAGATATGAATTTTTTCCTGGAATTTTGCTAACTTGTTATTAAATAGAGATAGATCTGTATATATACACAGACATGCATTCAACCATTTACACACACACACACACATATATATATATATACCTGCAGATATATTCACATTCATACAACATTATCATCACAGGCATAAGATTCAAGAGAAACTGGTTTAAACAATAAAGTTTGCTCACCTTATTTTTGGAAGAAGAACAGGGCTTACACTTGAAACAGGAATTTGCAAGCTGAAATTCTCATCTTTGATTCTCTGGCTTTGATTTTGTATTGTTGTTTTTAGTTGAAGTTTGTTTGTTTACAAAGTGATATTATCTCAGTTTTGAAATGAACGAATTTGAAATGAAGAAAGGTTGATAAAAGAATGAGTTTACAGGTGATAGGTTTATTTGTTTAAGCAAATATGAAGTGTTGTGATGGCTTCATTAATGGCCATGTACAAATGAATATTTTTTCTTCATTTCGGTGGCTGATGGATATATGTATGGTGTACTAATGCTTCATGCACTAATTACCTTGTACAATCTACACTTATCTAATTTTGCTAGTACATAGATATTTTTATTTTCTTTTGTTCATACTTATCTTATTATTCTTGTATATGAATACACATATCTTTGCTTTGCATTACTTTAACTCGGCTGTACATATATGAGATGATTGTGATGTAGCTTCTTTTACAAGCTTCTCCTATGTAATTTTTTTTGTTTCATTTGTTACTTGTTTACTTGTTTCCATGTTTGCTTCCCATTTATACTTTGTTTCTTTTGCTAAGTCTAATTGCTTTATAATGTAAATGAACTCCTATCTTTTTATTTTATCTTTTATGATTTTTATTTGTTTTATTACTTTGCAATGTAAATGAAATTCTATTTTGTACTATTTGGTATTGATTTATTAATATGATATTGAGATTTATTTATTTACCTTATATTTTATAGAACTATATATATTTATCTAATTTGTTATTATATTTTATCCAATATATTTATTTTATACTTTTATATCTTATATCATTTCATTTTTAAACCATTTATTTGCGATTTAAATTTAAATCAAATATATATCTATATATATATAATTTCAAATTTACTCATATATGCCCAAATATATATATATATATATATACATTCACATATATACATATATATATATATATATATATAATATTTAAAGTAAAAATGATTTATACAGAATTTATTTTAATTCGGGGAAACTCGCATCACTTTAATCGATTAATTTTACAAATTGTCTTTAAAAATTCAATTAATTATTAATTTAAATGTAATTAAAATTCGAGGTTGTTATAATGGAATTGAAGACAGAGCTCTTTGAAGTGCAAGGATTGCTTACTACTGATCCTAAGGATGATTCCGGAATGGATGTAGTAGAAGTGGTGCCTTCGATTTCGTTCAGTCCCAGAACGAACTTGTATGGATGAATGCTGGCATTTCTTTACTATCTAGAGGGCAGTGTTAGCATTCCAAGTAGGAAGTGCTATATAAAAAGGTAAAACATAGCCTCAAGCCTCATAAACTACGAATGACTAAAACAAAGGAGATGCAGCAGGGCTAAGTGGGTCGCTCCCAAGTAGGGTATGATCATCCCTATCTAGAGTGGATATTATCTCTCATTTGTATACTTCGGGGCCCATTAAACAAGGGGTGATCATATTTGGTACTATACAGTAAAGGGTAGGCCGGTTCTGTGTTGGCAGGGGCCGATAGGTTTGACCTCGGTGTTATTTTAACTAAAGATGCATCGTGACGGGCGACACCCCAGTAGCCCAGTCATTGTATGGAACCAAATCTCCAATAAGCGCCATATGGACTTAGTTATGCCCAACTATGTTGAAATGTTAGATGCAAGCATTTCAGCTATATTCTTTTTTTACTTTGACCCCTAGACATTATTATAATATTAATGGATTTTCTATAGAAAATGTTTTGGTTATTGTAAGGAGAAAACCCGTCCGCGTTTATGTGTGGCATGGTCTTATGAGATGCCTTTGATTTAAAGGTTTTTATAAAGTTAAGACTTGTGCTTTACTCACACCAGACCCATGTCTGACCCGGAGTTTATTTTATTTTCCTAAACTCTTAGACGTTCAAATTTGAATTGGCAGCCAAGTAGTTCAGGTTTTCTGCAGATTCATCTTGGAGGAGCATGGAGAAGGTGGCTTCATCGATAGCTAGTTATTATCTTATCTTTCGTTGTATTATAGGTATATTGTATCTGTTAGGTAGGGACAGGCTATTATAACTGTCCTAGGGTAGAATTTGTATTAGTATGACTCTGATGTAACATTTTGAAATGACTTTATAATATATTATGTTGAGTAATATATATTGTTCCGTTGCATTGTGAGATTCTATGTTGTTTAGTTCTTCTCTTCTATCTTTTCTTTCCTTCAACCCTAATGATCCGTCTTTCGAATGACTAAATGATCGACACACGAATAGCGAGGATGTATTAAGTGTCGTATTTGGTAGTAAGAAAGGCAGATCCTTACACGGCGGCTAGCAGCAGTTAAACGTCGGTGGGTTTTTCTGCTCATTCTCGAGCTATAGTGCGAATTGACAGGCGAGGTCGGGGTCTTTAGGGCCATGGTGGTCGGGGCGATTATCTGAGTGAATGCGGCGGTCTCTGGCAGTGGGTGGTGGTAGTGGCGTGGGAGGGAATCGAAGACGCATGTTCATTCGAACATCGAGCCGATTTTGAGAGAGAATGGGATTAGTGATTAAGAGGTGGTTTAATTAAACGAATAACTGTAATTAGTGTAAATTATATACTGTTAAATTCTTGAATCTTATAATCGCAATATCTAATCCATATTAGGTTGGATTTGAATGCGGGTTTTTGCGTTAGGTTTGTAACGACAAATACTACATTATGGAATTGGATTGGTGACGATTGGAGCTAGTAGAAAATTTCATGCTAAATCGAACGTCGTTTGATTTAGACGAAAATGGAATGCTTCGGTGATAACAGGAATTTCGGTGAGTTAAACTCACCTTTTTGGTTAACCAGTATGTTATATAGTTGTTAAAAATTATTGATTGTGTTAACTCCCTTTTAGCAGCGACTTACGAGTTAAAAAGCCTAAAACCTAAGGGGACTCGACGACTTACGACCTAACTGCTGAGGCAACCTACAGGAAGCTATGATTTAACGAGTTAACGACTTACGACCTAAGTGGTCTTAACGACTTAGCCGTTGAAGACAAGCCTACTCCGCGACCTAAAAGCTTCACGAGTTAGTAGACTCAAACCTACAGTGGGTTACGACTTAAAGAGTTAAGAGGTTTTCGACTTAACTACTCAGCAAGTTAAAGGCTCTACGACTCATCAGGCTTACGACTCATCAGGTCTGTACGACTCATCAGGCTTACGACTCATCAGGCTCTACGACTCATCAGGCTTACGACTCATCAGGCTCTATGACTCATCAGGCTTACGACTCATCAGGTCTGTACGACTCATCAGGCTTACGACTCATCAGGCTTACGACTCATCAGGTCTGTACGACTCATCAGGCTTACGACTCAAGAGGACCTCACGACCTAAGGACATCGTGACCTAACAATGTACGAGTTAAAGTGCCTGCGAGTTAAGGAGTCTGCGACCTAAAATGTCTACGACCTAGGACTCAGCGACTTAACTTGCCCAGCGACCTAACTATCAGAAGACCTTGCGACCTAAGGACTTGGGAGAAGTTTGCGACCTAAGGACTCAAGAAAGGTTTTGCGACCTAACTGCAGGGAAGATTTGCGACCTAAAAACACAGCAACCTAACCTCTAAAGGAACATCGCGACCTAGCAATGTTGCGACCTAAAAACCTACGACATACGGGATACGTGTCTTAGGAGTAAGTCGTATACGGGTTAAGGACTTAAGTCATCTACGACTCATGGCTCACTATAAGTCGCCTGCGACTTACCACCTGAAGGCAACGACAACTTCATCACTGCATCTCCTAAGTCGCTCGCGACCTACGACCTAGCTTAAGTCGTACGCGACCTAGGACTTAGCATATTTTCTGCCCAGAACTCAGATCTGCTCCTATAAATACCCCATCACCTCCAACATGGTGAGGACTTTTTGGCAATTCATTTCTTCAAGCATCCATGCTCTGCTGCACTGAAAATTCACTCAACAAGTAAAGATCTTCCAACTCTCAAGGCACTACAACAAGCTTCGTGAAGAACTCCATTCATCCGATACGGATTTAGCAAGATTCATCACCGAAGATTGAGCTAGTAGTCTAGATTGTTGTGTGATCAAGTTATATTGTATTTGACAAGTGATTTGTAACGAATTGTAACCGAATCAGCAATAAAAGACTATAAAGTGGACGTAGGCTCAATTACGGGCCGAACCACTATAAATCTGTTGTTCATTTACTGCTTTTCTGCTATTTTCAGCTCATATTCTGTTCCCGTACCAACGGGTGGTGCTTTCACGATTCTATTACACACACCGGGTGTTAGCGTTTACTTTTTACCGTTAACATTTTGGTGCTTTCATTGAGAGCCCAACTCAGGCGATCATCCACCGTTGCTTCGCAAAGACTCATAAAAAGAACCTCTCTTTAAAAACCAGATCTGAAAGAATGGCTCCTGGAAGAAGAGGTAGACCTGTCAGATCCGGAAATGCTCACGAAGGAACTTCCGCTTCCCCAATAACAGACCAAGCAACTCCAACCGTTGGGGTCACCAGGGCTGAATTGAATGACGCAGTTTCTGGATTATACCAACAAATTGAAACTCAAAACGCTTTGATGATGGATAGATTAACTGCTCTGCTCGGGGCAAATCGTCAACCAGAAAACCATCAAACTACTCTTCCCGAAATGCCACCTTTCCAAGCTGATGGTTCTATGCCGCAACCAACTTATCATGAGCATATGCCCGGGCAAAATTCAGAGGGAAGAACTAATGCTTGCCCGGAGGTGTCTTTGAACAATAAAGAGTACCTGTCTGAAATGGTTGGCCGCATCATGAAAGAAAGCATGCAAAGGGAAGAGGATGAGGCTGATTGGGGATTTGCGCCAAGCAGAACTCCGTTTACTGAAAGGATCCTGAGAGCGGAATTTCCAAGGAAATTTGCACCTCCTACTATCCAAACCTATAGGGGAACCAGTGACCCTAATCATTTCCTATACAAATACGATTGGCATATGACTGGTGCAAGAGCATCAGACGAGATCAAGTGTCGGTACTTTCCGGTATACCTAGAAGGTGTGGCTTTACTTTGGTTCACAAAGCTTCCAGTTCGGTCTGTAGATAAATTCTCCGACTTAACGCAAAAGTTTAAAGAACAGTTCAGATTGTATGCTTCAAAAGCTAAGGATATAATGTCATTGTCTAACCTTGAACAAGCGCCCGGAGAATCAATCAAATCTTTCCTGAGCCGTTTCAATATAGCTTTAGCCGAGGTAGAAAATGCGGAACCACGCATGATCCTGACTTATTTGATGCGAGCCATTGATAAATCGAGTAAATTTGGGATATGGCTAAAGATGAAGGAACTGAACTCACTTGATAAATTTTATAAAAAGGCCGACGAGTTCATTCGCCTTGAAAGCCTTTCTACGACGTCGAAGGTGGTTGCTGCCCAAACTAATGAAAACAGTGTCCCGTCTAAGAAAAGAGGATCTGAAAGTCAGAAAAGGGAGAATGAAGGAGGAAAGAACCAGGGAAATGAAAAGAAACCTCGCCGCTTTAATTCTTCGGACTTTACTCCTTTAACTGATACACCAAGAAATATCTTTTTTGCAACAAAGGACATTGTCAGGTATCCTAAGCCACCTGAGATGACGAGAGGGGCAAAGCGTAATGGAAAATTCTGCCAATTTCACAATCAACCTGGCCATGACACTGACCAATGTCGCCAATTAAAGAAGGTGATTGAAGAATTGCTAGAGCAGGGTAAACTCCAACAATATGTTAAAAGGAACGGAGTCGATCCAACCTCATCCACTCGGGATCAACGACACCCTACCCATCAATCCGATTCCCACAACAACACTGCAGTGCAAGATTCAGAAAAGCTTGTCATTAATGCTATCACAGGGGGACCATATCCAGCAAGCAGAAGTTGGGATGACTTCTGATTACCCACAAAACTGCGACTGGGGCATCTCTCACTTTCTTTGACATAAAAATCCAAAAGCTATGAATCAAGCACAAATGGAAATCCAGCTTGGAGATTCTGAAACAACAATAACTAGCATTCATTTTTACTTAACAGCATTGCTTGAATTTGTAAAGATAATGATGGATGTGTAACTTCTGCATTGTAAACCGCTGAGAAATCAGCGTGACTCAATAATGAAAAACTATGCATTGTGTTCTCTATTATAAAATGCCTGTTATATTTCGATGAGTAAATACTCTAAATGTATTGCTAAAATATCGATCTAATACTGCAGGTCATTAAAGCAAAGCTCACCCATCGCAAAGCTAAGCGAGCCTTACAAATCATTTATTAAAGCAAATTTCAAGCAACAAAAATTTCAAACTCAAATCCCATACAAGAGGAACTTCACATAAAAAGTTGACGGCTCCACTATGTCAAGCCCTCGTTAACTGGTTGCGATCGTTGATATAAAGAGGCATCCAACCAAATAACTTGCGTTTACTCTGTGGAGTCATTCAACAGTGAAGTCTACTTCTTCGGATAAAGCAATTTACTTGCAAAAGAAAGGAACACGCGCTTGGAAACGATGATAAAGGATCGCAGATTGGCGGATGATGATACAACATGAGCGAACAAACATGGAAGCAGCCAAAGGGAGGTATGCCTCTCAACAGGAAAGCAGGTAGATCCACTAAAGGGATACCTTCCCAAGCAGAAGGAATAAGACCCTCACTAACTGATTGTGATGCATCCGATCAGGCAGCTTGTGTCCATCCCATGGATCTACTTGCCCCTAAGACGCAACCTTCCTGGCACACCAACCAACTGATGCTCCATCCCAAGGGTCAACAAAGCCCTCTAACGAGGCACGCCAATAAATGGAGAGCTTTCCTCAATCAAAAAGATCGGTGGGACTACCAAAGGGGCACCTTGTTAATTGATTGCGATCATTTGTACAAACAAACATCCAATCAAACAACTTACGCCTGTCCCGTGGACCCCTCCGACCATGAGAAAGTAACTTCCAAGCAATCACAAGCCCTCTTCGGAGGCACAAGACCTCTTCGGAGGCAAAAGCCCTTTTCGGAGGCACATTTCACCCGTGTAGAAGTGCAAAATGCTTCTCTTCGGAGACCCACTTCACCAGTGATGAAATACTAAAAAGCCCTTTTCGGAGGCACATTTCACCCGTGTAGAAGTGCAAAATGCTTCTCTTCGGAGACCCACTTCACCAGTGATGAAATACTAAAAAGCCCTTTTCGGAGGCACATTTCACCCGTGTAGAAGTGCAAAATGCTTCTCTTCGGAGACCCACTTCACCAGAGATGAAATGCCAAAACTGCTTCTCTTCGGAGACCAAAACTGCTTCTCTTCGGAGACCAAAATTGCTTCTCTTCGGAGACCAAAATTGCTTCTCCTCGGAGACCAAAATCGCTTCTCTTCGGAGACCAAAAGACCTCTTCAGAGGCGTACTTCACCTTGCTTGAAGTACCAAAAATAAACCCTTTACTGGGGCACAAAAATCAAAACCTTTTTCAGAAGCTCATTTCACTGTGCAGGAAAATTCACTTTCAAACAAATAAAAGTGATCATTCCCAGAAGTCGAAGTGTTCTTCAGGAAGAAAAAGAAAATAAAGATTTCTCCAAAGACAAGATATACTCTATTAAAAGCAGAATAATTCTTCCCTGAAAAAGTGGAAAGTTATTCTCTAAAATAAGAGTATCGGTCTTGTGAAAGCAAGAAATATTACAATATACTTGTGGTATGGGGGCAGCATTATACAATTCAGTTACAGTAATAAAAGTAATATACAAGCGACATACCACAAGTTCATTGCAATATCACATAATAAAGATGTGGAGTAAATGCGTTCTTGAAACACAGACAAAAAATTTGTACAAGTGAAAAGAATCGTTTACTCTATACTTCAAATGAAAAAACAGATGTATTCCTACATACACAAGGATTTGTACAAGAAAAATATCTATTTATTTCAACACTATGAGAAATTTTTTACATTGTACAGGTTACAAAAAGAAGCGGAGACCGGTATCCGCACAATCCCCGGTCAGTACGAAAAGCAGAAAATGCAAAATCAAACTCATTTCCCCTTCTTCCCACCCTTGGAGCTTTTACCCGGCCTGGTAATTAGCTTCGTAGGCCGTATCGGAGAAGAAGGAGAAAGAGACTCAGCCGGATCAATCTCTGCCTCATCCCCAGCAGTAGAAGAACTCTTCTTTCCTTTCTTCGAAATCACACGTTTCCCCTTCTTCTTGGAAGAAGACTCACTCCCCGGAGCAAGAAATGTAGAAAGCTTTGTGTCATAATCAAAAGACTGCTCCGGGGTCTTCTTGCTATCTTCCAGACCTTCTGCCTTCTGTTCTTCGGAAGCAAGTGGTTCGTCTAAACCTTGAAGGGCTGCTATTGGTTCTTCCTGTGAACCTGGTTGAGAAGCTGGAAGAGATATAACTTGAGAAGGAGGAGGAACGACAGCTGAAGAAGGAAGAATTGGTGCAGTTTCCGGCACGACTGCTGCATAATAAAAGGAATCAAAATCAGTATTCTCCGAGAAATAAGAAGACCGTGAATCGTCAAAGTTACCTGGAGAAGCCGGTTTAGCAAGATCAATCTCAAATTCCCGAGCTTGGAAGTCCTTCATTGCCTCTTCCTCTGTAGGGGTGGATACAGTTTCTTTGTCAACCTTAGCGGGAGGCGTGGAATGAGAACTAGAGCCAGTAATATCCGCATGAGCTAAAGCCGAAGTATAAGTAGGAGCAATAGGAGGTGTTTCTTTCTTAGGAAGCTTCTCTCCCGTCGCCTCGGCCCGCACTCGGATAAGCTGCTCTTTTCCTTTGGCAAGGGCAGCGCGATCGCTCTCACTTAAATAGGTAGCTTGAAGATCTGTTTCAGAATATCCGGCACCACCAAATAAGTCAATGATTGCCTCCCATACTTCCGCTAAGGTGACTTCATATTCTGGTCCCAAAAATGAAAGGCTCCCACGCCCCAGGACACAATGCATATAAAAGTCGAACAGAGTCGCGTCAACGGTGGCTATGGTTGCCTTATGGGATTCTTCGGCTGCAACTTTACCAGAAAGAACTTCATCACGTTCTCTTTCAGCCTTCAGTAGCTGAGATTGCAGTCTTATAATTTCTAAATCTTGAGAGCTGACTTTCTCTCGAAGTTGAACGGCATCATCACGGTATTTTCTTGTAACCTGCTGTTCTGCTTCGAGTTTCACCTCAATATCTCTCTGAGCAGCATGGGCGTCTCGAACTTGTTTTTGAAACATTTCTTCTTTCAGAGAATAAGAAGTGGAAGAAGTAGCAAGCTCTTTTTTAAGTCTTTCAACTTCAGCTTCGAGCTTCACATAACCATCGCTAATGCTTTTCATCTCCGCGTCATGCTGCTTACGCCATTTGTCCCACTCAGATTTATCATTTTCCATGGTCATCATCGCCTCAAGGTTCATATGGTTGACCCTTTGAAGTTCATCAACCAGCTTCTGCCATCCAGACATTCTTTCGATGTCAAGTTTCACAGCATCGACATTTTTCAGCATCGCCTGCTTATCAATGGGGACCAAATCCAAATCAAAACGCACTCCTTTCAGACACCAATTCGGAAATCGGCTCTGGAGTGTGGGAGGACCATCTCCAGCTTGGTACTGTGGCCTATTAATGATTGTCTGGATGTCAGATTCCTTAAGGGCAGGAGAACCGGAAGATGTATTAGGAGGAATAGAAGCGGTAGTCTTTTCCAAGATATTAGATGTATCTTTCTCGTCAAGTCTGACCCGTTTGCTGGACTCATCGGAAGTATGACTCTTCCCCCTGTCATCGTAAGATTTCCTCTTATAAGGATCGTCGCTTCTGCGGGAAGAGTCACGTCGCTCGTCCCTATTCCCATAGTATTCCTCGTCTTCTCTCCAGCGACGCTCTTCATGAGCTCGCCTCTCGTGAGCCTTTCTGGCAGCCCTCTCCTCATCAGTTTCCTTCACAGCACCGATATAACTCCTAAAGTCATAAGCCTCACGGCTTCCGTAATGCTGGAATTTGTTGTAGTAAGAGCCGCTTCGCCCCATCAGAGAACCTGAAATTGAAGAAAAAGACCAGTTTTAGAAATCCTCAAGTTGAAGAAGCTAAGTGCATATAAGTGCCAAAATTCTAAGTGTGTGTGATGTGCAAACTACGCGCATCAAACTACAAACCACTTTTGGGTGTAGAAATGGCAATAAGTTGTGTGGAAGGCGTTGTGGTTTGTTGCAAAGAAGAAGTTGCTTCGACAACAGGAGGGACCACTTTAGAAACATCATCTTTAAAAAGCTCCTGAGAGGTTATCATGATGTCGCTTAGACTATCAAAAGTATCATCGCCATGGTGCAGGGGAGAATTCTCTTTTTCAACTTCCACCTCAGCCGTCTTTTCAAGAGTGTGAAGATTTTCCTCCTCTTCAACAACCGGGGCAAGTGCTAACTTACTGGACGGTCCAGCAATGTCGGTAGAAGTAGAACACTTTACCAATGAAGTCTCAGCAGTAAGATTTTGCTGTAAAAGTTCTCTAGCTGGAACAGGGGCATCTGACTCCTCAGCAGGAGAATCAGGGACTTCATGTGGCTGAGTGGAACGGGAAGGATGTAAGAGTCCAAATTCGTGGAGGAACTCATCTCTCAATAGAAATTGAACGCTCCTCTCCTCAACCGGCACGGCCATAAGCCTCTCAAAGGTAGTCTTGTGACGAGATTCCCTAGAGGGGGAAGGAAGTGCTGAAACAGTAGAAAAAGAAGTTAACACTTGACAATTTGGACTTCAAAGAATTTAGAAAAACACAGGGAAAAGATAGATAATCGTACTTCCCACTCTCCAAATGGCGTAAAATCCCGGGGGACAACGAACAAAGAAAAACTGGCTCAGAAACCCAGGAACGCTTTCGGGAAGACCAATAATCAGTTTACGATTCCTGGCACTCCTTACAACTATGACAGAGGGATGGTCTTTGGTCTTTGTGAATGAGCATAGAAAGCAAATTTCTCCAAAACTGGGAAAACGGTCCAGCATTCTCCTAAAAAGCACACATAGTCCCAGCAGGATGGCGTAGCCATTAGGATGAAGTTGAAAAGGGGAGATAGATAATCGAAGGAGAAGTTCTCGGAGACAGTCATTAAACGGGGGAATCGCTCCACTCAAGCACATTTGGCGGTTCACTGCGATGAAGCCGTGGGGCGGCCTATCAGCAGTGTCATTTATTCCAGGGAGCAAAGCGTCAGATTCAGCGATGCCAAACTGGGTGCATAGTTGACGGAAGACTTTATGACTCAGAGTGGTAGAAATCCTTTCCGGGGGATCGTTCAGCGGGGTAGCAATTGGAAAAGCTTCTCCAGCTGATTCCAAATCTTCTTGATGGGATGCCATTCTACACAATCAGCCGAATGTTCAAAAGTGAAGGTGCACGTTTCCTAAAAGTGTAAAGTGCTGTGCAAAACTAATGAAAATAAGAAAAAGCAAGTATAACTGGAATTAAACTAATTGACAATCAGTCGATTACGAGATTTCAAAACTTGTTAATACTCAAGTGCAGTGTTAACGCAGACAAATCAGTTTTAGTTAACCATTACGATTCTGCTTTAATACTTCATTTGAGTTGGTTATTGTGTAGCATTTCACTCATACAGTTCATTTAATTTTAATCTTTATCAACTAATCTATCATCCGATATGGGCAGTCGGTGGCAGTATATTCGTCCCAGTTTTTTTTTTTGTAAATGTTATAACAGGCAGTTAGAATTATTGACAATCTATAAAAGAGTGCAACAAAATTAAAGAGTCCAAAGTTCAAACAACTCAAGTCTTAGCATTCAAGGCAGTGGGAAATTTGCTCAAGTTCTAACTCGATCACAACTTAGCGTGGGGCAGATTTTCCTAAGTCCTAGCTCGTTCACGGTCTAAAAGATATGCCATGAATCAAGTTGAGTCGTAACTCTCCAATCGTACCACACATTCAAGCAAAGTGAACAAGTGCTAAGTCGCGAACGACTCAAATGGTTCCTACGAGCCAGGGTTAACTATTCTCTAAGTCATAAGTCGTGGGGATTGAAAGGGGACTTCAATTCTCTAAGTCGTAAGTCGTAACTCGGCTACGACTCAAAGCTTGGTTGCTATAAGTGATAAGTCAATCCAGAATTTAGTCCATCTGACTCCTGACTCGTTTGATCCCTAACTCGTTAACCATATATCCGTCCAACTCCTAACCCTTAACTATCCAACCCGTTAACCCATTCACCGGTTAGCTTCTTCGTCAACCCTATTTCTAAAACCACCACAGATCACAAATCATTACAATCCATATCAAGCCACCTTAATTCCATGAATATCCTACACAGTAGTATTCGCAAGGACCGAGGGAAGAATTCATGGAGAAAGGTCGATAGCAATGGTCAGCGATTGGGAAAAGGGAGAAGACGCTTACGCGATGTAACTGGAAGTGGTTGGAGGTAAATCGAGTCGAAATCGCCTTTGGAAGCTTGAGATCTTGTTAATGGCAGATACGGCTTAAAGCACAAATGAAACAGGTGAAGGAGAAGAGAGAACGACCTAAGCTATTTATGCCCTGGGACAGTGAAAGGTGAATCGACACATCTGACTTACGACTTATACTAAGTCGTACGCGACCTACGACTCATCTTAAGTCGGTCACGATCCAGCGCACTCATCAAGAAGCGAGCTAAGGAAAATCGAAGCACACGACTTACGACTTAAGACGTATGCTTCGAGGGGCAAATGTTAACTCCCTTTTAGCAGCGACTTACGAGTTAAAAAGCCTAAAACCTAAGGGGACTCGACGACTTACGACCTAACTGCTGAGGCAACCTACAGGAAGCTATGATTTAACGAGTTAACGAATTACGACCTAAGTGGTCTTAACGACTTAGCCGTTGAAGACAAGCCTACTCCGCGACCTAAAAGCTTCACGAGTTAGTAGACTCAAACCTACAGTGGGTTACGACTTAACAGTCTACGACTTAAAGAGTTAAGAGGTTTCCGACTTAACTACTCAGCAAGTTAAAGGCTCTACGACTCATCAGGCTTACGACTCATCAGGTCTGTACGACTCATCAGGCTTACGACTCATCAGGCTCTACGACTCATCAGGCTTACGACTCAGCAGGCTCTACGACTCATCAGGCTTACGACTCATCAGGTCTGTACGACTCATCAGGCTTACGACTCATCAGGCTTACGACTCATCAGGCTTACGACTCATCAGGTCTGTACGACTCATCAGGCTTACGACTCAAGAGGACCTCACGACCTAAGGACATCGCGACCTAACAATGTACGAGTTAAAGTGCCTGCGAGTTAAGGAGTCTGCGACCTAAAATGTCTACGACCTAGGACTCAGCGACTTAACTTGCCCAGCGACCTAACTATCAGAAGACCTTGCGACCTAAGGACTTGGGAGAAGTTTGCGACCTAAGGACTCAAGAAAGGTTTTGCGACCTAACTGCAGGGAAGATTTGCGACCTAAAAACACAGCAACCTAACCTCTAAAGGAACATCGCGACCTAGCAATGTTGCGACCTAAAAACCTACGACATACGGGATACGTGTTTTAGGAGTAAGTCGTATACGGGTTAAGGACTTAAGTCATCTACGACTCATGGCTCACTATAAGTCGCCTGCGACTTACCACCTGAAGGCAACGACAACTTCATCACTGCATCTCCTAAGTCGCTCGCGACCTACGACCTAGCTTAGGTCGTACGCGACCTAGGACTTAGCATATTTTCTGCCCAGAACTCAGATCTGCTCCTATAAATACCCCATCACCTCCAACATGGTGAGGACTTTTTGGCAATTCATTTCTTCAAGCATCCATGCTCTGCTGCACTGAAAATTCACTCAACAAGTAAAGATCTTCCAACTCTCAAGGCACTACAACAAGCTTCGTGAAGAACTCCATTCATCCGATACGGATTTAGCAAGATTCATCACCGAAGATTGAGCTAGTAGTCTAGATTGTTGTGTGATCAAGTTATATTGTATTTGACAAGTGATTTGTAACGAATTGTAACCGAATCAGCAATAAAAGACTATAAAGTGGACGTAGGCTCAATTACGGGCCGAACCACTATAAATCTGTTGTTCATTTACTGCTTTTCTGCTATTTTCAGCTCATATTCTGTTCCCGTACCAACGGGTGGTGCTTTCACGATTCTATTACACACACCGGGTGTTAGCGTTCACTTTTTACCGTTAACAGATTGGATGGATGATTTATTGCTTTATCTGTTGATTTGGATTTATTCCCGACTTGGAGCAGATGACCTTTCAGATATATACATGCCTAGTAGTAGATGACCTATAATATATGATTATATACTCTTGTGTTACTGGAGGACAGGTTGGAGGGATCCAACAGGATTCCTCGCCATTATTGATTTTAATTTCAATAATATTCGGGTCATATGAATTATTGGACATTAAACCTGATGGTTGGCTCTATTGATTATGACATCATTATATGCTCAAACTTAAAACCCTATAATGATAAAAAATCAATATCGATATTGGTTAAGCATTTGGTAGCTATTGGCCTTAGATTATTATTTTGAAAGTACTTTAAATTACCATTTGGGGTTGGGATTGATTTTGAGACAGGAAATGATTTTTAAAATCCGAATTTGGGTTTTGAAATATTTTATTTTAAAGGATTTAACTTCTATTTTGCACCCACCTTTTTATCTATCTTTTCTAAGTTATATATTTATTTTTAATATTGTTTTAAGATTATTTATATTTAATACTATTTTAAAGATTATTTCTTTATATTTAACATTGTTTTAAAGTTATTTACAATATTTTAATATTTTAAAGAAGAAAAAAATAATTATCCAAAAAAATAAATATGGTTTGAAATTAATAATAATGATTTACTAATAATATTTTGAAAAATAATTAATATCTTTTATAATAATGGTAAAGATTAATTATTATTTATTATTTAATAATGCTTTGAAATTATTAATTATCATTTATAAGATGTTTTGAAGTTAATAGTTTATTATTTATTTACAATGTTTATTGTTAATAATTATTATTATATAATAGTGTTTTGAAGTAAATGATTTTTATTTATTTATAAATGTTTTTGAGACTTATAAATAGAGTCTTATAAACGGACTAGGATTTTATAAGAGGAGTTTTATAAAATGGTTTGAAAACTTAAAGGAAGACTACTTACAAAGTATGGGAGTTTTATAAATGATTAGATATTTATAAACGAATTTTAGAAATGGGTTTATAGAATTATAAGAGGAATTATTAATGATTTTTATGGATTTATAAAGAGTTTATAGAAGACTTGAGAAATAATGCATAAAAAGAGTTTATAAATGTTTTGAGATTTATAAAAGAGATTATAAATGATTTTTAGGAATTTATAAAGGAGTTTATAAATGATTTTAGAATTGTATAAAAAGAGGAAATCTTTATCGGTTTTGTGAATATACTTATGCCATTGAGCTAGTATATGGATATTTTATATGTATTGAAAATATAAGGATTTGTGAATATATCTTTGTAAAAGTATTTTGATACAAGTATTTACAAAGTGATTTTAATTAATGAGAAGATTAATCAAAGAGGTTAGTGGTGGCATATATGCTTAACCAATGTTGGTTTTCGCTTTTGAAATAAATCCCTGATATGAATGTGTGTTTGTTGATAGTTAAATAACCGACTATCAAATATGGACCCAAAAATTAACTTTGGAAATATGTAAGAGAAACATGTGAGTTATATGGCATAGTCATCTCTGATGATGTTGTACTGTACATATAAATCTCATTTTGTGCTTCTAGGACAAATGATAAGGAAATCCATCCACTAACGGTTGGAGGTGAACTTCGCTCTTATTTTTGACTTTTTATTTCCTAAAAGAACTGGGTTTGAGTTTAATAGAAACCATTGAATGATGTTCCGAAGAGACCGAGATCGGATATGTTATCCAAAAACCACTTCGATCCAACTCAAGGGTTTCAAAGTGAAGACACCTTGAAGATGATGGAATTGAAGACGGATGTAACGCCCCACCCCGAGACCCACATTAACAAAGAGAATTACTGGGTAATTACAGAATTGAAGATGATGGATGTTTAAAGACGGAATTTCTATCGAATTAGAAAATCACTGATAAATTTCAAATTAAAATTTACCGCAGGCGCACGGCGTACAAAAGTTAGTACGTGGCGATTACGGGTCGATCCGTAGGGAATTGTTAGATTTCAAAACTCTATTCAATCAAATTAACCGAGATTTGAGATCTTTAAGCTAACTACTAAAAATTGCAAAAACTAACAACTACAAAGGTGAATGAAAACTATGAGAATAAATGACAATTTAGAGATAATTCCACTCTCTAGATCATATAGTTCAACAAAACATGAAATTATTATCTCTCTTTTTTGGTCATAAGTGAATTTAAATGATGTGTTTATTATAAGTATGGCATATTTGTGCTATTAGTTTGCTCAACATAAGCCATCAAACTATAACACAACCTTTAAACCACTTTTAATTCACATGAAATATGACAACAAAGTTGAAAGAAAAATCTATTTTAAGTATGGTCTATTAACTATTAATTATAAATATAGACCATCAAATTTTAATTTCAACATTCACTTCATTACCATCATCATATGTAAATGAAGAGGTAATTATTGTTTGTGATTGTTTAAGTATAACCTATTTGTTATGAACGACATAGACTATCAAATTCAACATGAAACAATAAATCACATCAACATTCATTTAAGCACAAAAGAGAGCAATAATTATCAAAATGTTGAAGCTACATAATTAGAGGCTTCATTACCCCTAAATTGAAGGGATTAGCCTCTCATTTGTGTTATCATATCAACACAAGTAGCATGCAACATGAAACTAAAAAAAAGGAAAATGAAATCTAATGGAAAAGAGAACTATTCTACTTGCATAAAATAAAAAAAGATCTACACTACTAACATGAAAGTAAATAAATAAGAAAGACTTGAATTAAAATTGCATAAAAAATTACATAAAAGAAATGGCTAAGTAGCCATGGAAAGAAAAAGAGCTCTCATTTTATTTTTGATCTAAACTAAGAGAAGATGGGCTAAGAGAGACTAAGGGAAGAGAGGGTTACTGTAAAAACCCGCATATTTTACGATTATATATTTAAATGTTTTATTTAAATATAGCATCGTTTGTTGAATTTAAAGTCTGAAATGTGACTTTTTTGTAAACAGTCGAATCCGGACTCGAGACCACTTCCATTGAGTTCAAAATGATGTTTATAACTTTTTTGAGTATAGACATTGATATGTTTGGAGTTGATTAGGATTTTGGTTTTTTCATTTGGGCTTTGGGTTTGGTTCTAGCCCACTAACCCAATAAGAGAACCCAAACTTCTCTACCAAATACCCAAACTCCTCTACTCTTCATTCATTCTACTCATAATTTCCTAACACTCAAGCTAAAAAGAAAAATGGGGGAAAATATAGGAAATTAAAATTCCTAAACCCTAGATTATTAAGAAATTCAAATCCAAGTTCCAAAATCAAGGAGAAGCTAAGGTAAGCATGCTCTTCATCTTCTCCATCTCAATTTCTCTTCAATTCTTGATTTTTCCTATAACCTAACTTAGGAAAACTTTGCATTTGATCATAGATTGAAGGTTCTTGAAGTGAAGTTGAAGTGAGATTTATCTTGATTTGTCTTAGAGCTTCTCATTCCTTTTTTTTGAGTTTAAAGATGAGTTTTGAACTCACATCTATGTCTATACCTTTGATAGTTGTTGGGTATGAATTCCTAACATCTATTTCATGTTCATTTGCTTTTGATTTGAATTGGTTTGGTGAATTTTCCAATTTTTGGTAATTTGAAATGAAAATCTATGAAAATGCTACTATGAATGTTTGGACATGTTGTTTGGAGTGTGTTGAATAGCCTATAGGGTTGGGTTGTCACTTGGCATAGATCCCTAGCCACCATCGCTCATCCGATCGCTTCTGAACCGATTTGGCCATTAATGGCCTAGGCTGATTTTTGCCCTGAGCTTCAGCTCAGACGTTTGGGATAACACTCAGACGTCTGGGCCATAGGAATAAAAATTCCAGATGTACAGCTCAGACGTCTGAGGTTATTCCCAGACGTCTGGGCGATTTGGAAGAAAATTTCCAAACTTACAGCTCAGACGTCTGGAAAAAACCACCAGACGTCCGACGCTGTTAAATTCAGCCAACTTACCTATTTTTGATGTGGGTTTCCATTTTATCGATTTTTGTTGATCCGGTTAGTTGTTGTCATTTATTATCGACTTTGATGACTTCTTTTCTGGATTTTTGGGAATATCCATTTGATGGATTCGATATAGATTTTCATGGTTTTAATTCACGTCGTCGAATGTGAATTTTTGGTGATAGATTGTTTTTACAATCATTTCTGTGATTTGTCACTTTAAAATACAAAGGTTTCTATACTAGTAGTAAATACTCAAACTCTTACACTAAAATGATTTCAATATTACTTTTAATACAAAGCTCGCTTTTAAAACCGTTTTCCAATCTATTAGTATATACAAACCTTTACCTCATTCGTATGAGAAATCACTACGCCATAGATGACCTTCTGCAACATTTTTACAAAGTGTTGCCAGCTAAAATGTTGCGACAGCTATAAAATTTTGGTCCTACTGCAACGTTGTATTTTTGGTGTTACCTTAGCCATAAATATGTGTTGCTCTAGCTAAACTAGTGTAACACGATGCAACATTTTTATATAGTGTTGCTATAGATGTATTCAAATTAAAAAATTAATAGAATTAGCAATCCGCGTGAATACGATCCAACGATCTACATTTAATCTGGTTGTTAAAATGGATCACCACTACAATTTGCCCCAAAATTTCGTTTTCCCGCCTAAACTAGTTCAGATCCCCTTTTGGTTTTCATTCCAATTCGCCTCCTCCCATTCGCCTCCGCCACCAAATTGTCACCCTCCTCTTCTTCTGCTTCCTCATTCGCCTCTGCCACCAAATTGTCACCCTCACCCCCAGCTACCCCCTGACCCATCGCGACCATCTAGCTCCAACCAGAGCCCCGTCACGACACCAAAACCCGAAGCCCAACAAAGTTTTCCATTCAAACCCCTTTTTCCACCGCTGTCGTCGCCATCAGCTCTCACCTCCAACAGAAGACTTACTCGCCACCAACCCCTCTACCTTTCTCCTTTAGACTACTTCACCTAAAAACCCTTCTAGCGCCTTAATTTCTCCCAAAACCCGAACTGCCCTCGAGATTTAGCTATCGTTCTCGCAACAATTAATCCGTCCACGGCTCCTATATCAGGTACATCCCAGGCTGATCTCTTCGTACTTTCCCCTATGATTGCGGTTGCTTCACTTGGTACTGGTAATTTCAATAAGGTAGTACGTCCCCCATATGTTTGTGCAAATGCTCCTTTGGAACTTGTTAATGTTTTAGAATCTGGCTAGGTATCTACTGCTTCTGGATGCCCTGTGGCTCCATCGCAAGTTCATAACTCGGACTGAGTGCAGAGTGATCTCATCCAAGCAATAAGGTTGGTTGGTTCACAATTGAATCTGGATGTAGTTGTATTGGTTGAAGGTTGGTTGGTTTGGTAAGTTATGGAAGTGATGGTGGAAGTAGGTGATGTAAAGGAGTTTCAGTTTATAGAGTATTCAGTTATTGAAGTGTGGATTGAATGATGGTGAGTGTTCTGGTGTTTATAGAGTATTGAAGGTTGGTGAAATTTGGGAAGTTTGGGAAAGTTGTAATATGGTGAAGGGTGGTTGCAATTGCAGTTTTTTGATAGTGAGTTGCAGTTTTGCTTGTTTGAAGTAGTGATGTTGGTGAAACAGGGGGATGGAGGAGCATGCAACTGTGAGGCTTTGGAGATTGTTTGTATTGACAATGGTAGAGTGCTGCTGTGTATTGGTTAAGGAGAGAAGCTAATGTGGTGATTGGAAATTGAAAAGAGTTTGCAGTAGAGTTTTGGTGTTTGGCCGTAGGGGATTCAAGCAGATTTAGGCGAGGAGATGGAGGATAGGAATTAAAGGAGTAGAAAGCAATGCAAGTAGATGGGCAGTAGTTCCGATGGGTGATGAAGTTGCTGAGGATGGGGTTTGCGGGTTTGCTAAGTTCAGTCTTCATTTGTGCATCATTTTACGTCGTTTCAAAGAAGGCTCGATCTTTCGAAATCGGATGAATCGGGCGGTGCCCACTTGTTCGACCTAACCGGGTTAGGTCGATCCTCGCCGGGACTGCGGTGCCCCGGACCCCCTCCGGCGCTGCGCCCGGACCCGCTACTCGGCTCACCTTCGGCTCGGCACTCGGCTCGTCATATATTTGTCAGTGTCGGTGTCTGTATAAATTGAAACTGCATATGTAATGAGTGAACTGAGTGATGTAGTGAGGAATATCTGTATATGTGAATATAAGTGTTATATATCATTGAATTGTAAAATAGTGGAGTCAGGAATTTGTACTATTTCAAATGTTGAAATAAAATATTTATTTAAATAAATTACTGTTTAAATATCAAATTCTGTGCAATAGCATTTTATTAAATAAATATTTATTTTTATTAAAAAATCAAATATGCTCTACATTGTAGGCCCTACAAATTCAGAAAGTTAATATCTATAGCAACATTTTGGAATGTTGCTACAGATACCTATGGGTGTTGCCATAGACCCAAATAGGGTTCTATTGCAACAATATTACTTATGTTGCCTTAGATAGTCAAAATGTTGCCTTTGAGGTCTAAGGCAACGACAAAAATTGCATCACCCTAAAAGTGTTGCCATAGACCTATGGCAACATTTTTCGGGCCTGAGCCAACATTTTTTTTGTGTTGCAGAATGTCATCTATGGCGTAGTGAATCCAATTAAACGACTTAGCAAAACAAGTGGTATGAAACACTTGCGTTTACTTCGTCGGTTAATTCTTAGACTTGTTCGATTGAAATCTTGTGACAATTTTCAAGTGGAAATCAACAATTTGTTCGTAAATATTTAAGTGAAGCCAGTGGTTATAGGACATGAAGCTAAACTCATCTATTTACTAGCTTGGTGTATTTTACACTTTTATTGATCTATGATGATCATTTTGTGGTTTAGACGAGCGATATGCGATGTCTCTTTGTCCGCGTGGGGGACGGTACCCCGTTTTGTGGAGTTTTGTCTCATTTTTATGGGCTAGCGACCCATGGCTTTTTATGGAGTTTGGTTCATCGGGCGTACCGTTGTACTACGTCGTTGTTCCGGCTTATTTGAGTTTCAAGTTTCTTAGGCATACCGTTGTACTATGTCATTGCATTGGCTCTATGGGTTAGCAATTCATGGGATAGCATCTCGTTTGTGATACACGTGTTGGTGAGTTTTCATGCTCCCGTTTATGATAGGCCTCCACTTTTTTTGTGATTTCTGGATTTCTAACTGATGGTTTCTGGAATTTGTGTTTCACCGAGTTTTGTGATTTGCATTGATAAGCTTTATCAATATTTGAGGTTTGGTGAATATAATATAGAATATGACATTCTTTTTGGTGTATAAGAAAATTTGAGATATTATGGTTTTTGTGGTTATCATATATAGTTGTCATATCTCTTATCCTATCTCATCTTATCTGATATTTATAGCTAAACTGATCCGTTTGTTATTTTTCTTCTTAAATAATACTCGGGTCAAACCGAGGTGTTTCAGGTGCTTCCACTTGACTTCTTAGCAGGGTCTAGCTCCTGACTTTTGGCTAACTACTTTAGCTTAGTAGTTTTGTTTTTATACATTCGAGATAGAGACTCCTTGATGTATACATATTCTTTTGTCTAGTACTTGTACCTATTATTTTGTGATGTAGTGGATCTTGTATGACCACTACTTTGATGTACACTTCTATGTGTTATATTCATATCTGTTTCCGCCTTAGTGATATGAATATCAGTTACTGATTTATGTTATGCTTATTTTATATTTGTTTCCGAAGGCCACGTAGCTACTGTGTAGTAGCTTTGAGTCTGTATTTGATGTGTCAGATTTCCTCTTGAAATGAAATGCATGACATACTATCTGACATATCGGTACTCGTACAAAGCAATTACATAGATGGTCGCTCCTCAACAGCCTTATTCTTCGTACTAATTGACGGCATTACCCAGTAGTGTCCTTGGTTAGTGTGAGTATAGAGGTGGGGCGCACAGCTACATGAAACATAAGTGGTATTTATATATGTATGAAACACTAATTCATATTTTTGGGGAATGCCCAAATTGCCCTAGAGGTAGTGTGGCCACAAAGTAATCATTAGCATATGTTAATTCTCCACTTAAATGCGCATGAAGCTTTAATGGCCTTTTAGCACGTGCATTAGCTCCTAATTGAAAATCAAGGTAAGTGGGTAGGTGGGGTCCTCCAAGTTCATGAGTTTGAATTATTTTCATCTTCATTTGCTTTGTTTCCTTTTGTGCATGCTTATCTTCATGAAACCACTTGTAATTTCCATCCAATTCTTCTACAAAAAAATATATAAATTTCTAATTAATATATGCACAATAATGACCATTTTGCCCCTATATGAAGATGAATATGTGACATTTTGAAAATAATTTGAATTTTGGTTTAAACATGTGAAAATACCCAATATGATCATTTATTTAATTTAATTAGATTAAATATGTTGGTAAAAATATGCACATTTACGTGCACATCAAATACCCCCACACTTATCTTTTTATTCGTCCTCGAATAAAGAAAAACTAAGATAAATCCGTTTTCGTAGGGAGTACGATTGCATTGAGCATATGCAACAAGCCGTTAAACCTCTGGGTATCCCCAGTAGGACGAGTGTTGTCTCGTGAGGGTTTTCAACGGATACTACCCACAAAATCCAAATGCGAAGTGAAAATTCCTAAATGCAAGACTTATTTACAATGAGATGAATGCAAGTTCTTGAAAATATTTACAATGAAGGATTTATCTTTAAATAGACACGATAAGTGAAATATAAGTTTTGGTCATTATCTTGAAAATTTAAGTCATTTACTCATCAAAACTTCCAACAAAAATCAAGTTATCATAAAAAAATAGACTATAGTTTACCTCGTTGTTTCTGTTGATAACAACAGTGTAACCATGAAATGGATCCTTAGGTGATTATCAAAGTTTTTCAAAGTGGTATTTTCATTTCTTTTCAATAACAAGTCAAATCAAACAAGTTAAAATAGTGCTTGGATTTCAATTGCTTACTCTCTCTAAATTTTTTATTTGAAAATTTTATTGGTATTAACAATATTTACATATGCCTAACTCAGATAAACTGAGGCCAGATATATTACCCGTGCACTACCTTGCGGACTGATGTGAGGGGAATACAGAGCGTGGCGAGTGAACACATAAGTGTGAACACTTATTGACTGTAGGCGTTATTAGTAAAATCAATTTTATATACACACACCTAACTCAGATAAACTGATGTCAGATATACCGATCGTGCGCTGCCTTTCAGGCTTATGTGAGAAGGGTACAGAGCATGGCGAGTGAACACACGAGTGTGAACACATGACTCTAGGTGTTTATTAAAAAAAATACATATATACAAGAAATATTTTTTGTTTTTTTCTTGTTTTCATTTTTTTTTATTTTTTAGAAGAGAGTTTTCCAAGATCATCTTAGCAGCATTTAACTTAGAAGACAAAAAAAATGTTATATCCTTTTATTTGAATTCACCACTTTTTAAAACAAAGATTTTCAATTAGGATATTTCACAATTAACACGTATGAATCTTCCTATACACTAGTTAAACCATCGTTATTAGTAATCAAAGTTCATTTTTATTTTTGTTGAGACAAATAAATTTTTCAAAAATTTCAATTTAATTAAATAAAACCATATAATTATCCTAAAGTGTTTCTTTAAAAATAGATCAAAATGCTTTATAAAAAATTGTTTTCTTTGTGCTTTTTTGAAAAAACAATTTGGAAAGAAAATGTAAAAATAAACCATGAAAAATCGAAAATGATGATGAGTCTCCCCCCACACTTGATTTTGACTGTGTCCCCACAGTCAACGCAAGTGAAAAGAGAAAAATAAAACAAAAAAATTGACATATATTTACATGAAAATGAATGGTATTTACACGAGATCAGAAAATATACAATCAAAAAGTAAATTAAATGGTCTTTCAAAGACCGATTCATTTGTTTCGTCAAGTATGCGAGACACAACTTAAGGTTAGAAAACCAAACCATAAAAGATTTCGGAGTTGAATGTTGATTTGGAAAAACGAATGTCGTTTTATCGAAAACCGTATGAGTTGTTTTATTTTCGATGATTTTCGGGGTTGATAAAACAATTGATTGAAGTTCAAGTTTATTTTCACCAAATTGAAATTCAAGCTCATCATTGACTAATTCTTCAAAATTATTGATTTCAAACTCAATATGGTGATTTAAATTTTCCCCTTCGAAATTCAACAACTCGTCTTCGAAAAATCCAAAAAATTCGTGTTCACAAAATTCGTCTTCCTTTATTGAATTATTCACAACTTCATTACATATATCAAGTTTAAAATCCAAAGTTGCTGTATTCAAATTTTTGAAATCGGAGAAAGGAAGATCGAATTTTAAATCAAGTGTCTCACCCTCAAAAGAATTGAAGTCCAACTCAATTACCGTCTTTTCAACAACTTCATTAAGATTGTCATTTTCGATTTCAAAAGTTGTTATTAGAAAATTGTCGATTTGGGTAAAAGATGGATTATCGTTTGACTCGTCACACGTTGGGATTTGATTTTGTTTATCACATTGTTTCATATATGTTTCAAACAACAAATCCATGTGATTATTGTGAATTTCGTTCACTTGCTCAACAAAATCAAATTTGTAATTATTAACTTGAAAATTTTCACTTTGAAGTTGTTGAGGACAAAAGTTTTCAATCGTATCGTGGTCAAGATTATTTTCATTGCCAAAATTATTTGATTTGTTTCCGTTTTCGTTTCGGTTTTGAAATTCATTTTGAAGTTCGAAATTGAATTGGCATGGGTTATACTCGAAATCATTTGAATTTTGAATTGAATTCAAATTTTGACTATTTTGGAAACTTTGACTCGAGTTATCGTACAAATACGAATTACACAAATCATTTATCATTTGATTTTTTTGTGTAGAGATTTCAAGTAAAGACGAAATGCTATTTTCAAGATCTGAGGGTTACTCGTTATTTTAAAAACTTTATGGTGCAAAATCCGAATCGTTTGAACAATATTTGTTGTTAAAATATCCATACGAATATGGAGTGAAATCATATGGATTATATTGATTTTCACAACTAAATTCAAGTGAGTAAGGAAAAGGAAACTCGGACATTTTCAAGAAATTTTTTTTGGTTTTTTTTATAAGGGAAAAATATTTACAAATAGAATTTATTTTCAAAATGGAAAATTGATTTTTGGTTTATTTTTGGATTTTCAATTTTTTTTTAAAAGATTTTATATTTTTTTTTGGATTTTTGATTTTCTAACAAACTAAGTAAATTTTATTTTTGGAACTTCTGGATTTTTGATTTTGAAAATTTTCAAAGGAAAGGAAACAGAATATGTACAAAAAAAATTAGTTTTGAATTTTGATTCTTTTTTCAAATATGCATGAACTAATGCAACTAAATGAATGCAAGGGTTAATTACAAATGATTTTTCCTAAGTTAACCCAATATTGTATAATCACACTCTTTCTTAAATCAACAAGATAGTTCTTAGCCAGGTAACGAACATGATTTATCGGTGCACCACGAATCACCGTAGCAATGCAGTCGAAGGTTTAAGTACCTTCAGAGGAACAACCCTATAATATGTACGAATCACTGTAATATTTATAAATGGTTATTACTCTGCATAGCCTAGACACCAAGAAATTAAATTGTTCAAAGAAGACAATTTGCCAATATACAATTAAGTGTTATCGATGTCTAACCGTTGTTACTAAACAAAATTCTAGAATGAAATGCAAAGCAGAAACTAAATGTGTATTAACAATGCAATAACGAACATAATTTTTTAATTTTTTTTTTGAAATTTTTTCGAACTTTTTTTATATGCAAGCAGACAACAATGCATTACAAATAAAAACAATAGATAGAGGTTAAAGAGCAGCAAATTTTTTTATAAGCAAGCAATTTATTTCACAAGCAGAGTGGTAGTTTTTAGCAAGCTCTTCTTTTCCTTGCGATATTCTGCTTTGGCAACCTGAAAATAAAAACAAGATATAGATAAATGTTTTTTTTTCTTTTTATACAAATTAAAACAAACCAAATTGAAACAAAACAAAGCAAATTTTAAAATTCAATTTCTTTTTTGTTGAAATCAAAGAAAAACTAAAAACAAATTGAGCAACCCTTTTTTTTTAAATAAAGATTGACAAAAAAAAGTAAAACAAACAAATTAGAACTAAGCAAAGAAAAGAAATAATTTTTCACTTAAGCTTTGAAGCCCGGCCCACTTGAATCCTTTTGTTACCTTCAAAGAAAAATGTATTCTTCCACAAATTTTTTTATTTTTTTATTTTTTTTAAAGAGAGAATGGAACTAAAAGTAAACCTAATTAAACAAAAGTGTACAGATTAACCATTGAAATATCAAAGCTGAGTTCACAAACCAAACTAGACCCGACCCAAAATAAATATACTCACTAATCCCCCCTTCCAGAAAATCACGTGCTAAAAAAAATTTGTGAAATCGAAATCACGAACAAAAGAAAAGAGAAGGAAAGAGGGAGAAAAAATGGCGATGCAATTGGATCGATTTTGGTTTGAGATTACGGTGCAGGCGACTGGACTTCGAGGTTGGCTGATTGAAGAAGAGGTTGGTTTCTCTGGTTTGCAATTGGGGTGAGGCGGTTTGGTTTGGGATGTTTGAATGTTGTTGTTCGAGTGTCGCGATGGTTGTTCGAAGGCGTGGAGGTCGGGATTGAATTAGTGACGATGAAATTCGACGCGACGTTTGTAGATGGCTACAGTGGATGTGCATCAATGTATGGTGCCAAGATGTTTTTTTCCTTTTTTTTGGGTTTGAAATAGGGATGATGGCAGAAGTGAAGGCTGTTGCTCGTTGGAGGAAGAAGGCAAGTCAGTGTTGTAGTTGTTAGCACTGTTGAGTGGTGATTGTTAGAAGCAGGTTGATGAAGCAGAAACACTACTATATGTTGTATGGTGGGTTTTGTGAAATTCGTGTTCGCCGATTGTATAGTTGGGGAGTTTAGGATTGGATACTGGGTGGTTCGAGGTTGGCTGTTGGAAGTCACAGTGTTCGATTATGAAGAAGTTGCGGTGGTGCTCTGATGGGTATTCGTGGATTGTTGAAGTTCTTCAGTTGTTCATCATGGGTTCTGGATTTTTAAAAGCGACTGAAGTGAATAGGTGATTGGGGTTTTGATTTTCAGGTGATGAATTTTTTTTGGTTTTATGAGATGATCAGAGTCGCGCAGTCGAGTTGGTTTTGTGTACTAATGGTTTTTGAGTTGGTTACGAAGAGAGTTGGTTGTTTTTTTTGTTTTTTTGGCAGTAGTGGTCGTTGATGGCAGAGGGGGTAGAACAGGTAATGTTGAATGATTATGGTGTGATGAAGGTCAATGGCAAGTAGAATGTAGGCAGGTGGTCAGTGTGGAAGGAATGGTCAGACTAGTTTGCTATAGTGGGTGACTGCTCTGGTGAAATGGTGGTGATGCTCTGTTGAGAAGTTGTGGGAGAGTCAACTGGATGAATTGGAGAAGTTGTGTTTGGCAAGTGTTTAGCAGTGGATAAGTGGTCAGGGAGGAGTCAAATGATGATCAGCGATGTTGGCTTTGCTGTTGTTAGCTGAAATGGTGATGGGTGGTAAGGATGTGTTAGTGGAAGTAGTTAGACAGTTAGTAGTTGTGTAAGAGTAGGTTAGACAGGTGGGAGATGAGGCAGAGCATTGTTTTGGTATGTCTGAAAGTTGTTGCACTGTGGTGGTATTGAGATGGTGTAAGCTATGGGCTAAAGCCGCTATTGGAAGGCAAAGGAGGTGGTGGCAGCTTTTAGGTGATTCCGAGTTGTTTTGAGTGGTTGTAATCGATAGGTGGTGAAGTTTGGGGGTGATATGTGGTGTTCGCAGTAGTGAATGGGGGAAGTGAAAATGCACAGTTGAATGCAGCAGTGATGTGTTTGGATAGGGACGCAGTAGTATGTAGTTGTAGTATTGTTGTGGTAGTTCGGTGATGGTGTAGTGACAGTGAAGGGTTGCACAGTTTTGTATTTGGAGATGGTGGCAATATACAGTGGCAATTGCAATTGGAGTGGTATGAAGGGTTGTAGAGGCTGTGGTAGAAGGTAGGATTGTTGGGTTTCGGGTTTGTGTGATAGCTGCTGTGAGGGTCGAACTGTTGATAAATGGTATGTAAGTGTTGGGTAGATGATGTATATGTGGAGTATGTATGGTAAGGCAAGAGGCAGAGCTTTTGGTTGAAGAGTTGAGGTAGTTTAGTAGTGAAGTAGAAGAAGTGACTGTGGTTGTTTTAGGGAGTAGTTGTGTAAATGAAGAGGCAGTGATCAGTGATGGGTTGTTGTGGTAATGCAGCAAGCAAGGAAGTTTGTATTGTGGTGGCAGATCTGTTAAGGTAGGGGGATGAACGACCAGTTTGGTCAGGGGAAGAAGGGGGTAGGCAGTAGTGTAGAAGTGGTTTGTATGTGGGCAAAAGCAAGTGTTGGTGGTAAGGGCAAAAGTAACAACAATTGTAAATGAAAATGAACAGTGTAAAGATGAAAACAGAATTTTTAAAATGAAAATGGAAAATGTAAATGATTTTTTTTTCTTTTTGAAATTGTTTATGCTTTTTTTTAATATATGCAAATGTAAATGAAACTAGAAAAGCAAGCACACAAACACACAATACAAATATATTTTTTAAATGCACTAAACACACAAAACAAACACATAATATAATCAAAAGAAAATAATTCGAAGAATAGAAAATCAAATCAAATCAATTCCCCGGCAACGGCGCCAAAAACTTGTTTAACGACGGAATTTCTATCGGATTAGAAAATCGCTGATAAATTTCAAATTAAAATTTACCGCAAGCGCACGGCGTACAAAAGTTAGTACGTGGCGAGTACGGGTCGATCCACAAGGAATTGTTAGATTTTAAAACTCTATTCAATCAAATTAACCGAGATTTGAGATGTTTAGGGTAACTACTAAAAATTGCAAAAACTAATAACTACAAAGGTGAATGAAAACTATGAGAATAAATGACAATTTAGAGATAATTCCACTCTCTAGATCATATAGTACAACAAAACATGAAATTATTATCTCTCTTTTTTGGTCATAAGTGAATTTAAATGATGTGTTTATTATAAGTGTGACATATTTGTGCTATTAGTTAGCTCAACATAAGCCATCAAAGTATAACACAACCTTTAAACCACTTTTAATTCTCATGAAATATGACAACAAAGTTGAAAGAAAAATCTATTTTAAGTATGGTTTATTAACTATTAGTTAGAAACATATACCATCAAATTTTAATTTCAACATTCACTTCATTACCATCATCATATGTAAATGAAGAGGTAATTATTGTTTGTGATTATTTAAGCATAGCCTATTTGTTATGAACAACATAGACTATCAAATTCAACATGAAACAATAAATCACATCAACATTCATTTAAGAACAAAAGAGAACAATAATTATCAAAATGTTGAAGCTACATGATTACAGGCTTCATTACCCCTAAATTGAAGGGATTAGCCTCTCATTTGTGTTATCATATCAACACAAGTAGCATGCAACATGAAACTAAAAAAAAAGAAAATGAAACCTAATGGAAAAGAGAACTATTCTACTTGCATAAAATAAAAGAAGATCTACACTACTAACATGAAAGTAAATAAATAAGAAAAGACTTGAATTGAATTGCATAAAAAATTACATAAAAGAAATGACTAAGTAGCCATGAAAAGAAAGAGAGCTCTCATTTTATTTTTGATCTAAACTAAGAGAAGAGGGGCTAAGAGAGATTAAGGGAAGAGAGGGTTACATGAAACATAAGGGGTATTTATACATGTATGAAATCCTAATTCATACTTTTGGGTAATGCCCAAATTGCCCTTGAGGTAGTGTGGCCACCAAGTAATCATTAGCATATGTTAATTCACCACTTAAATGTGCATGAAGCTTTAATGGCCTTTTAGCATGTGCATTAGCTCCTAATTGAAAATCAAGATAAGTGGGCAGGTGGGGTCCTCCATGTTCATGAGTTTGAATTATTTTCATCTTCATTTTCTTTGTTTCCTTTTGTTCATGCATATCTTCATGAAACCACTTGTAATTTCCATCCAATTCTCCTACAAAATAATATAGAAATTTCCAATTAAATTTTCTCAAATTAATATATGCACAAAAATGACCATTTTGCCCCTATATGAAGATGAATATGTGACGTTTTGAAAATAATTTAAATTTTGGTTCAAACATGTGAAAATACCCAATACGGTCGTTTATTTAATTTAATTAGATTAAATATGGTGGCAAAAATATGCACATTTACGTGCACATCAATGGATTCTCCGCATTAGCAGACATAATTACCCAGTAATTCTCTTTGTTAATGTGGGTCTTGGGTGGGGCGTTACAGCTTGGGTATCAGAGCTGAGTTCAGAATAAAATAGGACAAACACAGAACAGAACATATATTATGATACATCAAAGTACAATATGAGTGAAATCATCATTCTTAATCAAACTTGTTTCGAATCGTGCCTTGACCTTTTCAATTCCTTAGGGGTAGATGAATGGTAATACATCTAGGAATGTGATTTTATAATTCCGTAGTATTCCTTAATTGATGAACCTTGTTAATAATATCTATCCCTATGGAAAATCCATTCTACCTTAACTTTCAGCTCATGGCTGGAAGAAAAAGAAGTCGCACCTCGGAGGCTGAGCAGCCTAGTGGCTCACGTCCCGAGGGTGTGTACATGTCAACTGATCAGATCTTAAAGCTTGTTCAGAGCATCCAGCCTCCTACTCAATCCAATTCTTCTCCTCTACGCAAATCCGTATTTGCACGTATGTGCAGTGATTATTCTCATTTGGGAGGCAAGCCTTTCGAAGGTTTTGAGACCGTTCTTGAGGCCCAGGCTTGGCTTCGGACATGCGAGCCCATCATCTCTTGCATGGATTTATCTGATCATCATCGAGTTCTTGTAGCATCGAGTATGACGCAAGAACGTGCTCTCGATTGGTATGAGCTTCTCATTGCCGAGATTGATGAGTCCAACCTCACTTGGCAACAGTTTAGAGAGCGTTCGAGCTTAAGTTTGTGACCAAGTCTGAGAAAGCTTCCCTTGCCCGTCGCTTCCTTGAATTGAAGCAAGGGAAATTAGCTATTTCAGAGTATGTTTCTTCTTTCGAGTCCCTATCCAAGTACGGGCTCGAATTTATCAGCGCTCCATACAGGAAGAACCTTATATTTATTGATGGATTGAAGAAATACATGAAGAAATATCTTATGCTCCAGCTTAAGTTATCCTTCGAAGAGCTTGTTGATTCGGCGCTTCACCTTGAAGCCGTCAAGAATGAAAGGGATAGTAGTGATGAGGCTGAGGTTTGCAAGAACCCAAACAAGAAAAACTTCCCTTCCAAGCATCCCAATCTTTTTCTCAGAAGAAAAGGAAGCATATTTCCTCTAGTTCTCATTCTGGTGCAAGCCACCGTTTTCACAAGCCTTGTTTCAACTGTGGTTCTCATGTTCACTTTATTCGAGAGTGTTCTAAACCAATCGTTTTTCGCACTTGCAAATAAGAGGCACATTGGTCTTTCGAATGTTCCAATTCTTCTAAGGGTCCTTATTCTGGAAAGCTCATCGTGATGGATGCTTCTGGTGGTTCCTCTCAACCTAGAGGTACTCCTTCATCTTTTCTTTAGAGTTCCATGTTATTTTATGATCATTTATTTGTGTTGTCTTCAATTCGAGTGCTTTATAGTCACCCATATCGGAGAAGCTTGATGGTGTTTAGCTTTTGATTATTTCATGTTTCGTCACTTCTTAAGGATTGCAATTCCTATCGAGGGACCCGCAACCTTAGTATTTTGAGTAGGGGGTGTTGAGATTATTTTGAACATTTTCCTTTCATGAGTATTCACTTATTATTCATCATCTTGAGATTTGTATGTTCTGGGATGGATTGGTTTGCTTATTATCGAGTCCAATCCTATGTTCTAGAAGGATCCTATATATATATATATATATATATATATATAAGGTACCCTGATTTGGCTGATTTGTTGTTTCTTGTTCTTTGAAATGTTGATGAAAATTCGGAAGTATCTTTATCTGTTGTGTGTTCAAGTTGTTGATGATGTATCTCGAATTCTGGTTATTGTGGTTTTGTTGATTTCTGTGAGTCCGTTTCGGGTTTGACACCCAATCGGGCGATCGAGTATTGTATTGTCCTTATTCCTGGCTCTTAGCCTTTCGGTTATCCCTCCACAAGGATATCGACTAAGGAATGAGACGATTGATTGAGTTTTATGGATATTATCATTTTTTTGCTTCTTCGAGATATCCTTTTAGGATGCTCATTTGGAACTATACTTTGTAACATTACTTCACTTGAAGTAATGATATGTTGACAGTGTGCATCCTTTCGTTTGAGAAGAATATCTTACCCTTATCTATATATCTCGTCGATCACTTATTTGATATATTGTGCGGTGCTCGAGTCTTTCCTTAGCTTGACCTTGCACCAATTTCCTTTAGCTACGAGTCGTGGGAGATAGCATTCCTTTCACTACATTCCGCACTCGTATGATTCTTGTGAGTGGCTCGTTATATCGTTTGGATTGACGAACACTTCATTTTATTCTGTCAACCTTGTGAATCGAGTATTCTGGGAATATCTCGATGAGTTCTCTTTAGTGTTCTTTGTTCTCGAATTTTTGCAGCTATTTGATATATGTTTTAAGAGAAATTGGAATTTTAGTTATTATGAAATCAAAGAATAATTTTGTGTATTATATATGAGAAGTATTTCATTTTATAGAAATGATTATTGTGTTGGGTTGTCCATCGAGTGCTTTAAGAATTCTGGTCGATGCGCTTGATCAACGTTATCGATAGGAATTTCCTAAATGCTATGATGAGGCAATCAGACACAATAATTGAGATTTTATGAGATTGAGTTTAGAAATAAATTATTTTGGAAATTTGGTATTAAATTTTTATTTTAAGTGGTGTAAGCAGCCATTGAACCATAGTGATGGTTAATCAAGTGGCGAGGCAGTTTTGATTACTTGGTCGACTCTACAGCCAATGGATAGAGTCGTTTATTATAAACCGATGACGAGGCAAAGCCATTATATTGTTTTGAATTTATAGAATTAAATAAATATGCTTATTGTTAAAAATGTTGTTTACTAGATAAAATATGTTTTGGGTTTTAAAATTTTGTTGTCTATTGGATATTTTAATATAAAAGTGGTATGTAATAAATTTGAAGCTTGTTTTCAAAACATTTGGTGGTTTGGAAAACAAAGAGTGATGAGATTTTAAATTTTTCTTTGAGAGTATATTGGTAGGAATTATTAAAATTCTTTTGGAAATTTGATTTGTAGCAAGAGGAATATGAATTTGAATTTTAGTCTTTGTAATACTTATTAAGTATTATAATAAAGAAGTTTTGAAAAAATTTCAATTATTGAAAATTATGGTTATAAAATACTAAAAATATTGAATTTTGGAATTCTAAGAATTTTTGGTTAAGAGTTAATCCATATATTTTGTTCCTTATATTTATTTAACTCTTGTGCTATTTTCTAACAGCGTGCATTTATGCGGTCGTTTGAGTATGGTGGCTTTTAAGGAAACCACCTTTTGGTTGATCTATCTTGCCTCTACTGTGTCTATCTAGCATCGGTGTGGTTCCTTCCGTAGTGTCATACGGAAAGATCATATCGATAATCATCTTGTTGATTAGAGTTCGGGTTGGAGTTGTGTTAAATCCCAACTCTACTCAAGGAGCTTTTGAGAAATCAATTTCATTCGAGTAATCTTTGGTGTGTAGCATCTTGTTGTGTTTCTATTTCGAAGGAGAAACGCCTTCGAAATCTTGTGTGTTGCTCGGAAAATTCAATGGTTTGCTAATCCGGAGATTAGCACTTTGGAAACCATAGAATTAATAGAGCGAGTCCTATCTCGGTTTTCTACCATCCTATTTTGAGAGTGTGAGAATTTCTTTTGAACTTGAGCTTGTTTATCTATCCTTTGCTTGATGAATAAGTGTGTTGTTTACAGCTCTTTTCTAGAAAATTGCGGGGACGCAATTTTTATAAGGGGGAGTCTGTAACAACCCTGGTTTTAATGATTACTTGTTAATATTAAATTATAACGGTAGTTATAATTTTAAATTGTGAATTAAATACTATTGGAGTTTTAAATTGTTATTTGAAATAAACAATGAATTTTGGAATAAAAGGTGAGAATAAAGTTTTAGAAGCCTTTTTATTGTGGTTTGAGTTAAAAATAATTGGTAAATGATTTTTTATTTAGTGATAGTGCAATAATTTTATTAATTAATGCCATTTAGCTTCTTTTAATAATTTTTAAAAGAAGTAATTAATTTTAAAGGTGGTTTATTTAAAATAAAAAGGTGGAAATTTGTTTTAATTTTGTTTTGGCCATAAATAAGGTTTGGAAATGGTTTGGAATATTTTTCTAATTGAGAAAATTATTTTATTGAATTTTAAAAGTTAAAATTTAAGACTTTTGCATTTTATTTGAGTAATTAGTGTATTTCTGGAAATTAAGGGTTTTAATAATAAAAGTGTTTCTCTGTTAAAGGTTCTTTTCTCTATTGCATTCCACTATTTCAAGTTTATACAGGTTACTGAGGCTTAAATTCGAGCAAAGCTTCTTCCTTTCAGCGGATAATCCGGGTTTTTGCTTTCTTATAGCAAGGTGAGTTAATAACTCACATTTTCTAGCTACTACAATGCTCAAAGAGAAGTTTCTGTGCAAAATACGTACTCTGTAAATAATTTTTGTTTTAGTTTTCTCTCTTGTGAAATATGGTCTGAGTCTCTTCTTTGCATGCTTGTAAGTTCTAATTTCAGAAACAAAATGATGTTGGATTTCTTCCAGTTTGTAATTTATATGTTGTTCTATATGCCTGCAAAATTTGGTGGAAAAATACTTTCATTTGCTTTGTCAAAAGTTCGTCTAAAAATCAGTTCATCGCTAGAAAAACACCTAGGAAGAAAATCGCGTGAGAAGACTTCATAGGTCGGCCGCTAGGTCGACCTGGCCTATCCTTTGGTCAACCGTATGGTCGACCTAAGGACAAGTGAGGTCAACCTGGCGGTCGACCTAGGGGGACTTAGTTTCTTGAGCTATTTTGTGTTGCTCCTTTTTGTTTCCGGTTTTGTTCCTACTTGTTTTCCTAGCTTTTGCTTCTCATTTTCAAGATGTTTTTATGATGTTTTGAGAGCTATGATGCCTATCAATAGGCTAGCTAAATTTTGGAGAATTTGAAATTCAAATTCGAGTTGAATTTGAATTGAGTTTGGATTGAATTCGTATTGAAATTTGAGTTAAATTCGAATTATCGATTTTGAGTAGTTTATTGGTTTTTCACTATTTTCAAGCACGAATTTCTCTAACGACTTTGATAAATTTTTAGTATAAAATGGCATTTTTAATAATTATTATATAATATTTTAAATTATTTTTAAGTCATAAAATCTATTTATTCTCTATAATAAAGGAATTTTCAAATATGGTTTTCTAAATTGGTTTTAAAAGCTTATTTCTGAAGTAAATTATTTTAAATATTAAATACACATTTTTGCACTATTCGAATGTATGAGAAAGAGAATTAAACGATTTAGTAAAACACATGTTATGGGACATGTGCATTTACTGTTTCGGTTAATTTCGGACTTGTACGATCGAAGCTATTCGAAGTTATCGATTCTGAGTTGTTTTGCCATTTAATGGTGTTTTTTGAGTTTTATAATTCCTATTTATAGGAATTATCTGGGATAGCCAATATTTGGCGAGTTATTATGGTTTGAGATCTCGTATTTTAGGAGTTATGGTCGATGAGAACCATTACGATGTTTTTATACTTGCCGATGATATGAGACAAGTTTTGAGTTTGTGATTTCCTATTTTGAGATTTATGGTTCATGAGGAACCATTACGAGTTTTATTTATACTTGTCAATGAGATGAGACAAGTCATGAGTTTTCTAACGTGACATTGGCTAGCGGTTAGTAAACCGTTTAGTGAGAACGTGTGGTATGGGATGCACGTTACCGCTTTGCGGGTTCCTAGAGGAGAGTTTGTGACATATTCTGAGTTATGCTAGTACTAGAGCTGTTGGGCTCATATTGGGCTGTTGGGTCCAATCTTTATCGAGCTGTTGGGCTCATCGAGTTTATGTGACTTCGTTCGTATGGGATAGGTACCTATAATTTATATAGTACTGGACAAGAGTTTTGCACGTGCATATTTTGAGATTTGAGCTGTTGGGTTCTTATTGGGCTATTGGGTCCATCCTGTTTATTAGGCTGTTGGGTCCATTCTTTCATTGGGCTGTTTGGTGCTTGAGATTTGAGTTTGCCGTCTTCGACATTTTTATATGAGATTTATAATCTCCTTTTTGGAGATATCTTTATATATATATATTGATGAGTTTGCCATTTGGCGTATTTTGAGTTTTGAGATCACTCTATTTTGAGTTTATATTTGTGTTTGCCATTTATGGCGTTTCTTGAGTTTTGAATTGAGACTTCTCCTTTTTAGAGGATATGGTTCATTGAAACCATTATAGATGTTTTGGGATGTCGCTGATGATACGAGGCATTTATTTCTATATGTGAGAGTTATTGTTGAGTTACCTCTTTCGAGGTCTTTCTATACTTAAGTGTCATTGGTCCACTTAAGTCATGAGTGTGTGTTCTTTCTATTGCCTCTTCTCATTCGAGAAGAATTATCACCTTGTATTATATGCTTCATATTATCATCTATTCTTCTTAACTGATTGTTTTAGCTAGACTGACCCGTGTATTTTATAGTCGGGTCAAAACGAGTTGTTTCAGGTTAGCTATCAGTTATGGGACTTAGCTTTGATGCATCTGCTTGGATATGAGCCCAGCACTTTTGTGTAGTTTATATTTCTTTCCGCTTGACTCTGATATGTAATTTGATTAGATGTATATAGTGTGGTCTCTGAACCACTTTCATGCATTATTTTGTATTGTACAGGGATGTATCAGTGTATATGTATTTATATATATGACATTTATTGTTCTGTGATGTGATATGCATTCTGTTATTGTATTTTGTTCTGATAGATCCATTAGCCACCTATAGTTTTGTATTAAGAATTTATTGGATATGTCGATCCATGAGAGATAGGAAAAAAAATATAGAGCATTTATCGACATACTCAGTAGATGTTTAAGACAAGATTATAGATGGTCGCTCCTAACCAGCCCTATTCTCCTCATTAGCAAACAGAATTACCCAGTAATTCTCTTTGTTAATGTGGGTCTCGGGGTAGGGCGTTACAACGGAACTCTTTGAAGTGCAAAGGCAGCTTACTACTAATCCTGAGGGCGATTCCAAAATGGATTTAGTAGAAGTGATGCCTTTGGTTTGTTCATATCCTAAACAACTTGTATAGATGAATGTTGGCATTGCATTGCTGCCTAGAGGGCAGTGTTAGCATTCCAAGTTGATAGTGCTATATAAAAGGTAAAACATAGCCTCAAGCCTCATCAACCGGGACTGACTAAAACAGGGGAGATGCAACATGGCTAAGTGGGTCGCTTCCAAGTAGGGTATGATCATCCCTATCTAGAGTCGATATTATCTCTCATTTGTATGCTTCGGGGCCTATTAATGGAGGGGTTATCATATTTGGTACTACTAGTCAAGTGGTACACATGTCCTCTGTTGGCAAGGGATCCTGGCGAGGTCCTTGGTGTTATTTTATCTAAAGATGCACCGTGACGGGCAGTACCCTAGTAGCCCAGTCATTGTATGGAATCCATTCTCCAATAAGCGTCGTACGAGCTTTGTTGTGTCCAACTATGTTGAAATGTGAGATGCAAGCATTTCAGCTATATTCATATTTTACATTGACCTCTAGACACTATTATAATATAAATGGATTTTTTATAGAAAACATTTTTGGTTATCGTAAGGTAAAAACCCCATCCATGTTTATATGTGGCATGATCTTATGAGATACCTTTATTTTCAAAAGATTTTTGAAACATTAAAATTCAACTAGGTGTGTTTTTCTCACGTTGGTTTACCAGACTGACTCGGGTGTTATTTAATTATAATGCTCGGGTTAGACCGATCATATTTATAGATTTCTTTGGATGCATTGGAGCTCAAGAGACGAGCTGGAGGCCCAAAACGTATCTACATATTTATTTATGTCCCGCTATGTTGTCGGTTGGTTGTATTTATCAGCAACTATAAGGACAGACTGTTATAACTGTCTGAGCTGAAATAGGTTAGTATACTTTGATTGGTGTGTGTGTGTATTACATTTTTCTTTGTGTAAAGATTTTTTGTGTATTATAGATTACTCATTCCGCTGTGAGATTCTGTGTTATTTAGTTTTCTTCTTACCTTCTTCCTTCTTCTTTTTCCCTAACAATAGGGTTCTCTGGCATTCGATTGCTCAGCAAGAAATACAATGGACGTATTAGTGTAGATTTTCAAGGGCCAAAAACTCGGTTCTTTACAGATTGCTTCTTACCGATACATCTTTTTAGGTACTATTGAAACTCTTATTCAATATTCCAATTTAGATTAAGTCATTTTTTAATTTCCTTTGCATATTTGTTTTCTTCTTTCGTTTTATGATATATTTATCATAGATATGTATCTTGTGTAGCAAATACACATGTATCGTTGAGTTTTAATGAAGAAAGTGGATCTGCTTTTAGTATCATTAGGCTTTGGAATGTAAACATCTACATGTATCAACCCAAAGAATTTGATAACATTTTTGTCGCTCCCATCGAATGGTGCTTTGCCCTTAGTCATTTGAGATACAATTTGCAAATACCATATTATTCATAATCATATGATTAAAGAATTATTTCTATCTGTCTTGGTCTGTATTTCCAAAATTAGTGGTCAAATATTCTAGATGCTTTTATATTTTCTACAGCCAACATGCCACTAATGTTATAAAAATGTTTACCATAATTGAAATGTCGAAAACTGTTTTATTTTATTGTAAATATTCATATAAAAAATGTATCTATATTCGATTAATCAAATATAATTATTATTTCATAAATAGTACTTGGCATAGGAGAATGTAATTTTTTAAAAATTTGATGTGTTCACAAACAAATGTCAAATGGTAAGCTCCCATTATTTTCATTGTTACAATAACAACATTTAAAATACGAAACTTCATTCAACCACTTATTATGGGCTATTAACTTCTTTTAGTATAACTAATTTACAATTGAGAGTTAGATCAAATACCTTGAATTCAAGAAATGGATCTTATGGAGACTAAATTTGTTAACCCGCCTTTTGGCAAGGCCGTGGACAGGCGGATTTAACTAAGTCGACTACTCGTTTGTCGAGACTGGAGTACGGCAGGATTAAAGCCAGCTGGATCGATGGATGATCAATCATGAATAACAAACACGGTTAAGTAGCCAGGATTCGACATGGCCGATGGACGAAGGTTATTGGATACTTAAAGCTTAGGTTTCGACATGTCTCGAGTTGTCCTAGATTTGCTTCGAGTCGTAATTGGTCGAGCTTCGAGACTGGCAAATGGTTTCTTCGAGTCATTTTTGGTGGTTTGGTCAGGGTGGCTCGGCGTTGTGGTTCGGTCAGGGTCGCTTGGCAAGGTGGCTCGGCATTGTGGTTTGGTCGGGGTGGCTCGGCATTGTGGTTTGGTCAGGGTCGCTCGGCAAGGTGGCTCGGCATTGTGGTTCGGTCAGGGTGGCTCGGCGTTATGGTTCGGTCAGGGTCGCTCGACAATGTGGTTCGTCGTTGTGGTTGTGGTTCGGTTGGAATGGAAGGAACTGGCTCGGTATGGAATGGGACTCGGCAACTTCGAGTCCTGAGGCATGTGACTTCGGGTCATCACTCGGGTAGCTCGGTGGAGTATCAGGTGGATCAGCGTGGTTGCTTGGGGTGTCGCTCGGTGTCCTCTAGCTCCTTGTTTCGAGTCATTGTGGTTCGGCACCTAGGACATGGGTCGGCTAAAGTGGATTTGTGTCTTGAAGGAGTGGGTTCGGCATTGAACTACTTCGAGTCGCAGGCAAGTTTACTCCGAGTCTTGGATAGGACTGCTTCGAGTCGTCGCCACGGGAACTTCCGTTCGGCATGTCAACTGCTCGGGGTCGGTCATAATGGTGGAGTCTGGTTCGGCTATGGGCTTGATGGGCCCGGATTACTCAGGAAGTCTAACAACTCCGATTTTGCCTATAAATACAACATGTAGTGCTTCAGAAAAGGGATCTCCATTCGGTCTCTCTTCATCTTCTACACTAAGGCTGCTATGCCATTGTTGTTTTAAAAAACTCTGGATTGTAACTGTAATTGATTCGAACATCAATAAAAAGGAAATTTCTGGAGTGGACGTAGGCCGGAGTCAGCCGAACCACTATAAATCCTCTGTTTTTTACTACTTTCTTTTTCATTTTAACTGTTCTTCATATTTACACTCTCTACATACATTCTATCTATGATCTATGACTGTGATTTGGTGCTTTCATATGGATTTGGGTGTTAGTGACTAAGTTTGGCCCTAACAAAATTATATGTAAGAAACATACATTTGAAATAGAAATCATATTTTTGTTCCATATTAAATTCCTACAAATATTTTAATCTATTTGTTTTCGATGTCTTTTCATGAAGCAAAAGTAACCATTCACTTTCTCTATCCCAACCGTGCTATATTACTACCATTCTTAAATATTTACTCTCTCTTTTGAAAAGCCGACCGTTAAAAAGAGCTCTTTACTACAAGACTACACCGATTTCTTTATAGAAATGCATTTGGTCATCCTTAACATCTAAAGATATGAAATAAGTTGCATTTAAGTAAGGTGGTCAGATTCATATTTCAATGATCGAATACCAAGGTTTTTCTGTAGTTCTTAGTCTAGTGTCATTTATAACACAACAAGATCCTTATTATATTCAATCGTATTGAACACATATGCGACGACCCACATTTTGGAAGGTTTAAATCGACAATAATCCAAACATGTCCAACTCAAACAATCCAGAACACAGATAATCAATGGGGTTAATTAAGAAAAAAAAGAAGGAAACAAACACAGATGCTCGCAACAGAATGAAAAAAATATAATTATCAAATAAACTTTTCATGAAGCTGTTTATACTATACATTTAATTTTAATTTATACAACATTTATCAGAGTTATATATACAACATGACAATAGAATAATGCAGCAGAACAACATGATGAAGAAATAATACTAGTAATATAATATACAAATCTTCGTCTTTGTCCTCTGGAAATATATAATCTTCACTAGGCTGAAAACTCAGGGCTGACTCGAGCGTAATGAAAAGACAGAACACTCGAGTCAAGACTAAAATATCCTTATGTGAGTCAAATCAATATCACATATAATAGGAGTGTAATAGCATCAGAGATGTTTACGGGGTTTTACATCTCATATCTAGTGTATAATGTGCGTGCAATAACTTAAGAGAAGTTATGGGATTTTCCATCTCATAAGGATCCATCAAAATATCTATACATAGTAGAATAAGCTATATATAGAATGTCTAATCAATAAAATAAATATTTTTCCTAGCGTTAAGGCTTTACATTAATCCCCCTTAACGCGTTTTTAAGCATTATCATGCAGTTTGCATATAACACAACCAGTAGAACGTCGGTAGATAGGGATGCGCCATGATATGACAACACTAAACCAAAATCGTAGTTGTCTCGTATAAGGATAAAAGTATGACAAGGCACATAAGGCAATGCCCAAGGTAGGATACTACCAGTTCGAGTCGCAAGGCTGGTGCTAACGCATCGCCGCAACAACCGCCCACCGCATCCACCTGTCCCATATCGAGTTAAAGGAATGTTATCCCAATCAAGGTGCACCAATCGAAATCAACAACAAAGTAACAGTATGAACCGAGTCCACAAGAAAATCGAAGAATGGGTGTCCACTAGGGGTATCTAGCCCACTTGGCCTAGATTAAGCCGTCCTATTTTAGTCATTTCAAATTGGCACAAGTGCCGGGGTCTATCCATCATCGTTCTCTTTCTTCAAATCCAGCAAACGTACACTAGATCCAACAACTTCAATTTGGAGTCTCCTTTGCATACACAGTTGTTAAAGTGGTTCCAACATTGACAGAGAGTATGCCAATAATCGGCCCCGGTCTCTTTAATAACCAAACGTTGTTTTACACACCGGTTGGTTCTTTTACATTTCGAAAACGATTCACTTGATATCAAAATATCACATTTGCTTCAAATATCATATTTACTTCAATATGTCATATTCACTTCAAAATCTCGTTTTATCCACTTCGAAATCAATTTAATTTCAAAATAATTTCATTCACTTTGAAATCAATTTCATTTCAAAATTATTTCATTCATTTCGAAACCAATTTCATTTCAAAATTATTTCATTCACTTCGAAATTAATTTCATTTCAAAATCTCAATTATGCTTCCCAAAATCGTTTCGTATTTCAATTTAGGTTATAACTTTATTTTAATCTGATCCGCATTTAAATCCACGATTTAAATATAAACAGTTCCCACTTGAAAAGTTTTAATTTTTAGAAAATAGTTCGAATAGTTTTAAACAGTTTAAAAAGTTAAAATAGTTTAGATATTTAAATAGTTAAAATAGTTTGATATAAAATGGTTTGAGTATTAAAATGGTTTATATAGTAAAATATTTTGGAAAATCAAAATAATTTGAATATTTAAAAAGATAGATTTTAAACAGTTTATATTAAAATAATTCATTTTGAAAATAGTTTCAAATCAAACTGCCTTTTCCCATTTCAACAGATCTGGACCCAGGTCCAGATTTCAATCAAACTGATTCAATTTCAAATCTTTCAATTTAAAATCATCTTCAATCTAAAATCAATTTAAATCGACTCAGTTTCAATTCCAATTTAAATCAGTCTCAATTTCAATTTCAAATCAAATAAATCTCAATTTTGATTTCAATTCGAATTAGTTTCGATTTCGATTTGAATTGATTCGATTCTAATAGTTTAAGTTCAATCCAATTCTCCATTTTAAACCATTTCAATTATATAAATTTCAAGTTAGATTTCAAATATCAATTTACATCACTTAATTCAAATTAACTTCAAAGTTCAAATTTTTGGATTCAAATCTTTAAATTAATTCCATTTCGAATATTTCAATACCAAGCCCAAATTTTGTAATATAAATTTAATTTACTTTTACTTGGATATATTTCAAAGTTCGAATAAAAGTTCAATCTTTTAAAACAAATCAATTTTCATAATTCAAATCATATTTCAATTATAACCTCAAACTTCCAAATTCAATTCTTTAAACAATTTCGGTAAATAAATTTCAATTTCAACATTTCAAGCTCGAGTTCAAAAATAAATCAATTTCCATAAATCAATTATTTTATTCTTTAAAAAAACGATATCATTTAAAAAACATCAAAATCAAGAATTTTAAAACTATTTCATTTAACCAACCCGGTGTCCGTATATAATTTTCTACCCTATGGCCAAGTGATCAGTTATTTTAATTTTTATTCCATGTGTGGATATATATCATTTCAATCCAAATCTCAATGTCATAGGTATATATCATTTCAACCTATTTCTTAATTTATTCAAAATAATTCAATTTATAGTTTTATATACTGTCAAATAATATACAGGGTGATAACATGATATATATAAAATAAATAAACACCCAAATCATCAACCAATAGCCATCTATCACAAACAACATCCAAATCAGCAAATAAATCATGACAGTTAAATCAGGAGTTTAACTAGCAATTTAATTCCAATTCAATTTAGCTATCAAATTTAAATTTCTATCAGTTCAAATCAAATGTCAATTTTAAATGTCAGTTAAACTACCAAATAACAGTTAGTAAAATAAATAACTTCACGATTTCAATTTAACTAACATCGAAATATTTTAGTATTTCATAAGCGATTTAAAACACTCACCTTTATTTGAAACTGAAAATTTTTCAGCTTTAAATAAATTCCAATCCAATTCCATGTCGTAGTCCTCGTCGATACAATCGCAACATGACTTGTTTCATTCAAAACGGACCCCGTATGAAGAAGTTGTGAATTAATTAGCATAACGATAATTAAAATTTAATTAACACTTAATAATAAACTAATCTATTCTATTACATATAAAGTTCAATATGTGACCATTTATATTCTTGCTTCTCATTCATTCTTACTTCTGATACTCTTCTTTGGTTGATTTGAGCGAGAAAGTTTCACTTACCCCTCTAATAATTACTTACCATTCCAAGTTCTAAATTAAATTTCCATTATATATTATTAATAATAGGAACATGCCCTTTCATTTTCTATTTCAGCTATTCACAATGTTACACACTCATTTTCTCTTCTTACTTTCATTTTCTCAACTTCTTATCGAAAATAGATTATTTTCTATTTCAGTTATTCGGAAATGTTCGATGCTCATTTTCTCATCTTACTTTCCTTTTCTCAACTTCTTCTATTACATGTAAAGTTCAATATGTGACAATTTATATTCTTGCTTCTCATTCATTCTTACTTCTAATACTCTTCTCTGGTTGATTTGAGAGAAAAAGTTTCACTTACCCCTCTAATAATTACTTACCATTCCAAGTTCTAAATTAAATTTCCATTATATATTATTAATAATAAGAATATGCCATTTCATTTTCTATTTCAGCTATTCTGTAATGTTCCATACTCATTTTCTCTTCTTACTTTCATTTTCTAACTTCTTATCAAAAATAAATCATTTTCTCTTCTTACTTTCCTTTTCTCAACTTCTTATCTAAAATAAATTTGTAAATCCTTAAATGCTGTCATATCCTATGTTTTTTCCCTTTAGATCCAAGTGGAAAATTTGCTTATTTGGCTATAATCATAGAATTCCCTCTTCCATGTTTTAAGAGATGCTTCATGCTTTTGGGTATGTTATATTTTTTTATTTGATTTTATGTCGATTAATATGAATTAAAGTGGCTTGGTGTTGGCACTAAAAGAAATTAATATGTTAAATAAAATATTTCTTAATTTGTAAGAAATGGTGTTTTTTATAGATCATGGGTGGGAAAATCGGGTTAACAGAAATTTTTCCTCCAAAAACTTATTACAGTCGTCTTTCTTTAGTTGAATGTAAGAGATTTTGATTTTATTTCCATGGTAAATCCTATACACAATTTTGATTGTCTTTTGAACTTTTTTATTCTAACTTGAATTTGATTTAATTCGTCAACAATTCTTAACTTTGTAATCATTATTTATGATTTTATTGATGTATTGCATTGTATTTCTACCTTACTTTCAAAGTTACTGATCGAAAGAACCCCAGCAAATCTTGGCTGACTGGATCGAAAGAAGCCCAAAAAATCTTGGTTTGAACTGTATTTTGTTATTTTCCTTTTCATTTAATTCGATGTTGAATTTATTATTTTTGTTCAAAATTGCATCTTTTCTTTAAGTTTTATGCAAGTTATGTCTCCTTATGATTTTTGTTTTCAATTTGTAGGATTATGAGTTCGGTTATTTATTTGTAGTAGGTTACTGGATAAATGTAATTTCAAAATAAAATCTTATGTTTATAGCATATACCTCTTTATTCGTATATTTCCCTTTGAAATATTTTTATTTCCATGTACAATAATCCTATTTTTTTTTTAATATATTCTAACAATAGTTCTTTTCCTCTTTTTTCATTTCCAATATAAGAATTTTTTTTGTACTTCCTCAGTTATTTTCCATGTTCAATAGTTCCAATACAAGGGTTCTTTTCAAAAAATATTCATGGACATTTGTTTCTTTTATTTTGATTAAAATTTAGTTTATCATTAATAGTTTTTCACTTTTCCTTTATCTTAAATTATTTGTGAATAATACATATTTTATAGTGATTGTGTTTCTACCTTACTTTCAATGTTAGTGTTTTTATGGAAACATTATTAATGACCTCCAAAAAAACTCTAATTCAATTGAGATCGAATAATAAGTCTTATTTTTTTTGTCTTTTCATTTAATTCAGTGTTCAATTTGTTGTTTCGTTTGGTTCCATTGAGATTGATTAAAAAAATTGACTTTTATTTCGCTATATTTCTTTTCATTTCATTCGATGTTGAATTTGTGTCTTTAATTCTAAATTACAAATTTCATATCTTTGCTTAGGGTTTTTTACATAAAATTGTATCTTCTTCTAATTTTTTTCCATTTCGTAAGATTATGAGTTTGTTTCCTTCATTTGTTTTATAAAAGGTTACTTGATTTATAAATAATTGGACACCATAAAATCTTTTATTATTTCCAAAATCTATCATAAGTAAAGTTGAACTATTTTGTACTATCAAATTTCATTTTATTTTTGTTTGTTGAGTAAGAATGTGAACTTTGTTTCCTATATTTGTTTTGTATGTTATAACTAGTTTATTACTACGTGGACATCAAATAATCTTCGATTTTGCATAAACTATTAGGTGTAAGGTTGATCTTTATTCAATTCTTAATGATCTTACATATGAGATAATTATCTATTATTTTCTACACAGTTAGTTAGAAGTTATGCTATTTTATATTTCACTTTGATTTATTACAGAAAATATTGGATTGAAGATGTAGATAAGAACAATATTTATAAGTAAACTAACTTTGAATATAAAGGTTCATATCAAGTGATATTACCATGCAACTGAAAAATAGAATAAATAGTTATCATCAACTTCATTTAATTTAAATTTAAACTAATCAGAGAACTAATTACAGTTAAATTAATTCATTGAAATTCAATGTAGTGGGAAAATCGACCACATAAGTTCAAATAACTTTTGATTTTATGATACCTTAAGATTTCTTTTTAATTTTACTTGCTTACATATTTTATAATCCTTTATTATATCATGTTGTGTAATCCATACTCATATTATTTGCACATTTTGAATATCCAGTTGGAATATTAAAGTTGTACAATGCGTAGTTGACGTTTGATTTTCCATAACTCTAGGAGATTTTATTGGTAGGACATTAATGTATTAAGGGATACGAGGATAAAGAGGAAGTCAATTGATAATATGATGGTATGTGCAAAGGTAAATTTCTAAACAAAATTAATCATATTAATGATATTATTCCTTTCATTTGTTACAATTATATACAATTTTCTTAGAAAATTCATTGCAATTGGTAATAAGAATATCCACTTTCAATGAAATAGTACATTAAAACACTATTTGTTTTGAAAGAAATTATAAAAGTTTTGGTTCTTATAATTGCTAGTATCAATCAAATATAATGTACGACATATTATATATGCACCTACCAAATATATGTTTTTTATTACAACATCTAACCATCTATTCCATAATATAAGCACTTTAATTTTTAATCATTCTTCTTCTTTTTTCTCATAAGTTAGAGAGTTAAATCGGCAGTTAAAATTTTTGTTTTACATATTTCCTATCCTTACATTAACTACCATATTTATAATTACTTTTTAACCTACTCACTTCAATTTATATTCCCCGCTTTCTAATAAGTTTTTATTACATATTATTGAAAGTACATTTAACCTTTTCATATTCATCCTTCTTTTTATTTTTCTTCACTTTTTGAATCAATGTCATTTTATTACTCTAAACATTCCTTTTACACCCTTTTAAATCCGTTTCTCCATTATTTTAATTTCATATCTTCCTTGTTCATCTTCATTCTCCGTTGTTGTAATATCCTACTTTACATTAATCCAACTTTAATTTATACCTTATTTAACTGACTTTATTACCTGCTAATTTATTTATCCAATATATAATTAGGATGAAAGCTTTATTCTACGTATGTTGTTGATTGCTTAAAATTTATTTAGACACCTTAATAATATCTTTATTGTTCCTACAAATATTGCAAAATTATTACTTATGAGTATGTTTCTACATTACGATAAAAATTTATCAAGACCACCCATGGTGGTTCAATGTTGCACAAAAGGTACAAATCTTATTAGCATGGTTTAGTGGTTGGTATAACTTATTCTAATTATACTAAAACATTTTACTTGTTGTAAAAAAACCACTTCTTCTTTCTCTCTCCATGTTTTAGGGCATTGGATTTCAAAATTATCCATGGTGGTTGAATGTTGTGCTGATGGAAAAAAATTGAATGCATTGTTAGTAGTAGATACTGATTTCTACCTCACTTTTTATTTATGAATTAAGTGAATTGTAATTTTACTACATAATATTAATAAAAATAATAATTCCTTACATTGATAAAAAGGGCAACAATTATTTATAATGAATTGTTAAATGGTGAATCATTTTGACTAAGGGGAATGGAAAGAGTCAATTTTAAATTAAAAGGGATTTATTGAGGGAAGAATCAAACAAAACATTCTCTCTTATAAAATCTTATTAAAAATACTAAATTGTCATCTCTATAATCTATCTTTCTCTTTGTTCTTAGTTTCCAATTTATGTACATTATTGCATCAAAAAATTTGTCATTTCATCTTCAAACCCTAAACTAAATATCTATTTATGACTACGGAGGAAAACTTATCTCAATCTTAATCTTAATTTTCTCAATCTTCATTAAAATCTAAAATAGACAAAATAACATGGGTATTAATTTCTTTCCATCTATTCAAGATTCTAATTATGTTTTTGAGAAATTTTAGTGTCTTTAGTTTTGATTGAATATCAAATTAAGGTATGAGATTTTGAAATGGCAAAGGGATATTATTGATATAAAGACTTATAACTTTATGTAAAAATGACTATAGGTTTTAGAGATTCTCTATTTAATAATTCCTTTTCCATATCATTTCTTTTTTTACAGGATAATATGTCAAAAGAAATTGATTTGGTAATATAGCTAACGAAATATTATGTAGCTATTTTTTCTAAGAATAAAAAGAAAAGGATCTGCATTTTATTCTTATTCTTTTTTGATAATATTACCTTTTTAGCATATGTGTAACGACCCTGAAATTTAATTTATTTAAATTAATAATTAAATGAATTTTTGAATTTAATTGAGTAATTAAATAAATTTTTGGATAAAAATTTGTAAATTTAATTAGAAAATTGGAGCGAGTTTCCCCGATTCAAATATGAGTGAATTTGAAAATAATAAATATATAGATATATATTTTGACTTGAGTTTAAATTGTAAATAAATCATTTAAATTTAAATATTGTATATGTTGAATTTGAGTTTCAAGTAAATAGTTTAAAAATAATTATAAAATATAGAATGTCATTTATATTACAAGATAAAATGAAAATAAAATAATTAAAACAATATTTTGGTAAGCAAGGCAAATTAGTTATGTAGACTAGAAATAAATATAAATTGAATACAAAATAAACCAGAAAAAAAGAAATGAAACAAAATAATCAAAGCAAAGATATGTTCAAGTATTTAAACAAAATAAAATATAAGTTTGTACTAGCTTATAAAAGAAAACAAGGGGAAAAAAATGCAAAAGCTTTTTGAAAACAAGACAACAAAATATAAATCACCTCAGCCGAAAAACAAAAAAAAAGAAAAAGAAAAACAAGATAAGTATGGCCAAAGCAAAGCAATAAGTACATTGAAGCATGAAGCATTTAATGCTTTCAAACCAGCCCATAAACAAGATCCCATCATCCAAGTGAAAGTATGGTTTTAGCATTCTTTTTATAATATCAACCTGTACTTGCCTCTACCTCACCCTGTACAAACATTCTTCTATATTATCACCTTCCTTTCAGTTCGTCCCTTAAGAAAAAAAAAACTGAGAAAAAGAAATCTGAAATAAACTACAACTAAATTTTCAACATCAACAACAATTTATCTCAACTAGCAAACCAGAGATCAAGGGTATGATTTCAACTAGGAATTCAAAAGCCTGCAAATTCAAACTGCAATTTCAAACCTGTTTCAAACAGAAGGCTCTGTTTCTTTTTCTTAAAGACAAGGTGAGCAAACTTCATTTTTAACCCATTTGTTTGATTTCTGATGCCTGTGATGCTTGTGATAATTGGAATGTTTCGAGATAAATCAAATGTTTGCCATATGAAATGTCTGAGTTTATAAGAGTTTATATCATTTTGTTAAACTCTACAGGTTCTCTGTTTTAAATCAAATGATATTAAGTGAGTAACATATAGCTATTTAAATTTAATCTATATTGCAATGTGTATATGTGAGTAAACAAGCTACATTTCATACTCAAAGATAATTTATAAATGATCAAGTTTGTTTGAAATTGTTGCGATGATTAAACCATCCTGTAAATTTTTTTTTAAAAAGAAAAAAACTCTGTAAACAAGTTTTCTTCCCTGTACTTGAGTTCAGAATGAAACAAATAGAACAAAAAAAAAATCGATCCCTTATGTTTTGATCACTATCAAGTTCGAGTCTCAAACAAAAGATGTGTTTTTGAGTAAGAATTATATTATAAAAATAGTTTGTTTACCATGAAATAAAGTTTGAAATTTAGTTAAGTTAAAATTTAAACTTGATGGTCTCTGGAAGTATTATAATATCAGTACATGTTGATACAAATCAAAATTTAAATTGATGTAATTTATAAATTCAGTATTACAACTCGAAAACATCAACTAAATCGTGATTTTTAGCACTAAAATTAGGATTTTTAGAATTAAAATGAAGGTGCGGTTTGGGTTTGAACTAAAATGGGAATATTGGGTTTTTCTGGTGATCTATGTATCTGGAAGGGGCGGGGTTCTTCCGGATGATGGAGGAGGGTTAGTGGTTGATGGGAAAAATACTGGATGGGGTTGAATGTCAGTGAGGAGGTTGCAGTAGTGGGAGATTTTCTGGAACCCTAGTTTTTAACTAGGAATGATGAATCGATCACCATATCAGTTTGGGTTGATCGAGTGCAGTGAGGCTTTGAGGGACGATAGCTTGGTCGTTGACGAATGGTTGGCCGAAGTTGCGGAGTCTCCGGTGGTCGTGATGAGGAGGACGAAGCGTTGACAGGTGATGGTGTTCCCAGTCTTTACGTTGTTCCAGGCTTGAGTGCGAACTCGTTTTTTTATTTCGATCGAAGTGTGCGAAGTTGGGTGGTCGTAGCTTTTGTATGGATGGTCGGCGACGTATTGGAGGTGGCATAGTTGGCCGGAGCGACGTCGTTTGCCAGTGCACGTGCACGGAGTTGTTTATGTGTCAGGATGTTGGGTTGATAGCTGTCTCGAAGTGGATCACGGGTTAGAGGGGGATTGGCTCGAGTTCGCTGTCGGGTAGTTCGCGAGTGTATAACAGGTTTCCAGATTTAACAAATCAAAGTTAAAGAAAAAAAAAAGAAAATTTGGGTTGGCTTGGGAGAAACTCGAAGTAAATATGTATTTGTCTCGGGAAACTCTCGGGGTTGTTTCGGGTATTAGAATTTCCAGTTTTAAACTTTAAACAAAATCAAGTTAATTTAATTTCTAAATTTATTCTTTTTAAATAATGATTGTTTGTTAAGTTAAAATGGTAATTTGTTTAACTACGTTAAAAAGGTTTAAGTAGTTTGAATTTTAAGGGGAAGTTTGAATTGTAAGTAAAGTTTAAAATCGGAGATTTAAATCTGAATTCAAATCTTAGTCTTGAAATAAAAGGAGTTTTAAATTTAAATTGTAATTAAAAAAGGATAAATCTTGGTAAATTACTTTGAGAAAAGTAATTAAAGAATTGTTAATAGTTAGTGAAGGTCATTAACTAGGATTATGATAATAACGAACTAATAAAATTAATTTTGATAATTAATTGAATTAATCAATTGAAGATAATAAATTGTAAACTGTTAATTACTTAATGAAAGCAATTAAGGGGTTACTTACTTAAGTAATTAGTTTAAGGTTAATTGATTAATATGATGTATAAATTAAGGAAATTAATTTGAGGATAATTAATAAATGATTTAAAGGTTAATTAATTAAAATGGTTTAAAATTAATTAATGATTAATTAACCAAGATTTGTAGTTTATTCATAAGTAATTAATCGGGTATAAACTAATTATAATCAGGTATAAATTGACCTTACTTGTGATTGTTTGGATTCTATTGATTTGATTGTTTGATATCCCTGATATATGATGCCTTGTGATACACCCTGATTTATGTTGTGATCTATGATAAATTATCAGTGATGTAATTTATTATCTGTGATATTTATATATCTGTGATCTGTACGATAAGCGTTATAATTTGTATCGCTTATCAACTATATTTTTGTATTTTGATATGTGATGATTCATTGTGTTGCACTATTGTGTTAAACCTCTGGACTACACTTTTACACACACAAATATGGATTTCACGTAGAAATCGGTTAAGTCACAGATAATTTAAATTTGATGTTTTTGAAATTGAAATTTTAATTTCAATTGATTTTGAAATTAGAAATTTCGGTTTAAATGTGAAAAGCTTTTGAAATGGAATTTCAAAGATGAAACTTATTTTCGAATAACCTGATTAAGTTTTGAAGTTTAAATAATTTGATTTAAACTTAAATTCAAGATTTGAAATTGAACTCTATGATTTGAAAATAGGGATTAGAGATTTTATACCTGTTATATATGAGTTAAACCATTTTAAAAAGTATTGACTTTGGAATGTGAATAAAATAAAAGGGTTTTAACTCGTGTAAATATAATTGGATTTTTCTTAAACGAAAACTATTTGTTTTCAAATAATAACAGCTTTCATATAAGAAGTGAACTTCCAATTTGTGTTGAAAGGTTTCAAATTCAAAATGAAATTGAAATGTTTTAAAAGGCTATGAATGATCTTTTTTGAAAGCTATGAATTAAATCTGTTTATTTTTAACAGATTTAAAATGATGTTTTGTTTAACCCATTAGAAATGAAATTGTTTTGAAAGCTATAAGTTAAATCTTTGATTTAAAGATTTAACGAGTTAATCAAATTGAAATGAGAATTGATTTGGAAAAATCTGTAAATGAATCTTTTTGTTTAAAAGATTTGAAATGGTAATTGGTTTAAACCATTTGAAAGAATGTTTGGAATTGTTAAGTTGTGACTTAATTGAAATCCCATATCCATATGTTTTTTTATTGCGCTCACTATTCGGGTTAGCCGGGAAAGGACCTTTGGGTCGTATAACCCATTCCGAATAGTGATACGTCGTATATGGATCGCATTTGAAGACCGGTGATGAAGACCGGATATTTTCGAAAATGAAAGGACAACCTGTCGAATGTCTCTGCACTGAGTTGCTCCGGTATAGAGATTTATATCACTCTTTTGTGACAGGAAGTCCGGACGTGATTGGAAATTATCCGGATTTGCAAGGGCTTCGTGAGAAGTGCCTTCGGTTCTGTTCGATCCCGGAACAGACTTGTATGGTTACATGTCTGACATTACACTTTGAGATATAAAGCTGATTTCTTTCAAATACATTTCTGTTGGTGGCGGAGAATTTATTCTCTTAGCTTAACACCCTTCTCTGAGACGTACGAGCTCAGAGGTTATGTAGTTGAAATTTATCAGCGATATATCCCAATTTGGTAATGTGACATGCTGAGTGTTGCTGTGTGATGATTTGCGATATGATCATTTGCGATATGATCATTTGTTTGATCATTTATCTTTGTGATCATAGGTTGATCATCTGTTGACCCAAAGCGTGGCTTTTTGAAAAAGCGTAGCTTTGTGGACGAGACTTCGTCGAGCCTCACAACCCGGTAATGGTCGAAACAGGAATCGTGCGGCAAGGTTTTCAGGGGTAGCTCCCCTAGGGTATGACCATTCCTTCTGGAAAAGGGTAGTATCATGGTATGGAGCCCAGATACTTACTCATGTGGACACACTGTATTTATGACGTGTGATGTTGGATTAGAGGTACCTCGGTTAAAGGTCCCAAAGGACCGGGGGTGGCATATCTGAGGTTTCTTTTATCCCTTGGGAAAAGGGGTTGCCGGCCTTGTTTGGCAGAGAACAGTTGGTTCTCGGAACGTCCCGCCAGAGGCGTTTCTTTCGTGGAATAGGAAGTTCCTTAGCCTGACCATTTGTTGGAAATCCATCTTCCAAATACGAACTTTGTACGGTTTTAGTTGTATTACCTGCCATGGAATGTGGTGGTAACCTGCTATTGAACATGGTAGCTATAGTAGGCATAAGTGCGAAATGTCTATGCTGGCTAAGATTTATATTCTACTTTCGAAATTGTTTTCTGCACTATGCACTAGTAATAATATCAAATGATTTGATTTTTGCGTAGTAAACATCTTTGACTATCATAAGAAGAAATCTCCTCCAATTCTGCGTTTGCATTGTGTGTGTGGCGGGAGGTCTTATGGTAGTTTCATTTTCCAAAAGCATTGCGAATTGACTTTAAATTCTCTTGCTATTTGTTTTTAAAGATAAACTGTTTTGTTGCTCACACCAGTCCCATGACTGATCCGGAGTTTATTGTTCCTTTCCTAAACTCTGGGTGCTCATAATTTCCTACACGAGCAGTCTAGAGTTGGGGTTTTCAGATATTCAGGTTTAGTAGATTTTCTGGAGTTGGTTCAGTCTTTGGATCAGACTGCACTTGCTTATCTTTGTGCCTCGTTATTGGGAGTTCGAGCTATTTCTGGATCGTGCTTTGGAGATGAAGATTATCCCCTGCTGATGTTATCTATTTTTTCTTTCCGCTGCTATTTATTGTATCATATCTCTGATGTATATAGATATTCATTGTATCATCATTGTATCTGGATATTGTATCAGATGTTGTATATCTATATTCTTTTTATTCCGCTGTGATATTTACTTAACTGTGTTATAAGCTCCGGCGACTCGGATTTGAACGCTCGAATCTACGACATTCGAGTCCGATGTAAAGTATGGATGTCGATTTTCGAACGCGAAAATCTGGGACGTTACAATATGATTGTATAAGAATTATCTAATGAAAATAGGATTATTATTTGAGAAAATTAAGCATAATCTTTCATATTTGAGCCAAAATTGATTTAACATGAGTTTTTACTAACTTAAATTCAATCAAACTAAATTTAGGGCATAAATGCAATTGATAAATTCATTAATAAATGCAATTAATATGGCGATTAATAAGGTAATTAATGTCAAAATGAGTTACTTCTGCATTTATTTTGATTTAACTTGATCTTTTACAAAGTATTTTGAACAAACAAAGTAAAATAAGAAAAGACATAAAAACTTTGTATGTGTAAAAAATGCATAATGCTTGGTAAAATATATATTCAAGTTGGTTCAATGACCTTGACTTCCATAATGCTATAAAAATACTAACTTATTTCTTCTTAAATTACCTTTTACATGGTGGATATATATAAGATGTATAAAACTCAAAATATTGCTTGATTTTGTTTTTATGCTTTAGGATATGTAAACATGTGTTCAAAGTGACTTTTATACTCAAATCATATTATATAATTGTAAATTAAAATAACTTACTCTTCTCCTTTTTAATTCTCTCATAATATTTTCATTTACATTGTTTATATTTCCAAAAATTTTGCATGTTTTCTTGGTCCATTCATAATTATTTTAAACTAAATTCTTATCCAATCGCTTCAAAATCATTATAGATATTTTCACTTAAGTGTTTTAAAATTTAAAATTTTAAGAACTTAAATAATAATATTTCTTAACTACAAATGTGTCATTCATTTATCCAAACACATTTGTTATGCAAAACTAAGAAACTTGAAATTTATCGAAATAATTATTTAATTCAGCAAAAATTAATAAGTTTAGATTCAAATTGAACAATAACATGATAACATTCACGTAACAAATAAAAGCTTTATAAAAATAATAACAAATTCAAATAATATCTTACTTACCTAATGGAATTTATTTTATGTACACAATCTTAATAAAAATTAAACCTCCAAATAAATACCTAAATTCCAGATTATATTCTACATTTTAGCTATGTTAAACTTTAGCTAGACATGGACATTCCTAAAAAAACTCATATACTCCAAGTCTATTACTTACCTTTTATTTTTAGACTTTCATATAAGATTGGGATGAATTTCATAAATTTCGTATATTGAATAACTTTCTAAATCCAGTAATAGTTATTTCTAATTCTTTTGTTGTTTACTTGATACTAATAAAGACAAGGAAACAGTAAAGGAGAAATGAGAGAAGGATCAATTCAAGGATTTGAGAAGTTCCCATGTCATTATCTCTCATTTAATTTGTTCTTTCATATTTTAATGTTTCCCACACTTTATATTTTAATATCAATCTTTGTATTGCAGTTCATCTTAGTGACTAGCAATACTAGTTTCCTTAGTAACTGAAATTGTGGGATATGAAACAATGCTTGGAAGAGTAACCAGATAATTGTGTATTATCATTGGATGGTCCTAAGATTTCTTGTAACGAACCAAAATTTTCGATAATTAAAAATAGTTAACTTAATAAGATTTTGTGATTTAATGTTAGAAGAAATAAAATATGTGATTTAATAATAAGAGTATAACTGGAATGAAATGTAATAGTATTAATTTAAGGTAATTGATAACTGCTTAAATGTAATTCCAATTAATTAAAATAACTAAAAAGTTATAATTGGCTATAGATTGTAAATTTATTGTAATAATGTGTATTAATTGATAATTGGATTAAAGAGTAATTGATAATTTAAATGTGTATAAATTAATGAAATAGTATGTAATTAATTGTAATTGATAAAGGTAGTGTTGTGGTAGTAGTTATGACATTTGTGTGTAGATAACAAATTTACAAATGTTATTAAATTTAGAAAAGATAACGATTGTCATTTGTTACCAATTTATTTAATCTGTTGAATTAAGTTTAATATCAACTGCAATTAAATGTTACTTTAATATGAGTTAAGACGATAACTGTAAAATGTGAATGTAGTAAAATGTACAGAAATGTTAATTTTATTCATAAGGCAATAATTGATTTAATAAGAGAGTGAAACCAAGAAAATTAATTTATTGGGATTTCAAATTATAATTAATGTGAAAATCGACAAAATTTTTAATATAATTGAAATATTGCCACTAATATGGTAAAGGATGATAACTGGAGAATATTAATGCAATAAAATATAAATCAATGTTAACTATGCCCATGGAGTAATGATTGATTAAATAAAAAGATTGAAATCAACTTAATTCAATTTATTGGAATTAAATTTTTATTAATTAGATTTAATTACAGTTGAAATTGAACACTGTAATTTGTTTAATATTTAACACTGGATTGATATGTAATTTTTTTTTTAAATTATTGTAAATGTCTAAGTAACCAAAAATAATAAAATTTGTTGGTTATTAAAAGTGGAATTTAAAAAGTGATTTTATCAATTTAATAATAATTTATTTAATTAACGTGAAAATAACCATTTTGGCAACTATCTCGGATTTCGACGAAACCAGTTTCATCGGATCCGTAACGGTAAATTATTGTTAGGTTTCAAGTTTCATAGCAATTGGATTTGTCATTTGATCGTACAGACTCGAAACGCGTAGAAATCAATTTGATTTAAATTCAATTGAAATCAATTTGTAATAAGCTGATTTTAAGATAACTTCTTTATATGATGGAATTAGGACTTGAAACCTGTTCCATTGAGTTTAAAAACATCAAAAACATCTATTTTGATATATGGGATGACACACTTTCGTTTCGGAAGCGAAACGGGCTATTCGGGTCGTTATTGTCAAATTCGAACCAGTTCGATATGTCATTCATTCTTATCGGGCTTCGTTAGTATATATTGTTCTCTTCTAACCCTAGCAGTCTTTTTATTTCTTATACTCATACGTACATCAACTTCTGTCTGCTCCTTTCTCCAATGGCAGAAACCCAATTTACATTCAAACCCAAAATTCAATCTCCAAATCAATTTCAAAAATTTAAACTCCTCCAAACCTTGACAAATTATATACCGATTCGAAGCTCTCGACAAGCGCAACCCAGATCTGCAATTCATTTTTCGATTTGGTGTATCATTTGACCAGAATTCATTGATGAACCTCGGGCGTCCATAGAGGGGTTCGTCGTTTTAACGGTGGATCGTCATCCTGGCGACGATCAGAGGGTACGGGCTTGTCGATGTTGTCGAGCTGAGTGCATCCATGGGTTTTGTTCACCTCGAAGATGGTCATATCAGCGGCAATGTGTCGATTAGGGTTTATAACACATAGCGGCGGCGGCGTCTCTGACCTCGACCGAAAGTGGCGCCATTCACGTCGTAGGTGCGCCTTAGGGTGGGGGTCTAGAGGATGTGGTCGGATCTTGGCGACAGGCGGTGTAGCGGTCGGCATTTCGAGTTGAAGTGGCGGCCGTTCATGCGAATGCTCGATCGTTTTGCCTGGGATTAACGCGTAGTTCACGTGGATATAGTAGCTGACGTGGCGGTTGAGATGGTATTCTTTTGTTTTTTTATTTTATTTAATTTTGAATTTCAAACTTCTAATGTTAATAACTTTTGCATACGAGCTCCGATTCACGCGCAGTTTGTTTCGTTGGGATCATATTGAAATTCCGGACATTTTAAGGCTGGTTTGGATAAATTCTGAGACTGTTCAATTTTGGGCTTTTATTTGGATTTCAAATCGATTTGAAATCAAAGGTGAGTGTTTTAACCCACTCGCAACTATTAAATTTTCTTATGTTAGTTAAATTAAATTTATGATGTGATTTGAAATTAATTGATTGACGTTTGGTATGTCTAAATTATCTTTCTAGTTAAATTTGACTTTTATTGCATTTAATCATCATTTAATTTAATATTGAATTTAATTGTCAAATTAATACATGTTATTGATGATCAGTTATCTATTGATGTTTATTGATTGATTTGGATGACGACTGTGATGGATGTTTGATTGTTGATATTGGATGACTGGATGTTATATTTTTATATTGTTGTAACACTGCAAGTTCCCTATGGGTTGAACTGATACATACTTGAACGATCTATATATTAGGGAAAAATCGTTATGGGTTGAAATGATAGACTCGAGCGATTTTATGGATTTTATTTATTCAGGATTGCGGTTTGAAATGATACATAACCGTAAAAAATTTAAATTGCGGATTGAAATGAAAGATATCCGTATCACTTGACCATAGGGTATAAATTTATATACGGACACTGAATTGGTTACATTAAATGATCTTTAAATCTTGAATTCAGTTAACTGGTATTTTGAAATAGAAAGTGATTTCTATAAACTGAATTATGTTCAAAAATCCAAGCATTAATGTTGAAACTGGAATTGATTTAATGAATTGTTCAAAGGATTTAAATTGGAATTTCAAAGTTGATAATTGTCAAATATAAATGAATTTTATCGAAATTGAGTTATTGAAATGTTTGAATATAACTTTAAAATCTATTTAAACTAATTTAAACTATTTAAACTAATTTAAACTATTTTAATCAATTTAAACTATTTTAATTTGTTTTAATCTATTATAACCTATTTAATCTATTTTACCTATTTTAAAATCATTAAATGTAGTTAATCTATTTTAAATCTATTTAATATAATTTAAATATATTTAATCTATTTCAAATATATTTAATCTATTTTAAATCTATTTGATATAATTTAAATCTATCTAACCTATTTTAAATCTATCTAATCTATTTTAAATCTATTTTAATTTATTTAATATAATTTAAATTTATTTAATCTATTTTTAAATCTATTTAAATCATCTTAAACCTAATTTAATCTAATTTAAGTCAAATTATACTATTTTAACTATTTTAATCTATTTTAAACTATTTTAAATCATTTAAATTATTTTAGAGTATTTTAACTATTTTAAACTATTTTTAAATCCTATTAAAACTATTTATGACTATCTAAACTATTTTTGTTAAATTGCAGACTTTGAAAAGTTGAAGTATTTATATTTAATCCTTGATGATGATACAACCTAAGTTGGGATTTGAAATTGATACCTTTTTGTGAAATGACATATTTGAGTAAATATGATGATTTTGGAACGAGGATTTAATTAACATATCTTATCGATAATTTCAAAGGTGAATATAATTTCAAAAGTGAATATGATTTTTGAAAGTGAATATGATTTCGAAAGTGATATCGTTTTGAGAATATGATATTTTGATATCAATTATGAATTGGTTTTGGAAATGTAAAAGAACCATCCGGTGTGTAATAAGCGTTTGGTTGTTAAAGAGATCGGGATCAGATATTGTCATACTCTCTGCCAATACCGAAAACCACTTTAACAACTGTGCACGTGGTGGAGATTCTAGAAATGAAGTAGGATGGTTTGGTGTACGATTCTGTATGATGTATTTAAGTGACCCTGACTCCCGTGAGTCAGCTTAGATGTGACTAAAACAGGAGCCACGCCGGGCCAAGTGAGGTCATTCCTCTTATCGGACATGCTTCTTCGATACCATATTATGACTTTGTGATGATTTGGTGGCCACCCCTTGAATTTGATTATGGGAGTGTGTTCCGAGGTGGGAGTAGTAGCTGCTATGCGTTACCACCGGTCCGGATCCGCAATTGGTATATCTACCCTGGCATTGCCTCGAGTGCCATGTTCACATGCCCTATTGCGCCTTCTATGAGTTTGGTTTGTATCAGAGTGTCAATAGATAAGGACAACAAAAGGCTAAATAAGATAGGCTAGCGGATATGCAGAAAGCAAAGTCCATGCGGAAGCAAAAGCAAATAGGCTAAGTCCGAAGTACCTAACCTGAAACACCTCGGTCTATGTATTATTCTTTTGGGCTCATGTATGAGTAGTGGTCATCATACCACTTAGTTGTATCATTTTGGATTTGTACTAGAGATGCATTTGTATTTAGACATATGTATGTCATTGTGTTGTTCTCTAATGTTTTACATTTGAGTTGTTATATTTTGTTCTGTTAGATCTTATAGCCATTATAGTTTTGTATTAAGTATCTATTGGATATGTCGATCCACATGAAAAAAAAATATGCTACATTTATCGATATATTCAGTAGATAGTTAAGACAAGGCTATAGATAGTCACTCCTATCCAGCTATATTCTCCGTATTAGCAAACGATATTACCTTGTAATACTCTTTGATAGTGTGGGTCTCGGAGTGGGGCATTATACCATACCTATTGAGTGCCCTCTGATAGCCCTTTAGTTTACGGAGGAATTATGGTACTGTATAAACTATGGGAATATATAAAAATGTCTTAAGGGAGATATGGGTAACGCCTTAACGTTATTTTAATACTTTATTTTACTGTAAACACTATTATAATAGCGTATTGTACTACATAGTAGATAGTTTAACGGATCCTTAGAAGATGGTAATCTCGAACATCTCTTAAGTTATTGCACTCACGTTAGACACTGGATAAGAGGTGTCAAACCCCGTAAACATCTCTGACGCCGTTACACTCATATTTATTTACTATTGATTTAATTTACGTAAGATCTTTTAGTTCTGACTCGAGTGTTTTGTCTTTTCAATTCACTCGGGTCAGTCTGTGCTTTTCAGTTTATCGAAGACTGCTTTCTGGAGGATGAAGACGAAGATTTTGTACTATATTTATTATATTTATTCCATTGCATTTTGTTGTTCTGCTGCATTTATTTATTATTTATTCTTGTTGTATGTAACTCTGATCTATATTATAAAAGTATAATCAATGTTATTTGTAAACAGCTTCATGAACTGTTTATTTGATTATTATATTTTGTCATTCCGCTGCAAGATTCTGTATTTGTTTTCTTTCTTTCTCTGCTTTTTCTTATTTACCCCATAACAATCTGCCCTTTTGAATGATTTGAGTCCGACGTGTGTGGTTTATCGTCGATTTAAACCATCCAAAAAGTCAGATCGTTACATTTCTAGTTTAGTTGTAATACGTTTTATAGCTCAAATTTTTTGAGTGTTTGATATTATTACTAATCACACATAGACTAATTTTTAAATTTTTTCATTATTGTACAATGATAGCGTAAGCGTGATGCAATTTCTTTTTATGTTTTTTATATATGTGTATAGTTACTTGAATTGAGCTATTATGTATGAGTTATTTTAATTAATAATGATCTCTCAAATCAATATTTTAGTTTTATAGCTTAAAATTTAAATTTAATATGTGCATCCGCATAATTATTTATTGATGTATTACGTAATTGTTTTAATTTTCTTTTATATGGTCTATAAATGTGTATATACGTACACAATTACATATAAACGTGTCTTTTGGATAAATATTTTTCGATATTCAAAATATAAAGAATATTTAAATGTAAAATATATCTTGAATAAAAATATAATTAACCAGATTTGCAAAATATATAAAAGCAATCCGTGTGCGTAGCACGGGTACGCACTAGTATAATTATTAACGTTTAAACCTTCTCCCTCTTGTTCAAAAACAGGACGCATGCTAAACCCATCTCGCGCCCATGAACTCCACCACGCACGCAACCCCACGCGCGACCGGACCACCATCGAGACACGGCATATCGACCACCTGATCGAGAGCCACCATCACCAGAAATTTCATCGACTCTGTAGCCTCGTCGCGCAAAATGAGAGAAACCCGCAAGCCTTCAAGCCCAAGTTCCAGCGATCTCGAGCGACATCGACTCGATCCAACCGTTAGATATGTAGAGGAGACCGAGCTCTACAACTTTGCTTTTAGAGTCAATCGATTTTGTTGAACGAATGAGGAGAAATTGAAGGGAGAAGGTCAAAGAATTTTCGACCATTAAAAATATAACGGTGGTTGTGGACTTGTTTTAGGGTTTTAGCAAATTGTGAGATCCTTATATAAGCAATTACAAAACACTATTCACGCGACAAATTTCGAACTCCAAATGAAGCGTGCCGCCTGGAGTTCTATATGTTATACCCCCATTCCGAACACAATGAAACATATATCGGGAGCCAATTACATCATATTCAGAAGATAGCATTTCAAATCCGAATATTTTAATTAAATTCCTTTAATTCATTTCTACGCGTTTCGAGCTCGCACGGCCAAATGGTAAGTCTGATCGCTACGAAACTTGATATTCTATAATAATTCACTATTACAGATCCAATGAAACTAGTTTCGTCGAAATCCGAGACAGTGGACAAAATGGCTATTTTCACACGTTAATTAAAATAAGAAATTTCCAAAATTAATTTAATCACCTCTAAACTCAATTTTAAAAGCAAACAATCTTCATTCTTGTTTTAAAAAAAATTAAATCAACTTTCAACATCATTTTCATTCATATTAAATTCAAGATTCAATTATTTAAATAATTTCCAATATTAAATTTAAATAATTTAATTATCCAATAAATCACTATAATTGAAATATAAATTATTTAACTTATAAAATTTTACTTTTAAAACAAATTCAAATAATAAAACAACTTCTACACTTAGTTCCACTTCTTTATTTAAAGTATTCCAATAATCCAATTTCGATGAATTTCAATATTAGAATTTTAATGAATCCCAATATTAGATTTCAAATGAATTTTAGTTATCAAACAATTATTTTATTTTCATCTAAATAATTCAACATTTATTATTCAATTCTTGCTATTGATTACAACACATTAAATATATTGAACTTCTTTCTAATATAAATAATTTCCTTAAATCTTATTGAAATTGTTATTTCAAAATTTTATTCAAGTTCATATTAAATAAATTACATTAATAAATCATTAAGTTTATATTTCTAATCATTTTTATTCAATATTTATATTAAATTTAATAATTTTAAATAGTCAAAAATACGGGTCGTTCCAACATAACCTTGCACTATGGTTTATTTTCTCATTTCAAATGAACCATTTTCATTGAGATTTCGTATAAATCGAACGTAACCATTCACCATACAACTTTTGTATATGATTAAATATGGATCAAATATTCATACTCTTCTATTGCTTTAGAGTTCACAACTCATAGAAGACAGTACACGGTCTCAAGCAAATTACCACTTAAGTGACCAAGGCATGAATGTTTTTAATGATTATATAATTTTGGCCCTTGCATGGGTCTTGAAGTTACAACATGCCAAAAGATTTATTGGTAAGTATATTTTAAATTTGTTTATAAATCTTTAACTCAGCTCATCTAGAACATTCTAATCGATAAACAAGTTAATAAATATATTAACAACCCAAATTTATTTTAGTAGATCATTTTAATATCATATTTGTTCTTATACTTATTAGATTAGTTCATTATGGTTATGTAGAAAGGCTACACTAATAATGCATCTCCCAAAAACCTTAAAAGATATACAAGAATTTCATAAATTCTTTCATTGGGTATTAGAACCAGTTTATCATGTTACTACAACCTTAGGTTATCCTGTAAATGGTATTTAACACTTACTAGTTATATCTTATATATATTCCTAACATACTTTTAACTATGCTCTGAATCATCTTCATGATCTTGAGTTTGCTCCACAAATCATGAAGTACATTGATACCCTAAACCCATTATTTCATGATATCCTAAGGGCGTAATCCTTGAGTTTGCTCAACAAAGTTACATAAACATTCTTACTTATCTAGAGATAATATAAAAATCATATCAGATATTCTATTGTTTGAGTCCACTCAACAACCATAGATATGTTGATACTCTATGTATATTATAAATGATAGAGAGCGTTATTATTTTAATTGATAATTTAAAATGATTTTGTAGAGTTGTTGACCCGCCTTTTGGCAAGGCTGTAGACAGGCGGATTCAACTAAATCGATTGCTCGGTTATCGAAGCTGGAATACGATAGGTTTGAGTTGACTGGATGGATAGACGATCAATCACGGATGATAAACATGATTATGAAGTCGGGATTCAGCATAGTCGATGGACAAAAGGCGTGGGATACTTGAAATACGAGTTTTGGCAAAAGTCGAGACATTTCGGATTGCTTGGAGTTTGCCTCGAGTCACACTTTGATTCTCTTTGAGTTTTCATGATGATTACTTTGAGTCATTAGAGTGGTTACTCGAGGTCACTCTGGGATCGGTATTCTTCTTAGGGGACCGGTGTTGCTCCGGGTTGGTGCCAGACGTTCTTCGGGTCGGCATTGTGTTTTGGGATTGGCAATAGAATTTGGGTTCGGCATGGAAGGGATCGGCATCATTTTGGGGTCAGCTACTATGGGTATATACATTGCCAAACCAGGGTCGGCAATGGGAATCAGGTCGGTATGTTCAGTTAAGCATGTTTCCATTTGCCTCGGTTCGGCATCGCACAAACATCGGATCGGCATCACATGGTCTTTGGGTCGGTGCTATGGGAAGGCTAGGAGGGGTCGGCGCCTTTGAGAGGTCGGCATGAAGCTCAACTTCGGGTCGGCGTACGTCTATCTTTGGATCATGGGATCGGCTTTTGTTCTCAGGTTGGCAAGTCATGGGATCGGCGTGGAGGAAGGGCTCGGGTCGGTGCCTATTTTTACTTTGGGTCGGTGATCCATATGCTTTGGGTCGGCTATAATATATCCTCGGGTCGGCAATAGGAAACCAGGTCAGTGCAAAAGCAAGGGGTCGGCAATCATCTTGCTTCAAGTCGAATGGCGTTTTACTTTGAGTCAGATGTAAGGCTACTTCGAGTCATTCCCAGGGCAACATCGGATCGGCATATTCTGAACTCGGGGTCGGCAGTAATGATGGATTTGGGTCCAGCTATGGTCTTGATGGGCCCGGATCACTCAGGAAGCCCACTAACTCGGATTTTGCCTATAAATACAGCATGCGGGGCTTCAGAAAAGGGATCTTCATTCTGTTTCCCTTCATCTTCTCCACTAAGACTACTCTACCATTATTATTTTAAAAACTCCAGACTGTAACTGTAATTGATTCTAGTATCGATAAAAACGAAATTTTTGAAGTGAACGTAAGCCAGAGTTAGTCGAACCACTATAAATCCTCTGTTATTACTGCTTTCTTTTTAATTTTGATTGTTCTTCATATTTATACTCTCCACATACACTCTATCTGTTATATGTGACTGTGAATTGGTACTTTCAACGGCGTTTGGTGTTAGTGACCAATTTTGGCGCTAACAAGAGTATTATCGTCTATTTAAGGGAGATGATTATAATGAGTATAACTCATGATAACGTATATCTTTTACATATAACCAATGTATACTCCCTTTAGCCTCATGGGTTTTATCTATTTTTAACCTCCTATTTTCTTTGTACGTATACATACACAAACATATATATATATATAAAATTATTATAGCATTTATAATTTAGTAGGTTTTTCATATATATATATATATTCATATGTATTTCTTTTATTGATTACTTTTTTAATTAATTTATATATATATCATTTATATTTTACAATTTTAAATTTTAAAATTTGTAGCTCTTTATAAAATTATGTAATTATTTAATGTAAAATAATTTTAAATTAATTTTGAAATATTCAAATATGCTATTTAAGTTAACCTGAGATAGGAAAATACTTCCGAGTCTTCCATAAAGGCACTCTAGAAATAAATCATATCAACGAGCCAAATAAAGGCTAGGAGATTGGGAGGATTTCCACTCAAGAGTGGTCCTTAATTAGAGTAAACATATCTCGTTAAGCACTTTTCCTTAGACATCCCTTAACCTTGAATTTTCTAAAACTAATGCCCTAAATGTTGGTTAATTATTCACATAAACACAATTTACGCTCTAATACCATTGTTGGATCAAGAGCAGTGGCAACGGGGAAAATTGGTGAATTTCAAAAAAATTCCTCTTATTAAATTCATAAGATCTTCTTTTATGTTTATTTGAATAATATTTTGTTTATACAAAATCAAATCTAGATTAATAAAATTGTTTGAAGAGTATTTTAATTTATTTATTTATTAAAATATTTATTTGTTTATTGATGTTAATACTATTTTATTATCACTAACTTTTTTTTAAAGTTAATGTATTAATTTATTAAATTAATTTTGTTTTATTTTAATGGTATATACTAATGTTAATATGATCATGTTCAAAATATGAATATTGAAGCAATATAAAACATATAGACTAGCCTAGTGGTTCATAAGGAAAATTAAAAAGTTGTGTTCTACGTTCAATAAAATGTAAACATGGTGATACGATGTCAACATAATGTCACAAAGATTATCATATACTATATATATATATATTAATGTAATCTTTTTCATAAAACAATTTTTTTACAAATAGTACTTATATTTAATTTATATATATACATATAATTTCTAACTTTAATATATATATATATATAATATAACTTATTTTACTATAAAATATTTCATTGAATTATAAATGTTTATATACATATACATACATATATATATACATATACATACATATATATATATAATTTATTTTTTGTTTAAATATCTAGTTATTTAGAATTCATAATTTAAATATTTAACCTTCTCAAAATTAGTGAAAAAAATTAAATTTTGTTACAAACACCAAAAACATAATGTAATTTTTTAAATAAATTTAATTCAGCCAATTATAGATATGCTTTAAAATTTTCAAAATATCATTTTAAATTAATTTTGATTTTGTAGTAGCTAAAAGAATTGGTTTTTTTGCTGAGATCCAAAGGTAAGAATTTTTTAATTAAATATCCGTACAGATATTTGACATTATATATAAATACAAAAAAATTATTTTCTTATAAAACCCAAAACAGTAAGAATAAACAATTTTTTTATTTTTGACTAGAAAATAGAATATTATAAAATTTATTTTGTTAAATAAATATTTGTCTATAATATATATAAAACCTTTTGGATGTGTAGTAATTTTATAAATTTACAAAAAATAAAAATAAATATATAATATACATACATATATATAAGTTTATAGAAAATTATTTATTGTATATATATATATATGCAAAAGAATTTGTTTATAAATAAAATTATGGTTAAAATATATATGTGAACAAGGTGTTGAGGATATATACGCATGTATGCATGCATGTATGTATGTATGTGTGTATGTATGTATCAATAGATAATTAGTTTAGAAGAGATATCATTCACCGTCGAAGTCCTATCGAGAGTCTAAGACTTTGTTTGCTAAGATTTCTCTTTAGAGCTTTGCAATCTCCTCCTTTACTTTTATTTGCAATGCTGAAATGAATTCTTCACCATTGGTTAGAATAGGTAGCTAAAGGGATGTCAAAAGTGTCATGAAAATTATAGCAACCTGGAAATACGAACACTTCTTCTTCGAATATTGAAACGTTTTGAAATATAATTATGTGTTATAAATATAAGTTTATAACCTAGTTAGCATTTAATTAATAAATAATAATAAGAAACTTGTTTTTGAAATTTGTTTACAAAAATATATTCTTCAAAGAAAAATTGATAATGTGACTAAAAATTGGTTTGTCGGTAAACAGCTTTTCGATTGATATAAGTTGTTTGAATACTTATGCAGTTGACTAATGATCAAATGAACATATTAGCAACTAATTAACACACACTCCTCTTCATAAAGCTTGCAATGTTATAGAAGCTTCCATATGGATAAGAGATATTATTAGAAGGGTATATGTAATAAACGAGCTTTTCGACCCTCGAAAATCGACACTAATAAGTCCAATGTATTGTGTGACGACCGCCCATGACCTCTGCACTGAACATAGGAGTAGTGCGTTTTAAAGTGTGCCAGGAAGCCATGGACGGTTGCCAGGGTTAAATTAAAACAGCAGAATCTATCGTATAACTCACAGCGCATGGATAAAATACAATAGAAAGTATATATAGTGAAGCTTTACAGAACAGAATCTCTATTAAACCACATAATAGTTGGATACAAACATCTGAATAGTCAATACATCAAGCCTCACTACATAACACTCAGAGAATTATACAAAGCAGCGGAACATCCAGTACATATAGTAAGAAAATAATATGCAAGCCTCCAGCTTGTCTTCGTCATCAGCATCGTCGGAACTAAGAACAACACCTGTCACCTGCTACCTAGTCTGCCCATCCCAAAGCAGATGAACAGCCCAAGGCAATAAGAGTTAAACATAAAGCCTTGAGTCAGACAACAGTCTTAGTGAGCAGTAAATTAACTAACAACATACCAAAAGAGCATAAAGGTAAAAGGAATAGGAATTCAACCCTCCCACTCCACCTCTTTCTACAATGATAGCCCATGACCCCTGCACTGAACCTAGAGAAAGTGCGTTGTAAAGTGTGCCAGGCGACCATGGACGATTGTCAGGGTAAATTAAAACATCAGAATCTATCGTATTACTCACAGCGCATGGATAAAATACAATAGAACATATGTATAGTGAGGCTTTACAGAACAAAATGTAATCATATAAAACTTCATAATAGTTAAATACAACATCTGAATAGTCAATACAACAAGCCTCACTACATAACACTTAGAGAAAATACAAATAGCGGAACACCCAGTACATATAATAAGAAGATAATATGCAACCCTCCAGCTCGTCTTCGATATCAACACCGTGGAAAGCAAGAACAACACCTGTCACCTGCTACCTAGTCTGCCCATCCCAAAATGGACGAACAGCCCAAGGCAATAAGAGTTAAAACATAAAGCCTTGAGTCAGACAACAGTCTTAGTGAGCAGTAAATTAACTAACAACATACCAAAAGAGCATAAAGGAAAAGGAATAGGAATACAACCCTCCCACTCCACCTCTTTCTACAGTGATAGCCCCCAGACACACACTAAGTAGAAGCAAACATAGCAAAGCACACAATTTAAGGTAAAGCAATTATCACTCGAGTCAAGGGCGATGTTTTCCAAGTTCAAACCCCCAAGGCCTAAACCAAGATCAGATAAGCACCCAGAAAATACCGCTCTTGAGACCGAATGACGATACAACCAAACATCCATGACTCTGGCTATCAGTGTTATCATTGCCTTGATTTCATCGTTAATTGAATGACCGGAACATTCTTTCAGCCGTCCGTCAAGGGTTAATGGCAACCCCGGTTCTAGACATAACTCTGCACGTCGTCGCAGCCCGTGCCTAGGACTATCGAATCTGCCCAGAGTACTCGACTACAATCATAGTATTTAGGGACTATCGAATCTGCCCAACGTACTCTTGCTTTGAGCCTGCTGGAACCTTCAACAACGATGAAATCTCAGCCTTCTAGTCATCCTCCTCGACGACTATTTCCATACTAGCTCAAGCGCCTCTCGAGCAAACCATTATCCTCAACTAGAACCATTTCACCGTGTTATCAACACGCTTGGAATGATCCCATCTGGATTAAACCAAGGCTATCTCATACCATGCCTCGCTTCATCTCATCATAGCAAAGCCTCATCTCAACATCAACATCATCAAATCTTATCCATATGAGCTTCATCATCCGCCACATATGCCACGAGCAGCTTTTCCAATTCAAGAGCCTTTCCCTTAGCTTTTGAATCATCTTCGACTAACTTGTCCAAATCAAATCATCAATCAACTAATTTACAACAATCAATCAAGTCAAACATTAGTCCAATTAATCAAGCATTCAAACATGATCAAATAAACAATTATAACAATAATGGCAATTTTGTAAATAAAGAATCTAAATCTAACAAGCATGAATCATGAGTAATATCTCTACAACTTGATGAATGAACTTGCATAGGTTAACATGTAGTAAAATGGATGTCAAATCATCATGAACAATAGATCTATACTTAAGTTTACGAAAATGCATGGAAATCACTATCTTAACATAAAATCAAGCCATCGATCCGATATACTCCTTTGGATCCGTGTGAGAGATAATCACCACTCACCAAATCACCTAAACACCTCAAAAGCAACACACTTCAGATCTGGACAGCGAAGGATCTAACTCGATCTATCACAAATCCGCTTCAAACGATGAAATCCCTCTTCGATGGATGTAGATCTTCAATCTAAGCTCTTGGATCTTCGATTTGGATGGAAGGAAGCACAAGATTAAAGTGGAGAAAAGAAGTGAAGAAGTGTAGAACTCGAGCTCTCAAAATAGCAGCACTTCGTCGCTTCAAAATCCGGATCTCAAAAAGTGAGGCATAACCCGTGTATTTATAGGCTGAAATCCCCTAAGTCGTATGCTTGCTTTTAAGTCGTCCACGACTTAAGAAAATCCATGACCTACGACTCATAAATACCACGACTTACGACTTAACCATCCCTACGACTTACGACTCAACATTTCAACGACCTAAGCCTTCGCACGACCTAACCTAACACACATGCGCATGGCCTAGCGACTTAACAACATAAGTCCTCACGCGACTTAACTAAGGTACGACTTAACAACCTATCAACTTACTCGACTCAACGAGATACGACTTAGCGACTTAACGCTACACGACCTAACCCCTTAAGCATCCACGCGACCTAACATAAGTCACGACCTAACTGGGATACGACCTAACGAACTTTACGACTTAGCTGGGTTACGACTTAACACCTCACGACCTAACTAATCATGCTATAGCGACTCAACGACTTAACTGTCTCCGACCTATCTCCTTAAGTCGTTAACTCGCCCCAGTTTCCTAAGTCGATATCCCTATGCCGCTAACTCCTAAGTCGCCACTATCTTAAGTCGCCAATTCCTATAAGTCGCCTACTAACTTAAGTCGTTAACTCCTAAGTCGTCTACCCCTTAAGTCGGTCAAATACTGTAGGTTGCTCCAATCCCTTAGGTCGTTCACTCGACCTAACCTACCCCCCGACCTAACCTACCTCACGACTCAACTTCCAAAGGACTTAAGCTACAACATGGCTTAACTTCTAGACAACCTAACTTCTACACGACTTAAGCTCTAGTCGACCTAAACTCTGGACGACTTAACAATACTAACAATCTAATAACAATCTAGTCAAAGAGTTGAAAGAACTATTGTAACGACCCGTATTTTTATGGATCGAAACATCGTAGAACAGTTGAAAATTGGTCGCATTGTTGATAAGTCGTCTAGAGTCTAAGTCTTAGGTCGTAGGAAGGTTTGGAGCGACCTAGGCATTGGGATAAGTCGTGGGGAAATTAGGTCGTATGGGGTGGCTTAGGTCGAGTGACCGACTTAGGAAGTGTACGACCTAAGAGATAGATGATCTAAGGAACTGACCGACTTAGGAGAGATTGGGACGACTTATTGGCGACTCAAGAATAGGCAACATAAGAAGTAAGCGACTTAAGGTTAGGACCGACCTAAGAAGACTGACCGAGTTAAGGTTTTGAGCGACCTAAGGGATAGGTCGGCAGCGACCTAAGGAGAACCAGTAGTTAGCGTGGTTAGGTCGTAGACGACCTAAGAGTTAGGTCGTAAGATTCTATGTTGAGGCTTAGGTCGTAGCCGACTTAAGGAAATAGGCGACCTATAGGATTTAGACGACTTAAGGGAAGGAAGACTTAAGTCGGTGACGACTTAAGAGTTAGGTCGTTTGGTAGCTTGATTAGTTAGGTCGTAGACGACCTATGATAGTATACTGAGTATAGCTAGGTCGCATGGGTGTTAAGCCGGCCATAGCTAAGTCGTAAGTCGTGACAGAGTTAGGTCGTGGATGCGTATTGTTTTAGATCGGCAATGCTGTTAAGCCGTTAGGTCGGTAATAGTTAAGTCGCGCACATTAGGTCGTAAGTCGTTGGCATATTAAGTCGTTGATGCGCATTGTTTTAAGTCGTTAGGCGTTAGGTCGTTGAACTGTTGAGTCGTAGGTCGGCGAAAGGGATAAGTCGGAGACAACTTATAGAGGCAGACGACCTAAGTTTTCAGCCTATAAATACTCGCCATTTTCTCACTTTTTGGGATCCGGATTTCGAAGCGACGAAGTGCTGCCATTTTGAGAGCTCGACTTCTACACTTCTTCACTTCTTTTCTCCACTCTAATCCAGTGATTCCATCCATCCAAGTTGAAGATCAAATTGAAGATTCAAGAGCTTAGATTGAAGATCTTCATCCATCGAAGAGAGATTTCATCGTTTGAAGCGGATTGGTGATAGACCAAGTTAGATCCTTCACTGTCTAGATCTGAAGTGGGTTTCTTTTGAGGTGTTTAGGTGATTTGGTGAGTGGTGATTATCTCTCACACGGATCCAAAGGAGTATATCGGATCGTTGGCTAGATTTTGGTGTTAAGATAGTGATTTCCATGCATTTTCCTAATCATATGTGTAGATCCATATAGATCCATATAGATCCATTGTTTATGATGATTTGACAACCATTTTACTAAGTGTTAACCTATGCAAGTTCATTCATCAAGATTATAGAGACATTGCTCATGTTTTCATGCTTGTTGGACTTTTGACTCTTTATTTACGAAATTGCCATTATTGTTATAATTGTCTATTTAGATCATATTTGAATGCTTGATTACTTGGATTAATGTTTGACTTGATTGATTGCTATGAATTAGATGATTGATGATTTGATTTAGACAAGTTGGTCGAAGATGATTCAAAAGCTAAGAGAAAGGCTCTTGAATTGGGAAAGCTGCTCGTGGCATATGTAGCGGATGACGAAGCTCTTATGCATAGATTCGATGATGATGATGTTGAGATGAAGCTTTGCTATGATGATGATGAGGCGAAGCATGAGATGAGATAGTCTTGGTCTAATCCAGACGGGATCATTCCAAGCATGTTGATAACTCGGTGAAATGGTTCGAGTTAGAGGATAATGGTTGGCTCGAGAGACGCTTGAGCTAGTATGAAAATAGTCGTCGAGGAGGATGACTAGAAGGCTGAGATCTCATCGTTGTTGAAGGTTCTAGCATGCTCAAAGCAAGAGTACGTTGGGCAGATTCGATAGTCCCTGAAGGCTAATGATTGATAGTCAAGTACTTTGGGCAGATTCGATAGTCCTAGGCACGGGTCACGATGACGTGCAGAGTTATGTCTAGAACCAGGGTTTCCATTAGCCCTTGACGGACGGCTGAAAGAATGTTCCGGTCATTCAATTAACGATGAAATCAAGGCAATGATAACACTGATAGCCAGAGTCATGGATGTTTGGTTGTATCGTCATTCGGTCTCAAGAGCGGTATTTTCTGGGTGCTTATCTGATCTTGGTTTAGGCCTTGGGGGTTTGAACTTGGAAAACATCGCCCTTGACTCGAGTGATAATTGCTTTACCTTAAATTGTGTGCTTTGCTATGTTTGCTTCTACTTAGTGTGTGTCTGGGGGCTATCACTGTAGAAAGAGGTGGAGTGGGAGGGTTGTATTCCTATTCCTTTTCCTTTATGCTCTTTTGGTATGTTGTTAGTTAATTTACTGCTCACTAAGACTGTTGTCTGACTCAAGGCTTTATGTTTTAACTCTTATTGCCTTGGGCTGTTCGTCCATTTTGGGATGGGCAGACTAGGTAGCAGGTGACAGGTGTTGTTCTTGCTTTCCACGGTGTTGATATCGAAGACGAGCTGGAGGGTTGCATATTATCTTCTTATTATATGTACTGGGTGTTCCGCTATTTGTATTTTCTCTGAGTGTTATGTAGTGAGGCTTGTTGTATTGACTATTCAGATGTTGTATTTAACTATTATGAAGTTTTATATGATTACATTTTGTTCTGTAAAGCCTCACTATACATATGTTCTATTGTATTTTATCCATGCGCTGTGAGTAATACGATAGATTCTGATGTTTTAATTTACCCTGACAATCGTCCATGGTCGCCTGGCACACTTTACAACGCACTTTCTCTAGGTTCAGTGCAGGGGTCATGGGCGGTCGTCACAGCTATTCTCTAAGGAGAAAGAAGAGAAGATAGCCGCTCAAGAAGAGTCCCAACGATATTGCAACGAAATTGTTGCTACACGGCTTTTAAAAGCAAAGCTCGATGATGAGCTTTCTAAGGTTGAGACGATGAAGGACGAAGCCCGTGAGGAGGGTAAGAGACTAGCTTCTGAGGAGATCGACTCCCGTCTTGAAGCAGCTATAGAGGCCGGCAGAGAAGAGGTCAAGTGTATGTTTGACCCGCTTATTGTCGAATACAGCGCCCGCGTCCTCATGCACCGGGACTTGACTTTCTTGGGCGAGGGCTATCTTGAATCTCTAGCCGAGGCTTGGGAGACTTTAGTAAAGATTAGACAGGTGGAGTCGTGCACCGAGGAGGTCGACGAGGAGGCTTTAGTGAAAGAATTTCTCAGGGGGAATGAGCCATCGGACTTGTCTGCGGCTATGGCTCTCTTTGGTAAAGGCTCTCCTCCGTCAAAAGAGAAAGATGACAAAGCTGGTCCATCTGGAACCGAGGCTGCAGCTCCTCCTTCTACTCAATCGGCCGATCGGCCAGCACTTGACCCATTCGAGCAACATGCCGGCTATGATCCGAAAGACCCCGGTCTCGGCATTCACGTGTTATCTCCCATTCTAGAGGGTGAAACTCCGCGCACAGCTGAAAGCCAGCAAGAAATCGGTATAAAACTCTTCTTCTAGAAGTGCAAAGATCTGTCGCTTTCTGCGAACGGTTATTGGTTCTAATGTTCGTTCTTTATGTTTTTATACAGGCCGCTCTGATCCCGAACTGACTCCGAGGAGCGATGATACCAAGGTGGAGACGGGGAAAACAAGCGATGCTACTCACGCGGGAGTAACTCCCGGTTCTAATGCTCAAGTGATCGGGGCGCTAGATGATGATAAGTCTGACACTTCATCTCCCGTAAAAGGGAGATATGAAATTGAAATCACGGGCGCCTCTGAACACACTTCGAAGGTGAGTATGAAGGAGCGACTCGCGGAAGAGAAGAAGAAGAAGGTCGAGATCAAGGTCGAGTCTCAAGTGCTAGAACTCACCGACCCGCTGAATAGGCCTCTGAAAGTCATCCTTCCCGGCAAATCCAAACCACTAGATGTTCCTCCTCCCACTCCTGACTCCGCTTCTTTGGCAAGCAAAAAGTCCAAGAGGAAGCGTGAGGGAGAGGAGTCATCTGTGAAAACAAAGGAGGACAATAAAAAGAAGCCGAAGAAATAGCCACTATACTCGTTCAACGAGATTTTACTTAGGTCCTGTAACTACTTTTACTTAATCGTTTTCGTAGTTTATGTAGATAGATTTTTGACTCCAAGTTTTGGAGGAGTGGTTGTATAACCCCATTTTGGATTATTGAATAAAGTTTAGTTTCTTTGTCATTTGAATGATTTTTTGCTTTTTAGCTTTCTGTATAATTGTAGTCGAAACTCAAGTTCTTATGAGTTGCATAAATTCCCAATCCATTCTTACATTGTTCAGACATTCTTTGAAATTGTACATTTCTCATTTCACATTTTTGGTACTTAGAATATTTTCTAATCTGCGCTCCGGGGACTTAGAGTAATTCGGTCCACATTCAGGGGACTCGAAGATTCAAATCGCTTATACTCTAGTCCGCACTCCGGGGACTTAGAGTACTCCGGTCCGCACTCAGGGGACTCAGAGATTGAGGTTGTTTACACTCTAGTCCGCTCTCCGGGGACTTAGAGTACTCCGGTCTGCACTCAGGGGACTCGGAGATTCAAGTCGTTTACACTCTAGTCCGCGCTCTGGGGACTTAGAGTACTCCGGTCCGCACTCAGGGGACTTGGAGATTGAAGTCGTTTATACTCTAGTCCGCGCTCTGGGGACTTAGAGTACTCCGGTCCACACTTAGGGGACTCAGAGATTGAAGTCGTTTATACTCTAGTCCGCGCTCTGGGGACTTAGAGTATTCCGGTCCGCACTCAGGGGACTCGGAGATTGAAGTCGTATACTCTAGTCCGCGCTCTGGGGACTTAGAGTACTCCGGTCCGCACTCAGGGGACTCGGAGATTGAAGTCGTTTATGCGAGTTCGTACATTATATGGAATAATGTAACTCCAGCAGTTCATCACCAGATTATAAGGTACAGAAACATCAATAATTCATGGAAAAGACGGCTTCAAGCCTTTATTAATGAAACAAACTAAATTGTCCGATTACACGCTAAAAAGGAAACTAAGAATCAATGGAATAAAAACATACAGCATACAATTGTACCTAAAACAGGAAAGAAACATGCTAAATGTAATAACGTCGCAAATGTTCACTGTTCCACGCTCGGGGGAGTGTCACGCCATCAACGGTCGCTAGCTCGAAAGTTCCCTCTCCAAGCTTCCGTTTAACGAAATATGGACCTTCCCAGTTGGGATTCATACGTGATGGTACCGGGAAAACTCGTTTCAAAACGAGATCACTCACATCAAAGATTCTTGGGCGGACTTTTTCGTCGTAATATCGCTTGACTCGGTGCCTATATGATGCCGCCCTTAGTTCAGCTTCTTCACGTTTTTCATCAACGCAGTCCAGTGACTCCATTAAGAGATCCTGATTCGTCTTAGGATCATAATGTGACACCCGATGTGATGGAACTTCAAGCTCCACGGGTATAACAGCTTCCGAGCCGTATGCTAATGCGAATGGAGTGTGGCCAGTCGCGGACTTGTGGGTAGTTCTATAAGCCCATAGCACTGTTGGGAGTTCATCTACCCACTTGCCTCCAGCCTTTTCCAAACGCTTCTTCAATATGGACTTGATTACTTTGTTCACGGCTTCAACTTGTCCATTAGCCTTCGGATGAGCAACGACGGCGAACTTTTTCTCAATGTCGTACTTTGAACAGAAATCTTTGAATTCTTTACTTTCAAATTGAGCTCCGTTGTCCGTAATGATGGTTCACGGGAGGCCAAAGCGGCATATAATGTTTCGTACAACGAAATTAATGACCTTCTTGGAGGTGATTGTGGCTAAAGGCTCTGCCTCGGCCCATTTTGTGAAGTAGTCGACCGCAACTATCGCGTATTTTGCACCACCTTTGGATATAAGCAAAGAACCGATTATGTCAATTCCCCAGATTGCAAACGGCCAAGGACTAACCATTTGTGTGAGTTCTGTTGGTGGAGCTCTCGGGATTTTTGCATATCTTTGACACTTGTCACATTTTCTTGCGTAATCTGCAGCATCCCGATTCACAGTTGGCTAATAGTATCCGTAGCGGAGGATCTTTTTTGCTAGGTCTGCCCCCTAGTATAGTCGCCACATTCTCTTTCGTGAACCTCCTCCAAGAACCGCTTTGCCTCATCACGGGCAATGCACCGTAGTAAGGGGACCGAGAACCCTCTCCGATACATTACTCCTCCTTGCATCACATATCGCGCGGCTTTGCGAATGACCTGTCGTCTTTCACTTCTTCTTTCGGGCAAAGTCCCGTTTAGCAGGTATTGTTTGAATGGGGTCATCCATGACACCTCCTCGATTTTCGTTTCCAACGCAAAATCAACTTCCATCACATCTATGCTTGGAGTGTGTAAGGTTTCGACGGGAACCAATCCCATTTGTTGCGCATCGCCAGTGCTTGAGAATTTGGCCAACGAGTCGGCTTCCTTGTTCTGTTCACGCGGAACATGCAAAATGTCATAATGTTCGAAGTTCGCCAATAGTTCCTGAACCAGAGCAAGGTATGGAGCAAGCTTTTTTCCCCTTGCTTGGTAGTCTCCTCGCACTTGGTACACCACCAGCTGCGAGTCACAAAAGATTTCAACTGATTTAACCCTGAGTTCTCCAACGAGCTTTAAGCCAGCAATCAGTGCTTCATATTCTGCTTCATTATTCGTAGCCGGGAAATTGAGCTTCAAAGCGTAACAAATCGATCGACTGGAGTTACGAGAACTACACCATCTCCGGAGCAACGGTCGTTTGATGCCCCATCGGTGTACAATTTCCATCGAATGGGGGGAATGACACTGTGACTATCTAGTTCGTCAGATACAGTAAACTCAGCGATGAAATCTGCTAATGCTTGCCCTTGTACGGCTCTTCGTGGCAGGTAGGTAATATCGAACTGACTCAACTCGATATTCCATTTTAACATCCTTCCAGAAGTTTCTAGTCGTTGGAGTACCTGCCGTAAGGGCTGAATGGTATAGACACTGACTGAGTGTGCTTGAAAGTATGGACACAGCTTACGTGATGCAATCACCAAGCAATAGGCCAATTTCTCAATTTTAGGGTAATTTCTTTCTGCCCCCGTTAAACGTTTGCTAACGTAATACACCGGCTTTTGGACTCGGTCCTCCTCGCGGACCAAAGTCGCACTTATAGCATGCAGGGATACGGCCAAGTATACGTACAACATCTCGTGGTCTACTGGTTTCGACAGTACTGGAGGACTCTCCAAATGCCTCACTAGGTCTCGGAACGCTTCCTCACAGTTGGATGTCCATTCGAAATTCCTCTTCCCTTTCTTTATTATATCGAAGAAGGGAATGCACTTGTCCATGGCTCTGGATATAAATCGACTCAGCACAACCACCTTTCCATTCAAGCTTTGCACCTATTTTATAGTTCTGGGCACTTGCACATCTTGAATAGCTTGAATCTTTTTCGGGTTAGCTTCAATTCCCCTAGCATTAACAATGAATCCCATAAACTTCCCCGACGCATCGCCGAAGGAACACTTCAGAGGGTTGATCTTCATCACCATAATATCTGAGTATATAGAACATCTCTGCTAATTCTCGAATGTGGTCGTTTGACTGTCGTGACTTCACGAGCATGTCATCCACATAGACTTCCATCGTTCTACCAATCTGGTTTTTGAACATTCGATTGACCAAACGCTGATAGGTCGCTCCCGCGTTTTTCAATCCGAAAGGCATTACTACATAGCAATATAGCCCAACGTCTGTGACGAAACTGGTGTGTTCCTGGTCCGGAATATGCATCGGGATCTGATTGTATCCCGAGTACGCATCCTTGAATAACAACAACTCGTGTCTTGCAGTGGAGTCGACCAATTGATCAATCCTAGGCAATGGGAAACTGTCCTTGGGGCATGCTTTGTTCAAATCGGAATAATCTACGCAAGTTCTCCATTTCCCGTTCTCCTTTTTCACCAGCATGGGGTTTGATACCCATTCAGGGTAGAGAGCATCGCGGACGAACCCATTGGCTTTGAGTTTGTCCACCTCCTCTCTGAGAGCAGCGGACCTCTCCGGGTCCATTCCTCTCCTCTTTTGTTTAACTGGGACGTACTTCGGGTCTATGTTCAACATATGACTCGTAATAGCGGGAGAAATCCCACACATGTCAGAATGTGTCCAAGCGAAAACATCAAGATTCGCTCAGAGGAAATCACTAAGGTCTTCAGTCATTACGGGGCTGAGTTATGATCCGATCTTCAGTACTCACGATGGATCGTCTCGACTGACTGAAATGTCAATCGTCAGTTCAGCCGGTGCTGCTTTTTCTTCAATGGGCTCCTCATCGTCGTCTCTCGGATCTATGTCTCTGTATATCCAAGAATTTTGCCCGAGCCAGGGCTCGGGCATTATTTGTCAATTGTCAGTATGCTGAATGCGGACGAGATTGTCCGCAACCTTTCCTTTCTCCTTCTAATGGGCCTCTCGGAGCTCAGCCACATAACATGCACGACCGGCCGCCTGGTCGCCATGAACAACACCTACTCCTTTGTCAGTCGGAAATTTTAAAGTCAAACACCATGGGGCCAATGCTGCCCTAAACTCAGCCAGGGCCGGTTGACCCAAAAACACATTGTACGGAGAATCCACATCCAAAACTACGAAAGGTAGGATCCGCACCCTCCTACGCCCACCTTGTCCCAGTTCAACTGGCAACTCAACATATCCCACTGCATCGGTCGCTGCACCATTAAAGCCATGTATACGAGCTTTAGATGGCTTCAAATCCTTCGTCTCCATCTTCATCTGATCATAAGCCTTCTTGAAGATGATATTGACAGAACTTCCACAATCAATCAAAATTCTTTTCACAAAAGCTGGCCCGATTGTCGCAGATATGACCATCGGGTCAATGGTAGGAGCCTCCACCTGGTCAGCGTCTCTGCTCCTGAATACTACATCGTCTGTCATCGTGCGTAGCTGTTTAGCGGGGGTCCCATCCTCTACGTTGGAACAACACTCAAAGTTCGTGTGTCTCAGGGAATTAGCATACCGTTCCATCTCTTGCCAGTTCTTATCTGCAGAGTGAGGTCCGCCGATGATCGTATTGATGACTACTCTACCCATGGTCCGAGCATGCTCCTCGGGATGACGTGGAGCTGGTGCACGACCGGGATTGGACGTTCCCTGTCCTCCTTCTTGCAGACTCTTCACAAACCCCTGTAACTTTTTCTGTCTAATCAGCTTTTCTATAGCATCATGTAGGTGTCTGCACTCTTCAATATTGTGCCCATAAGTTTCATGGAAGCGGCAATATTTCCCAGTCCGCTTTTGTTCCTCGGTTGACTCCTTTGGGCGTGGCTTTCTGTACTGAAAGGTATTGAAGGTTGATAGGTAAATGTTCTCAAGAGACGCATTTAGCAGGGTGTACTCGTTGTAGGTTGGAATTCTCGGCTTCCATTTCCCCGCTTCTCTCTTCTTCCCTTGATTTCTTCCTCCGGATTCCTTAGATTGCCCGGGCTTGTTCTGGACATTGACTTGAACTTTCCTCGAGTTGTCTCCGGACTGCTTCACAGCAATGTTGCTTTTTACGGACTCCTGAACAGTCCCCGGTGCCTTATCTTGCCTTATCCACCTAGCTTTCTCTCTTCTTTTGAACTGATGTGCCTTTGAGTAAAAACGCTCTAGCGTAGTTGGAGGTTTTCCTGCCAACCAATCTCCAAACTCTGAATCCGGATCCACACCTCGCATCACAGCCATAAGAATTACGTGATCATTGGGATTACTGACTTCAGTAGCCGCAATATGGAATCTCTGTAAATACTCCTTCAATGACTCCCCAGGAGCTTGGATTACACTTGATAGAGACATCACGTCCTTTGGACGAGTAGTATTTTTCCTGAACTGTTCTATAAACTTCTTCGCCAACTCCTCGAAACTGGATACGGACCGCGGAGGAAGTCGGGTGAACCACATGGTAGCGATCCCAGATAAAGTTATTGGAAAGCACCTGCACTTGGTTGCATCATTCGCTCTAGCTGAATCCATCATCCATTCGTACCTCATCACATGCTGTCTGGGATCAGTCTTTCATTCATAAGCCGGGATAGTTGGCATGCTGAACTTCCTTGGGTACTCCGCCTGTAGAACAACGTCTGTGAAAGGAGTATGACTTCTGGACACTCCCCAATCGTCGTTTGATAAGCCTTGATTCTCTTTCATCAATTGTCTAATCATAGCTGTTAGGTCTGGGGTTTGTTTGGAAGGTGGAAGGTTGGAGTCTGTCCTACGGGATTGATCAGGCCGATGCCTCCTCTGCTGGCGATCTGCCAAACGTGCGTCTTGAGGTTCGACATCATTAGCATCTTGGTGAGCCAGTCGTCCAGCCTCCACCTGCACTCTAGCTCCTAAGTTTCCAGCTCCTGCTTGGTCACGGTCTCCGAGGTGTAAGTGGTCCCCAGCTGTTCGGACAGTAGCACCTGCCTACATAGTTTCAGTCTTGCGGCGTCTACGCCTGGAAGGTTCATCGGATGAAGTCGAGCTGTCAGATAAAGAATAAGGAGCTGGACTGCCCCCAGCATTCTGATGCTGTTGTTGAGTGAGCTGTGCCATGAGGTTGGCGTTAGCTTGCATCTGCTCTCCGAGTTGTCTCCTGCTTTCCCTGAGTTCTCTCATCAAGTCGTTGAACTCTATTCTGGTGACAACTGGCTTTTGGTCCTAGGCGGTAGTCCCTGCACCTAGAATTTCTTGCTGATTGCTAGGCCCGGCTTGTTGTACGCTAGCAGTCTCATGGGCGTTCGCATTATGAGAGGCTGATCTGGTATGTGGTCTTGCCATTGTAGAGTTATTGGTATGAACTCTGAGTAGAATCAACGGACGTCCTACGAATGACTCGGATCTTCTTCGGGGGATTTATCCAATCCAGTAGTTTCAAAGCAGATCCTTGTGGTCTGAGAATTCGATTCTCGGTGAAAGCACCAAAGTGTTAGCACCAAAATTGGTCACTAACCTCGTTGAGAACGATTGTGTAGAGAGATAAATGATGAAAGTAAATTTAAACAAAGAACAATATGCTAAATTGAATGCAAAGACGAGAACACCATATTTATAGTGGTTCAGCGTAACTGCCTATATCCACTTTGAGGTTAATCTTTATTGCTTTACTTGATAATTGATTACAGATACAATCTGTATACTAACTATTTGAATACAATTGCTAAGTAAAGGGAATGAGTCTTGAAAGCGGCAGAGTCTCCCCAGTGTTCCCGAAAAAAGGACCCTTTCACTGTGCCCATGCCTCTCTATTTATAGACAAAGATGGGTTGGACTCCCATGGTGGGCCTGGCAGCCGATTACCTCAACCCAGAAAGAGTGAGTTCTGGGTGTCGAACCACTGATGTCGAACAGACTGATGCCGAACCATCGATGCCGAACAGACTAATGTCGAACCATTGATGCTGAACAGACTGATGCTGAACCATTGATGCCGAACAGACTAATGCCGAACCATTGATGCCGACCAGACTGATGCCGAACCATCATTGCCGATCAGACTAATGTCGAACCATCAATGCCGACCAGACTGATGCCGAACCATCGATGCCGACCAGACTGATGCCGAACCATCGATGCCGACCAGACTGATGCCGAACCATCGATGCCGATCAGACTGATGTCGAACCATCGATGCCGAACAGACTGATGTCGAACCATTGATGTCGACCAGACTGATGTCAGACATCTCTAGACGCCGATCAACTCCGTATGTCAAATGCTCTCTCATGCCGAACGATCCAGGTATGTCGAACGCTTCTGCCATGCCGAACGAAGTGTGGATGCCGATCCATGTATGCTGATCACTCTAGAATGTAAGTGCTGAGTGCCTAGTTGACTGGTCAAACCTTCAGGTAACACCCAAAAAATTATCTTTAAATTAAATTTTGTATGATATACCTAGATCATCTATATACAATATCTGATTCGATTTCTTATTTGAATCCACAACTATAACGACCCGGAATTTCACTACTTTGATTAGTGAATATTTAATTAATTTTAAATATTCAATATATAGGTTTTATAATGAAAATAAACTAATTTTAATTAACTAATAATGATGGTAAAATTTCACACTTTTTTCACCAAATTAAATAGTTCGTAGAAAAATAGAAAATGTGATCGAAGAACGTTTTTCGAAATTTCAGCCTTTCGAGATTGGAAAGTTGTCGGGAACGTTGTTCGTCTTTTGTGCACTATATACACATATATATAAGGTTTCATTAACTAAATAATAATACACTTGGAAATAACTTATCTTATATTAATTTAGATTAGTAAGTGATGTGATAAGACATAGTTTTAAAAATAATAAACATTTTTCTATAAATATATATATATATATATATATATATATATATTGAGTATTGTCACATCTTAGATTTCAATCATTAACTATAATTATCTCTTGTCACATCTTAATTAATTAATAATTAAACTTATATATATAATATATATATAAAAGAAAGTGATGCGACTAAACATAATTATATATATATAAAAGAAAGTGATGTGACTAAACATAAACTATATATATATATATATATGAGTGATATGATTAAACATAATTATATATATATATATATTATAAAAGATTTGTGATGTGACTAGATATAATGATGACATAGGAAATTTGCATATAAATAACCATTTGTTTCTCCATTTTTCATCCTCTTTCCACTAACCTTTTCTTCCTCATTCCTAACTCAAATGGAGGCTTTTTTTGAAACCGTGTAAAGTTTTAATAGCTACAACATTCTAGTTGACCATTTTTTCAAATTTCTATCATAGCTATGTCAAAATACCCAACCTTTGCAAAGCAATTTTTCACCTAGAATTTCAAGTCTGAGAATTACTCTTCTTCTTTTAATCATAACTTCTTCAAAACTAAACGAAAATGATTGATTCTTTTTTAAAATGATAGAGAAAAGAAATTCCAATAATATTCTCTTTGAGTGCTTTTAGAAATTCTATGAGTAGATAGCCCAAAATTTAGTTGCAAAATGACCTATTTTCGGGTTTATTATTAAGAATCGATGTTCATCCAAAGTCGCTCTACATTACCAAAATAGGTCTCACTTCCTTGTTCATCTATGGCCTAGCCTACCTAGTACATTTAGGATTCAATACTCCATCTTTTTGCTTAGGAATGAAAGTGCTAGGTCGTACTCAAGTCAGCGAAAGTTTGGATAGCCTTCGGTGAGTAAATTCTTAACTTTTTGGGAAAAACCTTACCTTTACATATTTGTTGGTTATATGATTATATATATATATATATATATGATGTTGTGTTTGGATTATGATATGTCTTGGATGTTTTGCATATGTGCTAACTTGTAGTTTAGCATTTGATTTGAGATTGATGCTTAGGTGATGTGTTTGGATATGAATGTGCCGATTTTACTACAATATGATGATGAAGTGATTTGGTATCTTTCATATATGCTAGGATTATGGTTGAATGGTATGGAAGGTAGGAACTTGAGTTGTTAAGGGATTTGAGATCCATTTTGGAAATCTAATCATTTACTAGTTTGGAGTTAGTAAATGCTTATGTTTAAATTCTAACTCGAGTTAAGGTTTCCAAAAACCTTTTCTTTATGTATTAAAAAAGTAATCCAAAGGTTAAAATTTTAGATGGTAAATTAGAGAAGTAATTCTAAGTTATTGCGCCCATAGCGATAGTCGCTATGGATGTAGTTCGGAAAAGTTTGATTTCTAACTTTAAAGTTTCTTTTTAAAATGATTTGAAAACCCATTTCAAACGTAATTAGCAACACATAAGTTAATTATAACTTGATTAAGTATGTTAATGATTAATTAATTTATTAATTAAGGATAATTATTTATTAATTAATCAGTAATTAAGTCAAGTAATTAGTGACTAATTACTGATAATTAAGTAAGTTATTAAGAAGTTTAATTAATGATTAGTTAAGTTACTAAGGGTAATTATTTTATATAATCAAGTTTAATTATTTTAATTATTATTTAATTAAAGTTGAATTAATTAATTATTATTTAATTAAAGATTAATTATTTACTTAATTAGGATTAATTTTAAGTAAATACTTATTTATTTAAAGTTTAATTATTAATTTACTTCTAATTAATTAAGACTTAATTATGATTTTATTTTGATTATTTAAGATTTAATTAAGCTTTAATTTATATTAAATTATGATTTAATTATTAAAAGTTATTTTAAACTTTATCGGTTATGTTTTAAGTTTGGTTCTTTCTAAACGGTTTGATTTTAACCAAAGGATCTCTTGTCCATGATATTAAGCAGACAAACAACTGTGAATAATTTAGGATGTGATTGTTTGTGTTGTATGGACGTTCATTAGCAGAATAAAACCCCATCTGCTATAGGGTAATTGTTTGGATTGTTTGGACTTGTGTTTAGCAGAATAATCCCCGTTCTTCTATTAATTGATTGAATTGTTTGGACATCTATTTAGCAGAACAAATCATCCTCCTACTATTATGTTATTTGGACATGTATATGATAATTAGTTCATATTGAATGTTATTCCCTATTTTGGATATGAGTTATATTTACATATATGTTGACCTATGTAAATAACTGTTAAGTGAATTAGAGTTAAAATTGAATGTTAACTTAAATTAGTACCATTGGGATTGCTAAGCCTCTTTTTGAATTATTAAAGTATGTTTTTGAATTAACTTTAATTCTTAAATCAATTTGGGTTTAAAGGTTATAAATGATTTTCAAATTTAATTATTATTTTATAAAGTTATTTTTAAATAATATCTTGTTTTTAAAAAAGGTGCTTATTAAATAAAAAGTTTTACCTAGAGTGATTTACAAAGGATATCTTGAAAATGATATTTTATAAAGGAAATTCTATAAACAAATTATGAAGGAAGATTTTTAAGTAGTTTTAAAAATAGAGAGAGATTTTAAATCATTTAAGATATTTTTGAAAGATGTTTTAAATATAGTTTGAAAACATTTAAGTGGTTTGAAATGTGAAGTGAACTTATAAAATGAATTTTTGTAAGTGATAAGTAAATGTGTTTTATAGGAGGTGATGTTTTTGAAAGGGAATTGTTTGGCCATTTAATATGGAATTTTGAGGAAATGGAATTTCCAAAATGTTTGGTAAATACTTATATTATTTTTTTCAAGTACAAAGGAATGTAAGAGGTTTGGAAATAGGGTTTGAAAAGATCTTTTGATCAGGTTTTATAAAGTGATTTTATTAATTAAATTTTAATTAATAAAGGCATAGAGCATCCCATATGGAAATTAAACCATGATTGGATGTTTTTTTTATAGTTAAATAATGGACTATCAAGTTTGAACCAATTTGACTTAGGAAGTATGAATGTAAATTCGAGTTCCCCAATAAGGTCTCGAATACTTATGTGACGCCCCACCTCTATAATCACACTAGCCAAGGACACTACGGGGTAATGCCGTCGACTAGCACGAAGAATAAGGCTGTTGAGGAGTGACCATCTGTGTAATTGCTTTGTGCGAGTACCGATATGTTAGATAATATAACTTACATTTCATTTCAAGAGGAAATCCGACATATCGAATACAAACTCAAAGCTACCACATAGTGGCTATGTGGGCTTTGGAAACAAATATAGAAATAAACATAACACAAATCAGTCACAAATATTCATATCACAAAGGCAGAAACAGATATGAATATAACACATAGAAGTGTACATCAAAGTAGTGGTCAAACTAGATCCACCACATCACAAAAGAATAGATACAGGTGCTAGATTAAAGAATAAGTATACAACAAGGAGTCTCCATCTCAAATGTATACTAACAAAAACTACTATGCTAAAGTAGTTAGCCAAAAGTCAGGTGACGGACCCTGATAAGAAGTCAAGCAGGAGCACCTGAAATACCTCGGTCTGACCCGAGTATTATTTAAGAAGAAAATAATAAACGGATCAATCTAGCTATAAATATCAGAAAAAATGAGATAGGATAAGAGATATCACAAACAACGTATGATAACAATACTGCCATACTATGACAAGTATACATCAGATAACAACAAAAATCATACAATATCTCAAATATTCTCAAACACCAAAAGATTGTCGTATTCTTTAAATTACTCACAAAAACACAAATATTGATAGAGCTTATTAATGCAATCCACGAAAATTGGTGAAACACAAATTATAGAAATCAACCACCAAAAATCCAGAAATCACAAAGGGGGAGGCCTATCACAAACGGGAGCATGAAAACTCACCAACACATGTATCATAATTGGGTCGCTATCCCATGGTCGCTAACCATAGAACCGGTGCCACGACGTAGTACAACGAACGCCCAAGGAACCCGAAACTCAAATAATCCAGAACATCGACGTAGTACAATATTACGCCCGATGAACCAAACTCCAATAAGCCGGAACAACGATGTAGTACAGCGAACGCCCGATGAACCTAACTCAAATAATCCGGAACAACGACATAGTACAGCGAACGCCCGATGAACCAAACTCAAATAATCCGGAACAACGATGTAGTACAGCGAACGCCCGATGAACCGAACTCCATAAAGCCCGTAGGTCGCTAGCCTATAAAAATGAGACGAAGCTCAATAGAACTGGGTACAGTCCCCCACGCGGACAAAGAGACATCGCACATTGCTAGTCTAAACCAGAAAATGATCATCATTGATCAATAAGAAGTGTCAATTACACTAAGTTAGTAAATAGATGAGTTTAGCTTCATGTCCCATAACCAATGGCTTAACTTAAATATTTACGACCAGATTGTAGATTTCCACTCGAAAATTATCACAAGAGTTCAATCGAACAAGTCCAAGAATTAACTGACAAAGTAAACACAAGCGTTTCATACCACTTGTTTTGCTAAGCCGTTTAATTAGATTTCTCATATGAATGAGGTAAAGGTTTGTATATACTAATAGATTGGAAAACGGTTTTAAAAACGATCTTTTTATTAAAAATAGTGTTGAAATCATTTTGATGAAAGAGTTTGAGTATTTACTACTAGTATAGAAACCTTTGTATTTAAAAGTGACAAATCACAAAAATGATTGTAGAAACAATCAATCACCAAAAATTCACATACGAGAATGTGAATTAAATCCATACAAATCGATATCAAATCCATCAAATGGATATTCCTAAAAATCCAAAGAAAGAAGTCATCAAAGTCGATAATAAGTGATAACAACTATCCGGATCAATAAAAACCGATTAAAATTGGAAATCCACATAAAACAGCCCAAAATAGGCAAAATGCACAGTTCCAGACGTCTGGATTTGTTCTCTGGAAATAATCCAGAAAGATTCTAGACGTCTGAAATTACAAGGCAGACGTTTGAACCGTAACCAGACGTCTGACCCAGTAAATCAGACGTCTGAACTAAGGTACTAGAAATTCTATTCCAGATCACCCAGACGTCTGAGAAGTAAACTCAGACGTCTGGATCTCCCAGACGTCTGGAATGCAAGGTCAGACGTCTGAGTTGAACGTCTAGAATATTTATTCCTCAGCCTCAGACGTCTGATCCTTATACCAGAAGTCTGAGCTGAAGCTCAGGCAAAGATTGAACCTAGGCCAATGATGGCCAATTCGTTTCGGGAGCGATCGGACGAGCAACAACGACTAGGGATTTATGCCAAGTGACAACCCAGCCTTATAGGCTCTTCGATACACCCAAATATCACGTCTAAACATCCATAGAAGGATTTTCATAAAATTGGACCAAAACACCAAAATTTGGAAAATTCTCCAAATCAATTCAAAGCAAAAGCAAATGAACATGCACAAGTGTTAGGAATTCATACCTAACAACATAGAAAGTTATAAACGTAGATGTGAGTTAAAGAACTCACCTTTAAACCCAAAAACAACGAACGAGAAGCTCTAAAGCAAAGGAAAGATCAAGTACTCTTCAATTTCAACTCTAGATGCTCCAATCTAAGATCATAAGCAATATTTCCTAAGTTAGGTTATAGTATATTTCTGAAATTGGAGAGAGATTGAGATGGAGAAGAAGAAGAGGATGCTTACCTAAGCTTCTCTTTGATGTTCGAGCTAGAATTTGTATTTCCTAATTAAACTAGGGTTTGAAATTCTAATTTCCTATCTCTTCCCCCATTTTTGCTTTAGCTAGAGAGTATTAGGAAATGAGAATGTATGAATGAAGAGGAGTTGAGTGGAGTTAGGGTATTATGTTGGGTTATTGGGCTGAAACCCAAACCCAAAGCCCAAAATAGAAAAATAGCAAAATTCTACTCAACTCCAAACATATCGATGTTTATACTCAAAAAAGTTGAAAACGCCATTTTGGACTCAATGGAAGTGGTCTCGAGTCCCAATTCGACTGTTTACAAAAAGTAACATTTCGGACTTTAATCCGATTAACGATGCTATATTTAAATAAAACATTTAAATATACAATCGTGAAATATGCGGGTTGTTACAGACTCCCCTCCTTAAAAAAATTGCGTCCTCGCAATAATTAAGAGGAAGATAAAAAGTAACAACCATACTAAGGCATAACAACACAAAAAAATAAATTTTGAAATGAGAAGTTCACCTTAAAGAGCACGAGTGAGTAAGTCCGGATGTGTTTGCTCGATGAATTCCCAAGAGCAATCCTTAGGATTTGAGGACCATTAAACTTTCACAGGAAAAACATCTTTATTTCGAAGGCGTTTAACCTCCGAAGTAATGATACGAATAGAATGTTGCCCATAAGTCAAATTTGGTGAAACTTCAATTTCTTCAATTACACCGGGCTCAAGAATAGAGTCGGAATCCCTAAGGTATTTTCGTAGTTGAGAGACGTGGAAAACGTCATGAATAGTAGAAAATTGAGCCGGTAATAAAAGACGATAAGCCACGGAACCAATACGTTCGGTGATGGGAAAGGGACCAACATATCGAGGTGCTAATTTTCCCGATCAACTGAAACGCACAACACCCTTCATAGGTGAAACACAAATGAATACCAATAAAATATGGACCTAAAACCAACTTCTCACCGGCTTCAAGCCAATACGAAGGAAATCGACATAGCCTTCCGGAGAGTGCCTCGAAAGGTGCCATACCAATACTAGATTGGAAGCTATTATTATAGGAAAACTCAACAAGAGAAATATGATCTTCCCAACTTCCACCAAGATCAAGAACACATGCACAAAGAAGATCTTCAAGAGTTTGATTCACACTCGATTGGTTCATCGGATTAAGGATGATAAGCTGTGCTAAAATTAAGCTTTGTTCCCAAAGCTTTTGAAGACCTTACCAAAATCCACTAGTAAATAATGGATCACGATCGCTAACAATAGAAGTAGGAACTCCATGCAATTTAATAATTTCTTTGACATAGAGTTTAGCCAAAAGATGTACGGTCCAAAAAAGAAGGACGAGCCTCAAGGCTACACAAAATAAAAGATGAACATAAATTGGATTCACGATCTCGAATCTCACAAGTGGATAAAGTCTCGAGATCATTCCATTCGGATATCATCATTGAAACAACTGCTTGTTGCTTACAACTAAGGGCATCGACAACTCGATTACCCTTTCCAGAAGTATAAAGAATATCAAGATCATAAGATGCAAGGAACTCAAGCCAACGTTGTTGACGCAAATTAAGTTCCTTTTGAGAAAATAAATACTTCAAAGATTTATGATCGGTGTAGAGAACAAATTTCTCTCCCAAAAGATAATGACGCCAAATTCTAAGGGCGAAAACAATAGCCGCGAGCACCAGATCATGAATGGCATATCTAGTCTCAACAAGCTTTAATTGTCAAGAAGCATATGTGGTAACACATTCCCTTTTGCATGAGAACGGCATTCAAACCAATACGACTAGTATCGGTATAAACAATCAATTCTCGGTTCCCTTCGGGAATCACAAGAATATGAGCATCGGAAAGGAGTTCTTTGAAATGATCCTCTTTCCCGAAAATCTAAGACATTCAAAATTATAATTAACTTTATATATTCATCTTTTTAGAAAAATTTACTTATTGCAAGTCAATTTACTGTGTCTGACTGTCTCATCATAGCGTTTAGGAGATTCCTATCGATAACGTTGATCAAGCGCATCAACCAGAATTCTTAAAGCACTCAATGGGCAAAACAACACAAAATCATCTTCTATATGATAAACATATCTCTTGAAAATTTTACGAATATTCTTTGCTCGTTTTAAGAACAAAATCCAATCATACTTATAAATATCTTATTAAAAAGATTTGCAAATTTTAAATTGTTGTTTTCATCCATAACCAATAAATACAAGGATAAACTCATCGAGATATTCGTAGAATATTTGATTCATAAGATGGATGAAATAAGGTAGAAGGTTCGTCAAACCGAATGACATAATGAACCACTCACAAGAATCAAAACGAGTGTGGAATACGGTAAGTGGAATGCTACCCTCCGCAACTCGTAGCTGATAAAAACCGGTGGCAAGGTCGAGCTGAAAAGACCTTAGCACCACACAATAGATTGCTTAAGTGATAATCCTAAGACAAGCCTAAATATATTTTGGAATAATTCACAAACTACTTGAATGAGAGAAATAACACTTTCCTCATCAAGTGGGTTTAAAGAATAAAATGATGCCACCGAATTTGGAAATCGAAATCATTAAGAACCATAGAAATCTGCTTAATAGATTGAGGATGTCGAAGATATATAGTCCGCTCAGAACATAGGATGTGGGCTTCATAATGATCAAGCCAATCCTTTCCCAAAAATCAATTTCGAAGCCTAAGTAACGCATAACATGCAAATCGGCTCGAAAAGAATAATCACATAAAATAATCTCGACATTTTCACAAAGTAAACTGAGTGTTGCAGATCCACCAACCGGATTCGCAATTCTCAGTGAAGTCATCAAGCCCATAATATTTAAAGAAAAAGAATCAACAAGTTCTTTTGATATAAAAGTGTGGGACGTACCCGTATCAAAAGAAATCAAATAGGAAGATCACGAAATAAAATAATGCCATCAAGGATAGAAGGAGAAATACCTTGGCCAAGAGAAGTGTTACTAGGGGCTTGCACAACATTCAACTCTCCCTCTCTCCTACTTTGGAGTATGGGACATGTAGATATAAGATGGCCCGAACTTTTGCAATAACGAAAAAAATGGTTTTGGGCACTCATTTGCATAGTGGTCCGTAGAACCACAATTGTAGCATCGTCTACGACTAGAGGTAGGAGTCTTTGCTACCGAAGTTTCTTGCTTCCCTTTTTTGTTGGGATTGGGGCCTTTGAACTTAATAGGCCTCTTCATGTTATTGTTGAAGTTCTGTTTGGCACTCACAACTTCAACATCACTTTCTTTATCGGCCTCTTGAAGTCGAAGAGCGATATCTATAAGCTGATCGAAAGAAACTTCTAATTTCAGAAGTAAAGGCTTTCTAAGGTTCTTATTCAACCCATAGAAAAACCTCTGATTTTTCTTCAATGGGGTATTAATATACTCTACCCCATATTTAGAGAGAGATTCAAAAGATGCGACATAATCTGCCATAGAAGATTCACCTTGAACAAGGTCAATAAAGCGTCGGGCTAAAGTTACTTTTTCAGCCTCCGGCACAAACTTCAATTTGAATCTTTCCCGGAATTGCTCCCAAGTAAGATCCAATTCGATAATCTCAGAAACCAAAAGCTCATACCAATCTAATGCTCTTTCTTGGAGCATGCTAGAAGACACTTGGACTCGATGAAGATCCACAAGATTCATGCGAGAAAAGATGCGGTCGCACGATCTAAGCCAAGCTTGGATTTCTATAACGCTTTCAGATCCCTTGAATGGCCTTCCACCCAAAGCGGTATAATCTCTGCACAAGTGTGCAAACCCGGATTTAGGATGAGTAGGCACTTGAACAGGTCCGGCAGCTTGGGCATTGTTCACAAGATCTAAAAGTAGTTGAGCAGACATAAATACTCCATCCTGAGGAGTAGCACTGGATTGACCAGCGCTGGGACGTCCTGGTCTAACCATTTCTCTTCTTTAAGAAAGAAAAAAGAGGAAAAAGGTTATTCATAGAATGAATATCAAACAAACTTGATTGATAAAACAAGGCATCATAAAAAGAAATACGATAGAACGGTGCGAAGACTCGAATTAAATCCTATGGCACGATTCCTAAGAAAGACTTAGGACAATGATCCTTGCTAGATTATTCTACATTGTTCCGAAGTTTGGCACTGATACCAAGCTGTGACGCCCTACTTCTATACTCACATTAGCCAAGGACACTACGGGGTAATGCCGTCAACTAGCACGAAGAATAAGGCTGTTGAGGAGCGACCATCTGTGTAATTGCTTTGTGCGAGTACTGATATGTCAGATAATATAACTTACATTTCTTTTCAAGAGGAAATCCGACATATCAAATAAAAAATCAAAGCTACCACACAGTGGCTATGTGGGCATCGGAAACAAATATAGAAATAAACATAACACAAATCAGTCACAGATATCCATATCACAAAGGCGGAAACAGATATGAATATAACACATAAAAGTGTACATCAAAGTAGTGGTCAAACTAGATCCACTACATCACAAAAGAATAGATACAAGTGCTAGACAAAATAATAAGTATACAACAAGGAGTCTCCATCTCAAATGTATACTAACAAAAACTACTATGCTAAAGTAGTTAGCCAAAAGTCAGGTGACGGACCCTGATAATAAGTCAAGCAGGAGCACCTGAAATACCTCGGTCTGACCCGAGTATTATTTAAGAAGAAAATAATAAACGGATCAATCTAGCTATAAATATAAGATAAAATGAGATAGGATAAGAGATATCACAAACAACATATGATAACAATACTGCCATACTATGACAAGTATACATCAGATAACAACAAAAATCATACAATATCCACTACACCGAACAACCCATTTTGTAACACTTTTCTGCTTTCAATTTACAACGCTAATAGCCGTTACAAATTTCTAACGGTTATATCCGTTACAACCATTTACAATGGTTTATACCATTAGTAAATATGGTAATTTCATAAATAATTAAAAGCAGTATGGATAAGATCGTAAATTTATCTTCAATCAATCGTTATCTTATTTCTCACGATAATCATTTCTCACTCTATCACGTTTCGTTCGTATCGGGTTTCCTATCACCGCCTCCACCGTCTGCTACCGCCTCCACCATCTATCACTGCCTCCGTGTTCTGCCATTGCCTCCTCCCTTTGTCCAATCAAATCGATGAAGATGATGGAAGATCTGGGTTGCGAACTACAAATCTAGGGTTTCGCTTTTCCACCTCCGTCTACTCAGGTATGAACATCTTTTTCAAATTCACATCAATTTCTTACATATGAATTGAAGGATTACGTACGATTGGCTCATTAGCTCCAATTTTTGAGTTTTATTATTAGATTCAGACGAAGCATAATATTTTTTTGAGTTTTTTTCATCGTTTCCAACTTTGAAATGAGTATCAAATGCAAATTTTTGAACATATAAAAAAATCGTGTCAGATTTATTCTCTTAGCTTTAGATATACATGTAAATGAGTTTCAAATACAAATTTTTGAACATATCTTGAGTTCTATGAAGCAAATCTGGGAAAATTGATTTTAGATGTATAAATTTTATATATGTCCTCATGCGTATATGTTAGTTTTATAAGCAGGAAAGCCCTAAATAAAAATGTCAGGTTTTAAAAGTAGATATATGTACGAGTTCATAAATTAAGGTTTTTAAAGATTTAAAGTTTTAGATATAAGTTTTCATATATATATTAGTTTTGTATATATGTAAAGCTCTTGAATCTATATGGTTTTATGAAGAAATCAAGTTTATTGATGCAACTATATCATTTTCAAACATTTAGGAATTTTGGAATGTATAAGTTGTATAGGAACAGATTTTCAATGTATAAGTCTTTAATTTATACATGTCTTTATTAACATAAAACTTCATATGTACAGATTCATAGACATAAAATTACATATGCAATGATTTCATAGAACAAAAGATTCCAAAGAAATAAAACTTTGAATATATTAGCTTCAAATATTTATGTGCATAAATTTTGATTTTCAATATAGAGGCTATGAACATGTATTAGTTTTTGAAAACATATCAGCTTCAAATATACTAAATCTCAGAGCATGTGTGAATTCTGAAGTAGCATCAGATGTATGGATTTCAATATGAATAAATTTTACATATATATACAGATTCATTTTAGATATATACATATTTATGCTTTAAAATGTACATGACAGTAAGGCACACGGTTTCAATATACATGTTTGTCAGATTTGTGTTTACCTAGGTTTCAAAATCATAAAGTCCTAAATATATATGACAGGTTTTATTTCATAATTTCAAAAGCCAATGAAAAGGGTGTGGTTTCAAAAGTTCAAGGTTTTATATTTGTTTTTGGAAGTATAAAATTTTAAGCACATATGTATTAGTTTCTACGCCCAAATATACATGCAAAATTTAGACATGTATGGGTTTTTGAATATGAAAAGATCCATGAATTTATAATATAGTTTCAAATATATTGTCTCATATACATGGGGATTTCAGGTGCATCTTTTTCCAAGTAAAAATGCCATCAGAATTTAAGTATTTAAGGCTTCATATACACATGATATTTTCAAGTATATGTATGTACCTCCGAAAGGTAAATAAATAGTTGTAACAAATACTGATTTTACTGTTGAAATTTTTGACTGTATGTGCTTTTAATTCTGTTTCAACTCCTCCAAGATCAAAAACTCGAGTGAGATGAATTTTCAGACACATATTTTAACATTCAAGATGTTAAAATATCAACTCTAGACATGTACCGAGATATCATTTTGAGATTTCATCCTAAATCCAAATGAGAAATATAAGATATAGAATTATATGATCCACAAAAAAGTCTATATGGAAATATATGATATAGAATTATATATCCAAATATATTTGCAAATTCAATAATATTAAAATTTTGACAAATTGTTAGCCCCAACTTTCCTATTTTTTTACTGGATGCATGTAAAAATTTCACCATACAACTGAGATAAATCAAAGAGACATGTAACAAGGAAAAACTGTGAGTATGATTTTTGTTGAGAATGGTGGGAGTACTTTTCTTCTGCAAATTCTGAATGATATTCAGTGTGCAAAACATTAGGGCAAGTACAGTAAAACAACCTGCCTATTTCAATGGGCTCGGCATTTGAAAATGAATGAATACAACTGTTATAAGCTATTTAGTTTGCATCTAGCATATCGTAAACTTTACATGGATAACAAATTGTTTCTACATTTAGATCATGTAAGCATTTGATATCACATTTGTCGGGAAGAGCTTAGTCCATCTAGTCAGTATTGATATCTTGTTTTATCCTCGAAGCACATATACACTTATGCTTCAAGTTCCTTGCAATGTTTGTTTGCTGCTCCAGGAAGGTCAGATGAGCATTGCAATAACTGGAGCTACTGGATTTATTGGTCGGAGATTGTTTCAGAAGTTACTTGCAGGTTATAACTGAACTAGTCAGCAAGTAAAAGATAGCATACATGAACCTTTTTTGGTCATACAAAATATTTTTGTACTGGATTTGTTGGTCGGAGATGTTTTAGCTGTATTCAAACTGTGGAAGTTGCTCTCTTATATATCTTATTTTATGTTACTACTACAGTCAAATGACTAACAGTTTATAACATATTTGCGCAGATGATCAAAAAATTTACGTATTGACACAGTCTAGAAGTCGGGCACAATTAGTTTACCCAGGTAAGAAGGTAATGAATGCCTTTTGTTTTTTTAAAAAAATTACATTGGCAATTATAAGTACAACTTAATTATGTATACTTAGTTTGTATAATAAGTAATAACTATTTAGATTTATATGATAAAGAATTAATCGAAGTTGCATTGTATAAACCTATAGGTTCTCATATTACCGGCACCATTGTCGTAACCTTCTAGCATCAGTAGTAGGGTCTGGAATTCAGTACAACATCAATTGATTGAGAACTTTCAATGTTGATTACATAATAAAATTTCTCTCTAAACATTAGTTCATTTTTCGGAAATATCTGGTTCTCTCGATGTGACACATATGGGAATGTTTGTACTTTTGATATACTATGTGAGATTATAAGTGTCACAGCTGATATAAAAAGTAAACATGTTCTTAACTAGAACTATGGTCAACGAGGTATCAAACTCTTTTAAGGATAATAAGGAGCAAGAGAAATTTTTTGTTGTTTATACTTTATATAAGAAAGTCTCTCTTGACAACACCAAGATTATTTCACCTTTTCTTGATCCATTTGGCGAAGACAGTTAAGTTGAATACAATGTATGTGTTTGTGCAGAGTGTAAGGGTGTTACAAACTTGAGACATTGTAATATTCAGCTTCTTCTAATATGATTTATTGCTTGGTTAAGAAGGTTGCATTTCACTTTTACCAAGTTACAAAGGAAATTTAATGTAAGAAAGCCATGATAATAAAGAAATGCATTAAATAGTATGAATTTTGAAAAAAATTAAGCTAGATAATTGATAGCCTAACCTGTGTTTGATTCTTACTGATATTAACTGGTTTCTGACCCTATTTATTACTGTAGGTTTACATGACTTTTACTTCCAATCTAATCACTCAAATGTTGTTTATTACAATAATTATATTGTTGTTGTAGTGTAAACCTATTTGAATATGTACATATGTACATTGATAACTCATGTTTGCTTTGAACATCACATTATACCTAAGTCTTCATTTGACTTTGGTTTACTAAATATAGGCATATTATAGATTATTTTTACCAGAGGTGGATCTACATTTCCTTCAATCTCCTTATGTTTTTCATGTGATTTTATCCTGGAACGTAGTCCAATCTTGCAGATATGTTATGTCAAATAGCAAGATCATCTATGCAAATCCAATCATTTTTAAAATTTTAACTCCTTCGAATTTGCTAACCAATATGAATCATTAAAATATATTATTTTTAAATCAAGGATATCATGAAATGATTTCAGGACTAGCTATCAGTTTTCTATAATAATAGAAATATATTATTTATATTTTAATAATATTTATTTATTTTCTGCTGTAAGAGTAGAATAATATATATCGTATTTCGTTGGTTATTGCACTACAACATTGGTTTAAAAAAGTGAGATACTTTTTGTTACTCAAAAAGAGGAAGCATTAGTGAATATTCTAAACTAATAAGATAACTGAGTGGAATGATACTTGAAAAGCAACAGTTTATATTACCGAAATAAACATGTCATGCTTCTTAGCATAAATTTAATTTTGCATATACTATTTAGCATCATAACAAGGAATGTAACATTAGATGTTAAAACGTTGTCTATTAATGTTGTTGAGAGTAAGTTTCTTGTAATGTATTGATGTTTTTCTTTTGATTCTACAGTAGCTCGACGTAGAAAAGTAGTGGAAGAGAAAGGTGCCTGTGCCGAGGATGTTTTAAATCCGAAAGAATCAATTTTTGAATCACCACAAAGGTATGCACAAACTTTTCAATCTAATTGGTGGTGGATTTTGTAATTTGGTCCAATTATCGCTTGCATTATGTATAATCTTCTTGATTTGTTATTTGCAAACTTTTTGAGTTGTTTCTAGATTGTGATACTTTGAAGTTATTAGGTGTTTTGATGTTTGTTATGTATGGTGAATGATTATATATTGAATTGTGATATATCGTTGTTTGTTGTATATGGTAGATGATGAAGTTGCTTTGTATGACATTTGTGGAATCTAATATCATATTTGTGTGTTATGAAAATTGATTATATAATTGTTGTTGTGCAGTTGAAACTTTATATAAAATCGAGCTAAAACTTTTATGTGAAGTTTGCATGTTGGCATTTAATCTTGGGGAAGGGGTTTTTCCAACGGTTTTAAATGTTGGGAATTGGGATTATCCCAACGGTTATAACCGTTGGGAATGGATAAATTTCGCAACGGTTATAACCGTTGGGAAAATTCCAATTCCCAACGGTTATAACCGTTGGGAATGGATAACTTTCCCAACAGTTATAACCGTTGGGAATTGATAACTTTCCCAACTGTTATAACCGTTGGGAAAATCCCAATTCCCAACGGTTATAACCGTTGGGAAAAATGTTACAAAATTTGTCACATACCTGCTTGTAACGGTTATAACCGTTACAATTATCATTTGTAACAGTTATAACCATTGGGAAAAGGTAATTCTAGTGTTGTGATCTCAAATATTCTCAAACACCAAAAGAATGCCATATTCTTTAAATTATTCACCAAAATACAAATATTGACAGAGCTTATCAATGCAATCCATGAAAATTGGTGAAACACAAATTCTAGAAATTAACCACCAAAAATCCAGAAATCACAAAGGGGGAGGCCTAGCACAAACGGGAGCATGAAACCTCACCAAAACGTGTATCACAAATGGGTCGCTATCCCATGGTTGCTAACCATAGAGCTGGTGCCACGACGTAGTACAGCGAACGCCCGAGGAAACCGAAACTCAAATAATCCAGAACATTGACGTAGTACAACGTTATGCCCGATGAACCAAACTCCAATAAGCCGGAACAACGACGTAGTACAGCGAACGCCCGATGAACCTAACTCAAATAATCTGGAACAATGACTTAGTACAGCGAACGCCCGACGAACCAACTCAAATAATCCGGAACAACGACGTAGTACAGCGAACGCCCGATGAACCGAACTCCATAAAGCCCGTAGGTCACTAGCCTATAAAAATGAGACGAAGCTCAATAGAACTGGGTACAGTCCCCCACGCAGACAAAGAGACATCGCACATCGCTAGTCTAAACCATAAAATGATCAACATTGATCAATAAGAAGTGTCAATTACACTAAGCTAGTAAATAGATGAGTTTAGCTTCATGTCCCATAACCACTAGCTTAACTTAAATATTTACGAACAGATTGTAGATTTCCACTCGAAAATTGTCACAAGAGTTCAATCGAACAAGTCCAAGAATTAACCGACAAAGTAAACACAAGCGTTTCATACCTCTTGTTTTGCTAAGCCGTTTAATTAGATTTCTCATACGAATGAGGTAAAGGTTTGTATATACTAATAGATTGGAAAACGGTTTTAAAAACGATCTTTTTATTAAAAATAGTGTTGAAATCATTTTGATGAAAGAGTTTGAGTATTTACTACTAGTATAGAAACCTTTGTATTTAAAAGTGACAAATCACAAAAATGATTGTAGAAACAATCAATCACCAAAAATTCACATACGAGAATGTGAATTAAATCCATACAAATCGATATCAAATCCATCAAATGGATATTCCTAAAAATCCAAAGAAAGAAGTCATCAAAGTCGATAATAAGTGATAACAACTATCTGGATCAACAAAAACCGATTAAAATTGGAAATCCACACAAAACAGCCCAAAATAGGCAAAATGCATAGTTCCAGACATCTAGTTTAGAATCCAAACGTCTGGAATTGTTCTCTACAAAAAAAACAAAAAGATTCCAGACGTTTGAAATTACAAGGCAGACTTCTGAACCGTAACCAGACGTCTGACCCAGTAAATCAGACGTCTGAACTAAGGTATTGGAAATTCTATTGCAGATCACCCAGACGTCTGAGAAGTAAACTCAGACGTCTGGATCTCCCAAACGTCTGGAATGCAAGGTCAGACGTCTGAGCTAAATGTTTGGAATATTTATTCCTCAGCCTCAGACGTCTGATCCTTATACCAGACGTCTGAGCTGAAGCTCAGGCAAAGATTGAACCTAGGCCAATGATGGCCAATTCGTTTCGGGAGCGATCGGACGAGCAACAACGACTAGGGATTTATGCCAAGTGACAACCCAACCTTATAGGCTCTTCGATACACCCCAAATATCACGTCCAAACATCCATAGAAGGATTTTCATAAAATTGGACCAAAACACCAAAATTTGGAAAATTCTCCAAATCAATTCAAAGCAAAAGCAAATGAACATGCACAAGTGTTAGGAATTCATACCTAACAACAAAGAAAGTTATAGACGTAGATGTCAGTTAAAGAACTCATCTTTAAACCCAAAAACAACGAACGAGAAGCTCTAAAGCAAAGGAAAGATCAACTACTCTTCAATTTCAACTCTTGAAGCTCCAATCTAAGATCATAAGCAATATTTCCTAAGTTAGGTTATAGGAAATTTCTGAAATTGGAGAGAGATTGAGATGGAGAAGAAGAAGAGGATGCTTACCTAAGCTTCTCTTTGATGTTGGAGCTAGAATTTGTATTTCCTAATTAAAATAGGGTTTGGAATTCTAATTTCCTTTCTCTTCCCCTATTTTTGCTTTAGTTAGAGAGTATTAGGAAATAAGAATGTATGAATGAAGAGGAGTTGAGTGGAGTTAGGTTATTATGTTGGTTAGTGGGCTGAAACCCTAACCCAAACCCAAAATAGAAAAATAGCAAAATTCTACTCAACTCCAAACATATCGATGTTTATACTCAAAAAAGTTGAAAACGCCATTTTGGACTCAATGGAAGTGGTCTCGAGTCCCAATTCGACTATTTACAAAAAGTAACATTTTAGACTTTAATCCGATTAATGATGCTATATTTAAATAAAACATTTAAATATACAATCGTGAAATATGCGGGTTGATACAACTTACTTCCAAAAGAATCGAAAATGAGTCAACTGGAAATTATCGGTTGTTGGTACGGAGAGACCGGGATCAGATTTATATATCTAAAAACCACTCTGAACCAACATGTACGTTTGAGTGGAAGTCATCTTGATGATGATTGAAGACGGTGGTTTTACGAGATACCCTTTGTTTGAAAAAATTTCAAGTGTAGAAATCAGTTGGTTGTTACTTGTTATCAAGTTTTACTCACGCTGGTTTACTAGACTGACCCGGGCGTTATTCCATGTAATGCTCGGGTCAGACCGAGCATGTTTTCCTAGGTTTAGCTGGATACTTTGGAGTTGAAGAGGGGCTGGATTGTCAAGATGTATTCACGTATATTTTTCTTCCGATGTATTATAGAGTTTGTATGTTTGTCAATGTAAGGATGGGTTTCTATAACTGTCCAAATTTAGGATAAGTCTAGTGTACTCTGATGTTGGATATATGAATAAAGATGTTTCCTTTTTGTCAAGATCATTGTTGTATTATATATTATATGTTGCGTTGTGAGATTTTGCGTTGTTTAGTTTCTTCTATCTTCTACCTTCTTCTTTCACCCTAACAAATCAGTATTTCCGGCACTTGAGCGTTCGCCATGTGATATAGTGGACGTATTAGTGTCGATTTTCGAGGGTCGAAAATTTGGTTCATTACATTTGGTATCAGAGCTGAAGGATAAGCAAGAACCTTGAATTTGGTGGGGTAAACTCATTAGAGATAGGGTAAGTGACACCCTAGAATGAGTTTGGGTGTATATTATATAAGAGCGCGTATTTGTTAGTGATATAAAAATATTTTATATTGTGTTGTTTGATCGGTTGAGTGGTATATGAATTCTGGTCGATGCGTTTGGCCAACGTTATCGATAGGGATTCTTAAACACTTGAACCAGAACAACCGACACAATATTATTTTGAAATTAAGGTAAATGAAGTAATTTTACCCAGGGTATATTTTATATATAAAAGAATGATTTTTGAAAATAGTCTAGGTATTTATGAGGTGATGTTGTTGCGAGATAATAATATTTTATTATTATCATATAGGGTTTGGTTAGTCACGCTCCTCCAGATTGAGCATTGACTATTGTGTAAATTTTTAGGTAATTTCATTTGAATAAGATAAGTCTTTTAATTAAAAAGAATTTAGGATGAAAACTTGAGAACCTAAATCCCAGTGTTTTTGAAAAATGATTTTCAAGGTTTTGAAAATAATAATAGTATTTGAAAGCAACTTTGGTTCAAGTATGAAATTTTGGGAATGAAAATTTAAGTAAAAATTGATTTTCTTTGGATTGGTTAGGGAGAATGAGTCTTGATTGTTTTGTGATGATCAGAATAATCTTCTAAGTGACGATCAGATGTTTGCCTAAGCGAACGTTGTAGTGCACTTAGTAAATTATTCTCTTTATCATTGTACAATCGAAACAAGTTCAACTCGAATGAACCCAAATTAAGTTGGTGATAAATGTTTTGTTGGAAGAATAAAACGAATTATTTCAAAAATGAGATTTTGAAATAAAAATAGAAATATTTTTAAGTTAACTAGTTCGAATGGCTCGAAAATAACTTAAAATTGGGGAAGAGATGTGTTCAGATTGTAAACATTTCTCTTGAGTATTACCCTTTCTGGTAAGGGAAAGTATGATACTATTTGGTGATACCCGGCTCCTTAGTATCATTTTGGAGTTACTCGGGCTATATGTATGTTATGTTATATGATTAAAATATAGAGTTTCATTTCAAAAAGTTTTTGAAATAAAAGCCGGGTATTTGGATCTTGAGTTTTCTTAAGGAGATAAATTCAAAATGGAATAGTGGAATTAGATAGAGGTATATACTCTTAGGCCGTAGTGGGGTATTATCCAAGTTGAAACAAAGAGTTGTTTATGAAATGTTTTCATCAATGATTTAGGGGGAATATAATTGGTATTAGGGAGAACCAATAAAGTAAGTGCGTAGAGTGGACGTAGACCATTTCTCCTTTCCATAGAGTTGTGAACTAAGATTGGGGTATATGACTTTGAGGTGTTTGCACCGTTCTGAATAAGGATCTATTGCTCGACTTTTGACGGCGAGCACTTGATGAGGGTTCTTGGTATGGGACCAAGGTTTTTTATCATAGTGACAACTATGTAAGGAGGACAGAGGTTCCAAATCAAGGAGCCTGATCGGAGTCTGCACTAGAGAATCGGGTGAGCGATACTAGTTCGGAAGTGAAGTTATGTATTCCAGTTATGATCGAATCAGACTTGGTATAAGAATGATCTATGTACATCATATGGACCGATGTATAGTGTTAAGTGTTTTCTGGGATAGATTGAGGTGTAATTTCGGGGATGAAATTCTTTTAAGGAGGGAAGAATGTAACGATCTGAAATCTCACTACTTTGATGGTGAATATTTAATTAATTTTAAATATTCAATATATAGGTTTTATAATGAAAATAAACTCATTTTAATTAACTAATAATGGTGGTAAAATCGTTTTCAAAATTTGTTTACCAAATTATATAGTTCGTAGAAAAATAGAAAATGTGATTGAAGAACGTTTTCTGAAATTTCGACCTTTCGACACCGGAAAGTTGTCGAGAACGTTGTTCGTCTTTTGTGCATCATATACACATATATAAGAGTTTATTAACTAAATAATAATGCATTTATAAATAAATTATCTTATATTAATTTAGATTAGTAAGTGATGTGTCAAGACATGGTTTCAAAAATAATAAACATTTTTTATAAATATATATATATATAATATTGTCGCATCTTAGATTTCGCAATCATTAACCATAATTATCTCTTGTCACATCTTAGTTAATTAATAATTAAACTTATATATATATCAAAAAAAGAAAGTGATGTGACTATACATAATTGTATATATATATAAAAAAGAAATTGATGTGACTAAACATAATTATATATATAAGAGTGATGTGATTAAACATAATTATATATATATATATATATTATAAAAGATTTGTGATGTGACTAGATATAAAGATGACGTAGGAAATTTGCCTATAAATAGCCATATGTTTCTCCATTTTTCATCCCCTTTCCACCAACCTTTTCTTTCTTGTTTCTAACTCAAATGGGGATTTTCTTTTTCTAAAATCGTGTGAAATTTTAATGGCTACAACATTCTAGTTAACCATTTTTTCAAATTACTATAATAGCTATGTCAAAATACCCACTTTTTGCAAAGTAATTTTCGCCTAGAATTTCAAGTCCGAAAAATTACCCTTCTTCTTTTGAGCATAACTTCTTTAAACTAATCGAAAATGTGTGATTCTTTTTATGAAATGATAGAGAAAAGAAATTCCAATAACTTTCTCTTTGAGTGCTTTTAGAAATTCCGTGAGTAGATAGCCCAAAATTCAGTTGCAAAATGACCTATTTTCGGGTTTAATATTAAGAAATCAATGTTTATCCAAAGTCGCTCTACATTACCAAAACATGTCTCACTTCCTTTTTCATCCATGGCCTAGCCTACCTAATACATTTAGGATTCAAAACTCCATCTTTTTGCTTAGGAATGGAAGTGCTAGGTCGTACTCAAGTCAGCGAAGTTTGGATAGCCTTCGGTGAGTAAATTCTTAACATTTTGGGAAAGACCTTACCTTTATATATTTGTTGGTTATATGGTTATATATATATATAAATATGATGTTCTGTTTGGATTATGATATGGCTTGGATGTTTTGTGTATGTGCTAACTTGTAGTTTAGCATTTGATTTGAGATTGATGGTTAGGTGATGTGTTTGGATATGAATGTGGTGATTTTACTACAATATGATGATGGTGTGATTTAGTATCTTTCATATATGCTCGGATTATGGTTGAATGGTATAGAAGCTAGGAACTTGAGTTGTTAAGGGACTTGAGATCCATTTTGGAAATCTAATCATTTACTAGTTTGGAGTTAGTTAATTTTTTGGTTTAAATTCTAACTCGGGTTAAGGTTTTCAAAAACCTTTTCTTTATGTATTAAAAAAGTAATCCAAAGTAAGGTTAAAATTTTAGATGGTAAATTAGAGAATTAATTCTAATTTATTCCGTCAATAGCGATAGTCGCTATGGATGCGGTTCGGAAAAGTTTGATTTCTAACTTTAAAGTTTCTTTTCAAAATGATTCAAAAACCTATTTTCAAACGTAATTAGCAATACATAAGTTAATTATAACTTGATTAAGATGCAAAATAATTAATTAATTTATTAATTAAGGATAATTATTTATTAATTAAGGATAATTATTTATTAATTAATCGGTAAATAGTGACTGACACTACAATAAAAATACTCTATTACAACGCCCTTTTTACAACGGGCATTTGCTGCCCATTGTAATAGAAGGCTATTACAACGGTCCATTCAAGACCGTTGTAATAGATGCTTATACAACACATTTTTTACAACTGACAATGGCTGCCCGTTGTAATAGAATGCTATTACAACGGTCCTTTCATGTCCGTTGTAATAGATTCCAAATTTTACAACGTTCACAAAATGACCGTTGTAATAGTTACCAATTTTACAACACTCATACAGTGCCCGTTGTAAGAGGTTCGAGGAGCATTTTAATAGACTTTTTACTTTTCAGTTATTAGAGAATCATATTCGTTTTTTCACGAAATAATGGCGACTGGCGACCCGTCCTCATCAAATCCCTAATTCAAATCGCCTTCGTTCGTCCTCCTCCTCAAATCCCTAATTTCCAATTGCCTTCGTCCGGCCTCCTCCGCCTCCTCCGTCTTGATTTCTATTAGATCTTGCTCGAGTAATGTGGCTCACATCTTGATTTGAAATGCTTCTCAAAATTGGTAGCCGAGATCTGGGCTATGTCGCTTGAATCCCAAACCATCTTCGAAGCTCGCCTGAAATGTCGGTTGAATCCCAAAATTGGTAGCTCAGATCTGGAGAAGCTCATCATGCTTTCGATGATCCAAAATGGGCAAAATCAGTTCGTTCCTCAACCAAATTCAAATTTCAACATTCCTGTACAAAATTTGCCTTTTGTTCCTCCTCAAAATTTCAACTTGCTTCCCTCTAACACTGTAGGATAGCAAGTTCAGCAAGCTCTTCCTTTCGCTGCCCCTAATTTCGTAGGACCTACCTTTCAAAACATCCCTTTCAATGATAATCCTCTTCCTCCTCAACCTCCAAACCCGGAAAATCAAATAATCGCTTCTGAAATTCAATCATCTAACATGAGTAATGATATTGCTCATAAAGTTGTCACTAGTGAGCAAGCTGCTAAAATAACAAACATATCAGCATCTTTAGTGATGTTTTTTGAAAATCAAGGTGCTCTCAATCCTCAAACTGCTACAGAATCAGTTACAGAAACAGAGACTAAGAAAAATACTGAAGTGGAGGTGCAAGAAGCAGTGAAGGAAACCAGAATTATTAATGAAAAGAAAGAAGGTGAAGGTGAGGAGAGTAAGCAAACCAAGGATGGAAAAGGAATGAAAATGTTCAAATGTGCTATTGTTGATTTTGTTAAGGATGCGTTGAAGCCGAACTGGAAAGAAGGTCAGTTGAGTAGAGAGGCTCATAAAACTATAGTAAAGAAGGTTGTAGAAAAGGTTACAGGTGCAATGCAGAGCCAGAATATTCCGCACACACAGGAGAAAATTGATATTTATATGTCACACTCTAAACCAAAGCTCTCAAAACTTGTTCAAGTAAGTTTTATATTTTCTCTTTAGTCGATTATATAGTGAAATCTTTTATCAATTTATCCCAGTTTTTTGATCAGTTTTAAAACATATTATGGATGTATGTATGTTTTTGGCACGTTGGCGTTGATTCAACAAACCCCTCTTGGTTCCTTTGAAGAATGCGTCACAATTTTATATATATATATTTAATGTTGGTGCATTCTCACAGTTCGTCGGAGGAAAATTACTGGAAAAAAAACCATTTTTTCTTGGCTCCTTTTGAAAATGCGACACGAGGAAACTAACCTTTACTTGTTATAATTTTTGAAAAGTGATCTAAATTGATAAAAAAAATTCCTTGTATAGTATGTTTGCAATGTAATGCTGGATTTTGCTTGTATAAATATGTTTAACAGAAAGATTTGCATCTCATAGCGAATCACATTCATTTGTGTACTTTCATTTGGGCAACCTTAAAGTTGGGGTTTATAAACATTATATTACATAGCTGTCTAAATCGGACGACTAACAATTGAAATTGCAGTTAACAGCGAAGAAAGTTTGTAGTTTGTTTATTGTTGACAAGATCATTTGAATTGAAAATTGACTTTTTGGTGCTAGAACATGCATAACTGATGTAAAATTGTCATGCTTGAAGAACTTCTAGTGACATGCTACATTGAAATTGTTCCTAGTTTGTTCCTTCAATAAAGATTGTGCTTTTGTGAAAAATGTCAAATGTTCATCTTTTTCATCAAGTGTCAGTTTGCTTGTCTTATTGCATAAGAGCATTTCAGCACTATTCTCCTGAATTTTTATTTCAGGTAATGACTATATTTCTTATTTTGACCATGTAGTTGAGCAGCCAGTTGAGATCATCTTTTTTTTCGAACAAAAAATTAAAATAAATAGAGAAAATTGGTAGCTCAGATCTGGAGAAGCTCGTCTGAAATGTCGCACATCTCTGTAGCTGTTTGCTGCACTGATATTGCTGCTGGATTGTAGTTCATCGATTCATGTTGCTGGGATTGGATCTGTCTTGTGTCTTGCGTGCGTTCATGTCTCGGAAGAGAGGAGGAAATGTGAGTTTTAAAGGTGAGTTAAAATAACTCACTAACCTATGTCTATTCATTACTATCCCTGAATTTCTTATGCATTGGTGTTGATTCTTGAATATATAATTTTAGCTTTGTTGATGCCTCACTTCCTGCGTGCAGTTTTATTTACTGACTTTCAGTTTTTCCTCCTTGCGTGCGATCATGGTATATGTGTTGTGGAGTTTGTACATTTATTGATCTAACTTAGCTTATTAAACTAATTCAGGTTGCACTTCTACTTTCAATAACATATTATTTATTCACTCAGTATATTCCTCTACTTGTATATTTGTCTTTGAACTGTCTGTACATATGTTGATTTACCTGTGAGTAAATTTATGTATTCTTTGTGTTAGCTCTGTTAGTTGAGACTAACTTGCTAATTTGATTCTTTTGCTTTATAAGAAGTATTGTTCTATTTGGTATCAGCCATTCTATAAAGGTAATCTCATAGTGGGTTAATCAGAGGTCAGTAAATTATGAATTGCTTAGCTTGAAAACCACTTACTATGTCTGTTCTGTTTGCATCATTCATTAAAAAGGTGACCCATGAAAACAAAGGATAAGACTAACTGACTTGGCTGTTTATGGTACTTCCTCGTGCATAAATATAGATGTCCATCTAGACCATGTGTACTTGACCTTCTTTTCTCCCCAGAAAATTGCAATATGAAATAGCAGAACCACCAGATTTACAATAGAAGATATATTTTTAATGAGAAGTAAAAGCATCTCCTCAGACTGCTCTCCTTATGCTATCAATCATAGCATAATAATGCGAGAAGCTATGTTAGGCGCTGCCATCTCTTGCACTTTGCTTTTTGTGTATTTCTTTTACATCACATTTCTAATTACATGTTGTTGTTGTGGTCGATGTTTTTCATTTATTTGGCAGACAGCAAGAGCGAGATGCAGATTGTTGCTGTCTTTGAAGAGAACTAAAAAAGAATGTAAAAGGTGGATGACATGCACCAACTGCTGTCATGAGTTTGTGGACATGTCGCCGTGCAATTTTGATGCGTTTCTGTGTAGACATCATGAAAAAGATGCAAAGGATTTGCTGAACATCGTCCAAGCACGGGAAAGACAAGGTTAGCTTCATGAATTCGTACTCTGTAGACACATACGTAAATGGATAATTCAGTTAATAAATTGCATATGTGATTCATTTAGTTTATTTTGACTGAACTTCAATAATAAGTTTAAAGTTCACACATCCAAGTGGAGGACCGGTAGCACAGTGATAAGGCTAGTGTAGACTATAGGTTTAGAGGTTTCTAGGATCGAACTCTCGAAAACCTTTTAAAGCAGTAGTCGTACAACCCAAGTTCTATTACGAGATTGTCGTTACTTGATCTAAGATGAGGTCAAATGTTTAACATCTTCACATTTTACATTATGAGGCAAAATTTATAAGTTATTGTATGAATGAGTTTCAAGATTCAAGCCGAAAGTTTTTATAGTAGGAAAGTAAATTTCTTGGGCTGGAGAATAAACAAAGTTCGAGATTCAATGCATATACCTTATTCTAACTATTTCTCCTTCTCTAACTATGAAAATGAGCTAAAGACTAACTAGACCATTTATGTCTGTTTTATTAAAAATGTTCCTAAAAAACTGAGCTACCTCTGCATGTACCTTATTCTAAGCGGCACCATTACCAAGTCACCCACGTAAGAGATTTGGCAATATCCTATTTTAATCCATATTGTAGGCTTGTTCCTGCATAATACTTATTTACATTTTAGGGTCTATCCACTTCATCTTATGATACCAAGCCTCCTTGCATTCCCATTCATAAAAAGATGTAATTGTTTCTTGTTTCATGAGAGGTTTCCAGACAGAGGTTTATCTTATGATGTTGAGGTTTTTTCTTCTTCTTTTCTTCTTTTTGCCTTTTTTGTTTCTTTGTTACTGAATTCAGTGTTTGTAATTTGTATCACTGTTTGTAATCTGACAACTGTCTTATCTCGATTTAGTTTTGTTCCATTGGAGTTTGTGTTCGCTAATGTTGCAGAGAAGAACGTAGTTGCAGAGGGCACAATAGCAAGCACTGATCCTGATGCGTCGGTACATTTTGTAAAGCTTGGAGCAGAAGCTTGGAAAGTATGGGTGGATGTAGCGGTGGAATAAGAAGCTTTTTTATTTAGGCCAAATTCAGAGATATCCACTATTAAAGAGGCCGTTGGATCAACCGTCGCGTGGCACAAAGACTTTATATCCTTAGTCTAGTATGATTGTACTTAGAACTTGATATTTATAGCCGACTGTTATGTATTAATGCTTTATGAATTTGGGAGGTAAACTTATCTCACTTTTTGGAGTGATTTTGGTTGTTTGTGCGTAATATTTATTACTGTTAAATTATTCATTATTTGTATGGATGTGCTACCTATACGTTGCTGTAAAAAAAAATTTAATTTGCATTTTTTCTGCAACGGTCAAAGCGTGTTGTATTATACTCTATTACAACGGTCAATAACCGTTGTAAAAATCATTTTCACAATGGTCATTTGCGCCTTGTATTAAAGTCTATAACAACGGTCGAAAACCGTTGTCAAAATGTTTTTTACAACGGGCAAAGAAGCTTGTATTACAGTCTATTACAACGGTCGGCGACCGTTGTAAAAAAGATTACTACAACGGTCTTTACAACATTAAATGCCCGTTGTAAAATATGGGTGTCTATTACAACATTGCCTATTATAACGGTCCGCTGCCCGTTGTGGAACACATATTACAACGGGCATTGCCCGTTGTAAAAAGCCTATTTTGTTGTAGTGTGATTAGTGATAATTAAGTAAGTTATTAAGAAGTTTAATTAATGATTAATTAAGTTACTAAGGGTAATTATTTAATGTAATCAAGTTTAATTATTTTAATTATTATTTAATTAAAGTTGAATTATTTAATTAAAGATTAATTATTTACTTAATTTTTACTAAATTAGGGATTAATTTTAAGTAAATGCTTATTTGTTTAAAGTTTAATTATTAATTTACCTCTAATTGATTAAGACTTAATTATGATTTGATTTTGATTACTTAAGATTTAATTAAGCTTTAATTTATATTAAATTATGATTTAGTTATTAAAAGTTATTTTAAACTTTATCGGTTATCTTTTAAGTTGGATTCTTTCTAAATGGTTTGATTTTAACCAAAGGATCTCTTGTCCATGATATTAAATAGACAAACAACTGCGAATAAGTTAGAATGTGATTATTTGTGTTGTATGGACGTTCATTAGCAGAATAAAACACCGTTCTGCTATAGGGTAATTGTTTGTATTGTTTGGACATGTGTTTAGCAGAATAAATCCCTGATCTGCTATTAATTGATTGAATTGTTTGGACATCTGTTTAGCAGGACAAATCACCGTCCTTCTATTATGTTATTTGGACATGTATACGATAATTAGTTCATATTGACATGTTATTCCCTGTTTTGGATATGAGTTGTATTTACATATATGTTGACCTATGTAAATAACTGTTACGTAAATTAGAATTAAATTGCATGGTAACTTAAATTAGTACCATTGGGATTGCTAAGCCCCTTTTCGAATTATTAAAGTCTATTTTTTAATTAACTTTAATTCTTAAATAAATTTGGGTTTAAAGGTTATAAATGGTTTTCAAATTTTATTATTATTTTATAAATTTATTTTTAAATAATATCTTACTTTTGAAAAAGGGGTTTATTAAATAAAAAGTTTTACCTAGAGTGATTTACAAAGGATATCTTGAAAATGATATTTTATAAAGGAGATTCTATAAAGAAATTATGAAGGAAGATTTTTAAATAGTTTTAAAAATAGAAAGAGATTTTAGAAATCATTTTAGATATTTTTTAAAGAGGTTTTAAATCTAGTTTGAAAACTTTTAAGTGGTTTGAAATGTGAAGTGAACTTATTAAAAGAATTTTTATAAGGAATAAGTAAACATGTTTTATAGGAGGTGATGTTTTTGAAAGGGACTTGTTTGGCCATTTAATATGGAATTTTGAGGAAATGGAATTTCCAAAATGTTTGGTAAATACTTATATTGTTTTTTCAAGTAAAAGGGAATGTAAGAGGTTTGGAAATATGGTTTGAAAAGATCTTTTGATCATGTTTTATAAAGTGATTTTATTAATTAAAGTTTAATTAATAAAGGCTTAGAGGATCCCATATGGAAATTAAACCATGATTGGATGTTTGTTTATTTGATAGTTAAATAACCGACTATCAAATTTGACCCAATTTGACTTAGAAAGTATGAATGTAAATTCGAGTTCTCCGATAAGGTCTCGAATACTTACTTCCAAAAGAACTGAGAATTAGTCAACCAGAAATTATCGGTTGTTAGTACAAAGAGACCGGGATCAGATTTATATATCCGAAAACCACTCCGAACCAACATATACGTTCGAGTGGAAGACATCTTGATGATGATTGAAAACGGTGCTCTTTATAGTGCAAGGGCTATTGCTACTAATCCTAAGAGTGATTCCAAAATGGATGTAGTAGAGTTAGTGCCTTCGGTTTCATTCAGACCCAGAACGAACTTGTATGGATGAATGTTGGCATCGCATTGACGCCGGAAGGGCAGTGTTAGCATTCCAAGATGGATTGCTATTCAGAAAGGAAAAAAGTAGCCTCAAGCCTCACAACCGGGAGGAATGGCAAAAACAAGGCATGCAGTAGAGCTATGTGGTTAGCTACCATTAGGAGCGGTCACCCCATTCTAGATGTCCCTTTTAGAATTGGTTTAAGCGCAAACACCGTGGTAGTATAAGGCCTCGGTGTCAAGGGGATGAGATAATATAACGACCTGGATTTTCAATCGTCTGAATTTAGAATATTTAATTGATTTTAAATATTTAAAAGTTAATTTTATAAGTAAAATTGGTTATATAATTGAATCTGGGATTTAATAAGAATGAAAATGAATTCTAAAGTTGATTTAAATTCTATTTGAATTAGAATGGAGTTAGTAAATTTCTAAAATTGATTTAAAAATGAATAAATGGAAATAGGAAATTTATATTTTGATTAACGAGTAAAAATAATCATTTTTGGCACTGTCTCGGATTTTGAAGAAACAAATTTCATTGGACCCATAATAGTAAGTTATTATAGGATTTCAAATTTCGTGGCGATCGGACTTACGGTTTGGTCGTGCGAAGGTGAAACGCATAGAAATTTATTTAAGTAAATTTAATTAAAATAACTCAATTTTGAAAATCTATCTTCTAAATACTTTCGAATTAGTTTCTGATATGTGTTCCATTGCATTCAGAATAGAGCTATAACATATGGAACGCCAGTCGGCATGCTTCGTTTGGAGTCCGAAATTTTATGGGGTGAATAGTGTTTGAAAATATGGCTATATAAGGACTCAAACACCTTAAACTAACAAAACCTAACCCTAATTAGCTACTCCCACCGCCACTAACTAATCGATGGCCAAAATCACGTCACCTTCATCCCCTTCGATCTCCTCATCCATCCACATTTAGGCCAAGGCTTCAACTACAAAATGGAGAGCGCGACGAGAGCTTCATCTTCAACGGTGATGATCGGATATTGTGTAATGGATAATTGGCGATTCGAGTTTGAACGTGCCGACTTTGAGATGGGTTTGCATGGCGTAGGTGAGGAGTTAGGTGGTCAGTCTTCTGGTGTTGGTGGAGGAGGCTATGGCGCTTCATGTGATGGTCACTGATCATCACATAGATGATCGGAGGATGAGTAGGAAGTCGAAGTTGAAGGCGGCGCTTTTATGGTTCTCGATCTGGAACGAAGATGAAGGGGAAAAAGGGCAGACGGGCGAGATTCAATTCTAGAAAACATGTGGCTCAGATTTTTTCTGGGTAAAGAAAGTAAAAATAAATTGTAAATTATATTATTTAAAATCGTGTAAACTTATAAATATCGCAACTTCTTCATACGAGGTCGGAATCGGACGAAACGAGTTGCATTGCACTTGTTACTGAAAATACTACGTGTTGGAATTGGATTGAATCGATTAAGAAATCGCAGGATTTTTGGGTAAAATTAAACACTCGTTTAATTTTATTCCAAATAAAACGCTGCAACGACGAAAGCAACCAAAGTGAGTAAAACTCACTCTCTCTAGCCCTCTTATATTTTTATATAAGTGGGAATAAATTTATTTTATGCTATATGATGATTGTTTGGATGTTATGCTATATTATTAGTAGTTGGATATATTCCTGCCTATTGGAGCAAATGAGACCCTATATGTTCCCGTGTATGAGCGGATGACCCTTTGTACGCGCGTCTGCCTCGAAGCAGACATTGTACATATTTTCTCATATGTATATTTGTTGCAGGTTATAGGTTGGAGGGATCCAACTGGATTCCACACCATTTTTTATTTTTATTTGCATATATTGTTGTACATGCTGTATTATGTGATGGATGTCATGTTTGCTATTATTGATGTGAATCCCCTTATTTAGTACTTTGCAGCATTAGGCCATTTTTTTGGAATTTTGAAATATTAAAATGATGATTTCAATTTAAAAAATAATTTCAAAGTGATTTTGAAAATATATACGTTTTAATAATTTTTGAATTGTCAAAGAAATGAATTTATTTTAAATGAATAAAACGTTATATTTCTTATGTTATAAAAATTATGACTTTGTGAAATATACTTAAATATGATTTTTGAAATATGAAGTTAATTATTTTGTAAAATAAGTAAATTGAGAATTTAGAACTTATTATAAATGTTTTATATATAAAATTTATAAAATTGATATTTTATAAATAAAAGTAATGGAATTATAAACGAGTTTTATGAGTGTTAAAATGAAAGTTTATAAAGTAATGCTATTAATAAAGAGATTTAATAAAATGAATTTTTACAAATAGTGTTTTATAAATATTAGGAATGGATTTATAATCGAATTTGTAAATGGATTTGCAATTGAAATTTAGAAATGAATTTATAATGGACTTTATAAATAATGAGATTACAAAAGAATGAATTTGTAAATAAAGAGATTTATAAGTAAATAAACTTATAATGGGATTTTGACATATAAATGAGATAAAAGGGAAATTGGTTAATAAAGGAATTTTATAAATGGAAGTTTTTATAAAATAGAAATGTGAATTATAAAAACTGTTTTATAAATGTGAAATCAATTTAATTTGATAAGCTAAATATGGATTTTTATAAAAGGAAATATATTCACGTTTTTAAAGTGAAAAATCCTTACAATGAATATTTTGGAAAGTGATATTTTAAAATGGAGTTTAAATGGTTTGAAAATATAATAAGTTGTGAATTCAATTATTTTAAATAAGTTTATGAAATGTTTTCTAAATATTGAAATATTGAAATGGTTTTGAGAATATATCTTTTTAAAGATAATTTGAAGTAATAAAATTGGAAAAGTGATTTAATTTATAAAAGATTAATAAATCAACCCTAGTGACTGTTTATGTGCTAAATTATATTTTTAGCCATTTTAGTTTCTCGACTTGATGTGGAAACTATTTAGTCATACACTTAGTACGTAGCCATCTGTGTAGGCTTGATTATCGTTTGGTGTAAAGGATGTTGATTCGAGTAGTGCGGAGTGATTACTCCTATCTACCGAGCTTCCTTCTTGGTCGAAGGAGAGAAAGTTGAAAGTTGGAAGCGTGATAAGTCTACGAGACTTGGTTTCTGTATGAGGTTGATTAACGCTTTTGCGTTGTTGGTGCGAAGAGACCGGGATCTTATTATCCGAAAACCACGTCGAACCAACCTATATGCGACGATTGTGCAGGTTTGCTGATGATATTGATATTTATGATTTTCATAGTGAAGGACTGCTTGTTGATCATTTGGGGTTAAAATCCAAATATACATATAGTAGTAGTCTCTTCAGTATGAAATATCCAATGCAAGGACTATTCACTACTAATCCTAGGGATTTCCCGATAGGATGTGGGAGGAAAGTACCTTCGGTTTGTCCTGTTCCTGGACAACTTATATGGATGGATGTTTGACAGTACATTTTCTGAGATTACGTACATTGGTTTTTACAAACATACATCTGTGGTGGCGGAGAAGGCAACTTCTCTTAGCTTAACACCCTCCTTGAGACGTACGAGCTCAAGGGTTGTATTTTTGTATAAGGCAATTAGTTATCAACAGAAATGGCAATATGGCATTCAAAGATGATGTTGATGTGATATGTGAAAGGTATTCGATACCTCTTTTGGCCTCACACTTCAGGAAATGACTAAAACAGGGTAGAAGCAGCGAGGCTAAGTGGGTCGCTCCTATTAGGAGATGTCATCGTCCTTTTAGATTTACTCTACACATGTCCAAGTATGTGGTGAATGTATGACCCGGGTACCCGTTAAAGGTCGGTAACGATCGGGGTGATGACATATTCAGTACTATCCAGGAAGGGGTAGGCCGGACTTTTGTTGGTTTAGGCGGGCAGTATCTGCTCCCTAAGTGCATCCCTCTAGAGGTGTACTGTACGGAAGGTAGTCCCTTACCTAGTCATTTGTATGGAATCCAATATCCACTACGTGCCTGCCATTTTGTTTATAAACCTATTATGCTGGAATTTAATAATGTAACAATTTTAGCTATGATTAATTATTGTTTGTATAATAGACACTATTATAATATAAGAGAATTTGATATGAAATGTTTTGGATATCGTAAGGGAAAAACCCGTCTGTGTTTACGTTTGGACGTGTTCTTACGAGATACCTTTTGTTTTAGAAAAGAAAGTTTGGTAATCTTGAAACTTTAAAATTCAGTTGAGATATGTTTTTCTCACGTTGGTTTACCAGACTGATCCGGACGTTCTTCCCTTTCAATGCTCGGGTCAGACCGAGTATATTTATATGTTCAGATTTGGATGCTTTGGAGCTTCAACAGGAGAGCTGGAAGCCTTCTAGTTGTATTTCACGTATATGTTATTTTTCCATTGCTTTGTTATTTAAATTATCAGCAATTGTGAGGACAGGTTATTATAACTGTCCAGGCTGATGATTGGTGATTGATTGTTGTACTCAGATTGATTTATGTATGTATATTACAGTTTCTCTTTTGTAAAGATTATTTATCTATATTATATGTTATTTCGTTGTGATGTGAGATTCTGTATTGTTATGGTTCTGTTTCTCTCTTCTTCTCTCTTCTTTCTTTCTTCTCACCCTCTCTCTTCTTTCTCATGACCTTCCGTTATTCTATTTTTTTAGGTTAGACATGTGTGGCTTATTGTCGATTCAAAGGGTACGGGTTTGCGGGTCGTCATAGGTAATCTAGTATGTCATGTTAAAAGGGCAGCCGACTCTGTGTTAGCATTAATGCATTTTCTAAAGATGTAACATCGGAAGGTAGCCCCTTACCTTGCCATTGTTGGGATCCAGTCTCCAATACGTGCCTTACGTTTTCAATTGCATAGCCTAGTATATTGGAATGTGAGATGCAAGCATTTCAGCTATTTTATCTATTTACTTTAAACCTAGACACTATGATAATATCACTGGATTTTGATATAAAATGTTTTGGTAATTGTAAGGAAAAACGAATCCATTTTTTATGTGCGGTGTGGTCTTACGGGATACCCTTTGTTTGAAAAAAATTCAAATGTAGAAATTAGTTTGGTTGTTACTTGTTGTCAAGTTTTACTCACGTTGGTTTACCATACTGACCCGGGCGTTATTCCATGTAATGCTCAGGTCAGACAGAGCATGTTTTCCCAGGTTTAGCTGGATACTTTGGAGTTGAAGAGGGGCTGGATGGTCAAGACGTATTCATGTATATTTTTCTTCCGCTGTATTATAGAGTTTGAATGTTTGTCAATGTAAGGACAGGTTTCTATAAGTGTCCAAATTTAGGATAAGTCTAGTGTACTCTGATGTTGTATGTATGAATAATGATGTTTCCTTTTTGTAAAGATCATTGTTGTATTATATATTATTGGCGGCATTGTGAGATTTTGTGTTGTTTAGTTTGTTCTATCTTCTACCTTCTTCTTTCACCCTGACAAATATATTTTTGACACTTGAATGTTAGGCATGTGTTACAGTGGATGTATTAGTGTCGATTTTCGAGGGTCGAAAATCCGGTTCGTTACATTTAGTGTTTGCTCATAAGTTGGACAAACACCTCTAAATCTAATTTTCTTTTTTTAGTTAAGTTTCGTTTGATTTGATTGATGTGGGGTTTTTATGTTCTAGCATGTACGGAATGAATTTCAGGAAGTGCAAAGACAGTTCGCAAATGCAAAGTTTGGAAAGCGGATAAGGAAAGCAAATAACACAGAGTTTTTATAGTGGTTCAACCCGAATGTGCCTACATCCACTTTCCAACTTATTATTCTCTCTTTGATTTGATTATAAGTAGAAGATATATGTGAAAAGAGTAAAAACTTTAAGTAGCCGAAGTGGTGGATTTTTAGTAGAGTTTTCTCTCTTTTTCTCCTAAAAATTTATCCCCATTGTTGTTGAGGAGCTCTGGTATTTATAGAGTGGAGTTGTGGAGTGTGGAGATTGAGATATAACTCTCTGAATCTGGCTCGGCATTTTGGGCAGGAAGGTCCGGTTCGGCGTTTGGTCAAGGAGCATGCTTTGCTTAATTGCTTTTAATGCCTGGTTCGGCGTTTTTCCTTGGAGCTTCTTATTTGCCGGACCAAACATTTGGTTCGGCATGTATGTGTACCGAACCAAATGTTTGGTCCGGTGTTTGATATGTCAAGCCGGACCAAACATTTGGTCCGGCATTTCAAAGAGTGCCGGACTAAATGTTTGGTCCGGCATTTTAGTGAACGCCGGACCAAATATTTGGTTCGGCAGTTCTGCCTTCTACATCATAACCCAACTCTACTTCCTTACCTCCTTCTCTCTCTGCCTGCTGAAAAACCGAGCCAACACTTTCCCCATAAAGTATGTTGTGTAGTCACACAACGTGCTTTGTTTGGTTCGGCACTAAGTTTCTACAACCGGTTCGAAAATTTATGATTGTTCGACTCCCTTCCTTTTTCCTTTAAATACTGCTCCCTTCTCCTTCTTTTATTTTCCTAACTAAAATTTTTTCAATCTACTCCAAGTCGATTAAAGCTTTTATTGCCTGAACTCTTGATATTACTGCTTCTCCATTACTCGAGGTAAGGCCTTCCAGATTCGATTTCTGTCCCAAGGCTTTAAGTTTTAGGTTTTAGAGGAGTTTGGTACGTGTAGTAAGCGTGGATGGCCTTTGCTTCGAATTGAGGGAAGGAAGGTGAGCGATGTGATTATAGAGTAATTCGGTGATGGAGAAATTCATGTTTGTTGATGGTTGGGTGGTTGTGACTATGGATGGCGAAAGGGTTTTTCATCGGGTTAGTAATTCGCTCCATTTCACGTGTAGTCGCTCGGCTAGGCTAGGGCATAATGCGTATTTCTATGCGGTTGGGTTGTGAGCGTGGCTTGGCTGTAGAAGGGTGAGCTTCGGGCCAAAATAGTTATCACTTAGTGGGTTTGGTTCGGCATCGTGGTGATGTTTGGTTTGTGGGATAGGGTAATGTCGGACCAGTTTAATTCGAGCACAGTGATCATAAGTATGCCGAGGCTGAGGGGGAGATCCTTGGAATGGTAGTCTGAATTTTGTAGGGTTAGATTTGGAGTATGGTCTTGACAAGACCAGGCGATAGGAGGCTTTAGATGAGCGTTCAAATTTCCATTTACAATTGTATATCTATTGGGGTGTTGGACTAATTTCTTCTTTTCATTTCCTTGTGCAGGAAAATGTCATCTAGTCGCGAGTTTCGATCCAAGCATGCATCATCGCAGCCTGCCGGTGTTGGGGCTTCTTCTTCTTATGCTTCTGCTAATCCTCCAAAACAGCCTAGCTCTGCTTACTCTCTAGTGGAGGGCTACGCTCCCAACCAGACGTTGGTGAAGCCTTCCGAGTCTTATCCTAGCGTGTTGACAATAGAGGCTTAATTCCATAGCCACAACATTCCGGATTGTTCGTCGAGACATGCTTCTACTCGGACCAAATGATAGGGCATGCTCTCCCCTAGAGGGATACATGGCATATAGTAAATATCACTATATGTGTGGTGCAATTCCTCCGCTCACCCGCTGGGCTACCAGCTTCGTGGTCTATTTAAAAGTTGCTCCGCTGCAGCTTCAACCGAACTCCTATGCTATCTTGACGTGCTTGTTTCTGATATTTGTAAAGCGTTATCAAAGACCACCTACCCATAGAGAAGTCAGGTACTTGTACAATATGAGATGTTACTGAAAGGCGAGCCCCTTCATCAGCCTAGAGTCAGCTCACAAATTCAAGCCCATTCTTGACTTATACTCGAAGTTTAGTATGTTTAAGAAGGAGTACTTCTTTGTGCGTGATGATGCCGTCCCTCAACATGTTTTCACTTCTGGGTGTAAGTTTCCTTTATATCCTCTTCTAAGTTTTCTATTGACTTGGTCCCTGATGCTTCGTATTTTCAGGTTGTGTGAAGGCGGCAGAGGACGAAGGTTTGAAGAAGAAGGCAAAGGAAATCTTAGCTATCCCCGAGGCTGAGAGGGAAGCCTCGTTCCTGCTTCATAACGCAGCCCTTTGTTTTTACAACCTAATCGGCCCCGGTCAATCCGTGTTCAAGATCAGGCCAAGCTCAACTAAGAGAGCAATGGGAGTCGAAGGAGAAGGGGGAGATGCTGGCAAAGGCAAGGTACCAAAGGAAGAGGGTGAAGAGGCCGGAGCCCCGAAGAAGTTGAGGCGTAAGAAGAGTGCAATTCGTCCTCCCCGTTCGGGGAAATATTTGCGCATACGAGACACGTCTTCTCGTGATGACGAGGAGGCTTCTCGTTTGGAGGGCGATAGTGAGGATGAGGAAGGGTCGGAGGGAGATTCCGAGGCGATAGAATCGGAGGCCCATGCTTCTCAAGATGTGGAGATTATTGGCAGCGATGGTTTGGGCGCGACTCCCTTGAAGAATGTCGAGGCTGTGTGGGAGTGGCCCGAGCAGTTAGATCAACCCGAGCTGGTACCTAGGCCAACTTTCATTGTTGGCCCCTTTCAAGAGAATGTGGCCACAGGTGACTTGAGTGGAATGTCGGTTCTTCCAGTGCAAAATGGAGCGGGAATTAGTGAGGTATCAGGGCTATCTCCAGGTACTTTCGATTTCTGCATGGATTCTGGGGTACTTCTTGAGAATTTTTTGTTTTTAGACGAGTCTCGGTCTCCACTTGCTCCTCAATCCAATGAAGTCCAGTCACCATGTGTCCTTCCTTTGAGTGGAGTCCCGTCCCAGTGTATTCCCCACTTGATTGAGACCCCGTCTCGGCTACTTGATCCAGTCTACCCTAAGGGTTTGTAGTAGCTTGCTGTGTCTTAGTGTCTTGAGCATTTTGTATTTTTTTATGCTTTCTCGCTTTCTTGGATCTAACGTTGTTGCCCGTATTCCATGGAAAAGGAGAAACCCAAAAGAGGAATGAAGTCTCCTGGTGGCTTGAGTAGTTCAAACGGATGAAAATGATTTCCGTTTCTTCCAAGGCGACTCTTCAAGATGAAAAAACTGTGCAAGAGAATATTAGGGAGAGCCCGTTAGGCCCGGATAAGGGGGAGAGCAGTGAGTCATCCCAGAAATAGACAAGGTCCCTGGGTAAGGAAGCCACCTCCCTTGGCTCCCAAACTTCTTCTCGCCATCGCCATCACTATCCGATTGGTTCTAAAGTCCATGAAGTGCCGGATGAGTTTGGAGAGGGCAATGTTGATTCCTTTTCCTCGGAATATCAGCAGTCGATGCGGAATCTCTTTGGGAGTCATCCTGATATAAATCCCGACTATGTGGGCCGTCGCGCGGCGGATCCAGACACCGAGTTCCTTTTACCTCGAAATCCCTTGGTCCGGATCCTAGATGAGGTGAAGAATCTTGATTTTGCTAACTTGACAACAAGGATGGTCCAGATTACAGATGAGACCAGAAACATAGTTGATTATTAGTCCCGTTTGGCCAAAGCCAGTGAAGAAGTAGGGAGTGCTAATGTGTGGTTGCTTTTAGAGATGGAGGACCTTCGCAAGGCACTCAGAGAGAAAGAGGCTAAGTTAGAGGAAGTCGAAGCATCCCGCGCCTCCGAGATAACGAAGGCCAAGGAAGAGGCAAGGAAAGAGGCTGCCGACCTATGTAAGATGCAGAATGACATGGCTATCAGTTCAGTGGATGAGGCTCGGCAGAAGGATCTGGAGCTAATCCGCTCCCTCAAGGGCAAAATGAAGAAATCGAAAGAGGCCTTAGCCAAGCTGAGGGAGTCTCGGGGTAAGTGGCAAAAGGAGAAAGACTCATATGAAGCTGAGGTCGATAGGTTGAAGGTGGAGCATGCTCAGTTGAGGAGAACAGTACATGAATAAGGTGGTGGCCCTCCAGACCGAAGTCGATAAATCCAGCGGCTTTTGCGACACGGTCAACCAGATGCTGAAGGATACTTATTTCATGTTCTGGAAACATAGGAACCTTCAGTGGATGGATGACTACCCTCAGGTGATGGCTGGGATCCATGCTCGACTTATCGAGGAGACTAAGGCTGTCATCACGCAGGAAGAAGGGGCAATGTACGACGTTGGGATGGTGAACAGCCAGTTCACAGTGGAGGAGACCAAAGCAATTGTTAAGGGGTATGAGTTGTTGGCTGAGGACGAGGATGATGAGGGCGGATCGGATTTCGAGGGGCTCGGTGATCCAAGTCACGTTGCCACAGGTATCTCGTCTCTTTACTTTAGCTCTGCCATTACCTATTCTGGATTGCAAAACTTATAATTATTTTTACTTGCCTTGTGCAGGGATGTCTCCGGGGCAAGTTGGGCCTTCGTGGAAGGAAGGCGAGCCTCTCAGGCAATCAGAGATCTCGAAGGACATGGCTAGAGGGAGCGGGCCGAGCGGCAAGGACGTCCCTCCTTCTTTGTCAATGGAATTTCTTTTTACCTTCTCTGTATTCATTTTTGGAGGATGTATGGACGTTCTGCATATGTATATAAATATAAGCGATAAGCTTTGTACGAGAAAAGTTTGACACTGTATTGTTCAACTTCTACTTTTTTATATATTTATATATTTATCCGAGATGACTTTTGTGATGCGTGCTTTTTATAGTCCGCTATGTCTATTTGTGAACTGTTTACGACTTGGTTAATCGCTATAGTGTTTAGAGATACGGAGAACCATAGAAGCATTGCTATATTCAAGGCCGATCGCAAACGATGACTACTCGGGCTAACGCCCGTGTCGTGAGTATTATTCGATTTATTGTTGTCGGTGTGTGTAATGTCGATCGTCAAGTGCGAACTACCCCTGGCTGCGGCCACGCCTTAATCGTGGGGTTTATAATCGGTTCACAATTGCCGACAAGCCGAACACCAATGATGAATTTCCTAGACTATAATCTGTGCCTAATTCGTGGCTTATGATCGGTTCATTATTACCGGCTTGGGGGTGTCGATCGTCAGCAGTGAATTTTCAAGGCTTGTTTCATGCCCTTTATCGTGGCTATCTTATTTTCACTACTGCCGGCGAGAGTCTGCGATTGTTTGCAGTAGGAATGGTCATCGGATAAAATAATTAAACGAAAGAACAATTAAATAAGATAAGTAATACGAGACACCAGATTTTATAGTGGTTCGGCCAAAATATGCACACGTCCACTGTTTTTTCTTTTATTGCTTTAGTACATGCTTCTTTACAACTCAAGAAAAGTAACGGCGGAGTTGTTAAAGATTCCATGCTTTCCCAAACACCTCTCCATCTACCGTTGACAAGATGTAAGCTCCATTGTGAAGGTCTTTATGTACAACGAACGGTCCTTCCCAAATTTGATCTAACGCCCTAGGTCGTAGGAAGACTAGTTTGAGAACCAAGTCTCCTTCTTGTAGTGTTCGAGGCTTCACCTTGGAATTGTATTGCCTTGCCACCTTTTGTCTATGAGCGGCTGCTTTGAGGGTGGCATCATTTCTCTTCTCCTCGATCAGGTCGAGTGATATGTTTAATAGCTCCTCATTTTCTTCCGGATTATAGTGTATTCTTTGGTGTGAGGGGACAATTGTTTCGATGGAGAGCATGGCTTCGGCTCCGTACGCCAGTGCGAATGGAGTGTGCCCTATCACGATTTTATAAGAAGTTCGGTAAGCCCACAAAGCCATAGGCAATTCGTCGACCCATGCCCTATTGGATTTTTCCAGTTTCTTCTTGATTAGCGTTTTCAACACCTTGTTCACTGCTTCGACTTGTCCGTTTGCCTATGGATGTGCCGCAGCTGAAAAGCTTCGGGCAATCCCATGCTCGTGGCACCAATTGGCAAATTCCCCACTATCAAATTGGAGCCCGTTGTCCGATATGATTTTCTGTGGTACCCCATACCTGCACAGGATTTTACGTATTAGAAAATTTATCACTTTGGTAGATGAATCTTGTTTAAAGGTTCCGCTTCCACCCATTTGGTGAAGTAATCCACTACCACTATGGCGTATTTTGCTCCTCCTCGCCCTATGGGGAGTTCCTCGGTTAGGTCGATCCCCAGATGGCGAAGGGCCAAGGACTAACCATCTGGGTCAGACCGATAGGTGGCAGTCTTGGGATTTTGGCAAACCTCTAGCACTTGTCACATCTTCTAGCAAACTCGGTTTCATCTTTGTTCAGTGTGAGCCAAAAGTACCCATAACGCAGGATCTTTCTGGCTAGAGTTTGACCGTCGGTGTGGTCGCCGCAACTCCCTTGGTGTATGTTGTTGAGAATATCTTTCGCTTCGTTTCCTGCGACACACCTCAGAAGGGGATTAGAAAACCCACAATGGTATAGGATGCCCTCCTGAATGGTGTAGCGGGATGCCTTCCTTAGGATTTTTCTAATTTCATTACGATTTTCCGGTAGGATTCCTTCTTGTAAGTATTTGATGATGGGGGTCATCCATGTCTCTTCGTTACTACTGATGGGCATGATCTAAAGACACTCGAGCTTGGTGTAGCTAGCATCATGACGGGGGTTGCCCCTAGCATCGTCTCATTTCTCACGCTAGCTTCTTTGGCGAGGGCATCCGCTTCTTGATTCTCCTCCCATAGGATATGTTTGACTACATAGTAGTCTAGCTCGTTCAGGAGGGTTTTATTCCTGTTGAGGTAAGAGGCATGTCTTTGCCCGCAAGTTTGAAATTCCCCCAGGATTTGGTTTATGATTAGCTGTGAGTCACTGTGTATGCATATTGAATTGATCCCTATTTCCCTAGTGATCTCCAAGCCAGCTATTACTACTTCGTATTCAGCGTCGTTATTGGTTGCGACGAATTCCAGTCTCAGTGCATAACTTAACTTTCTTCCTCGGGGTGTGATGATTACTATTCCTGCCCTCGAGCCGAGCTCGTTGGATGCTCCATCCACAAACATATTCCACTCGATTGCTTCCTCTGTTCTAATGGTCGTATCCTTGTCCTAGATGGTGAATTCAGCTATGAAATCAGCCAGGGCCTGCCCTTTGATTGTGGTGCGTGGGTGGTAGGTGATATCATACTGGCTTAGCTCGATGCACCATTTTAGCAAGCGCCCCGATGTATCCGGTTTATGTAGGACCTGGCGCATGGGTTGATTTGTTAGGACCCTTAAGGAGTGAGATTGGAAGTAATGTCGCAATTTCCTGGAGGCTATGAGCAAACAGTAGGCCAATATTTCAATTTTCGGATATCTAGCCTCTACGCCTATAAACCTCTTGCTGATGAAATATACTAGTTTTTGGATATGGTCATCTTCTCGTACCAAGGCAGCGCTCAATGCATGAGAGGACACAGCTAAGTACAAGTAGAGGCTTTCTCCATCTACTGGGGTGGAAAGCACTGGCAGTTTCTGAATGTGTTCCAGCAGGCTTTGGATGGTCGAATGGCATTCGCCGGTCCATTCAAACTTTCCCTAGTTCATTTTTGGAGCTTCAAAGAATGGGACGCACTTGTCTGTGGCCTTAGATATAAATCTGCTTAGAGCGGCTACCTTCCCATTTAGACTCTGCATTTCCCTTCATGTTGTTGGTATTTTGATGCCCTTCAAGGCTTGGACCTTTTCGGGATTCGCTTCAATCCCTCTGGCGTGCACAATGAAACCCAAGAATTTTCCGGAGGATACTCCAAAGGAGCATTTCAATGGATTTAGCTTCATTTGGTATTTGTGCAATACCTGAAACATTTCATTTAAGTGGTGTAAATGATCTGTTTCTTTTCTTGATTTGACAAGCATGTCGTCGACATACACTTCCATGGAATGACCAATCTGTTGCTCAAACATCTTATTAATCAAGCATTGATAGGTTGCACCAGCATTCTTAAGCCCGAAGGGCATGACTTTGTAGCAATATAGGCCCAAATCTATGATAAAGCTAGTATGTTCTTGGTCTGGAACATGCATGGGAATCTGGTTGTACCCCGAGTAGGCATCCATAAATGATAACAATTCATGCCCTGATGTTCTGTCCACCAGTCGGTCGATTCGAGGCAGGGGAAAACGGTCCTTGGGGAAAGCGTCATTGAGATTGGAGAAGTCGATGCAGGTTTTCCATTTTCCATTGGATTTTTTCACCAGAACCGGGTTGGAGATCCATTTGGGGTAGATAGCCTCGCGAATAAAACCGTTGGTGAGTAGGTTTTTTACCTCCTCGTTGAGGGCAGTTAAGCATTCCATCACCATGCTCCTTTTCTTCTGCTTGATCGGGATTTTTTTTGGGTCTATGTTTAGGTAGTGACAGGCTATTTCGGGGGATATTCCCACCATGTCTTCGTGGGTCCATGCGAACAAATCCAAATTTATGCGTAAGAACCCTATCAATTGGATCTTCAGATTTTTGTCTAGTTGCGACCCTATCTTGAAAAGCCATGTGCCATCGCGATCATCTGCTGCAACATGTTCCATAACCTCTATGGGCTCGGCGCTGGTCTCCTCCTCTCTATCCCTTGGATCTAGTTCATTAAACAGGTCACTAGTATACTCGAGAGGAGGGGCCTTCTTTGATTGCTATTCTTCCACAGTTTTGGCGCAGAGGGCAGCCTGTACGTTTTTTCCCTTTTCCTTCCTTTTGTTCTGGCGGAGTTCTGTCACATAACAATCGTGGGCTGCGTCTTGGTCGCCTTCTACCTCTCATATTCCCCCATCAGTAGGGAACTTCATTTTTAAGCACCAAGGGGCTAAGACTATCTGGAAATATGATAATGCGGGTCTGCCCAGAAATGCGTTATAAGCAGAATGTCCGTCTACCAGCACAAATGTTTGCTTTCGGATAACGAATCGAGGGTGACTTCCTAGTTCAACAAACAAGTCCAACTGCCCCAACGGAATTGTGGCTTCTCCAGTGAATCTACGTAGGGGCTTATTGCAAGGCGATACATCTTTCATCGATAGCTTCATTTTATTGAAGACATGCTTTAACAATACATTCACCGAGCTTCCCGTATCGACCAAAATGCGGAACACCTCTGTTGGGCCGATCCAGGCGGAAATGGCCATGGGATCGGTATGTGGGTACTACTTTCCATCTAAATCCTCATAGCTGAAGGTTATATTGGCCCTTTCTCTTCATTTGGCGAGGCGTTTGTAATGGAATGAACATACCCTTCTCCATCCTTCAAAGATTTTCCGTGCCTCTCCATCTTGGCCCAACTTCCGCCGGCTGAATGCGGGCCCCCTGATATAGTATGAACAATTATTTTCTCTTGATTAGAGCGGCTCGCACTTTCCTCTTCTTTGTTATTCCATGTCGGAGCAGCCCTGGTCCTTTATGGGTCGGAGTGGGAGAGTTATGCTTTTGTTGTACGTACCATTCCAGTTACTTTTTTCAAATGTATTCTTCAATAAGGTCCCGCAAATGTTGACATTCTTCTGTGTTATGTCCGTGAGACTCATGGAAGCGATGGTACTTTCCCGTCCTAACCGTAGCTTCCGATTCCTTCTTATATGGAGGGTGCTTGTACTTCAATTCGTGTTGAGTGGCTAAGTAAATGTTTTCCACAGTGTCATTCAGAGGAGTGTAGGAATCAAATCTCGGTCCCAGTCTGTATCGTCATTTATTGCTTTTTTCAGTTTCGGGGTTTCCCTGGCGGTTAGTTTTATCGTCATTGTTTGGCTTGCTCCCTTCTCCTCGGGGTGGGACTCTTATTTCCGTTGGAGCCGGAACCCCCTGCGGGTTGCTCGTCATGCCGGATAGCCGCTGCGTCTTCCAATCTCATATATTTCCTACTTCATGGTAGAATTCCTGAAGTGTAAGAGGCTTTTCCTTTGTCAGTCTTCTTGCAAGTTTTGAGTCTGGATGGACGCCTCCACATAGTGCCATCAATGTAAGTCTTTCATCCGTGTTTTGCACCGCTGCTGTAGCTGTGTTATAGCGGGTAAGGTATTGCTGCAGGGGTTCCCCTGACTTCTATTTTACGTTAGACAAGGAATACGTGTCCCTAGGCTACTCCACATGAATTCAGAACTGGCTTATGAACTTTTCCTTCAACATTTCCCAAGAACCGATGGATCCATGAGGTAGGCGACAGAACCATGTGGTTGCTAAATCTGACAAAAATAGCGAAAAACATTTGCATAGTACACCTTCAGTTGCTCCATTCATGAGCATGTGCTGAGAGTATCGTTGTAGGTGGACGATTGGGTCAAAGGTGCCCTTATATGGATCCATGGTGGGCATCTTCCATTCTCAAGGCATGGATGTTGTCTCTATGTCCCTTGTGAAAGGGTTGGATACTCTGGCGCCTATCCCCCTTTCAAGTTGTTCACGCCTGAGGTACTCCCTGAAGAGGCATGTCATTCTTTCTTCGGACTCGGGAGCAGCCCTGGGAGAAGGGGGCCCTCTCTTTGATAGTGATGGCATCTGGTGCCTTGATTGAGGCTAGACTGGTGACGATTGGTTCGAAGTGTGATAGGATCAACCACAGATGGTCCATGTCTGGGGCCCCCTGACTGGGTCCAGCCCTCGACGACCTCTCTGGACCAGCTTTGGGTTGAGTCCTGGCTCGGTTTCGAGCCTCTAGATCTTCTTGGTTGAACTCATCATTGGCAGGAGATATGTTCCTTCTACGCGACTCTCTAGACTGGGATTCAGCCTGGGATCCAGTATTGTGAGTGGATTCTTCCGTGCTCCTTAAGCGTATCATGAGTTGGTCCACCAAAGCTTCTTGTTGGGCAGCGAAGCGGTCAGTCATCTCATTGACAACCCTTTCTAAGTCTTCTCGAGTGACAACTGAGCCTAGAGGTCAGGAGCGAGTAGTTGGGTTTTCTTGATCTTCTTGGATGGGGTTGAGCGTATTTGTAACAGCTGCATTCTTACCCTTGTCAGCATTTCGCCTAGAGGGAGCATGTTCTAATGATGCGATAAGGTTGGAAGAATAATAGATGGGAGAGTTTGGCTTTCTATGCCCGCTCGTCGTTTTTTTCAGTGAACGCACCAAAAATGTTTGCTCACAAGTTGGACAAACACCTCTAAATCTGATTTTCTTTTTTTAGTTAAGTTTCATTTGATTTGATTGACATGGGGTTTTTATGTTCCAGCACGTACGGAATGAATTTCAGGAAGTGCAGAGACAGTTCACAAGTGCAAAGTTTGGAAAGCGGATAAGGAAAGCAAATAACGCAGAGTTTTTATAGTGGTTCAGCCCGAATGTGCCTACATATACTTTCCAACTTATTATTCTCTCTTTGATTTGATTACAAGTACAAGATATATGTGAAAAGAGTAAAAACTTTAAGTAGCCGAAGTGGTAGATTTTCAGCAGAGTTTTCTCTCTTTTTCTCCCAAAAATCTATCCCCATTGTTGTTGAGGAGCTCTAGTTAGAGTGGAGTTTTGGAGTGTGGAGGTTGAGATATAACTCTCTGAATCTGGCTCGGCATTTTGGGAAGGAAGGTCCGGTTTGGCATTTGGTCAAGGAGCATACTTTGCTTAATTGCTCTTAATGTCTGGTTCGGCGTTTTTCCTTGGAGCTTCTTATTTGCCGGACCAAACATTTGGTTTGGCATGTATGTGTACCGAACCAAATGTTTGGTCCGGTGTTTGATATGTCAAGCCGGACCAAACATTTGGTCCGGCATTTCAGAGAGTGTTGGACCAAATGTTTGGTCCGGCATTTTAGTGAACTCCGGACCAAATATTTGGTCCGACGGTTCTGCCTTCTACATCATAACCCAACTCTACTTCCTTACCTCCTTCTCTCTCTGCCTGCTGAAAAATCGAGCCAACACATGCCCTCTAAAGTATGTTGTGTAGTCACACAACGTGCTTTGTTTGGTTCGGCACTAAGTTTCTACAACCGGTTTGAAAATTTATGACTGTTCGACTTCCCTTCCTTTTTCCTTTAAATACCTCTCCCTTCTCCTTCTTTTATTTTCCTAACAAAATTTTTTTCAATCTACTCCAAGTCGATTAAAGCTTTTATTGCCTGAACTCTTGATATTTCTGCTTCTCCATTACTCGAGGTAAGGCCTTCCAGATTCGATTTCTGTCCCAAGGCTTTAAGTTTTAGGTTTTAGGGGAGTTTGATATGTGTAGTGAGCGTGGATGCCTTTGCTTCAAATTAAGGGAAGGAAGTGAGCGATGTGATTATAGAGTAATTCGGTGATGGAGAAATTCATGTTTGGTGATGGTTGGGTGGTTGTGACTATGGATGGCGAAAGGGTTTTTTGTCGGGTTAGTAATTCCCTCCATTTCATGTGTAGTCGCTCAGCTAGGCTAGGGCATGAGGCGTGTTTCTATGTGTTGGGTTGTGAGCGTGGCTTGGCTGTAGGAGGGTGAGCTTCGGGCCAAAATAGTTATCACTTAGTGGGTTTGGTTCGGCATCGTGGTGATGTTTGGTTTGTGGGATAGGGTGATGCCGGACCAGTTTAATTCAAGCACAGCGATCATAAGTATGCCGAGGCTGAGGGGGAGATCCTTGGAACGGTAGTCTGAATTTTGTACGGTTAGATTTGGAGTATGGTCTTGACCGGACCAGGCGATAGGAGGCTTTAGACGAGCGTTTAAATTTCCATTTACGATTGCATATCTATTGGGGTGTTGGACTTGTAACGACCCATAAATTTTCGATAATTAAAATGTGTTAAGTTAATAAGATCTAGGATTTAATATTGGGAGAAATCAAAATTTGTAATTTAATAATAAAATGAGTACTGAAATGAAATGTAACAAATGATAATTAAAGCTAATTATTAACAACTTGAATGCAATTCCAATAAATGAAATAACGTAAAATGTTATACTTGATTATAAATTGAATATAAAGAAACAAATGTAAATATTTAATTTATTAATGGTAATTGAATAAAACCAGTATCGTGTAAAGAATTATAATATTTGTTGTATTAATGTGTGTGTTAATTTATAATGGGATATAAAAGGTAATTGATAATTTAAAATGTTGACTTATTGATAAAATAGTGTGTGATGGAAGAAATGGTAACATTTGCTGTAAGTAATAAACTTATAAATGTAATTAAAAGTAAATAGTGACAATTATTATAAGTTACCTGTTTATTTAGTTAGTTGAATTGAAATTGAAATCAATTTTAAATAAATGTAAATAAATGTTACATTAATGTGAAATGTAATACAATGTTTAGAAGTTGTTAAATTGGAGTATATTAAGGTAATGAAAGGTAAAACAAAGGTTAACTAGGTTTATAGAGTAATAATGGACTTAATAAAAAGATTGGAATTGAATCAAATTAATTTATTGGAATTAATTATAAATAATTGGAATTCAATTTATAATAAATGGATTTAATGTAAGTAAATGAAATTAAATACTACATTAATTAAAATTAAGATGAAATTGGTTAAGTAATAAATTTTGAATTAAAAAGTGATTTAATTAATTTAATATTAATTTATTTAATTAACTGAAATATAGCCATTTTGGCCACTGACTCGGATTTCGACGAAACCAGTTTCATCGGATCCGTAACGGTGAATTATTGTATGATTTCAAGTTTCGTAGCGATCGGATTTGTCGTTTGATCGTACGGGCTCGAAACGCCTAGAAATCAATTTGAAATAAGCTGATTTTGGCATAACTTCTTCATACGATGGAATTAGGACTTGAAACCTGTTCCATTGAGTTTAAAATATTTGAAAACATCTATTTTGATATATGGGTTGACCCATTTTAGTTCCGGGGACAGAACGGGCTTTTCGGGTCATTTATCATTCAACGTGTAAATCAGATCTTGTCCATCCATTCTATTTTTAGCTTTGTCTATAAATAACCTGTTATAAACCCTAGTGTTCCTCAACTCAGTTTGTCTATACGTAAAATTTCATTTGTTCCTCTCTTTCTAATGGCAGACAAACCCTAATTCCCAATTGCAAATCCAAATCAAAAATCAAATTGAAAATCATACTCCTCAAACTATATCGAATTATATATCGATTTGAAGCTCTCGACGAGTGCATCTTAGATCTGTAATTCGCTTTCCAATTTGAACCACTATTTTTCCAGAAATTGAAGAACAATCTTGGCCATCCATCGCCTCAAGATCAACTCCGTCTGATCGACAAATCGATGGTACTATGGTGTGGAGAGCAGCGAACATAGCCCATCGGCGTAGTTCACTTGGCCTTTTGACGGCTTGATTTTCGTGCAAAATTCGATTAGGGTTTGATTTCAAAATGGCGGCTACTCCTTCGTGACGTCGAAGCTCGCCCTGGTGATTGCCGCACGTGGTCGAGGTGGCATGCACGCCTCCTGGGGTCGCGCGCATGGCCGTGTGTGGCCGGGTGAATGAGGTTTGAAGTTCGGTGTTGGTGGCGGCTACCATAGGTTTCACGAGAGATCGGTCTGCAGCTGGGTAAATTTTGGACATGAGAGAGAAAGGAGGGCGTGGCAGTTTCTGATTGGTTGGTCCTTTTTTTATATATTTAAATTTCAATTCAAATCTTCTAACGCCAATAACTTTCACATACGTGCTTGGTTTTGGACGCGGTTTGTTTTGCTAGGATCGTATCAGAATTCCAGACATTTTGATGCTGGTTTGGACAAATTCAAAGACCGTTCATATTTTGGGTTTAAATTCGATTTAAATTCAAAAGGTGAGTGTTTTAACCCACTCACAACTTCTAAAATTTCTTATGTTTGTTAAATTAAATTTATGATGTGATTAGAAATTTATTTATGACTATTTGGTATATTTTAAATCATCATCTTAGTTAATTTGAATTTATTTGAATCAAATCGTTATTTAATTTATTATTGAATATAAATTGCCAGTTAAATACCTTTTATTGATTATCAGTTCTATATTGATATTTATTGATTGATTTGGATGATGTTTGTAATGGATGTTGATTGTTGATATTGGATGAATGAATGTTTTATTTTATATCGTTATAAATTGCAAGTTCACTATGGGTTGAAATGATACATACCCGAATGATCAATAGATTAAGGAAAAATCGTTATGGGTTGAAATGATAGACTCGAGCGATTTTATGGATTTTATTATTAATTCGGGATTGCGGTTTGAAATGATATATAACCGTAACATTTTGAATTGCGGATTGAAATGATAAATATCTGTATCACTTGACCCTAGGGTAGAAAATTATATACGGACACCGGATTGGTTAAATTTAATGATTTTGAACTTCTTAATTTTTTTGAATTAATTAAATGATATCTTGAAATAAAATTTGATGTATATAAATGGAAGTATTGTTGGAAAATCAAGTTTTGGGTTGAAATGTGAATTGGTTTAAAAGGAATTTCTTTAAGAAATTAAATTGGAAGTTTAAAGTTAAACTTTTAAGTATAAATGAAATTCTATCGAAATTAAGTTATTGAAGTTGTTTGAAAATAACTTTGAAATATTTGAAATTGGAGTAATCCGAATTGATATTTGAACATGGATTGAAATGATATGAAATTCAATAGTTTATTTAAATGTTAAATTGAAAGGTTTGGAATTTGGTTTGTTGACTTGGAAATTGAAAATGGTCCAAATGTGTTGAAATGAAATGAATAGTTTAATTTGATATTAATTCCAAATTCATGTTTTAATATAAACTGTTTTAAAAATATATTATTTCAAAATTTCTAATTATTAGGATTTCAAAGTATTAAACTATTTTAACCTGTATTAATTATATTAAATCATTTTAACCTATTTTAAACCATTTAATTTATTTAAACTAATTAACCTGTTTTAACTTATTTTACATATAATTAATCTATTTTAAAGCTATTTAATCTATTTTAAATCTATATTAACTATTTATAACTATTTAAACTATTTTCTTCTAAATTCCAAACTAAGTAAAATGGATGGGTTTATATTCAAATTCTCGATTTTTAAAGTGAATGTGGTTAAGCGACATTATAGCCTAAGTTGGGATCTAAATAGCATATTTGGTTTAATATGATAATTTTGAAATGAGAGTTTAACCTATTTTGGAAATATGACTTTTGAAAGGAAATATAATTTCGAACTATTATTTCAAATGTGATATGATTTGAAAGGTGAATATGATTTCGAAAGTAAGTAATGATTTCAAAAATGATATGATTTGAATTGAATATGATATTTTGATATCAATTATGAAATGATTTTGGAAATGTAAAAGAACCACCCGGTGTGTAATAAGCGATTGGTTGTTAAAGAGACTGGGATCAGATATTGTCATACTCTCTGCCAATACCGAAAACCACTTTGACAACTGTGTACATGGTGGAGATTCCAGAATGAAGTAGGATGGTTGGCGACGATCCTATATGAGGTATATACGTGGACGTGACTCCCATGAGTTAGCTTAAGGTGGCTAAAACAGGAGCAATTGACGGGCCAAGTGAGGTCATTCCTCCGATCGGGCACACTCCTTCGATACTATATTCTGACTTTGCGACTGATTTGGTGGCCAACCTCGATTTTTGATTTGGGAGTGTGTTCCGAGGTGGGCGGTAGTAGCTGCTATGCGTTACCACCAGTCCGGAAGTGTAATTGGTATATCTACCCTAGCATTGCCTAGTTGTGCTGTGTCACCTACCCTTACGCGCCTTCTACGAGTTTGTTTTATGTCGTACCTATGGGGTATCCCCTGGCGGCCCTAGTTTATGGGGAGTTACGGTACTGCATAGACTATTGGCATTATAAAATGTGTTAAGGGGGAAATGGGTAACTCCTTAATGCTATTTTAATAGTTTATCTTACTGTAGACCTATTATAATAGTGTATTGTACTATATAGTAGATAGTTTAACGGTCCTTAGGAGATGTGAAATCCCGAACACCTCTTAAGTTACCGCACTCACGATAGACACTAGATAGGAGTTGTCAAACCCCGTAAACATCTCCGACGCCATTTACACTCATATTTATTTACCGTTGATTTGACTTACATAAGATCTTTTAGTTCTGACTCGAGTGTTTTGTCTTTTCAATTCGCTCGGGTCAGCCTGAGCATTTCAGGATTCGAAGACTTGTTTCTGGAGGACGAAGACGAAGATTGTATTATTATTTACTATATTATTCCACTACATCATACTGTTCCGCTGCATTATCATTTATTTATCTCTGATATGTGTAAATTTGATTTTGTATTGTATAAGTATAATCAAATGTTTTGTATACAGCTTCATGAACTATTATTTGATTATTATATTTTGTCATTCCGCTGCGAGATTGTGTCTTGTTTTTTCTTTCTCTGCTTTTTCTTATTCACCCAAATAACAATCCGCCCTTCTATATGGTTTGAGTCGGCATGTGTGTCTGCTTAAAACGTCCAAAAAGGCGGGATGTTACAGTTGGTATCAGAGCTTTGGTTTAGCGATAACCTTAGCTTTGTGGGGTCAGACTCATATTTAGTAGGGTAGTAATACCCTAGAATGAGTCGTTGAGTGTATATATATGAGAGAGCGTATTTGTTAGTGTTATAAAAGGTTTTTTATATTGTGTTAATTTGTTCCGTTTTGTATTTATAAATTCTGGTTGATGCATAGGACGCTATGACATCGATAGGGATTTCTAAACACCTAATAGGACAGACCGACACAATATTTGTTTTGAAATGTAGGTAAATGAAATAATTTTACCTATTGTATATTTTTATATATAAAATAATGATTTATGAATGATATATATTTGGTTGTAATATTTTGGTTGTTAAGTAGTGAAATTTATAAATATTGGTTGGAAATAAGATTTGGAAATAAGATTTGAAAATAAAATAAATGAAATTTGGAAATTTAGAACTTAAGTTCCGGGGTTTTTTGAAAATTTCTTTCGAATGATTTTGGGATATAATAATAATATTATTAGAAGTATTTTCTGATATAAATATTTCAATATAATTTGAAAGAATTGTTTTAATGAAATTTTGGAAAGAAATAAGTTCTGTACTCCCCTCTCTGTCGCTGGAAAATAATTTCGGTGATGAGTGCACGCATCATCGACATTCATTTTCGAGTTTCAAAGTGGGAAGGCCATTGTAGTAGTTTTACTGCAAATTTATTTTGATAAACAAATATAAATTTCAAATTTAAATATGATTGAATATAAGTTGTATATACTTATGTATTATTTTAAATGATTTAAAAAAAATGGAATCCGGTATTTAGCTCTTAAATTTTTATAAACTAGAGATTTCAATCATTGTAATGGAATGAAATTTTAATTATTTAATAATTGAAACTTCTAAATGAAAATAAGAAATTATATGCTAAGTTATAACTGAAATATACAAGGAATTTGAAATTTGAAATTTGTAAATGAAAAGAATATGAAAATAAGAAATGATAATTATTGAACCTTAAGTTAATTAAAATAAGTAAGTCAAACTTGTGTAACTTTCAATTGCATTCTTAAAGACATACATACATATATATATATATATATATATATATATATATAACTTACCAATTATAAAAAGTTGAAATGTTAAAAGAATATGTAATGGAAATTTTTACAAGTAAAACTTATGTAATGGAAGTGTTCAATGAAATTTACTTTTATAAATATGAAATTTGATATGAAAATAGTTATAAACTTGAGTTAAAATTGTAATACTACTAATTAAATGAAATAGAAAATGAGTACTGTAAGTAAAGGATTTTTAACTTAAGTTAATATTGAAACTATTTATAATTAAAGTAAATAATAAAATGAATGTAATGCAATAAAAGAAATTGACATGATATGAATAAATGAAAATGAATTTTTGTAAGTAATAAAGGAAAAATAAATGAAAAAAACACTGAATGAATGAATGGAAATAAAATTTTGTAAGAGATAAATGTAAGTTAAAGAAATAATCCTTGTATGAATGAAAAGAAAAATAAAAAACTGTAGATGTTGTGAAAGAAATTTAATAAGAATAACTCAAGTACATTGTAAATTATTGTTTGTTTTGGTTTATGGGTTGTTTGGGATAGGATACTTCTAATTGTTTAAGATGGATGAACAATTTATCGAGTTCATCTAAGACTGTTGAGTAAATGGTGCACTCAGTAGTTTATTTGTCATTCTAGGCGGTTAAAAATTTCTGAACCCGAACAAACCATTTGTTTGTTTGCTATGGATGGATAGTTGATTCTATTGATTTCATATGATGATAGTATGCCGTGGTTGCCGGTGATTGTTGTTTATATTGATTTGTTTGTTAGTGGTTGAAACAACTTTAAATATTTCATTTTATATAATTATTAACTCTTTTAGATTATATAAGTGAAATACAGGTTATGGAAGCAATTGCTATTGCTTTTGGTTTCATAATTAAGCGTTATTGTCCCGAAAAATAGGTACGTTCTCGGATTACGGTTTTCTAGCGATATTATATTATAGTTTTCCCCTGTTGGGATTTATTATTTTGGAAAATATATGAGATATTGTTATATTTTGATATTTTTATTTCTCCCGAGCCTCTCCGTACAAAGGGGACTCTGCCGAAATTTTTCATGAATTTTGGACTTAGAAAGTTTTGTGAAATATTTTCCAAACTTTTATTTACTTGAATATAAAAGGATTTAAGTGTTATAAATTGATATATTTTATTTAAATTATTTAATTTTGTAAATTTAATTTTGTAAATTTATTTGTTATAAATTTAATATTTTGAATAAGATATATTGATTACTTGATTCCTTCTTTTCCCTTCTTTTTCCTTTTCAGGGACGAAAAGTTTTGAGTGGGGGAGAGTGTAACGACCGTAAATTTTCGATAATTAAAATGTGTTAAGTTAATAAAATTCTGGGATTTAATATTGGGAGAAATTAAAATTTGTAATTTAATAATGAAATGAATACTGAAATGAAATGTAACAAATGATAATTAAAGCTAATTATTAACAACTTGAATGTAATTCCAATAAATGAAATAATGTAAAATGTTATACTTGGTTATAAATTGAATATAAGGAAACAAATGTAAATATTTAATTTATTAATGGTAATTGAATAAAACCAGTATTGTGTAAAGAATTATAATATTTGTTGTATTAATGTGTGCACTAATTTATAATGGGGTATAAAAGGTAATTGATAATTTAAAATGTTGACTTATTGATAAAATAGTGTGTGATGAAAGAAATGGTAACATTTGCTGCAAGTAATAAACTTATAGATGTAATTAAAAGTAAATAGTGGCAATTATTATAAGTTACATGTTTATTTAGTTAGTTGAATTGAAATTGAAATCAATTTTAAATAAATGTAAATAAATGTTACATTAATGTGAAATGTAATACAATGTTTAGAATTTGTTAAATTGGAGTATATTAAGGTAATGAAAGGTAAAACAAAGGTTAACTAGGTTTATAGAGTAATAATGGACTTAATAAAAAGATTGGAATTGAATCAAATCAATTTATTGGAATTAATTTTAAATAATTGGAATTCAATTTATAATAAATGGATTTATTGTAAGTAAATGAAATTAAATACTACCTTAATTGAAATTAAGATGAAATTGGTTAAGTTATAAATTTTGACTTAAAAAGTGATTTAATTAATTTAATATTAATTTATTTAATTAACTAAAATATAGCCATTTTGGCCACTGACTCGGATTTCGATGAAACCAGTTTCAATGGATACGTAATGGTGAATTATTGTAGGATTTCAAGTTTCGTAGTGATTGGATTTGTCGTTTGATCGTACGGGCTCGAAACGCCTAGAAATCAATTTAATTGAAATCAATATAAAATAAGCTGATTTTGGCATAACTTCTTGATACGATGGAATTAGGACTTGAAACCTGTTCCATTGAGTTTAAAATATTTGAAAACATCTATTTTGATATATGGGATGACCCATTTTAGTTCCGAGGACAGAACGGGCTTTTCGGGTCATTTATCGTTCAACGTGTAAATCAGATCTTGTCCATCCATTCTATTTTCAGCTTTGTCTATAAATAACCTGTTATAAACCCTATTGTTCCTCAACTCAGTTTATCTGTACGTACAATTTTATTTGTTCCTCTCTTTCTAATGGCAGACAAACCCTAATTCCCAATTGCAAATCCAAATCAAAAATCAAATTGAAAATCAAACTCCTCAAACTATATCGAATTATATATCGATTTGAAGCTCTCGACGAGCGCATCTCAGATCTGTAATTCATTTTCCAATTTGAACCGCTATTTTTCCAGAAATTGAAGAACTAATCTCGGCCACCCATCGCGTCGAGATCAACTCCGTCTGGTCAACAAATCGATGGTATTATGGCGTGGAGAGCAGCGAACGTGGCCCATCGGCGTAGTTCACTTGGCGTTTTAACGGCTTGATTTTCGTGCAGAATTCGATTAGAGTTCGATTTCAAAATGGCGGCTGCTCCTTCATGACGTCGAAGCTAGCCCTGGTGATTGCCGCACGTGGTCGAGGTGGTCGGCACGCCTCCCGGGGCCGCACGCATGGTCGTGTGTGGCCGGGGGAATGAGGTTTGAAGTTCGGTGTTGGTGGCGACTACCCTAGGTTTCGCGAGAGATCGGTCTACTGCTAGGTAAATTTTGGACGTGAGAGAGAAATGAGGGCGTGGCAGTTTCTGATTGGTTGGTCCTTCTTTTTCTTTTTTATATTTGAATTTCAATTCAAATCTTCTAACGACAATAACTTTCACATACGTGCTTGGTTTTGGACGCGGTTTGTTTTGCTAGGATCATTTCGGAACTCCGAACATTTTGACACTGGTTTGGACAAATTCTAATACCGTTCATATTTTGGGTTTAAATTGGATTTAAATTCAAAAGGTGAGTGTTTTAACCCACTCACAACTTCTAAAATTTCTTTTGTTTGTTAAATTAAATTTATGATGTGATTAGAAATTTATTTATGAATGTTTGGTATATTTTATATCATCATCTTAGTTAATTTGAATTTATTTGAATCAAATCGTTATTTAATTTATTATTGAATATAAATTGCCAGTTAAATACCTTTTATTGATTATCAGTTCTATATTGATATTTATTGATTGATTTGGATGATGTTTGTAATGGATGTTGATTGTTGTAATTGGATGAATGGATGTTTTATTTTATATCATTATAAACTGCAAGTTCACTATAGGTTAAAATGATACATACCCGAATGATCAATAGATTAAGGAAAAATCGTTATGGGTTGAAATGATAGACTCGAGCGATTTTATGGATTTTCTTATTAATTCGGGATTGCGGTTTGAAATGATATATAACCGTAACATTTTGAATTGCGGATTGAAATGATAAATATCTGTATCACTTGACCCTAGGGTAGAAAATTATATACGGACACCAGATTGGTTAAATTTAATGATTTTGAACTTCTTAAATTTTTTAAATTAATTAAATGATATCTTGAAATAAAATTTGATGTATATAAATGGAAGTATTGTTGGAAAATCAAGTTTTGGGTTGAAATGTGAATTGGTCTAAAAGGAATTGCTTTAAGAAATTAAATTGGAAGTTTAAAGTTAAACTTTTAAGTATAAATGAAATTCTATCGAAATTAAGTTATTGAAGTTGTTTGAAAATAACTTTGAAATATTTTGAAATTTGAGTAATCCGAATTGATATTTTAACATGGATTGAAACGATATGAAATTCAATAGTTTATTGAAATGTTAAATTGAAAGGTTTGGAATTTGGTTTGTTGACTTGGAAATTGAAAATGGTCCAAATGTGTTGAAATGAAATGAATAGTTTAATTTGATATTAATTCCAAATTCATGTTTTTATATAAACTGTTTTAAAAATATATTATTTCAAAATTTCTAATTATTAAGATTTCAAAGTATTAAACTATTTTAACCTGTATTAATTATATTAAATCATTTTAACCTATTTTAAATCATTAAATTTATTTAAATTAATTAACCTATTTTAAATCTAATTAATCTATTTTAAAGCTATTTAATCTATTTAATTATATTTAATCTATTTTAAATCTATATTAACTATTTATAACTATTTAAACTATTTTCTTCTAAATTCCAAACTAAGTAAAATGGATGGGTTTATATTCAAATTCTCGATTTTTAAAGTGAATGTGGTTAAGCGACATTATAACCTAAGTTGGGATCTAAATAACATATTTGGTTTAATATGATAATATTGAAATGAGAGTTTAACCTATTTTGGAAATATGACTTTTGAAAGGAAATATAATTTCGAACTATTATTTCAAATGTGATATGATTTCAAAGGTGAATATGATTTCGAAAGTAAGTAATGATTTCGAAAATTATATGATTTGAATTGAATATGATATTTTGATATCAATTATGAAATGATTTTAGAAATTTAAAAGAACCACCCGGTGTGTAATAAGCGATTGGTTGTTAAAGAGACTAGGATCGGATATTGTCATACTCTCTGCCAATATCGAAAAATACTTTGACAACTGTGTACGCGGTGGAGATTCCAGAATGAAGTAGGATGGTTGGCGACGATCCTATATGAGGTATATACGTGGACGTGACTCCCATGAGTTAGCTTAAGGTGGCTAAAACAAGAGCAATTGACGGGCCAAGTGAGGTCATTCCTCCGATCGGGCACACTCCTTCGATACTATATTCTAACTTTGCGACTGATTTGGTGGCCACCCTCGATTTTTGATTTGGGAGTGTGTTCCGAGGTGGGCGGTAGTAGCTGATATGCGTTACCACCAGTCCGGAAGTGTAATTGGTATATCTACCCTGGCATTGCCTAGTTGTGTCGTGTCACCTAACTTAACGCGCCGTCTATGAGTTTGTTTTATGTCGTACCCACGGGGTATCCTCTGGCGGCCCTAGTTTACGGGGAGTTACGGTACTGTATAATATATTAGCATTATAAAATGTGTTAAGGGGGAAATGGGTAACGCCTTAACGCTATTTTAATATTTTATCTTACTGTAGACATATTATAATAGCGTATTGTACTATATAGTAGATAGTTTAACGGATCCTTAGGAGATGTGAAATCCTGAACATCTCTTAAGTTACCGCACTCACGTTAGACACTGGATAGGAGATGTCAAACCCCGTAAACATCTCCGACGCTATTTACACTTATATTTATTTACTGTTGATTTGACTTACATAAGATCTTTTAGTTCTGACTCGAGTGTTTTGTCTTTTCAATTCGCTCGGGTCAGCCTGAGCATTTCAGGATTCGAATACTTGTTTCTGGAGGACGAAGACGAAGATTGTATTATTATTTACTATATTATTCCACTGCATCATACTGTTCCGCTGCATTATCATTTATTTATCTCTGATATGTGTAACTTTGATTTTGTATTGTATAAGTATAATCAAATGTTTTGTATACAGCTTCATGAACTGTTATTTGATTATTATATTTTATCATTCCGCTGCGAGATTCTGTTTTGTTTTTTTCTCTGCTTTTTCTTATTCACCCCAATAACAATCCGCCCTTCTATATGGTTTGAGTCGGCATGTGTGTCTACTTAAAACGTCCAAAAAGGCGGGATGTTACAGGACTAATGTCTGCTTTTTATTTCTTTGTGCAGGAAAATGTCGTCTGGTCGCGAGCTTCGATCCAAGGCATGCATCATCACAGCCTGCCTATAACGACCCGTAAATTTTTAATAATATTTATTTGTTTTATTTACACATTTAATTGGTATTTTGTGAAATTTTTAATAATAAAAATTTTGAAATAAAAAAATTGGATATTTGGAATGCGTCTATTTTAATATAACAACTGGTAAATTTTCATCTGATAATATTGAAGTTTATTTTCTTATGTAAATTTTATTTCAATTTAAATCAGTTAATAACAGTGAATTTAAAAGTGTTCCGAAACCTAAATAGGTCAACATGAGAAAATTTATTTAGAACACTCTGAATAAGACTGCATAATTCGTTTCGCAAATTTCGGACGTTTCTAGCTCCGTTTGGATTTATCCGTATGGAATAGCAACGTATATCGGTGTCTGTATCGACTTTTAATCGTATGATCGTACCACTGATATCTATATACCATTTTGATCGTCTCGGCGTGCTGATCTCTGTGGTATATTTATTTTTGTATTTTGAGGCCCGATACGCGTCGGAAACAATAAACTGTTCGTTGTAACGGTGCAAAAATCTCGACTTTATATTTTACCTTACGTTTCAAAGTTTGAAACGTGATGCTCAAGTAATAATAATTTTATTTTATTTTTCAGCTCAATCCAAGGACTGTTGCCATCCCATCTCCGGTTCGAAAATCAAAACGTTTGTATACGTTTATTCATTTAGCAACGGTTCACTTTTAATCCTTTATAACTTCATCCTTTTATTTTTCCATTTCGTCACTTTATTTCCAAAAGCTGTGACAGGAAAATCATCTTCTTTCCCCACTTATTTTCTATCCTCTTCTGTCCCTTTTTCCTCATGGCCGAAAGTTAAAAGCCCACGCACCTCTCCTCCCCTCATCGATATTCTCCCCTCAAACTCATCACCACCAGCCTCTTCCCGCTCCGCCTCCTTCCCTCTCTCGGCCTCACGCATGCTCTGACAGCCACCTTCATTTCGCCCCCAGTCACAGCCAAGCCGAGACTCGCCTTCCCCTCAGTCGACCTTGCTTCCTCCGCCGTTGTGCATCCACCACACACTCTCGTCCGAGCCTTCTCCTTTCCACTCAAGACCGCTTGTCCTCCTTCCTCTTCCAGCAACAGCCTATATACTTGGGTAAAAATTTATTTAATATTGATTTATAAATCGTATGTATATAAGTTGGTATTGGTATTGGTATATATTCGTATATATTTCAATTCTTAGTATAAATATATTAGTTTATATATGCAACATTATATATATGTGTTTAAAATGTACTATGTCAGCCTATATATATACAGTTGTTTATATTATTTATGTTATACTAGTTTATTTATTTATATAAATCTGATACAAGCTTTAATGTATAGCTTTGTATATATATATATAGTCGGGTTGCATACATATGTATATAAGAAGTTCAGTCTGCATATGTGTTCACGTGAGTATATATATTTATATAGGTTATCTATTTTATAATCTGGCTATATACTATATTTCACAAATATTCTATGTGTTCGTATTATATATATTTATATTTGCTATGTGGTGAGTTGTTTGTTATATATAAATATTTCTATTTCAAGTAAATACGTATGTAAGTTTATATGTTTAAATATGATAATGTACTAAGTTGGATATATGTTATAGTACTTAGTATATATAGTATGGGTTGTTGTTTTATAAATATATATAAGTTACGTGTTTACTGTTTGTATAAAAGTAAGTTTTACATATTTGGTTAGTTACTGTTTGTATAAATGTAAGTTGTTGACTATATATGTTTTATAAACCCGTATATATTAATATATATTGATTTTTATTAAGTATTGATTCTATATAAATATTGTGTAAAATATATGTCTTATATATATATGATGTGAGTTTAGTTTATATATTATATAAACAGTTTGTTTCTATATGTAGGTTGAATACGTATTGTGATCTGATGTATATGTATATAATATATACTGCTGTAACATTTTGTAGGCTGGTAAAAATATTAGTATTTACCGTTTTATATATATGATTGGTAATTATAAGGTTATGTTTTAATATATGAGTTATGAAAGTTTTGGTATAGATCTGTTTGTTATATATATATATATATATATATGTTACTGTATACATATTATTTTGAGTATGGCATAATATAAATATTTTATATTAATATAATAATGATTTTTGAAGTATGGATTTGATATTAAAAAAATATGTCTAAGATATATTAAGTTTTACATAAAGTTATATTGTTGTATATACATATCAATTTGATTTTTGAAGATAAAACAAGGGTTTATTTGATGTTATATATATATATTATTTTTTTTAAATACGTATTTTTATTTGAATATTGGTTTAGGAAAATTAATAATATTATAAGGTATATATTTTTAGTTTATATCAAACTGATTTGATTCTCATCGATTCATGTCTATCAGCTTTGTCCGTCGAACTCATGTCCATCGTGCTTTACTTTGGAATTCGTGCTTGGATTCACAACTCGTCTCATTCTCGTTCATCTCTAGCCTCGAAAGGTGAGCAATCACTCACGATTAACGTTCTTATATTTATTAGATTTGATTTCAATTGAAACGACAATTGAAATATGCTGTTGTTAGTTATTTACATTGCTATATATATGTTATTATCTATATTTGTTCACCTGTGACACCTGACACCATTATCTGTTATTTATATTAATGATATATGCATGTTATATTATTATCATATTATCATATCTGGTATCACTCTGCAAGTTCCCTGTTAGTATAGAATTCACCATGGGTTGAAATGATACATACCCAAACGGACTTTAGAATAGGAGAAAATCATTATGGGTTGAAATGATAAACTCAATCGATTTTCATTTAATTGAATTTGGGACTGCGGGTTGAAATGATATATACCCATATATATTTAAATTGCGGATTTAAATGATAAATATCTATATCACTTGACCATAGGATAGAAAATTATATACAGACACCGCTGATCTATATATAAATATTTTGAAAAGGATTTCTATGGTTTTGGAAAGAAATATATGGTTTAATAAATATTGATTTTTAAGATACTATATATATATATATATATATATTGGAAATGATGTCCAAGGTTTTGAAATTGAATTTATTTAAGAATTATACTCAAATAAGTTTAATAATAAAGTTTGATTTTTTTAAATATAATATGGTTAAGTATTTATTTAAATTATATTTTTATATAGAGTTTATAATGATTGGGAAGATAGATTTGAAATTGATTTGAAATGGTATTTAATTAAGGATTTATTTAATTAAAAATCGATTTGGACGTATTGAATTTGAGATTTTTACAAGGTATAATTTTATAACTTGATGATTGGTTTAATGTGATTAATGAATATTTCAAGTTTGAGTTTTAAATGATATTGAATTTATTAAATAAATATTTCAAAACTAAATAATAGTAAATTGAATTAAGATATATATGAAATTATCAAATTTGGTTTTGAAATATGGAATATTTAAAGCTTGAATATGTGGAAATTGAAATGGTTTATTTGTGATTCAAATCTGTATTTGAAATCGATATAATTTGAAATGGGTTATTGAGAGCTGAATTGAGTTAAATTTGATGAACTGTGACTTGATTTAAATTGAATCTTGGGATTTAAGTTGATTTGGAATTTATTTGTGAAAGCTATTTTATTATATAAAGTATTTTAAATTGTATTTAAAACTATGTATATATTTCACCTTATAAACTATTTTATTATAAACTATTCTAATATATTAACTATTTATATTAAACTATTTTAACTTATAACTATTTTATATAAACTATTTTACTTTATAAACTATTTTATAATATATACTATTTTAATATCTAAACCGGTGAAGTGGGAAGTAATATGATATCGAAGTATTATGATTTCTAAATTATGATCTCCAAAGTGTATGATTTCAAAGGTGATTTTAATTCCAAAGTGTTATAATTTCAAGTGTTTTGGTTTCGAAATGTTATAACTTTGAAGTACTAAGATTTTGGAAATGGGTATATTTGAAATGGATATTTGAAGTGAAAAGGTTATCGTATTGATATGTTTTTGAAATGGAAATGATATTTTGGTTTTGAAGTATAAACTATTTTGAAATGACCGCGGTGTTATAAATAACGTTTGGTTGTTAAAGAGACCGGGATCGGATAGGGGCATACTCTCCGTCGATACTGAAAACCACTTTAACAACTGTGTATGCGGTAGAGATTCCAGAATGAAGTAGGATGGTGGCGACGATTCCTATTGAGGTATATACGTGGACCCAACTCCCGTGAGTTGGCATAAGGTGGCTAAAACAGGAGCGATCGACGGGCCAATGAGGTAGCACCTCTGATCGGACGCATTTCTTCGATACCATTCTATTACTTTATGATTGATTTGGTGGCCACCCTTCGATTTTGATTGGGAGTGTGTTCCGAGGTGGGCGTTAGTGGCTGTTATGTGTTTCCACCAGCCCGGATGCGTAATTGGTATATCTACCCTGGCATTGCCTAGTTGTGCCATGTCACCTACCATATCGAGCTTTACTACGATTTTGGATTTGTGCCGTAGCCTGTGGAGTATTGAGGGTAGCTCCCGATTTGGGGGTATTCTAATACTGGATAGACTACTGGGACTATTATGTGTTAAGGTGGAAAATGTAAAGCCTTAACGCTATTTAAAAGTAAGTTTATTTTATTGTTAGACATTATTATAATAGCGTATATTACTACATAGTAGATACTTTAATGGATCCTTAGAGCATGGTTATCCCAAACATCCCTTGAGTTACTTGTATTTCAGTTGATATTTCACTTGAGTTGGATTTATTGATATAAGAATGTTAATCCTGACTCGAGTGTTTTGTGTTTTGCTTTACGCTCGGGTCAGACTAAGTGATACAGCATTTGAGACTCACCTTTGGAGTTGGAGCTTTGCTTGAAGATCCAGCTATCTATCCAGCTTTCAGTTATTCAGTTGATTTCAGTGATGTATTCAGATCTTGTATTGACTAGTGTATTTAGACATCTATGTACTCGAGACTTCTGTTGTATCTTGTTTAACTCTGTTATATATATAGTAGCTTCATGAACTACTATTCTTTTGTTTCCGCTACATTATTGTTATATTACTCTGTGTCTGTGATTCTATGATTATTTATTTACTGTAAATGATGAGATTGCCAAATTTAAATTAACAATCTGATATTTTGAGCAATTCAAATCTGACATGTATGAATGCGAATGATTGAAAATTTCAGGACGTTACACTGCCAGTGCTGGCGCTTCTTCTTCTGATGCTCATGCTAATCCTCCAAAACAGCCTAGCTCTGCTTACTCTCTGGTGGTGGGCTACGCTCCCAACCAGACGCTAGTGAAGCCTTCTGAGTCTTATCCTAGCGTGTTGACAATAGAGAAGCTTAATTCCATAGCCACAACATTCGGGATTGTTCGTCGGGACATGCTACTACTCGGACCAAATGATATGGCATGCTCTCCCCCAGAGGGATACATGGCATATAGTAAATATCACTGTATGTGTGGTGCAATTCCTCCGCTTACCCACTAGGTTGCCAGCTTCGTGGTCTATTTAAAAGTTGCTCCGTTGCAACTTCAACCGAACTCCTATGCTCTCTTGACATGCTTGTATCTGATATTTGTGAAGCGTTATCAGAGACCCCCTACCCATAGAGAGGTTAGGTACTTGTACAATGTGAGAAGTTACCGAAAGGCGAGCCCCTTCATCAGCCTAGAGTCAGCTCACAAATTCAAGCCCATTCTTGACTTATACTCGAAGTTTAGTATGTTTAAGGAGTACTTCTTTGTGCGTGATGATGCCGTCCCTCAACATGTTTTCACTTCTGGGTGTAAGTTTCCTTTATATCCTCTTCTAAGTTTTCTGTCGACTTGGTTCCCCGATGCTCCATATTTTCAGGTTGTGTGAAGGCGGCAGAGGTTGAAGGTTTGAAGAAGATGGCAAAGGAAATCTTAGCTATCCCTGAGGCTGAGAGGGAAGCCTCGTTCTTGCTTCATGACACAGCCCTTTGTTTTTACAACCTAATCGGCCCCGGTCAATCCGTGTTCAAGATCAGGACAAGCTCAACTAAGAGAGCAATAGGAGTCGAAGGAGAAGGGGGAGATGCTGGCATAGGCAAGGAATCGGAGGAAGAGGGTGAAAGGGCCGGAGCCCCGAAGAAGTTAAGGCGTAAGAAGAGTGCAGCTCGTCCTCCCCGTTCGGGGAAATCTTTGCGCATATGAGATGCACCTTCTCCTTATGACAAGGAAGGTTCTCGTTTGGAGGGTGATAGTGAGGATGAGGAAGGGTCGGAGGGAGATTCCGAGGCGACAGAATCGGAGGCCCATGCTTCTCAGGATGTGGAGATTATTGGCAGTGATGGTTTAGGCGCGACTCTCTTGAAGAATGCCGAGGCTGTGCGGGAGTGGCCCAAGCAGTTAGATCAACCCGAGCCAGTACCTGGGCCAACTTTCATCGCTAGCCCCTTTCAAGAGAATGTGGCCATAGGTGACTTGAGTGGAATGTCGGTTCTTCCAGTGCAAAGCGGAGCGGAAATTAGTGAGGCATCCGGGCTATCTCCAGGTACTTTCGATTTCTGCATGGATTTTGGGGTACTTCTTGATAATTTTGTTTTTAGATGAGTCTCGGTCTCCACTTGCTCCTCTGTCCAATGAAGTCCAGTCACCATGTGTCCTTCCTCTGAGTGGAGTCCCGTCCCAGTGTATTCCCCACTTGATTGAGACCCCGTCTCGGCTACTTGATCCAGTCTACCCTAAGGGTTTGTAGTAGCTTGCTGTGTCTTAGTGTCTTGAGCATTTGGTATTTTTTATGCTTTCTCGCTTTCTTGGATCTAACGTTGTTGCCCGTATTCCATGGAAAAGGATAAACCCAAAAGAGGAATGAAGTCTCCTGGTGGCTTGAGCAGTTCAAACGGATGAAAATGATTTCCCTTTCTTCCAAGGCGACTCTTCAAGAGGAAAAAACTGTGCAAGAGAATATTAGGGAGAGCCCGTTAGGCCCGGATAAAAGGGAGAGCAGTGAGTCGTCCCAAAAACCACCTCCCCTGGCTCCCAAACTTCCTCTCGCCATCGCCATCGCTATCTAGATTGAGCATTGACTATTGTGTAAATGTTTAAGTACTTTCCTGAATAAGATAAGTCTTTTAATTAAAAAGAATTTAGGATGAAAACTTGAGAACCTAAATCCCAGTGTTTTTGAAAAATGATTTTCAAGGTTTCGAAAATAATAATAGTATTTGAAAGCAACTTTGGTTCAAGTATGAAATTTTAGGAATGAAAATTTTAGTAAAAAGTGATTTTCTTTGGATTGGTTAGGGAGAATGAGTCTTGATTGTTTTGTGATGATCAAAATAATCTTATAAGTGACGGTTAGATGTTTGCCTAAGCGAACATTGTAGTGCACTTAGTAAATTATTCTCTTTATCATTGTACAATTGAAACAAGTTCAACCCGAACGAACCCAAAGTAAGTTGGTGATAAATGTTTTGTTGGAAGAATAAAAAAAATTATTTCAAAATGAGATTTTGAAATAAACATAGAAATATTTTTAAGTTAACTAGTTTGAGTGGCTCGAAAATAACTTAAAATTAGGGAAGAGCTGTGTTCAGATGGTAAACATTTCTCTTGAGTATTACCCTTTTTGGTAAGGGAAAGTATGATATTATTTGGTGATACATGGTTCTTTAGTATCATTTGGGAGTTACTCGGGCTATATGTATGTTGTATGATTAAAATATAGAGTCTCATTTCAAAATGTTTTTGAAACAAAAGCCGGGTATTTGGATCTTGAGTTTTCTTAGGGAGATAAATTCAAAATGGAATAGTGGAATTAGATAGGGGTATATACTCTTAGGCCATAGTGGGGTATTATCAAAGTTGAAACAAAGAGTTGTTTATGAAATGTTTTCATAAATGATTTAGTGGTAATATAATTAGTATTAGGAAGAACCAATTAAGTAAGTGCATAGGGTGGACGTAGATCATTTCTCCTTTCCATAGAGTTTTGATCTAAGATTGGAGTATATGACTTTGAGGTGTTTGCACCGTTCCGAATATGGATCTATTACTCGACTTTTGACGGCGAGTACTTGATAAGGGTTCTTTGTATGGAACCAAGGTTTTCTATCATATTTACAACTATGTAAGGAGGACAGAGGCTCCCAATCAAGAAGCCTTATCGGAGTCCGCACTAGAGAATCGGGTGAGTGATACTAGTTCGGAAGTGAAGTTATGTAATCGAGTTATGATCGAATCAGACTTGGTATAAGAATGATCTATGTACATCATATGGACCGATGTATAGTGTTAAGTGTTTTCTGGGATAGGTCGAGGTGTAATTTCGGGGATGAAACTCTTTTAAGGAGGGAAGAATGTAACGACCCAGAATTTCACTGCTTTAATTAGTGAATATTTAATTAATTTTAAGTATTCAATATATAGGTTTTATAATCAAAATAAACTCATTTAATTAACTAATAATGATGGTAAAATCATTTTCAAAATTTGTTTACCAAATTAAATAGTTCGTAGAAAAATAGAAAATGTGATCGAAGAACATTTTTGGAAATTTCGACCTTTCGACATCGGAAAGTTATTGGGAACGTTGTTCGTCTTTTGTGCACCATATACACATATATATATATAAGAGTTCATTAACTAAATAATAATACACTTAGAAATAAATTACCTAATATTAATTTAGATTAGTAAGTGATGTGACAAGACATAGTATTAAAAATAATAAACATTTTTTTATAAATATATATATATATTAATTATTGTCACATCTTAGATTTTGCAATTATTAACCATAATTATCTCTTGTCACATCTTAGTTAATTAATAATTAAACTTATATATATATAAAAGAAAGTGATGTGACTAAACATAATAATTATATATATATAAGAAAGTGATGTGACTAAACATAATTATATATATATATATAAGGGTGATGTGATTAAACATAATTATATATATATTATAAAAGGTTTGTAATGTGACTATACATAATGATGACATAGGAAATTTGCCTATAAATAGCCATATGTTTCTCCATTTTTCATCCTCTTTCCACCAACTTTACTTCCTCATTTCTAACTCAAATGGAGGTTTTCTTTTTTTGAAATCGTGTGAAGTTTTAATGGATACAATATTCTAGTTAAATATTTTTTCAAATTTCTAGCATAGTTATGTCAAAATACCCAATCTTTGCAAAGCAATTTTTCACGTAGAATTTCAAGTCCAAAAATTACCCTTCTACTTTTGATCATAACGTCTTCAAAACTAATGGAAAATTTGTGATTCATTTTTTAAAATGATAGAGAAAAGTAATTCCAATAACTTTCTCTTTGAGTGCCTTTTGAAATTCCATGAGTAGATAGACCAAAATTCAGTTGCAAAATGACCTATTTTCGGGTTTATTATTAAGAAATCGATGTTTATCCGAAGTCGCTCTACATTACCAAAACATGTCTTACTTCCTTTTTCATCCATGGCCTAGGCTACCTAGTACATTTAGGATTTAAGACCCCATCTTTTTGCTTAGGAATGAAAGTACTAGGTCGTACTCAAGTCAGCGAAAGTTTGGATGCCTTCGGTGAGTAAATTCTTAACTTTTTGGGAAAGACCTTACCTTTATATATTTGTTGGTTATATGGTTATATATATATATATATGATGTTGTGTTCGGATTATGATATGGCTTGGATGTTTTGTGTATGTGCTAACTTGTAGTTTAGCATTTGATTTGAGATTGATGGTTAGATGATGTGTTTAGATATGGATATGTTGATTTTACTACAATATGATGATGGTGTGATTTGGTATCTTTCATATAGGCTCGGATTATGGTTGAATGGTATGGAAGATAGGGACTTGAGTTGTTAAGGGACTTGAGATCCATTTTGGAAATCTAATCATTTACTAGTTTGGAATTAGTAAATGTTTTGGTTTAAATTCTAACTCGAGTTAAGGTGTTCAAAAACCTTTTCTTTATGTATTAAAAAAGTAATCCAAAGCAAGGTTAAAATTTTAGATGGTAAATTAGAGAAGTAATTCTAAGTTATTGCGTCCAAAGCGATAGTCGCTATGGATGTAGTTCGGAAAAGTTTGATTTCTAACTTTAAAGTTTCTTTTTAAAATGATTTGAAAACCCATTTTCAAACGTAATTAGCAAAACATAAGTTAATTATAACTTGATTAAGTATGTTTAGTAATTAATTATTTTATTAATTAAGGATAACTATTTATTAATTAATCAGTAATTAGGTTAAGTAATTAGTGACTAATTAGTGATAGTTAGGTAAGTTATTAAGAAGTTTAATTGATGATTAATTAAGTTACTAAGGGTAATTATTTTATGTAATCAAGTTTAATTATTTTAACTATTATTTAATTAAAGTTGAATTATTTAATTAATTATTATTTAATTAAAGATTAATTATTTACTTAATTATTACTTAATTAGGGATTAATTTTAAGTAAATGCTTATTTGTCTAAAGTTTAATCATTAATTTACTCTTAATTAACTAAGACTTAATTATGATTTGATTTTGACTTTGATTATTTAAGATTTAATTTATATTAAATTATGATTTAATTATTAAAAGTTATTTTAAACTTTATCGGTTATGTTTTAAATTGGGTTCTTTCTAAGTGGTTTGATTTTAACCAAAGGATCTCTTGTCCATGATATTAAATAGACAAACAACTGTAAATAAGTTAGAATGTGATTGTTTGTGTTGTATGGACGTTCATTAGTAGAATAAAACACGATTCTTTTATAGGGTAATTGTTTAGATTGTTTGGACATGTGTTTAGCAGAATAAATCCCCATTCTGCTATTAATTGATTGAATTGTTTGGATATCTATTTAGCAGGACAAATCACCATTCTACTATTATGTTATTTGGATATTTATATGATAATTAGTTCATATTGACATGTTATACCTTTTTTGGATATGAGTTGTATTTACATATATGTTGACCTATGTAAATAACTGTTAAGTGAATTGGAATTAAAATTGAATGGTAACTTAAATTAGTACCATTGGGATTGCTAAGTCTCTTTTCGAATTATTAAAGTATGTTTTCGAATTAACTTTAATTCTTAGATCAATTTGTGTTTAAAGGTTATAAATGATTTTCAAATTTTATTATTATTTTATAAAGTTATTTTTAAATAATATCTTGTTTTTAAAAAAAGGGTTTATTAAATAAAAAGTTTTACCTAGAGTGATTTACAAAGGATATCTAGAAAATGATATTTTATAAATGAGATTCTATAAAGAATTATAAAGGAAGATTTTTAAATAGTTTTGAAATAGAAAGAGATTTTATAAATCATTTTAGATATTTTTGACAGAAGTTTTAAATCTAGTTTGAAAACTTTTAAGTGGTTTGAAATGTGAAGTGAACTTAATTTTTATAAGGAATAAGTAAATGTGTTTTATAGGAGGTGATTTTTTGAAAGGGAATCTTTTGGCCATTTAATATGGAATTTTGAGGAAATGAAATTTCCAAAATATTTGGTAAATACTTATATTGTTTTTTTCAAGTAAAAGGAATGTAAGAGGTTTGGAAATAGGGTTTGAAAAGATCTTTTGATTAGGTTTGACAAAGTGATTTTATTATTAAAGTTTAGTTAATAAAGGCTTAGAGGATGCCATATGGAAATTAAACCATGATTGGATGTTTATTTATTTGATAGTTAAATAACCGACTATCAAGTTTCACCAAATTTGACTTAGGAAGTATGAATGTATATTCGAGTTCCTCGATAAGGTCTCGAATACTTACTTCCAAAAGAACCGAGAATGAGTCAACCGGAAATTATCGGTTGTTGGTTCAGAGAGACCAGGATCAGATTTGTATATCTGAAAACCACTCCGAACCAATATGTACATTCGAGTGGAAGACATCTTGATGATGGTTGAAGACGGTGCTCTTTGAAATGCAAGGGCTACTGCTACTAATCCTGAGGGTGATTCCAAAATGGATGTAGTAGAGTTAGTGCCTTTGGTTTCATTCAGACCCAGAACGAACTTGTATGGGTGAATGCTGGCATTGCATTGACGCCTGGAGGGCAGTGTTAGCATTTCAAGATGGATTGTTGTTCAGAAAGGTAAAACATAGTCTCAAGCCTCACAACCGGGAGGAATGGCAAAAGCAGGGCATGCAGCAGAGCTATGTGGTTAGCTACCATTAGGAGTGTTCACCCATTCTAGATGTACCTTTCGGAGTTGGTTTGCGTGCAAACACCGTAGTAGTATAAGGCCTCGGTGTCAAGGGGGTGAGGTAATCCGGTCTGTCATGTTAAAGAAGCAGCCGGCTCTGTGTTAGAATCAGTGCATTTTCTAGAGATGTATCATTAGAAGATAGTCACTTACCTTGCCATTGTTGGGATCCAATCTCCAATACGTGCCTTACGTTTTCGATTGCAGAGTCTAGTATGTTGGAATGTGAGATGCAAGCATTTCAGTTATTTTATATATTTACTTTAAACCTAGACACTATGATAATATCACTGGATTTTGATATAAAATGTTTTGGTTATCGTAAGGTAAAAACTCATCCGTTTTTATGTGCGGTGTGGTCTTACGAGATGCCCTTTGTATGAAAAAAATTCAAATGTAGAAATCAGTTTGGTTGTTACCTGTTATCAAGTTTTACTCACACTGGTTTACCAGACAGACCCGGATGTTATTCCATGTAATGCTCGGGTCAGACCAAGCATGTTTTCCCAGGTTTAGCTGGATACTTTAGAGTTGAAGAGGGGCTGGATGGTCAAGACATATTCACTTATATTTTTCTCCCATTGTATTATAGAGTTTGTATGTTTGTCAATGTAAGGACAGGTTTCTATAACTGTCCAAATTTAGGATAAGTCTAGTGTACTCTGATGTTGTATGTATGAATAAAGATGTTTCCTTTTTGTAAAGATCATTATGGTATTATATATTATTCGCTGCATTGTGAGATTCTGTATTTTTTAGTTTCTTATATCTTCTACCTTCTTCTTTCACACTAACAAATCGGTATTTCTGGCACTTGAATGTTCGGCATGTGATACAATGAACGTATTAGAGTCGATATTCGTGGATCAAAAATCCGGTTCGTTACAACAACTTTACTTTCAAACTAGTGTTGATCCCTCGATCCTCTAGTGCGGATTCTGATTAGGCTTCTTGATCAGAAACCTTTGTTTTTCTTACATAGCTCTTAACTATTATAGACAATGAAAGTACTCAACCATAAACCTTCATCAATGTTCGCCTTCAAGTGTCGAGTGATAAATCCTTATTTGGACCAGTGCAAACACCTCAAAGTTCCATATTCGAATCTTAGATCAGAATCATGGGACGAAATGATCTACGTACATAGTTATATCAAATTCCTTTTTCAAACAAATTTATGACAATATTTCATAAAACTTTTATCTTTTATTCAAACATTTTCATAAAGATTCTTCTTTATATATAATCACTTTAAAAATTTTGTTCACCAAATTTTTTTTCCAAACAAACCATTTCAATTTAAAAGATAAATTATCTTTTATTTTTAAAATTATAATAAACTTTTTATATTATAATATACTCCTTTTAACCAATATTAAATGCAAACACCTTGATTAAAATTAACAATCACTAATTAATCTATCAATTAATAATTCACATTATCTTTTTTACTTTAGAAAATTATATAGATCGAGTAACTCAAAATGATACCAAAGAATTTGGTACTACCAATAGTATCATATATTCCTTTAACAAGAAGGAGAATACTTAAGAGAATTGTTTACCATCCGAACACAACTCCTGCCTATTTTTAGTTACTTTTGAGCCACTCGAACTAGTTAATAATAAGATTTTTTTTTCAAAAATACCGAGATTTAAATTCCGAAAAATCCCTTTATAAAACATGTTTCATAAATCCAATTTATAAAATCACTTGTAAAATGCATTCATAAAATTTATTAATCTTAAATAAATTTCTTTAACCTTACCAATATCATTTATCGAACACCATATAGTCAAATTATGAAACTAAATTCATGAGGTGTTCGTATTTAAACTTTTAGATCAAAAAACCAATCAATCAATGATAATAACTGAATATTACTATTGCCTTAACAACCAAACACTACATAAATTACTATATCATTTGAAAGATATTCTTTTATATTCAAAATATAATCCTAGGTAAAATTATTTCATTTAAAAATTTAAAAAAAAAATATTTTTATATAACATTAACAAATGCGTGGTCATATATAATATGCTCAAACGCATTTTAGGGCATCACTTACCCTATCTCCAATGAGTTACTCATTCTAGAGTGTTATTAACCCTATCTCTGATGATACTTTAACCCTACCAAGCTCAGGTGTTCGCTCAACCTAAGCTCTGATACCAACTGTAATAAATGGGATTTTTAATCCTCGAAGATCGATACTACTACATCCATTGTATTGCGTGTCGAGCATTCAAATGCCGAATAAACCGATGGTTAAGGGTAAAAGGAAAAGGAAGACAGAATAGAATCTCACACGAATGGAATAACTTATATTATTTCAATAATCTTTATAGAGGAAAACTTTTAAATACATATATCAGAGTCTATCCTAAGCTCATCCCAAAGAGTTACAAATACATGTCTTTACAAATGCTGAAAAACAATAAACACAGCGGAAAAGTAAACTGCGTCCATACATTGATGAATATCTCTAACATTCCTCTGGAAACTCCAAACGTCTCCAGCTAATCCTAAAATTACTTGGATCTGACCCGAGTATTAAAAATACCCAGATCAAGCTTGGCAAATTAGTGTGAGACATGAATTATAAATATATATGATAGTGTCATAGATCGACTTTGATGTCAAACAAAACCTTTGGAAAGAAGAGTATCTCATAAGACCACGTCGCATAGAAACACAGACGGGTTTTTTCTTATGATAAATAAACATTTTTATCAAATCATTTAATATTATTTCTAATGACATTACTTTGAAAATCCTTTCAAATGATATATTAGAATAGTCGGAATTGTTACATTTGTTAAATTCGACAGCATATTTAGGTGTACAATCAAGTCCGTAAAGGTACGTATTGGAGAATGGATTTCCAACAATGACAAGGTAAGGGACTACCTTCTGGTAGTACATCTCTAGAGCAATGTACCAAGGCACGGCCCTACTGCCCTCTACCAACACAGAACCGACCTACCTCTACCATAGATAGCATCGAATATGTCATCACGCCGGTCGTTCTCGACCTATCCGTGGCCATAGCACGCACAACAAACCTGATATATAAAGGGTAATCTAGAAAGGTGATGATCACCTCCTAATGGGTGCGATCCACATAGCCCTGCCGCATCTACTCTGTTTTTGCCATTACTGATGTATGAGGCTTGAGGCAACGTTTTACCTTTCACATGACGAATCCCACTTCTAATGCCACATTGTCATTTCCGATGACACATTAATTGGTTTCCACAAAAGTACAACGCCCGATTACAAATGCCTCAAGGAAAGGTGTTAAGTATAAGAGGGGTTATCTCCCACACCACCAAACAGATGTACGTTTGTAAAAGCTAATGTACGTGCTCTTAAAAATGCAATGTCAAACATTCATCCATACAAGTTGTCCAGGAACAGGACAAACCAAAGATACTCCTTCTACATCATGTTTGGGAATCACCCTTAGGATTAGTAGTGAGCAGTCCTTGCATTGAAGATTTAAAAATGAAGGTACCACTGCCACCATATACATATAACATGGGAATAATGAGGTTAGTGGGAAGTAGCCCTACATTTTGAAGATCTCCATTTTCAAAATAATTGTCTTTAACATGTCTTCACTTTCAAATGCGTATATTGGTTAGAAGTGGTTTTCTGGTAAGAATCGTTCAAATCCGATCCCGGTCTCTTCGAAACAATTATCGATAAAAAGATGTGTATATGTGTATACGGCTTGTTAAGCCTATTTCAATAAATCTATTTTTCTTGTTTTACTCAAAATATTATTTAACTTTGAAGATATCCCTTTATCCAATAAAATATCTTTTAGAGTTATATATCTTTAAACCATTCCTGTTTCGGGATATACAGAATTATTAAACCTCCTTTTAACATTGAAAATAGCAAATCATTTCATTTTAATCACTTAGGAAAATATTTCTACATTCTATTATTAGCATAACTAATAAAGCTTTCATTTTTTCCGAAACATGTTTTAGATCGGCCAAAAACAATGTTATTTAAGACATCGTTTTCTGTAAACCCATCACTTAGTATTGAGTAAAAAGGACATATAGATTTAAGATTAACTATACTCAATACTAGTTTCCGTATTCATCCTGTAATATTTTTCGAATAAAGGTGAAATCACCTTATAAATTCACACAGACAGTACAAATTCCCTCCTCGGAATTTAATATAGAGTTTAGCTAGAATGTTCTCTTTACCATCTAAATCCTATTTTAAATCTTGTCTAACCTTTTTGGAAAACTCCAAATCTCTTTTCTTTTATCTTAAGAAATTTTGATCTAAGTTAATCAAATTAACTATCCCCTCCATCGAGCCAGTCCGGATAGCTAGAGGGAGCAGGCAACTGTTTTCCCAAACTCCAGCACAGAGACAATCTCCATATCACCCTTAAGGCGGTCAAGTCATTTGATCGACTCTAAACCTTTTAAAATACTTATGCAATTATTTGAAAACCATTTCCAAATGATTCAAGAAGAAAAACCCAAGTTTAAAACATTTATTCAAAAGTTGCCAAATTCCATTGCTAAATTGTCGGTGAATAGTGATTTTAAAGCTTTATAGATTAAAACACCAATTTTATTACATACATACCCATTTTTATAATTCAAATTCCTTTTAAAACATTTTAACATTTTTATGGAATTTATTCATTTTTTAAAAGATTTAAAAATATTCATTTTAAAGAGTTGAAAAAAATATTTTATGAACTATCAAAAGGCGATGGGTTTAAAAATTTAATTTGAACATATTTCAAACTTTACTAGATGGAATCTTGATTTTTCTATTTCAATTGAAAAATATGATCATAATGGTCCGAAAAAATCTTATTTCAAAGAATTCCAGCTTATATTTTATCCTACACATCTATTTAACTTTCAGGTCGCGAAATCGCAAACTGCCGTAACGCGACAGCTTAATTTTCACCTTTTAGTCAAATTTTTCAAAACTTGTCTGAAACACTTTTAAACCATTTTATTACCATACTAAACTATATTAAATCAATTTTTCACTATTTTACTTTATTAAAATCTCATTTTCACTTTATTCCATATCTTTAATATTATATTGTTATAATATTCAATTTCCATCTTTTTGAATTCCAAATTCTTTTATACAAAATCATATGATATTTGTGTATTATTTTCCACCTTTAAAACTATTTTTTCATAAGTGAAACCATATATTTTACTTTCAAAAAAAATTCAAAACCCCACTTTTCCAATTTCTATCTTTTTAAAACTAATTCCACACCTATTTTAAAACTCCATTTTCTCATATTTTTTTACTTTCCCGAAGTATATTCCAATATTATAAAATGACATTTCTTTTGGTTTTTAAAAATAACAAAGATCCTAACATATGTTGTATACACATTAATTTTGGGTATAATGTGAATAATTTTTCACAGGATATGAATTGTTAATTCACATAGCTATCATTTCTCATCATATATGATTTTCAACTTATAAATCATAATAATTATATCTATCACAGCCAAACTTTTATATAATCAACCAATCATCATCCAACATACTAAACAACCATATAAGCAATCATTCTACCATCCAAACTATGCTAATCGATAAAGTATACTTGCATAGCACAAACCATAGATAAATTTAAGATAAATTTAAATAAGATGGAAGTAGTGTTCTCATTTTCAGGTTTTCCTTTCATAAGCACTTCGGAATCGACAAAACATGTAACGACCCGCTATTTTGCACCATTCGCATCCATTATAAGTGTATAGGTAGACACTCATGCCGGAATTGAATTGCTCAAAATACCGCGTTGTTAATTTAAATTTGGCAAAACTGAACATATATAGTAAATAAATAATCATAGATCACAAACACAGAGTAATAAATGCAGCGGAAATAAAAGAGATAGTAGTTCATGAAGCTACTATATAAATGTATAAGTTACATCAGAGTTAAACCAGATACAACGGAAGAGTAATATGATACAACAGATACAAATCAGAATACATCACTGGAATCATCGAATACTGAAAGCAGAATAGATGGCTGGATCTTCAAGCAAGCTCCAACTTCAAAGGTGAGTCTCGAATACTGGATCACTCGGTCTGACCCGAGCGTAAAGCAAAACACAAGACACTCGAGTCAGGATTAACATTCTTATATAAATAAATCCAACTCAAGTGAAATAGCAATTGAAATACAAGTAACTCAAAGGATGTTGGAATAACCATCATTTAAGGATCCGTTAAACTATCTACTATGTAGTAGTGTACGATAAGTAGATAATGCCTATCAGTAATATAAAATATCAAAATAGTGTTAAGTCATGGCCCATTCCACCCTTAACACATTTTTATTCCCAAGAGCATATACAAGACCGTAGTTTCCCCAAAACCGGAAGTCACCAGAGGGCAATCCATATACTAAAGGTACAAACCAAAAATCGTAGTGGTCGCGTATATAGGGATCCAAGTATGACAAGGCACATGAGGCAATACCCAAGGTAGTGACACAACCGTTTGCCTGATCCGGACTGGTGAGAACGCATCGCCGCAGCGATCGCAACACCGTGAAACAACACTCCCAAAATCAAGGGTGCACCAATCGACAACAAGTAATGAGTAGTTCGAAGAAGTGTGTTCACTTGAGGTAGCTGACCTCCATTGGCCCGGCACGGCTCCTGTTTTAGTCATTTCCAATTTGACACAATTGTCAAGGCTATCCATTATCGTTCTCTTTCTTCAGTCATCACGAACATCATTCCAACCACTTCATTCTGGATCACCACTCCGCGTATAGTTATTAAAGTGGTTTTCAGTTTAGACAAAGAGTATGTCCATAACCGATTCCGGTCACTTTAATAACTTTCGTAATTATTACACCGATTTGTCGTTTGTTTATTTCAAAACCAAATCAATTTCAATTTCAATTCGTAAACCAACATTTCATTTGTCTTTCTAAACCAATTTCCAAAATTTATGTTTCAAAACTTCCAAATTACCATTTAAAATCTTATAATTCGATTTTCAATTTCTATTTAAACAATTCAAATATTGATTCAAGTTCATATATAAGTTTCATTTCGAAATCATTTAAATTAATTTGATTTAACATTTAAATCAATTTAAATTCATTTATCGATTTCATTCAATATTCATTAAGTAAATTTTCCATTCAAAACAATTTCTATTAAATTTCCAATTCATTAAATCCATTATTCAAATTCAACTTCATTATATCAAAACTTACAAATTTGATTAAATTAAATTCATCAAACCAAATTCTTTAAATTTCAAGTCTTACATTAATTTCAATAAATCACATTTTATTTCTTGTTAAAGAAATTCAATTTCACTTATTTACTTACTTAAATAATTTTCCAAAACTTAATTAATAAAGAAACTCAATTTCAATTATTTACGAAGTAAAATTCACTTATTCAAAAGTTCAATTTCTCTTATTAAAGAATCCAATTCAATTTAATCATTAAATAATTCAATCTTATTTAATTATTAAATAATTCAAAACTTAATTATTAAATAATTTCAAAGTTTAATAATTTCAAACTTAATTATAATTTCAAACTTAATTATTAAATAATTTCAAAGTTTAATAATTTCAAACTTAATTATATCATTTCTCAAATTAAACAGCATTCTTTCATCAATTACATCGTTAATATTGTGTTTCAGATTATTAAATATTAACATTTTTCTTTCATTAAAAATTCAAATTTCACTTCATTTCAAAACCATATTATTTATTCAAATAAAATCTTCGTTTTATTTTTAAATCAAATTATTGACCAATCGGGTTTTATTTAATTTTCTATCCTAGGTCAAAGTTCAATTTGGGTATTTATCATTTCAACCCGATTCCAATTCAATTCAAAATCAAAGCATAGTAAAGGGAACTTGAAGTGTGATAACTGGGATGGTGTCAAAGTAAATAATCAAGCAATAACAACAATCAATAACAACAATCCAATAATCAATTCAAATAATCCTGAAATAACCGTATTAATTCACATTGTTATTTGTGCGAATTAATATAATTATTTCTAGAATCTACACTATCATTTCATGTAGATTAAAGATTATTACAATAATATTAATGCGGTTCTTCATTTGGTATCTGTTATTCAATTCATACTACATCAATTTATACAACATACATTTAAATGGTTCAAGGTGTAATTAACCATATTACTACGTGATAAATAATTAAACATTCAAGGGGTCATATTATGCAGATGTCATCAAATCAAATTTATTCACATATATCAAATCTAACTATCCTACGTCAATTTCAATTTCATATTATTTATCACTTACAACATTAACAATTTAACGTCAAATGTCAACGTCAAACAAACAATCATTTATCAATCAAACTGGATTATCATTGTATAAATAACAAATAATGGTGTCAGATGTCACAGGTGAACTAATACAGGTGATAGCATATATAACAGTGTAAATATCTAACAGCAGCATATTTCAATTGTCGTTTCAATTGAAATCAAATTTAATAAATAAAAGAACGTTAATCGTGAGTGATTGCTCACCTTCCGAGGCTAGAGAAGTTTGAAACACAACCAGCTACGAGATTGGATCACGATCTAGAAAATCGAACAATCCAAACAACAGTCTCAAAGTGAAGTAAGCTGAAAGCAGATTTGATGGATAAAGCTGATAGGTAAGAATCGAGGAGGAACGAATCAGAATCAATTAGCTTGATACAATTTAAACAAGATGATATTATTTTATTATTTTCCTTAATCCCAATATTCAATTTTTATAATGCGAATACACTTTTAAATCAATCTTAAATATAAACAAATATATATTGAAATCAAAATATATATATATAAAATTTCAAAATCATTATTTCAAAAATACAAACACTTACAAATCAAAGGTGTATATATTATATAAAAAAATCAATACTTTAAACTTACAACATAGGACCCTTATATTATCAAAACCTGACACACATTTACACATATGAAAACAATATTTTATATAACTCTTATACAACTAAAAATATATGAACTGTCCTATTGACAAATAAACTATGCAGACTTATGTTATGATGCGTAAACCAATGTGATCAAAATTTCCAACATATATAGCTAACTTACAGAGTAATGACAGCAGACAGAGTGATGTATGCAACCCTTAAAATACAAGTGAATAAATAAACTTGCTCCCGTACTAACAGCATATACCACTACAGACTATAACTAAACTATACATATAACATGATGTACAAAACAGCATATACAAAATGATGTAACTTATATTTTACTGTGACTTACTGATGTACAAACTAACAAAATACATATTCTATATAAAATCTCTTTTCTAAACCGAGCAAATGAAAATGATAATATGTATATAGTACTCCCTATTATAATAAATACTGTAAGCAACATAAACAGAATACAACTTATATAAGCTTTCTACAAAACAGAACTAACATTGTATACGCACGTATAACATTGTAACTTATATTTTGATTTCGTATTGCTATACTTACAAATATAAACTATAGATAATTTACTTATATAACCACCTTAAATATAAATCAAATTTTAGTTTGAATAAACACATATAGCTTTCGAATATATCTACTGTTACAAAATATAGCTTCGATAAACTGTCAAAGATGAACCGCATAACTTAATATGTACGAACTAAGAAAAATATAATATAGTTAATAATATATACAAACAAATAAATATAATATAGTATATATATTACTAAATCTTATGTACATAAACAATAACTAATGTAAACTTTTATACATGAACAAATAATACTATATATCTAAGCAGATGTATAACAAACAGAGAAAAAGTCAAGGAGTTTGCCTTGGTGGTCCAAAGGAGGGGCGAGAGGAGGCTCGCGGGCTGCTGCTCGGAGTTGAACGCGGCTAAGGGTTGCGAGCTAGGCGCTCGGGCGGAGATGGCAGGTGGTTCGCTGGAAGTGGGGTGCGGAAGGTGAAAAAGAAGGAGGAGGCGGGGTTTGACTCCTCTGATGTAGTGTTCGATCAGGAGGTGGTAGAGGCCGGAGGTTGCGGTCGGCATCGGCTGCTAGAGGGGAAAACGCGCCTGGTGGTGGGTTGTCACGGGTGGAGGACGTGAGAAAGCGGAGGCTGACGTGGCGGAGGTGGAGGAGGGAGGACGAGTGGTAGTGGCTTTCGGCTTTGCTTCGAGGGGAGGGTAGCAAGGTTGGTCTCGGGTTGTACGGTCAGTGGGGAGAAGGATGGAATGAGGAACAGATCTTCTGCAAGCTAGGCTTTCCAGGGAAGAAAGTAAATAGGCTTCATCATTTTTATTTTATTTTAGAGAAGAGGCATGTAAAGGTGACAGGCAAAAGAAGAATGGAACTGAAAGAAGTGGAGATGAGTAGCTAGCAGTTTAAATGGAAATGGGAAAAGTCACGTGAGGAATGTGAACGGAGAATAAGAAGAAAAAAAACGTGCACCGAGAAGCCAAAGCTTGAACGCCTAGGAATATGTACAGCACACAAAATTTTGAAGAGCTAAAAATGATGAACAGTTGGAACCATAAAAGTCACGCATTGGAATTCGGAAAATAATAAATACCAGTTGCTGATGGGTTTAGCCCGGAAATCAAAAATTGAAATTTCGTAACCGATACAACTATCTGTTTCATAGTTTTCGTCGAGTAACGATCACCGAAATACGGACACGAATATACTACGCGAATCAGCACGACGAGACGATCAAAACGACATATAGATATCAGTGGTATGATTGAATTATAAAAATTCGAAATTTCTAATAGCGGAAAATGCAAGAAAAACGCTGAAAAATAAGATCGACGGAGCCAAAGATGTCCTAATTTGGAAAAACGACAAACTGACATCTTGCTCAGAAGATGGTTTAGAATTTTTCTATGTAAAAATATTTAGATTTCGGAAACATTTTATTTTCATCGCTTTTTAACTGATTAAATTGAAGTAAATTTACGCGCGAAATAAACTTTCATATTTTCGGACGAAAATTTATCAGTTGCTATATTTAACTAAACGCATTCCAAATATCAAATTTATATTTCAAAATTTTATCGTTTAAAATTTCACAAAATTTCAACTAATTACGTTATTAAAACAGTTGAAATTTACGGGTCGTTACAAAACAACTCCTCTCTCCGCACCGAAGCTTATGGAAACTTGCTTCTCCATCTAGGGATGCTTAGCCTTGCCTTTTAGGGAGGTGGTTACTCGCACAAATGTGGAGATAGGGGTGGCGTGCACTATAGGGAAGGAGAGGAGGTAGTTTACACTTGTTTTGATCTTGGAATGATATTATACGTAAATATATATTTTTATTTCTTCATTTAGAGGAGGGAAGCCATTGATTAGTTTAAGGAAGAAGAAGTGAAGACAAAGATGGAATGAATGAAATAGTGAAAGTAGGGGTAGGTACTTCTAGGGCTAGAAGTCTAAGTCCTTAAGCTTGCAAATGGACCAAAATACCCCTTCCCTCCTCAAGCTTACATACTCCCCTCTTTTCCATCACTTCCATCACTTTGACCCACACCCCCACCCCCCCTATACGTGCTTGTCTTCTCTTGATTGAGTGATATTGAGTTTGCTTTTTTTAAGTTGCATTTGTTTATACATAAGGAGTTTATATGTATATATGTTTAGATATTTCTTTTGGCTTCGATTTGACTAATTGTGATACACATTTATATGTTTATGTGCATGTATATGCATGTATCATGTTCAAACAAGGTTTCTACAACATAAAATAATTTTAATTCGTCAAACCGTTGTAAATTCGAAATCTGAATCCCGGTCGTATTTTCAGTTTTTAATCAAACATTTATTTATGTAAAAAAAACTTGAAAATAAATTTCTTATCATCTTTGAATAATTAAAATAAGATTATTTAAGCTATAAAAATTATATTAAATAATATTAAAATCTATTTATAAAAATACGATGTCGAACTACCAGAATGTGACAAAGTTTATATATCTTTATAATACAGATTTATATATTTATAAAACCATTATAAATCACTTATTATCATTGTATAATAATTAAAATGTACTACTTATCATTTAACAATCAATTGAATATTTAAAATTAATTAAATATTCTTATTTAAAGTGATAAAATTACGGGTCGTTACATTCTTCCCCCTTAAAAGAATTTCATCCCCGAAAATTTCACCACAACCCACAACCTAAAAGAGTTTACCCAAAATATTGTCTTTAAACTCAATTATGTATGATATACCATGATCATCTATGTGTAATATCTGATTCGATCTCTTAATTGAATCCACAACTTTACTTCCGAACTAGTATTGATCAATCGATCCTCTAGTACGGACTTTGATCAGGTTTTTTAATCAAAAATCTTTATTTTCCTTACATAGCAATCAACTACGATAGAAAAAACAAGTACCCAACCAAAAAACTTTATCAATTTTACCGCCAAGAATCGAGTGATAACTCCTTATTCGGACTGGTGTAAACACCTCAAAGTTTCGTACTCAAATCTCAGATTAGAATCATGGGACGAAACGATCTAGGTACATCATACATACTTAGCTATATCAAATTCCTTTTTCAAATTTTTTTATGCAAATATTTCATAAAACTTTTATCTTTTATTCAAATATTTTTATAAAGATGCTTCTTTATATATATTCACTTCAAAAAATTTATTCACCGAATTTTTTTTCCAAACAAACCATTTCAATTTAAAAGATAAATTATCTTTTATTTCTAAAATTATAACAAACACCTTATATTAAATGCATACACCTTGATACAAAATTAACAATCACTAATTAATCTATTAATTAATGATTCACATTATTTTTTTAACTTTAGAAAATTATATAGATCGAGTAACTCAAAAATGATACCAGGAAACTAGGTACTACAAATAGTATCATGTATTCTCTTAACAAAAAAGGGAATACTTAAGAGAAGTGTTTACCATCCGAACACAACTCCTATCCATTTTTAGTTTACTTTTGATCCACTCGAACTAGTTAATCATAAGATTTTTTCTAAAATACAGAGATTTAAATTCTCAAAAATCCCTTTATAAAACACATTTCATATATCCAATTTATAAAATCATTTATAAAATGCACTCATAAAATTTATTTATCTTAAATAAATTTCTTTAATCTTAAACCAATATTATTTATCGAACACCACGTAGTCAAATTGTGAAACTAAATTCATGAGGTGTTCGTATTTAAACTTTTAATCAAACAACTAATAAATCAATGATAATGACTGAATATTAACATTCCCTTAACAACCAAACACTACATACATTACTATACCATTTGAAAGATATTCCTTTATATTCAAAATATAATCCTAGGTAAAATTATTTCATTTACCAATTTTTCAAAATAAGAATCATTTTTATATAACATTAAAAAATACGTGCTCATATATAATACGTTCAAACTCATTTTGGGGTGTCACTTACCCTATATCTAATGAGTTACTCATCCTTGGGTGTTACTAACCCTATCTCTTATGAAACTTCACCCTTACCAGGCTCAGATGTTCGCTCAACCTAAGCTCTGATACCAACTGTAATAAATGGGATTTTTAATCCTCGAAGATCGATACTAATACATCCATTGTATTGCGTGTCGAGCATTCAAATGCCGAATAAACCGATGGTTAAGGGTAAAAGGAAAAGGAAGACAGAATAGAATCTCACACGAATGGAATAACTTATATTATTTCAATAATCTTTATAGAGGAAAACTTTTAAATACATATATCAGAGTCTATCCTAAGCTCAGCCCGGATAATTATAAGTACTTGTCCTTACAAATGCTGAAAAACAACAAACACGGCGGATAAGTAAACTACGACCATACGTTGATGAAGATCTCTAGCTCTCCTCTAAAAAACCCAAGCGTCTTTAGCTAATCCTGAAACTACTTAGATCTGACCCGAGTATTAAAAATACCCGTATTAGGCTTGGCAAACCAACATGAGACACGAATTATAAATATATATGATAGTGTCATAGATCGACTTTAGTGTCAAACAAAACCTTTGGAAATAAGAGTATCTAATAAGACCTCACCATACATAAACAAGGACTGGTTTTTACCTTATGGTAACTAAATTTTTTTTATCAAATCATTTGATATTATTTCTAATGACATTACTTTGAAAATCCTTTCAAATAACATATTAAAATAGCCGGAATTATCACATTTGTTAAATTCGATAGCATATTTAGGTATACAATCAAGTCCGTAAAAGTACGCATTGGAGAATGGATTTCCAACAATGATAAGGTAAGGGACTACCTTCCGACAGTCCATCCCTAGAGGAATGTACCGAGACACAGCCCTACTGCCCTCTACCAACACAGAACTAGCCTACCTCTACCATAGATAGTACCGAATATGTCATTACCTCGATCGTTCCTAACTTATCTGTGGCCATAGCATACTCAACAAACCCGATATATAGAGGCTAATCTAGAAAGGTGATGATCATCTCCTAATGGGTGCGACCGACATAGCCCTACCGCATCTACCCTATTTTTGCCATTACCGATGTGTGAGGCTTGAGGTAATGTTTTACCTTTCACATAACAAATCCCACTTCTAATGCCACATTGCCATTTCCGACGACACACTAATTGGTTTCCACAAAAGTACAACCCCTGAGTTCATACACCTTAGGGAAGGATGTTAAGTATAAGAGGGAATACCGCCTACACCACCAAACAAATGTAAGTTTGTAAAAGCCAATGTACGTGCTCTTAGAAATGCATTAATGTCAAATATTCGTCCATACAAGTTGTCCAGGAACAGGATAAATCGAAGGTACTCCTGCTACATCCTATTTGGAAATCACTCCTAGGATTAGTAGCGAGCAATCCTTACATTGAAGATTTCAAAATAAAGGTACCACTCCCACCATATATATATAATATGGGAATCTTGAGGTTAGTGGTGTTGGCGTTAAAAATGGCCACCAACAATGTGAAAGCACCAATATCCAGTCACAGATCTCAGATAATATAATGTAGAGAATATAAATTTAAGAATCATGAAATTAAAATAGAAAGAAAGTAAAGAGAGACATAGATTTATAGTGGTTCGGCTAACTCCGGCCTACGTCCACTCCAAAGATTTTCCTTTTATTCGTTTATGCTACTGTTATAGTTACAAATCCCAGAATAAAAATGGTAGAGTATAGCTTAGGTAGAAGATATAATGAAGCAGAAAGAAGATCCCTTTGCGGATGCCATGTCCGCTGTATTTATAGGAGAAGACTTGAAAATATCTCGCTCAAAACCCGAATCTGGAACCCTGAAGCCAAGACGAGCCTGCCTAGAAAGTTTGGGGCCTACCAAAGCCCATAATAAGGATCGAGGCCGATCCCTGTTTTGGTGGATTTACGGGATGCGATCCCTGTGATGGGTCCTACATGTTGTAATGTACTTCCCCATCAAATTTCATGTTGATTGCATTTGTATATTTTGAGTTACTGACCGATCATTGCTATGATCTTGAATATGGCCGATCCCTTATAGGGAAGATGGTCGATCCCTCATAGGGAGGAGGACAGATCCCGCCAACCTCCTTCGTTCGATGCACGGTCCCTAGGGTAGACTCCCTAGGTTCCCTTCTTTTTGTTTCCAAGGTTTCACTTCATTCCACCTTGTGGTTGTTGAGTTATGGAACGATCATCATTAGTTGTGTTGTGTGCATCCTGTTCAATTCGATCCCTCTACTCCGATGCCTCTATTCTGATCCCATTTTGTATAGTTCATATTCAATCTGATGCCTCTCCTAACGGGAGTGCTAGTTCCATACTTAGCCATTTTTTGAGTGTTGTCCATCTGAATCCATTCAACTATAGTCCATAGTTTCAAATATAATCGATCTCCAATCCTGGTAACCATCTCTTTGGGCTTTCTGCCTTAATGATCGTGAAGTTTTTGGGTTAAATACGCCTATGTACTGCCTTGGAAAAAGGCGGGTTAACACTTTGCCCCCTAAAACATGCCTTGCGATAGGAAGGTGTGTTTTGAATTTCTATAAATCCAATATTCGAAGTCCATAATCCATCGATAGCTATATTATCCAATCTGAATCCGCGATCTCTCTGGATCATTAGTGAAATCCATGACTATTCTGAGTCGATATCAAATTCCATATCCATTGCAAATCTACATTTTCTTCTGTTCGTTTACCCAAATCCTCAACCTCACCGGGTCATTAGCCAAATCCGGGACCACTCCGGGTCCGTATCCAAATCTGTGACCGCTCCGGGTCCATATCTAAATCCATAGCTATTCAAAGCTGATATCCAAATCCGTGACCTCTCCGGGTCCTTGCCGAGCATAATCCATACTCGACTCCGAGTAAGCCAATCCCATCGCTCTTCGGCAAAGCGGAGTTATTTCCTGTACTTCGGTTCAGTGTCACTGAACATTAAGTGGTGTCTTGGTCTAAGTCCTAGGCCGATGGTGGTCTCTCCGGACCCTTGCCGAGCATAAGCCATACTCGACGGCCTAAGTAGGCAGATCCTATCGCTCTCCGATGGAGCGACCTACTCCTTGCTAGGCATAGTCCATACCTGATGTCTTGTTGGGTTTTATTCTCCGACCTCGACTCTTCGGTCGAGGACTTAACCCATGTATGAGTCCATTATGTTGCTCTGCTACGAAGGGACTTGCACCTTGCGGTTACTGCCCCATCACTCCGGTCGGAACAATAGTCGTGTCCTATTTTATTTATCATAGTAATACAGATCATAAATAACCTAATAAATAAGAGCCGTACATCCAAAAATCCAAAAAAACTAAAAAAGCCAAAGGATGCCTCTCTAGGCACGACGGTTCGTCATCATCTCAGGGCATACCTAGGGACCGTCTTTGATCCTGTACATGTGTAAGTGATTCAGCCGCCTTATTATAAAGTTTATTATTATTATAATGGTCGAAGTCCAAATCCAGAACTCGGACCTAACCATCACGATCAGTTGATGATGATCCGTGACCCCGGTCTAGGGCCATTCTTGTTTCATTCGATGCGAACGGTGGCTGCTCTTGTTCCACGGCCGTTGTCCGATTCCTTATGTACTGCAGCAGTCTGTATTTCCTAGCATGCTCCTCAATCATATCCTTTAAATGCCCGCATGCCATGACTTCCTCTGATGCCCCCGGTACTTCCATGTGCCATATATATCTCATCATATGCATAGTTGGGTCCAACTTTTTGTCATATACTTCCAACGTTGGTAATTTAAATTCTGGTGGATTCCTAGCATTCCTGATATTATGAGTGAATGGACTTCTATTTACATCCTCCAGATCCCTGTTTCACCAATCCTCCATGCATAGCTTGCCTGATCATCTCTACAAACTTGTCATCCAGCGGTAGTCTTCTATCATCATTTTCAACATTTCCCCCGAGTCTACGAAGGAATTCTGGAGTGTACTCCTTCGGACGAGCATCCAAATTTCGATTTGCACCAAGCTCCATGCTATCGACGCGGGTCCTCCAGCATCACGATCGACTAGACCCGTGGGCATGCCCTTAAGCCTTTAGGGATTAGGGCTGATCCCTCTGGAGGGATCGGGTCTGATCCCTCTAAGATGGCCGGGGACTGCCTCCGGCTGCTCTATTCCAATCCTTTATCCAATAGCTCAGTCTCCATGTTACCCGTTCTGATTTTCAGTGAAACCTACTACTTTAACTCCTTGATATAAGTTGTCATTAGCTCCTTCTATTCCATTCCCTTGGTTATGCGCTCCAGCTTGTCCAATCTGTTGGAGTAAATTCTACATCACCGCCTCCTGTCTTTTCAGCGTCCTTTTCTACATAGCATACATCATCATTTCCATTTCATCACTGATGACGTAGATAGATGCTTGATTAGCTCCAGCTCCTAAGGAAGCCTCCTGACTCCATCCATGGTGGCTCCTTTCCGGTACCACTCTCCTTGTTGATTGTCTCACCATTAATCCAAATGTAAGCCCAAGATCTTTTCCAAACTCTGAATCCGAATTCCAAATCCGCGGGGGCTAGCTTTCTCGGTGAAAGCACCAAAATGATGGCCTAAATAATGGCCACCAATACCCAAACAGTAAGTGAAAGCACCAATATCCAATCACATATCTCAAATAATATAATGTAAAGAATATAAATTGAAGAATAATAAAATTAAAATAGAAAGCAAGTAAAGAGAGACACAGATTTATAGTAGTTCATCTAACTCCGGCCTACATCCACTTCAAAGATTTTCCTTTTATTCGATTATGTTGTAGTTACAGTTATAAATCCATGAAATCCCAGAATAAAAATGGCAGAGTATAGCCTTGGTAGAACATAGAATGAGGCGGAAAGAAGATCCCTTTGCTGATGCCATGTCCGCTGTATTTATAGGAGAAGACAGGACAATATCTCGCTCAAAACCTGGATCTGGAACCTTAAAGCAAGCTAGCCTGCCCTGAAAGTTATGGGCCCACCGGGGCCCATAATAGGGATCGGGGCCGATCCCTATATTGAGGGATTTATGGGGTGCGATCCCTAAGATGGGTCCCATATGTTGTAATGTACTTCCCCTCCAAATTTCATGTTGATTGCATTTGTTAATTTTGAGTTGTTGAACGATCATTGCTATGAACTTGAATATGGTTGATCCCTTATAGGGAAGAGGGCCGATCCCACATAAGGAAGAGGACTGATGCCTCCAACCTCCTCCATTCCATGCACGATCCCTAGGGTAGACTCCCTAGGGTCCTTTCTTTTTGTTTCCAAAGTCACTTCAATCCCCCTTATGGTTGTTGAGTTATGTGGTGATCATCATTGAGTTGTGTTGTGTGCATCATGTTCAATCTGATCCCTCTACCCCGATCCCTCTATTCCGATCCCTTTTTGTAGGCTAAATATTCTGATCCAGTCCCTTACTTAAGGGGAGTGCTAGTTCCATACTTAGCCATTTTTTTGAGTGATGTCCATTTGAATTTATTCAACTATAGTCCATAGTTTCAAATATAATCGATCTCCAATCCTAGTAACCATCTCTCCAGGCTGCATGCCTTGATGATCGTGAAGTCTGTTGGGTTAGATCTGCATGTGCACTGCCTTGGCGAAAGTCAGGTTAACAAGTGGCAAGCAGCCCTATATTATGAAGATCTCCGTCTTCAAATTCTTGGTCTTCAACATGCTTTCACTTTCGAACATGTATATTGGTTCGAAGTGGTTTTCAGATAGAAGTCACCCAAATTCGATCCCGGTCTCTCCGAACCAATTATTGATAAAAAGATTATGGTTTGTTAAGCCTCTTTCATTAAATCCTCTTTTCTTCTTTTACTCAAAATATTATCTAACTTTGAAGATATCCTTTTATCCAATAAAATATCTTTTAGAGACATATATCATTAAACCATTCCCTTTCGGGATATACAGAATTATTAAACCTCTTTTTAACTTTGAAAATACCAAATCATTTTCTTTTAATTACTTAGGAAAACATTTCCATATTCTATTATTAGCATAATTAATAAAGATTTTATTTTTTCCGAAGCATATTTTAAATAGGTCAAAAACATTGTTATTGAAGACATCATTTTCTGTACACCCAAATCACTTAGTATTGAGCAAAAAGGATTCATATATTTTAAATTAACTATACTCAATACTAATTTCCATATTCAACTTTTACTATTCGTCGAATAATGGTGAAATTGTCTTTTAAATTCACACGGATAGTACAAGTTCCTTCCTTGGAATTTAATATAGAGTTTAACTAGAATGTTCTCTTTACTGTCAAAATCCTATTTTAAATCTTGTTTAACCTTTTTGGAAAACTCCAAATCTCTTTTCTTTTATCTTAAAAAAATGCGATCCGAGTAAATCAAATTAACTATCCCCTCCATCGAACCAATCCTGATAGCAAAGGGGGGCAGGCAACTTGTTTTCCAAACTTTAGCCTAGAGATGATCTCTCTGTCATCCATAAAGCGGTCAATTTATTTGATCGACTCTAAACTATTTAAAATACTGCAATAAAAACATTTTCAAAAGATTTGGGAAGAAAAACCCAAGCTTAAAGCATTTATTCAAAAGTTGCCAAATTCCATTGCTAAATTGTCGATGAATAGTGATTTTAAAGCTTTATAGATTAAAACACCAATTTCATTACATACATGCCCATTTTTATAATTCAAATTCCTTTTAAAACATTTCAACATTTTTATGGAATTTATTTCATTTTTTTAAAGATTTAAAAATATTCATTATAAAGAGTTGAAAACAATATTTTACGAACTTCCAAAACGCGATGGTTTTAAAATTTTAATTTGAACATATTTCAAATTTTACTAAATGGAATCTTGATTTTTTTTTCATTTGAAAACTATGATCATAAAGGTCTAAAAAATTCTTATTTCAAAAAATTCCAGCTCATATTTTATCCTACGCATCCGTTTAACTTTTAAGGTCGCGAAATCACGAACTATCGAAACACAACGGCTTATTTTTCACCTTTTAGTCAAATTTTTCAAAACTTGTCTGAAACACTTTTAAATCATTTTAATACCATACTAAACTATATTAAATCAATTTTTCACTATTTTACTTTATTAAAATCTCATTTTCACTTTATTCCATATCTTTAATATTATATTCTGGTAATATTCAATTTCCATCCTTTTGAATTCCAAATTCTTTTATACAAAATCGTATGATATTTCAATATTATTTTCCACCTTTAAAACTATTTTTTCATAAATGAAACCATATATTTTACTTTCCAAAGAATTTCAAAACTCCTCTTTTCTAATTTCTTTCTTTTTTAAAACTAATTCCAAATCTATTTCAAAATTCCATTTTCTATTTTTTTTACTTTTCCGAAGTATATTCAAATATTATAATATGACATTTCTTTTGGTTTTTAAAAATAACAAAGAGCCTAACATATGTTGTATACACATTATTTTTGGGTATAATGTGAATAATTTTTCACAAGATATGTATTGTTAATTAACATAGCTATCATTTATCATCATTTATGATTTTCAACTTATAAATCATAATAATCATATCTATCACAATCAAGCTTTTATATAATCTACCAATCGTCATTCAAATATATTAAACAACCATATAAGCAGTCATTGTAGCATCCAAACTATGCTGATCAACCAAGTATACTGCATAGCACAAATCATAGTTAATTTAAAGATAAAATTAAATAACATAAAAGTAGTGCTCTTAATTTCATGCTTTCCTTTCTTAAGCACTACGGAATCGATAAACAACTCCTCTCTCCGCACCGAAGCTTATGGAAGCTTGCTCCTCTACCTAGGGATGCTTGGCCTTGCCTTTTGGGGAGGTGGTTGCTCGGCCAAAGGTGGAAATCGGGTGGTCGTGCACTATAGGGGAGAAGAGGAGGTAGTTTACAGTTGTTTTGATCATGGAATGATATTATATGTAAATATATATTATTATACCTTCATTTAGAGGAGGGAAGCCATTAAAGAGTTTAAGGAAGAAGAAGAGAAGATGAAGGTGGAATGAATGAATTAGTGAAAGTATGGGTAGATATTTATAAGGTTAGAAGCCTTAGTCTTTAAGCTTGCAAATTGTAACGATCCGCCTTTTCTACCCTCGAAAGTCGACACCGAACACTACCACTGTGTTCCAATATCGCGCATCCAATCGACAAAAGGGCAGATTGTTAGGGTAAATAAAAGAAAAGAAAAGAGAATAGAGAACATAGGAAAATAGAATATCAAAGTGGAATCGACAACATATAATATAACAAGGACAGCTCAAACTGTCACTCCAAAATACATAGTATATCAGAGTTAAAAAAATACCTTATCAGCTGGATAATTATAAAATCCTGACCGTACAAATACTGATAGGGATACTATATAATACAGTAGAAAATAAAAACATTACGATAGGTGAATCTATGGCTCCCTTCCAAGATCTCGATAACACCTAAGCTAACCTGGAAAATTACTCGGTCTGACCAGAGCATTATAATAAAGTAACACCCGGATCATTCTGGAAATACAAGCGTGAGATAACTCAAATAATGGGGAACATATAAAAGATCAGTGAGACCACGTCGCTAACGCAGAACGGGTTTTTACCTCACAAGAATAACATCCATACAGGAAAGAGCAGAAATAAATATCAGGAAACAAATCCAAATACGGATGGGCATAATTAATATTAAAACCAGACTTAAAAGAATGGATATAACCTGAGTAAAATCCAAATTGGACAGAATGGATAAAACAAGGAAAACAGTCCAAATTCGATTGAATGGACAAAATAACATGATAGTCCAAACTAGATAGAATGGGCTAAATAAGGTAGCAGTCCAAACTTGATAGAATATATAAAATAAGGTAACCGTCCAACTTGATTGAATGGACAGAATAAGGTAACAGTCCAACTTGATAGAATGGACTAAACCAATACTTAAATATCGTAAAGGGGAGTTGGCTCTATTCGTGGTAATCTAAAGATAAACAGATTCAGGGATTCGAATCAAATAAGGAAAGGAAATTTTCAAAAAATGACGAGGAAGGTGCACTCCCCTTAGAATATACCTCTAGTAATATACTCCTGAGAAACTCATATACTCCATGACACTTCTCGGACAATACCAAGCCGGACCCCGCCAGGCCTTACTAAGTATCCGAATATTTTCACATTTAAGTGCACAACCGAATCCAAACTAGATGAGATGTGAAAATACCCTAATGAGAGCAACCCCACAAAGCATGGCTTCCTCTCGCGCTTTTGGTTTAGTCATTTTCGACAAAGGGTAGCAACGCTCAATGGAGCAATAAATCATCTTAGAATGACGTTAATAAAGTAGCTGAAGTAACCAATGGCTGAGATACCAACTACCGAGGATATAAAACGACCGTATATGGAAATTAAGTCTTGTTTACTTATCACCACTCATTGAATTCAAACATGTACTATTTCTGGGTTAACAATAATACCGGACAAGTTAAGGTAGTGTTACCTCAAAGTCATGTCTTACGATTATTCTTAACTTTTGAAATAGCGACAAGTCTACTTCTTCGATGTTTAGTGCTAATTGTACAAGTAAATCGTTTCCATATAAGTGATTCGCTTTACAGAAATAATTCATTTCCATAAACGAATCAAAATTTACTTTTAAAAACGAACTGAACTTGTGCTTGATTTTCAATTATAGTATTGGTAAAACATTTTTAGAAATACTCTTTCAAACCATTCTTTTATAAAACAAAATTTATAAAACTAAGTGTATTAAAAACAAGGGTAAAAAACAATTGTCGTTAAAACATTGTTTACTATAAACCCAAAAACAATTTACACTTAGATTTATTTATAAATAATCCCTTTTAAAGGATTTTCTCATTTATAAACCATTATTTATAAATTTTAAAATAATGTTTATTATCTCAAATGTTTACAGAATTATTAAGCCTCATTCAATTAATTGCTTAACCCCTTGCTTTCCCATTAGAATTAGTTCCTGATTTTAAAACATTAAGAGAATAATTTTTCCAAGTGCTCAACCTCGAAGGCCTAAACCAACATCAGATCAACACCTAGAAGATTATCCAACTTAACGTCCTAAAAATTGAGTTTTAATCCTTTTTAACTTACTTAAATCACTTTTATTAAATTAATTAACTTTAAATATCGTTTGTTAAAATGATTTATTCAATCAAAATAATCATTAGTTAAAATGAATAATTCATCTCAAACATCATTAATTAAAATGATAAGTAAATTTTAAATACCATTAATTAAAATGATTCAATTAAATTCAAACATCATTAATTAAAATGGTTAACCAATTTTCAAACGCTATTAGTTAAATCAATTAATTAAATTTAAACAACTATTAATTAAAACAATTAATTAAAGTTTGATATCATTAATTAAAATGAATTAATTAAATTCAAATCTCATTAATCAAATAGATTATTTAATTTCAAACTTCATTAATTTAAAATGATTATTAATTTAAAATATCATTATTTAAAATGATTAATAAATTTAAACATCATTAATTAAAATAATTTAACTAAATTCCAAATATCATTAGTTAAAACAATTAATTAAATTTTAAAACATTAATTAAAATGATTGTTAATTTCAGTTATCATTAATTAATATAATTAATTAAACTCAAGAAATCATTAGTTAAAATGATAAATTAAATCCAATCTCATTTAAATTGAAGATAAACTAATTTTAAACATCTTTTATTAAACTGGTTAATTAATCTCAAAATTATTAGTTAAAATGATTAACTACTTAAATTGTCATTAATCAAAATGATTATGAATTTTAATATTCTGTTTAACGGAAAAACAAGCTCAAGTTCATACGACAAGGTTTTGGGGAAGAAATTTAATAAATGACGATATAGCGAAATTGCTATAGCGACACTTAATAAATAAAATGGAATATCAGGATTTTATTTCAATTACTATCAATATAACAGCATAGGGATGTAAATAATAATTATTGGCAAGAAACCCTTTAGGGTCTCTCTACAGATTTCCCTGCAAAACAATGGTTATATATGTGTGTGTGTGTGTGTGTGTGTATTCGTATGGGTTCATAATGATCAAATTAATATGTCATCCATTTTCCAAATGGAAATTCAACCAAACAAGCAATCAAACAATTTAATTAACATCCAAACAATTAATAAACATTTATAACATCATAGATATGATATGATAAAATTTAATGTGAGTTAAACTTACACTGATTTTCGTTTTCGCCGAAACATTCCGATTTTGGACTAAAACCGAACAGCCGTCCGATTTTAGCATAAATTTTCACTTGCTCCAAATCTAACCAAACTAAATCCATCGTGTAGATCTTGATGACATGAGTCCAACGCAAAAAACGACGTTCGAATCCGACTTCGTAATAGCACGATATTCAAATTATAAAAATTCGAGTTAAATAATATAATTAATTTTATAATTACAACATTAACAATTTTATTTAACCTTAATCTTTCTCTCATTCAAAATTACAGGCTGTGATTCCAAGCACGCACGAGACCCAACTTCGCGACTTTTCCATCGTCATTGCGTCTCTAACCCTACGTCGTCTGCCACTCGAGTTCACCCACACGCGCACCTACCCCCTTCCTCCATCGCCACGAGTCAACTCACCAAAAATGCCACCATCGCCATCGAAACTATGCAAAACTGCCACGCCTTCGAACGTGATTTTTTGCCGCCTCGACAAACTTCATGCCAATCCAACCGATCGTTTTCTATGTCTTATGACAACAAGCATCTTCTTATGATGTCGAGGCACGAAAATGCCTCAGGGGCCACGGTGGCTGCAAGCCGTAGGATTGGTCATGGTTTGAATTTGAAAGAAAAGAAAAATGAACGAAAATAATTTTCTGAGTCCATGCGGGTTTTTAAAAGAAAAGAAAGTATTGGCACGACATGTTTGGGAGTATGGGCTAGAGTGTTAGGCATGGGCTAAGGCATGGTCAACATATATTATTTTAATTTTATTTGATAAAATATTCAACATAACATACCCAAAAGTCTCGAACTCCAAACAAGACATGCCTCTAGGTGTTCTATATGTTATACCCTTATTCCGAACACAATGGAACTAGTCTCAAAAACCAAATTCGATCATATGCAGAAGATAGCATTTTAAACCCATTTATTATATTAAATTTTCTAAAATTAATTTCTACTTGTTTTGAACATGTATGACCAAACGATATGTCCAATCGTTATGAAACTTGACAGCGTACAATAATTCATTATTATGGATCCAATGAAACTAGTTTCGTCGAAATCCGAGACAGTGCCCTGGAATGACAATTTCACATATTTAAATATCGTTTTATATTTCATTTTCAATATTTATCCAATCTATTTATATTTGTAAATAAATTTACAAATTGAATTCACCATTATTATTTATTAATTAAAATGAGCTTAATAATATTATTAAATCCATTAAATTAACATTAAATTTCATAATTCAAGTGTTTAATCATTCCCTATATTTGAATTATAAGTTATTAAATTCTAAAATCCAATTATTTAAATATTTAAAATTAATTAAACATTTAAAATCAGATAACCAGAATTTTGGATTGTTACATTCTCCTCCTTCTCCCTTAAATGAATTTCATCCTCGAAATTCCTAAGAAAGAAAATGTTTCCAAACCCTTAAGTTTAAAACTATTAATCAAAATGAGTTGTTAAACTTATTTTCAAAACAATTACCTGGAATAGATTCTAAAATTTCCAAGTCTTTAAAATTTACCCATCTATGCCAACTAATTCCCTTCCATTCATTTATTCCAAGATATAACTCAAAAGTCAATTTTTTTAGTTTTCAAACATTTTCCAAATTTCTTAAAAAAATTATAACTCTTAAATTTATAGAAAATTTCGCCAGTGTCTCCTCTGCTCGGCTTGATCGGAACAACTACAAATGGCCTATACAGGCTCCAAACCAATAAAAGGAAACAAAAGCCAAGTGGCCTCCCATACCTGGGGCATAAAATCATCAACCAATTTAAATTTTTTTTAATTTATTACGTGCCATTTTGCATTTGATTTATATTCTTGGCAAGTAATTTATTATCTCTATGCAAATGCAGGTGCGCAAGAAGTCAAGTAGGAATCTCTTGCTTCCCTATACTCACATAATCTAAAAGAGAATCAGTTTAACAAAAGCAATATTATGTAACTCTACATGAAAACTAGTTTGATATAAATCTACATGCAATCAACAGTCATATCTCAATCATATGCGATATAATACAATGAATATCATTAATAGATGCTATGCATCCAAAATTTTCAAATAATAAATTTAGATCCAAATCCCCGGGTTTTCAAATTCAAAATTTTATTTTTTTCAAATTTCTCAGACGAGAAAAATCAAAGATCAAAAATCAAAGTAGCAGGGAATTCCTCCTAATAAAGTATGTGAAACTCTAGAATCAAAACAACATGGAGCGTCCAGTGGAATTCCGGTTCCTCCAAAAAACATCAACCATAGTGAATAAATATCATTCCTTTCCCAAAATCTTCAAAAATCATCTTTTTCAAAATCAACGGGATTTAGGTCCTGATAACAACAATTTAAACTCCTTTGTCTATAAATTTAAACTTTATAGACAATGGTATATGAAATCACACAACCAATCAATTCAATTCAATCAAAACAAATCAAATCAATCAAGTTCCATTAAGGAATATACTAACATTAGCAATAAATCAAATTCCATAAGAGAAAACTTATCACTTAACATTGTTTCAAAATGTCAAATGACTAGCAAACAAATCTTATCTTAGGTTCAAAACTTTCTTAATTGTCCAAAAATATAGATAATTATCTAAGCATATTGTTTTGCTCATTAGCCTTTGGTTATTGTTTAGAAGATTATCCAAACTCACTCGGACAGAATGGAAAGTTATACTCTATATTTTATTAGTTTCTTAATTATATTAAAAAAAATTCTAAATCACTTGTATTTTCACTTAGTATTTTATTCAATACTAAAATTATTTATGAATTATTTCATAAATTCTCTCACATGTTTAAAAAATATTTTATAAAGTCATTTCTTTATAAAACATCAAATAATAACTTATTCCACTTTATATACTTGTATAATACACTTCTACGTCCTAAGAGCACAAACAAAATTTATTTTAACTTTTTCAAAGATCTAAATGGAGGTCAAATCAAATTATGGTTCTTTAAAACCGAGTCAACCTATTAACCTCTTTAACTTAGAGTGTTAAAATGAATGATATTTATGGATTGACCCAATCAACAAATAGTTTACACAACTTAGGTGGTTTAATCTAATATATGATTGTAATAAAACAATGTTTATCAAGACTTACTTATCCAATTTAACTCATTTCGAACCTGTGTCAAATCGTCCCATATCTTATCTAAGGGAAAAATCTCATTTATCAAAAACAATCTCTTATTAGAAATACTTCTTTTATTGTTAAACTGATTCCCTTATAGGAAACTTAAAAGTTGGATATCCGGTTTTAATTTCAAAACATTCTTTTGAAAGTATATTGCATATATTTTGATATATAATAACTTCAAACAATTTATTTATTATAAATCACTTTGGGTTTATTCGAAGCTTGAACTCATTTCGATCGCACAATGATAAAGAGAAAAAATTTCTAAGTACTCCACAACGTTCGCCTAAGAAAACATCTGACCGTCACTTAGAAGATTATTCATATGACCACAAAGCTAATCGAAACGATTTCCACCTAATTATCCCAAAGAAAATGCATTCCATTTAAAATTACTTCCAAAAAATATTTTTAATTTCAATTACATCCAGAAATACTTCTATTTCATTCCTCAAAATTCTTTCAAAATTATTTTCAAAAATTCCGGGATTTAGATTCGAAAATCCTTTTTAAACATGTTTTATAAACTAAATTTATATAAAATTTCCCTTATATAAAAATCATTTCACATTATAATAATTCCTCTTTATAATAATACAATTATCTTGAATACTTAGTCTTTAAATATCTTATCCCACTATTTGGATTGTATTAACAACTTTTTATTAAAGTTTAATCCTTAACCCACCATTATTAAAAGGTGAATTTTTAACTTAACATATTTTTTGACCACCTTTATAGTGAAATTGTGAAAATTAATTCACAAAGGGCTAGTTTTAAATCAAAGCGATAAATGCTCCTAGATAAACCGAGCACAAATTAATGACTAACAAACAACAGTCGATGCTTCTAACTTAATTAAGCATAACTGAATAAACAATAGTGATAATAAATAAATATTATCTCATTTAAACAGACACGCTTTATAACTATATAAAGTTTTGAAAATTATTCCTTTATATATATAAAATATAATCCAAGGCAAAATATTTAATTCGCCAAATTTTCAAAAATTTCAATACCATGTCCATGGGCCTTGGTTGGGTGTTTAGAAAACCCTATCGATACCGTGGCGTCCCACGTCTCGACTAGAATTCATAAAACCACAATAGACCAATTAACATAAGACGTTTTTATAACATTAACAGTATGCACTCTAATATATAATACTCTCAAACTAATTCTAGGGTGTCGCTTACCCTATTTGTAATGAGCCAAACCCTACCAAAGGCAAGGTTCTCGCTTAACCTTCAGCTCAGATACCAAGCTATAACGACCCGCCTTTTTGACCATCGAAAGTCGACACTGCCACTGTGTTCCAATGACACGCATTCAATCGATAAATGGGTAGTTGTTAGGGTAAATAAAGAAAAGAACAGAGAACAGAGGTAAACATAATCTCACAGCGAATCAACAACATATAATATAACAAGGACGGCTCAAACAATCACTCCAAAATACAGAGTATATTAGATTTAAAAACAAACCTTATCAGTTAGACAGTTATAAAATCCTGACCTTACAAATGCTGATAGGGATACTATATAATACAGTGGAAAATAAAAACATTACGATATGTGAAGGGCAGATTGTTAGGGTAAATAAAAGAAAAAACAGAGAACAGAGGTAAACAGAATCTCACAGCGAATCGACAACATATAATATAACAAGCACAGCTCAAATAGTCACTCCAAAATATAGAGTATAGCAGAGTTAAAAACAAACCTTATCAGTTGGGCAGTTATAAAATCTTGACCTTACAAATGCCGATAAGGATACTATATAATACATCGGAAAATAAAAACATTACGATATGTGAATCTTCAGCTCCTCTCCAAGATCTCCATAACACCAAAGCCAACCTAGGAAACTACTCGGTCTGACCCGAGAATTATAATAAAATAACACCCAGATCAGTCTGGAAATACCCGCATGAGATAACTCAAATAATGGGGAACATATAAAATTTCAGTGAGACCATGCCGCTAACGCGGAATGGGTTTTTACCTCACAAGAATAACATCCATACAGGCAAGAGCAGAAATAAATATTAGAAACAAATCCAAATATGAATGGCATAATTAATATTAAAACCATACTTGAAAGAATGGAAATAATTCGAGTAAAATCCAAACTGGACAGAATGAATAAAACAAGGAAAACAGTCCAAATTCGATTGAATGGACAAAATAAGATGACAGTCCAAACTTGATAGAATTGGCTAAATAAGGTAGCAGTCCAAACTTGATAAAATGGATAGAATAAGGTAACCGTCCAACTTGATAGAATGGACAGAATAAGATAACAGTCCAACTTGATAGAATGGACTAAATCAATACTTAAATGCCATAAAGAGGAATTGGCTCTACTCGTGGCAATCTCAAGATAAACAAATTCAGGGTTTCGAATCAAATAAGGAAAGGAAATTTACCAACAAATGACAAGGAAGGTGCAACCTCTTTGGAATATACCTCTAGTAATATACTCTTAAGAAGCTCATATACTACGTGACACTTCTCGGACAATACCAAGCCAGACCCCACCGGACCTTACCGAGTATCCGAATATTTTCACATCTAAGTGCACAACCACATCCAAACTAGATGAGATGTTAAAATACCCTAATGGAAGCAACCTCACATAGCTTGCCTTCCCCTTGCGCTTTTGGTTTAGTCATTTTAGACAAAGGATAGCAACGCTCAATGGAGCAATAAATCGTCTTAGAATGACGTTAATAAAGTAGCTGAAGTAACAGATAGCTGATATACCAACTACCGAGGATACAAAATGATCGTATATGGAAATTAAGTCTTGTATACTTATCACCACTCATTGAATTCAAACTGGTACTATTTCTGGGTTAATAATAATACCGGATAAGTTAAGGTAGTGTTACCTCAAAGTCATGTCTCACGATTATTCTTAACTTTTGAAATAGTGACAAGTTTACTTCTTCGATGTTTAGTGCTAATTATACAAATAAATCATTTCCATATAAGTAATTCACTTTATAGAAATAATTCATTTCCATAAACGAATCAAACATTTTCTTTCAAAACGAACCGAACTTGTGCTTGATTTCCAATTATAGTGTTGGTAAAACATTTTTAGAAATACACTTTCAAACTGTTCTTTTATAAGATAAAATTTATAATACTAAGTGTATTAAAAACAAGGGTCAAAAACAATTGTCGTTAAAACATTGTTTGCTATAAACCCAAAAACAATTTACACTTAGCTTTATTTATAAATAATCCTTTTTAAAGGATTTTCTCATTTATAAACAATTATTTATAAATTTTAAAACAATATTTATTATCTCAAATGTATACAGAATTGTTAAACCTCATTCAATTAATTGCTTAACCCCTTGCTTTCCCATTAGAATTAGTTCCTGATTTTAAAACGTTAGGAGAATAATTTTTCCAGGTGCTCGACCGCGAAGGCCTAAACCAACATCAAATTGACACCCAGAAGATTATCCAACTTAACTTCCCAAAAATCGAGTTCCAATTCCTTTTTAACTTACTTAAATCACTTTTATTAAATCAATTAATTAACTTTAAATATTATTTATTATAAAGATTTATTCAATCCAAATAATCATTAGTTAAAATGAATAATTCATCTCAAACATCATTAATTAAAATGATACGTAAATTTTAAATACCATTAATTAAAATGATCCAATTAAATTCAAACATCATTAATTAAAATGGTTAACTAATTTTCAAACACTATTAGTTAAATCAATTAATTAAATTTAAACAACTATTAATTAAAACAATTAATTAAAGTTCAATATCACTAATTAAAATGAATTAATTAAATTCAAATCTCATAAATCAAATAGATTATTTAATTTCAAACATCATTAATTTAAAATGATTATTAGTTTTAAATATCATTATTTAAAATGATTAATTAAATTTAAACATCATTAATTAAAATAATTTAACTAAATTCCAAATATCATTAGTTAAAACAATTAATTAAATTTAAAAACAATCATTAATTAAAATTATTATTGATTTCAATTATCATTAGTTAAAATAATTAATTAAACTTAAGAAATCATTGGTTAAAATGATAAATTAAATCCTATCACGTTTAAATCGAAGATAAACCAATTTTAAACATCTTTTATTTAATTGGATAATTAATCTCAAAATCATTAGTTAAAATGATTAATTGTTTTAAATTGTCATTAATCAAAATGATTAATGAATTTTATCTATTTAGCGGAAAAACAAGCTCAAGTTCATACGACAGGGTTTTAGGGATGAAATTTAATAAATGATGATCTAGCGAAATTGCTATAGCGACACTTAATAAATAAAATGGAATATCATGATTTTATTTCAATTACTATCAATATAACAGCATAGGGATGTAAATAATAATTATTGGCGAGAAACCCTTTAGGTCTCTCTACGGATTTCCCTGCAAACAATGGTTATATATATATATATATATATATATTTATATGGGTTCATAATGATCAAATTAATATGTCATCCATTTTCCAAATGGAAATTCAACCAAACAAGCAATCAAACAATTTAATTAACATCCAAACAATCGATAAACGTTTATAACATCATAGATATGATAAAATTTAATGTGAGTTAAACTCACATAGATTTTTCGTTTTTGCCAAAACGTTTTGATTTTGGATTTAGGACTAAAACCGAACAGCCGTCCGATTTTAGCATAAATTTTCACTTGCTCCAAATCTAATCAAACCAATTCAATCGCGTAGATCTCGACGACACGAACAACGCAAAAAACGACGTTCGAATACGACCTCATAATAGCAAGATATTCAAATTATAAGAATTCGAGTTAAATAATATAATTAATTTTATAATTACATCATTAACAATTTTATTTAACCTTAATCCTTCTCTCGTTCAAAATTCCAGGCCGCGATTTCAGGCATGCACGCGACCCAACTTCGCAATTTTCCCATCATCGTCACGCCTCCAACCCTACGCCACCTGCCACACGAGTTCACCCATGCATGCGCCTACACCCCTGCCTTCATCGCCATGAGTCACCTCACCCAAAACGCCGCTATCGCCATCAAAAATAGTCAAAACTACCGCGCCTTCGAACGAGATTTGCCGCTGCCTCGAAAATCTTCAGGCCAATCCAACCGACCGTTTGCTATGTCTCATCACGATGGGCATCTTCTTAGATGAGGTCGAGGCATGAAAACGCTTCAGCGGCTGTGATGGCTGCTGGCCAAAGGATTGGCCATGGTTTGAATTTGAAAGGAAAAAAATGAACGAAAATAATTTTCTGAGTGCATGCGGGTTTTTAAAAGAAAAGAAAGTATGGGCACGACATGTTTGGGAGTATGGGCTGGAGTGTTAGGCATGGGCTAAGGCATGGTCAACATATATTATTTTAATTTTATTTGATAAAATATTCAACATAACATACCCAAAAATCTTGAACTCTAAACGAGACATGCTACCAACCATTCTATATGTTATACCCTTATTCCGAACACAATGGAGCTAGTCACAAGACCCAATTCGATCATATGTAGAAGATATCTTTTTAAACCCAGTTATTATATTAAATTTTCTAAAATTAATTTATACTCGTTTCGAACTCGTACGACCAAATGATGTATCCAATCGTTACGAAACTTGACGGCATACACTAATTCATTATTACGGATCCAATGAGACTGGTTTCGTCGAAATCCGAGACAGTGCCCTGGAATGAAAATTTCACAGATTTAAATATCGTTTTACATTTAATTTTCGATATTTATCCGATCTAGTTATATTTGTAAATAAATTTACAAATTGAATTCCCCAATATTATTTATTAATTAAAATGAGCTTAATAATATTATTAAATCCATTTAATTAACATTAAATTTCGTAATTCAAATATTTAACCATTCCCTATATTTGAATTATAAGTTATTAAATTCTAAAATCCAATTATTTAAATATTTAAAATTAATTAAACATTTGAAATCAGATGACCAGAATTTTGGGTTGTTACACAAATGGACCAGAATACCCCTCCTTACACATGCCCTCCTCCTTTCCATCACTTCCATCACTTTGGCCCACATCCCCCTCCATGTGCTTGTCTTCTCTTGATTAAGTGATGGTGAGTTTGCTTTTTTAGGTTGCATTTGTTTATACATAATGAGTATATATGTATATATGTTTAGATATTTCTTTTGGCTTCAATTTGACTAATTGTGATGCACATTTATGCATGCGTGTTCATGTTCAAACAAGGTTTCTACAACTTAAAATAATTTCAATTTGTCAAACCGTTGTGAACCCGGAATCCGAATCCCGGTCATATTTTCAGTTTTTAATCAAACTATTTATTTATGTAAATAAAACTTGAATCTGAATTTTTATCATCTTTAAATAATTAAAACAAGATTATTTAAGCAATAAAACCATATCAAATAATATTAAAATCTATTTATAAAAATATGACGTCGAACTACCATAATGGGATGAAGTTTATATACCTTTATAAAACAAGTTTACATATTTTTAAAACAATTATAAATCACTTATTATCATTATTATATAATAAACAAATTTATTATTTATCATTTAATACAATCAATTGAATATTGAAAATTAATTAAATATTCCTATTCAAAGTGATAGTATTACGGGTTGTTATAGTATAAGAGTAATATGCATAAAGGAGAAGTGACTTAAAGGAGAAGTGATGGGCGGTGAAGCTTCCATGGCATGGTGGGGTGCTGAATGCAAGTTTAAAGAGCACCATTCTTGTGCCTATATAAGGAGAGGCATACCATACAGTTAGAATCACAAATTCACAAAGCTTAAGTGAGAAAAATCAATGGCTTCTTTATGTTCTTCATCTCTTATGTCCTAAGGAAAATTGTTGCAAATCAACTCCAAATTACTTCGAACTTTGTTATAAGGCTTAGTACAGTATTAGAACACCTTCCATCAAGTTAGAAATTGAAGAACCAAAGCTAAACACACCCTACGAGCATAGGCTGTGAGCAGTATAGGAGAAGGAGGGGGCAAAAGCAAGGCAAAAACAAGAAGAGAAGGAAGGAAAGGGTTGCTAAGTTGAGCTTGGACTTGGTTAGCTTGGATCTTGGTTTTTTATTGGACTAAAGGTGAGTTAACACCTCACTTTTAATGAAAATATAACACATACATATGTTGTGTTGATTGTATATATATTGTTTGAATTGTTGTTAACTTATGTTAAAACATTAGTTTAGATTCTTATTTTAAAAGTAGGTGACATATGTAATCCATGTATATGGACTTGAACTAACTTGTAATGGATTTGAATAGACTTGTATGATTTGTGACAAGACCTTGAACAAAGCACATAGGTTATAGATGGACTTTGGTTTAGATCGGACTCGCATTTGAAAGTGCACTTATAGCGATAGTCGCTATAGATGCAGTTCAGAATTGCCTTTTTGGGAATGTTTATGGAAATTTGTAGAGAGATCCTTAAGAGTTACTCGTTATATTTATAATGTTTTATATGTATGTTTGTTGCTATTAAAAGCTTGAATAGAAAAGTTAAGTAATATCTCGAAAAGTGGTCAAAACTTCACTTGTGTAAAACTGCTCCGTTTAGCCTTGATTTCAGACTTACAAGGTTTGAATATATATTTTAATTTAAGTATTTTGTTTCATTATCTGTATAAGTGTTTATTACATATTGTTAGAGTATTTAAAAAGGGGTTTGAGATATTTATGAATTTTTAAGAATTAATTGTGAATTTTTAAAGAAGATATATTTTGTTAGGAAACATGTCGTTTTCAAGTCTTAAGGAAATTGTAAAATTGTTATTTTCAAGTATTATTTTGGATAAATATTTGGAAACCTATTATAAGTATTTTAAAGTATTTCAAAAGTATAAACAGAAGGTTAAGAAGGGGATTAGAATTGCTAAATGGCCAAATGGTTAATTGATTAATTACTTGTTTGAAAATTAATTAACTATGCTTAACACTAAAATATGATGAAGTAAGGCTTATCTATTTATAAGGGTTAAGATTGATATCAAGTAGGGATGGAGCAATAGAGCTCTAACATATCGGGCTTCCCTCTTGACTGAGGAATAATAAGTCAGAAAATGTCGGAAACATGTTAATCGTGTTGATTTCTTTTTGTTTATGGAAATCATTAATACTATACTTAACACTAAAAGCCGATGAGATGCACTTATCAATTTGTGGGATTCAAGAATGAAGTGTCTAGGCAAGGCATTGATGCAACTAGGGGTGGGCATTTAACCGACTTAACTGATTTAACCGACCTTAACCGAACCGATTTAACCGACAAAATCAATTAACCGAACTTTCGGTTAACCGGTCGATGTTAACCGACCAAAATCGGGTCGGTTAATGGTTAAATATTTTATGAAATCGGTTAACCGTTTAACCAAAAATAATTTTTACCCTTCCCATTTGAAACCTGACCCACTCAACCGAATAACCCAAACATGATTAATTACCCATACCGCTTTCATTTGGCGTCATTTTCATCTCGTTCCTTCTGTAAAAAAGCTAGATCTACATTTTTCCATTCAACAAAACTGTAGATCTCATCAACCTTTGAAATTCAAATCAATCCAAAGTTGGGCTTAGCTTTCTTGGTTCCGAGTTTTCTGGTGGGTCGTTGGCTGTCAATTTGTGGAGCTGGAATTTTTATTCCTATTTCATCTTTAGTTTTCGAGTCCCTTGAACACAATGGAGATGATAGTTTGGACATGGAACGATGGAATGCAATTATCTTTGCATCTTTGTTGAAGGTAATACACCTTTTTTTAATTTTGTGATATGTATTCCAGTTGGTAAGATAACACCACCTTAGGAATTGACAATGTTTTATATTAAATTAGTGTATTATGTAGGCTCTTAAGTTATACACCTGAGAAAATATTGCAATTTATCCATTTCGGTAGGTAATATTTTAATGAATGTGGAGAAAAATTGTGTGTTTCAGCAGTGCAATGCTGAGTGAGTAGTGTGCATATATTTTCCCATTAGGACTTTGAGCGGCTTTGCTTTAGCAGTTCTCTGAATTTAGCAAGTTAGAAGATAAAGATCAGTTGAGTGCTATTTACATTTTGTATTGTTCATTAAGAGGTATTGAAACACATGTCCAGTTGAGAGCAAAAGGCGACATGAGAATGCCAATGGAGTACATCAATAATTTTACATCTGAGGTAATTTGGTATGGTTGCATTTAGAACTATAATTTGTATGCATGCTGATTATTTGATTTTGCAGTTCACGCAATTAAGATATATGGATGTGTATTTATATAATTTTTCTATTTTACATAGTTTTGGATAAACAATAAAGCTAAGGTTTTGAATATGCAAATTATATTTGAAATTGAATGAACATTTTTAGGATGATGGCTTCAGGTTTGATTTAGGATGATATCATGTGATTTCATTTTGTACGTAAACAAAGTCTATCCAAGTGTATATAACAACGGTCTATCCAAGTGTATATAATAAAGTATGCATTTCATTTTTTTAATTAGAAGTATTTTTTACAAGTGAATTGCCGAAATTGATTCAACTATATTGATAAGTGTAATTCTTCAAATCCAATCAGTTTGGTGAAGTTTATATTAGTTTATAAAGTTCATCTCCATCGTCATCCTTGCTTTTTTTTAATTATTGGGAGTGATCATGTGAACATATCATGATACTTTGTAAGCATATTAGTTAATACCAAGTTACTTCAGTTGTGAGGTATATGCAAACATGTATAACTCAGTTTGTATATCAGTTGTCAATTAAACTGATATAGTTGTACTGTTGTGACTTAAACTGAATATAGTTGTGAATGTATATTAGTTGTAATAGTTATTTACATTTAATTAAGCTGTGTATTGCATATATGTATAGTTGATATACCTATAGTTGATATATCTATAGTTAATACTAAGTTTAATTAAACTGTGTAATTATTATTTACATTTAATTAAACAGTTTGAATACTAAGTTTAACTCGGTTGTGTCAGTTCTTATATCTATAGTTGATACTAGATTGCAATTGTGTAGTTCATATTTCTGTCATACTATTAAACTGTATAGCATTATACTTTGTAATTGTTATTTGTTTGCACATATAATTCAGTTTGCATACACATATAGGTGCGCGCGCACATTCAGTTTGCACGCATAATTCAGTTTCACACACATATATTCAATATAATAGTAATATTATGATATGGTGTCAATAATATATCTCAATGTTTATGGTTTGCTCATTCAATTTGTTGTTTAACATGCTAGATTGTGTCCATTTGCTCATTTAATCATTGGTCGTATATATTAAGATCACATTTAAAATGGTTCAATTTGTTGTTATCAATTGCTTTTATCTTATTGTATTAACAAAGGTTAATGTGACTGTAATTTGATTGACCTCAGATAGAAGTGTGATTAGTTGGATAATTAAGAAAATAATTATGACCTAAGCCACATAGTATAATTCAACTATTTGAGTACCAACTTATAGAGAGTGATCTATTCACACTTATAGTTTGAGTTATAAAGTTGTTGTTGCTAATAGTTTACAAAGCCAAATAATTGGCTTGAGTAATTTTCTTCAATGTCATAACACTGCTTAGCTAAATGTGTAATATATTGAATATTAGGTATATTAAGTTTGATATTAGCTCCATATGATTGCTTGTTAATATTAGAATCCCCCTTAAGTAATCAGGTTTTGCATGTTCATACTGATACAGTTTAGACTTACGCTAATGCCATCTGTAAACTAGTATATATAACTTGTATTATATATATATATATAATGTAAACTAATATATAGTTAATACTCAACTAATGTATATACTGTAAACAAATATAATATGCATATATTACACTATTATAGCATATTACACGATTACAGTAAGCTTGTATGTACTAAGCTTGTATGAACTAAGCTTGCATGTGCATATACATGATACATAGAACTAACTTACTCATATAAACTGTACATTATGCTAGTTATCATGAAGTCATTAACTAAGCTTGTATATGCATTTTACTGTCAATTGTATATTACACTTAATTCATTTTCATGCAAGCATATATCTTTCATTTCAGTTAATACTTAGTTCATATATCATTTTACTGTCATGCTTGGTTAATACTCAGTTCATTTTACTGTCATGAACTAAGCTTGTATATGCATTTGAACTAAGTCATGAACTAAGTTAATACTCAGTTTATATATCATGAAGTCATTTATTGTAAACACTAAACAAGTTAATTCAATTTTTGTGCCAGTGTTCTCCATTGCAGTAGTACACTATATATCTTTCATTTTAGTTCGATTAACTTATATCTATTTAACTTTAGACAGAGGCTTGGAGACTGAAGACCGAACTTGCAATATCTTTGGAAGTTTATTCTATTAATTTTATGTTATTTGATTTGGACCCCTTGTTGTTATAATTATATTAATGTATTTATATTCATGTTTGGACTTTGGGGTTTAAAACTTTGAATTGTAATCAATGTGATGTATTGTATTGTACTAATGTGTTGTTACTATAATGCTAAATGTTGTATGTAATATGTTTCTATAAGTCAGTTCTATTAATATATTTCAATTTATAGATTATAACTTTATACAATGTTGTATGTAATGCCAGTAATGGGTATTTGGATCTGACATGCGAATAATGCTATAAATTATAGTTGCAGGCTCGCAGGCTTGCTATAAAACGGTTGCTGGCTTGCAGCAATTCAATACTTCACTTGGTTAACCGGTTAAATTAACCAGTTAACTGATTAATTTGAACGGTTAACCGATCAACGGTTAACCATTTAAATTAGTCGGTTAACCGGTTGATTTAACTGGTTAACTGCGGTTTAAATTAACCGGTTCGGTCGGTAGGCCGATGACTGCCTAAACCGACCACCGGTTAACCGAACCGCGTAATAATTTCGGTTAACCGAAAATATTAACCGAAATAATCGGTTAACCGACCGCGCCCACCCCTAGATACAACCGGTACTCTTACTTACCTGGTTTCACACTTAATGAGGAATGGTTAAGATCGAATGTCGAAAATGAGTTAAGCGTACGAATCATGATTTGTATAAGCAGTTGTTTTTTACTAGATAATCGATTAGTCGATTATCGAACTTGACCTAATATTAACTTAGGAAGTTATCGAAAGACTTCATAATTTAATACCAATAAGAACCCCCAGGAAGGAGTATTGGTACGAAACGTCTCTAACTTTCGCTTACTTTTTAAAAAATCAAAATTGAGTTAGTTGAAAATTCATCGAATTAGTTTTGGAGAGACTAGGATCGGTCAATGTTTTACTTATCGAATACCACTTCAAAACTAGTATATGAGTTCTGTGTTTTGGAAGTGGTTGTGAAGTGAAATGTTATGGAGTTGAACTGTCAATTCTAAGGTTAAGTCTAATGGAGAGGTCAGCATTAACATTTCAAGCGATGCTATCGTATGGGACTATCTTGAGGAGTATTCCAAGAGAGAGGACATCGTTAGCATTCGTCGGAGGACTTATGTAGGGAACTTATGTGGAGGTTCATGATCTATTCGAGATGCTCGAATCCATGTAGTGATTCGTTATCTATTCGAGATGTGGGAATCCATTTGGGGATTCATGTTTTGTTCGGGTGATGAAGACTCGAGTAAGAGATGTCGAACATAGCATCGACATTAGAAATGACTAAAACTAGAGATGGGAAGCATAGCCAAAGGGAACACAACATTTTAGCAATCCTAAGGGTGCAAGTAAGTCCATCTAGTATTACTTATGGGCATGCATGCAGGAGCGATGCATTCGAAACCACGAGTGTTTTGGGCAAGGGCTAGTTATATATTTTCTATTGTACATTCCCTAAAGATGTACATTACTCATAAGGATATCTCTGATCCTTATGCAGGAGTCCGGATTCGGCTTGATCCAAGGAGATCTTCATGGAAAATCCACTATGCGAACACGCCTTAGCAGTATTGATTGTATACCTATTATTGTTGTGACATTCACACAGCAGCTATTTGATATGATTTATGTGCTACACTCTAGATATTATCTATCATATCACTATATGTTAAACTTAATGAATAGTTGGTTTCTTCGAGGGAAAAACTGCTATGGGATTCTGTACGATCTTAATGGTTTTCTTATAATGCTCCGGCCAGCCTCGTGTATGTTTCTAGATTTAGTTACGGACGCTTTGGAGCTTATGGAGAAGAGCTGGATAATTACCTTCCGTAGTATTCTTGTTTCCGCTGCATTTCTATTTATATGTATTAGCATTGTTGGGATAAGTAGTTATAACTATCCAGGATGATGATAGTACTTAGGTTTTAGTAACTCTAATATTTCTATATTCAGAGTAACCCTTTGTACTGTTCCGTTGATATTATATATTATCTTTCCATTGTGAGATTCTGATATTGTATTCTCTCTTTCTTGCTCTATTTCTTTTTCTTTTATTTTACCCTCACTTTCTGTCTTCCGAGCACTTGGGTGCTCGGCGCATGAATACCATGGTGTATTTAGTGTCAACATTCAAAGGTCGAAAATTTGGGTCATTACATTTGGTATCATAGCTCAAGGTTAAGCAAACACCTTGGCTTTGGTTGGGTATGGCTCATTAGAGATAGGGTAAGAGATACCCTAGAATGAGTCGAGTTTATTATACATATGAAAATGTTTTTGTATTTTGAAAACTATATTTCAAAATTATTCTTTAGGAATATCTCTTTCTTAGGAATCCTTTCTTTGAAATAACTCTATCCGTTCATGTCCTAAAAGAAGTTTTGCTTTGATTGGGTAGTAAGAACTATGAGTACCAGAGCTGCCAATGCTAGAGGTGGTTGGGGTAGTACTGTCACGAATGGCGGGGATCGAGCACCAATGAATGTTTCTCTAGTTGAGGGACCAAGGTTGAATTTCGTAGAAGAGGTCGCATAGGTCAGGCCTCAGATGAGTTTTGCTTCGCTTTGCCATGATTATGAGAGGTTGGGAGGTAAGAGGTTTGGTGGTACGGAGATGATCATAGAAGTCCAGTCTTGCCTTAGACTATGCGACCGGATATTTGGAGATATGGAGCTAGATGATGCAATGAAGCGAAGGTTGGCATCATGACATCTGACGGATGCAGCCTTGGATTGGTGGAGTTCCGTTACAACCGACGTCCAAGAGAATGACTTATCTTGGGCCTTGTTTAAAGATAAGTTTGTGATGAAGTTTGTTTTGGAATTCGGAAAGACTTTGTATTTTAGGAGCTTCTTTGGATCTGAAGCAAGGGGCCATGACTGTGGCAAAGTATGAGAACCGGTTCATTGTATTATTTCGATTTGGGTTAGGATTAGTTGGTACACCATTGAAGAAGAACGAGATGTTCATTGCAGGTGTGCGACCTGAGTTCCAGCGGTATATAGCTAATCACGTCATGGGATCTTTTTTTGGTTTAGGGAACATGGCTTTGAGGTTTGAGAGCTTAGTGTTGAAGCCATCTATTTCTACACCATTTGGGAACAACAAGCAGAAGTTTCAACTACCGAGAGATATTTCTAGTGTGGTTTACCGTAAGTGTAGGTAGCAGGGACACTTAGCTTGGAGTTGTAAATCGAGGAAAGAAGGGTGGGTGGCTAAAGCGCGGATAGTGAAAGCACCAATTGAGAAGTTTCTTAAGCTAGAGGTACAGTTTGCATCGAAAGGTTGTTATGGTTGCCATCAGCCTGGCCATTTTGTTCAAGATTGTCCTATGGTCAAGAGTGGGAAGCAGGCTGGGGTTTTTGCTATTTCTATAGCCAAGAAGGGGAAGCAGATTTGTAACGACCCTGAATTTTGAACAAATTAAATTGAGAATATTTAATTTATTTTAAATATTTGAATGATGATTTAATTTGAATCCCGAATATATCTTTGAATATGGCGATTAAATTATAAAAATTAATCTATTGATAGTCGAATAAAAATTTGTATCTTCAGTTTTAAGCTGAAGAAAAATATTTCAAAAGCTTTTAAAATTTATATTGATAACACTGAAGATAATAGAAGCTTCAGAATTGAATTTTTCAGTGATTTGTTCAGTTTTGAATTTATATCGTTCAACCGATATTTAAAAATAGTCATTTTTCAAACAGTCTCGGAATTCGACGAAACCAGTTCCATTGGGTCCGTAATATTGTATTATTACCGGATTTCAAATTTCATAATTATCGGAGCTGTTATGTGACCGTACGACACATAAACGCGTTGAATTTTTATCGAAATTCAATTTGAATTTTAAATTTTTAAACTGGTCAACGTCAGCACGTTTCGTTCCTAAACTCATGCCTACAACTACGCCTACAATCGTGCAGAGAACAGGGGAGAAAATCGTGATTGCCCATGCCTCTTCTAATTTTTAAATTCCCCTTTCTCTTCAGTAAACAAAAAAACGAACGAAAGAAATAGAATACGAATTAATGGCCGAGCTTCTCCTTCCCAATTCAACGTCGACAGTTCTTTCCCAAATCAAAATAAATTTATGGCCACCCCAATTACATCAACTCGCGACCTCCTGGAGGCATTCGTGGAGGCAGCATGCTCGGCAATCGAGGTTTTGGGATTCGCGTGAAAGGAACTAAAGTCGATTTCGACTTTGACTGGGAAGAGGCGCGCGTGTTCGTCATCGCGAGTTCGAGGAGACGACGAGGCAAACGAAAGCGAGTGTCGTTCGCGAGGCAGTGTAGCGCGAGGTCGAGACTTCGACACAGCGACAAAGGCGGCGGCGCAACTTGAGGGTGAAGGTCGGAGTTGCGATCGAGACGAGTAGTTCATCGTGGTCATCAACTGTTCGTGATGGCACTTGGGCGAGCGAGATGAAGTGGGCGCGATCGCTACGGCGATGGTACGGCAAGTCGAAGGCAGCGACATAGCGAGGTTCATCGGCAAATCGGAGAGGGCTCGATGATTTATTGGGTTCGAATTCGATCGCGGAGGCTGGAATTTAAATCTGCAGTTAGGTATAAAAACTATTTATTCTTCAAGTTTAAATTTTTAAATATATATATATATATAGCTCAGTTAAAAAAAAAATATATATATATATATAATATTCATTTCGTTATTTACTGTGGGAAAATAAAGTAAATGTTGAAAGTTTGTACATGGATATTGACCTGAAAGGAGAAAAGATATATTTACAGTAAAGAAAATTTGCTTAAAATTAAATTGTTAGTTGAATTAAAAATTTTGTTTCAAATGAAGAATATTTTGTAAAACAACATTTGTTAGAAATTTAATTATTGGATAAAATGATTTATTTAAAATGGAAAATTTGCTAGAATCAAATTATTAGAGTAAATGAAATCATTAATAATAATTAATTGTTCGATTTATTTCGAATATTAATAATTTGTATAATATTTATACAAGGGCTATAAATCAAGAAAATCAATCTGGAATGGAAATGGATGGCAAATTAAAAGCGAAGGTGAGATTTTTCTCACTCAAGAATTGATTGCAGTTATTGATTGTTTGATATGATTGCTATGTTGATTGTGATATTAGATATAGTAGGATATATCTATTATATATAGCAATATATACATATTGGCATATGTATATATTGGATTGATTGATTTCCCGCCTCGTATAGCGGATGAGACCCTATTGCGCCGTTAGTAAGCGGATTTTTATAAAACCCATATACCGCGATAATTCCGTACTGGAGCGGAATTGGTATTGTGCTAACGTCTTTGGATGCAGGGAAACAGGTTGGAGGGATCCAACTGGACCCCTCACATTGATTGAATTTATTTATACTGTGATATGAATCTGTGAATGATTATATTGATCATATTGATGCCTGGAAATTGTTTGAAAGCTAAAATTTAGCTGAATGGATGTTTGATATCATTGGATTCCAAAAATAAACGAAATTGAATTTTTGAAATTCAAGTAGAAATTTTTAGGTGAATTAACTTTAGAAATTTAATAAATTTGAAGAAAAGAATTTAAAAGAATAAAGGCTTATTTTTATAATCTTATCGAATTAATTCCAGAATCAAGTGAAAATGTTAAATAAATGGATTTCGAAAAATAGTGATTATAATTTGAAGAATTTAATTTAAGAATTTGGATTTTTAAATAGATTGAAAGAAACGATTGAAATGTATTTCCTTAAAAAGGAATTTATTAAAAGAAGATAAGTTGGAAATCCAACTAGAAATTTAATTGGTAAATTGAAATAAATTGGGAAATCAATGTAAAATGATTTCAATTTGAAGAATCCATTTTAAAACAGAATATTGAATAATTTGAGAAAAAATGAGGAATTTACTTAGTAGTGATAAATAAATTTTTAAATCAATATCGAAATGGATTTGCGATTGAAGTTTTTATAAATAGAATTGAAATTTATAAAAGTTGTTTATAAATCCGAAATCACTTATTTTGATAAGTAAAAATATAGAAGTTGATAAAAAGAAGATTTATAAGTCGAGGTTGTTATTAAAATAGAAATAGAATTTATAACCGTGTTTATAAATTCGAAATCGATTGAATTTGATAAATTAAATATAGAAGATTATCAAAGGAGATATATTCGCGATTTTGGATAGCGAATTATTATTGAAATAAAACGTGTAGAAAATAGTGAAATGTAATTAGTGAAGTATATTCACGATTTTGGACAGTGAATATATTGTTAAGTAAAATGGATATGGTTTTGGAAAAGTGATATTTGAAATGAAGTTAATTGTTTTAAAAGATGTTTTTAAAACGTGTGAACTATCGAAATCATAGATTTCAACATTCATTGTTGAAATAGACATTTTCGAGAAATAAGGAAATGATGGACTATAACACTGTTGTTATAGTAAATGATTTTCGAAAGAAAATGTTTTATGTAGTATTGGGATTTACATATCTATCTTGATTCCGAACCCCTATACTAGTGATTTTGAGTCGTCGTAACGATGTTTTACGTAACATTCGTTTTGACTCAATTAGATGTTGTTATAGTAAATGTTTTCCTTAAAGAATGAATATGTACTTAATATTGATTTAAGTATATCGAATATTTTCCAAGTGTTGAAAATAAATGATTTGTGAAATACTTATTTTTAAATAAGTATGGAAACGCTTTTCCATTATGAAATGAAACGTTCTTGAGATTTATCTTTGTAAAGATAAATTGAAATTGAATATTTGAAAACGATTGAAAATCGTATATCAGTAGATATTTTTGAAATATAAATTCACTATGGAATTTATAAAAGAAAGGGAAGTTGTTTAAATATAAACGTTGATTTATTTTTGAGAGTGTGGAAAATTTTATATCTAGTAAAGATATTTTTGAAGATGAAATAATTTGGAGAATTATTTGGAATCTGATGATGTTGCGCATCTTTATTGATAGTTAAATAACCGACTATCAATATTTACCTTTAAATAGGTATTTGTTGGAAATTGGATGAATTTGAATGCCACACTTATTTTTGAATAAGCGCTCACTATTCGGGTTAGCCGGGAAAGGACCATGGGGTCGTATAACTCATTCTGAATATGTGATACGTCGTTATGAATCGCATTTGAAGACCGGTGTTGAAGACCGGATATTTTTGAAAACGGAAGGATTACCGTCGAGTTACTCTACATCGGCTGATCTCCGATTTAGAGGTTTTATCACCCTTAGTGACGGGAAGTCCTGACGTGATTGAAAATTATTCGGAATTGCAAGGGCTTCGTGAGAAGTGCCTTCGGTTCTGTTCGATCCCGGAACAGACTTGTATGGATTGTGTGTCTGACGTTACAATTTGAGATATAAAGCTGATTTCTTTCAAATACATTTCTGTTGGTGGCGGAGAATTTATTCTCTTAGCTTAACACCCTTCTCTGAGACGTACGAGCTCAGAGGTTATGTAGTTGAAATTTATCAGCGATATATCCCAATTTGGTAACGTGGCATACTGAGTGTTGCTGTGAAATGATCAGTGTTTGATCATTTGTGATATGATCATTTGTTTGATCTTATATCTTTGTGATCATAGGTTGATCATTTTGTTTGACCCGAATCATGGCTTTGTAGAAAGCGTAGCTTTGTGGACGAGACTTCATCGAGCCTCACACCCCGGAAATGGTCAAAACAGGAAGGATGCGGCAAGGTTCTAGGGAGTAGCGCCCCTTAGTGTATGTCATTCCTTCTGGATAGAGGTGGTATCATGGTATGGAGCCCAGATACTTAACCTATGTGGTTGCTGCATTTTTACTATGTGGTTTGTTGGAAATCGGGGATCCTCGGGAAGATCGGTTACGATCGGGGGATGACATACGCGTGTCAGTAGTTACCTATTTTTGCAGAGGTAACCCGGCCTTGTGTTGGCAGAGATCTAACCGTAATGTTAGGTTATTTCTCGGGTCGTCTATTCCAGGGACGTACCCATCGTGGAAAAGGAAGTTTCTTAGCCTGACCATTTGTTGGAAATCCAAAGAAACAATACGAGCCTTGTACGGTTTTAGTTGTAAAACCTATCATTCACTTATGGTGGCGCCCCACTGTTTGGATGGTAGCTATAGTAGGCATAGTTCGAAGTGTCTATGTTGGCTAAGATTAATATTATACTTTCGAAATGTTTTCTACACTATGCACTAATAATAATATCAAAAAGAATTTGATTTTGCGTAGTAAGCATCTATCATAAGAAGAAATCTCCTCCAATTCTGCGTTTGCATTGTGTGTGTGGTGGGAGGTCTTATGGTAGTTTCATTTTCCAAAAGCATTGCGAATTTGTTTTATTTTCTTTGTGAAAAATAACTGTTTTACGATCTCACACCAGTCACCATGACTGACTCGGAGTTTATTGTTCCCTTCTAAACTCTGGGTGCCCACAAATTTCCACACGGGCAGCCTAGAGTTATATTATCAGGATATTCTGGATATTCTGGAGCTTTGGAGATAAGCTGGATGACGAGACGTAGTATTTGTATCCGATACTATTTATTCCGCTGTGTATTCTGTATGAGGACAAGTTTATATAACTGTCCATTGTTGTATATTGACCCTGATTGATGTATGTATAAAATGATATAGTTCTTTGTTTTAAAGATTATTCATTTACCTATTATATATTGTTCCGCTGCGATATGTGAGATTCTGATATTGTTCTGTTGTTCTTCTTTCTTCTCTTCTCTCTCTTCTTCTTTCTTTTCTTCTGTTTTCTTCTTTCTAAAACCCTCACTATTGGAGTTTCCGGCACTCGATTTCTCGGCAGTCGATAAAGTGAGTATCGATGTCGAATTTTCGAAAGTCGAAAATTTTGGTATGTGACAGCGTGGTATCAGAGCATATGGTTAAGCGATAACCCTGCTCTGTTGGGTGTTACTCATTAGAGATAGAGTCAGTAGTACTCTAGAATGAGTTGAGTGAAATAATAGATATGAGCGCGTATTTGTTATTGAATATAAAATTGTTTTGTATTGTGATGATTGTTTTATTGAGTGGCATATGAACCTTCGTCGGCACAGTCTGCAAAACTATATCGAAGGGGTTTCTAAACGCTTGAATAGAACAATTCGGCACAATATTGTTTTTAAATAGGGTGAATGAAATAATTTTGCCCAGAACTATTTTTGTATAGAAAGGAAATGATTTTCTATGAATTATTATAGTATATGGATGTTTGGTTGTTATAAAATAATAACATTGACGTATTATCATTGTTATATTGAAATTGAATAAGAAATAAAATAATAACCAAAGATTAAGAGATAAATTCACATACAAATGAAATTGAAGAATGTAAATTATAAATGTGAATTGTAATTTGAAATGGAAATTCCGGAGAAGTTTTTGAAAATGTTTTGAAAAGAATTTGAAAATTTTGAAGGTTTTGAAAAGTATTTTGAAGGAATGAAAAGCTCTAAACTCTTTTCGGTCGCTGGAAAATAACTTCGGTAATGACTGCAGCATCACTGATGTTCATTTTCGGGTTTCCAAAAGAGGAATTGCTGCTAAATTGTTTTAAATGGAAGAGTTTGGAAAATTTGGGTTTTGTTTTGGAAATTCAAAGGATGATTTGAATTGTTTTCAAAAATGGTTTTGAAAAGGTTGAAAAGACTCTGGAATTGAGTATTGAATTATGAAAATAAAATTGTGAATGAATGAATCAATTTGAAATTGTAAGTACAGGTGAATCAATTAAATGAAACTGAAATTGGAAGTTGAGATTCATTTTGAAGTTGTAAGCAATGAATTGAAATTGAAAAATGAAATGAGACTTGAATCAAGTGGAATAAAATCCAAACCTGAGAAAACTGAAATGGATTGAATCCGAATAAACTACTTGGATAATTAATAAATTCATGAAATGTAAGATTGAAAGAAATTTGATATGTAACTTCAATAGCGAATTAGAAATGTATAAGTAGTTTATATTAAAAAAATTTGTAATCGAATTTGCAAAATGGTTTGAATATGTAACTAGATATTATGGCTAGTAGGATATACAGGTGTATAAAGGAATTGGGATTTTAATTTTGAAGAGAATTTGAATTGCTCGACAAAAGGTATGTATTTTAAATTTGAATATGAGATTTGATGACTTATTTCTCTAGCCGCTTGGCTTTTTCTTTTTCTTTTTGAAATCTGAGAGTCCGTAGGGACGTTTTGTAGTAGTGCCGTATTAGCCGCGCAAAGGAGACGCTGGCGAAATTTTTCGAAAATTTAGGGCGTTAGAAAAATTTGGAAGTTAAAATTTGAATTTAAGTTTAAATTTGAATTTTGAAGTAAAACAATGCTGTTGAAACTTGAAATTAAAGTTGGAAAATTTAGTTGAGATGATAACGAATCTTTAGTAGGAAGATCTGTTTGAAAAGTGATAAAACTATTTGGATTGTGAAAGATAGTAGACGAGTTAAGGACCATTTTTTCCTAACTTGTAATTTCGGGACGAAATTCTTTTAAGGGGGGAAGTCTGTAACGACCCTGAATTTTGAACAAATTAAATTGAGAATATTTAATTTATTTTAAATATTTGAATGATGATTTAATTTGAATCCCGAATATATCTTTGAATATGGCGATTAAATTATAAAAATTAATCTATTGATAGTCGAATAAAAATTTGTATCTTCAGTTTTAAGCTGAAGAAAAATATTTCAAAAGCTTTTAAAATTTATATTGATAACACTGAAGATAATAGAAGCTTCAGAATTGAATTTTTCAGTGATTTGTTCAGTTTTGAATTTATATCGTTCAACCGATATTTAAAAATAGTCATTTTTCAAACAGTCTCAGAATTCGACGAAACCAGTTCCATTGGATCCGTAATATTGTATTATTACCGGATTTCAAATTTCGTAATTATCGGAGCTGTTATGTGACCGTACGACACATAAACGCGTTGAATTTTTATCGAAATTCAATTTGAATTTTAAATTTTTAAACTGGTCAACGTCAGCACGTTTCGTTCCTAAACTCATGCCTACAACTACGCCTACAATCGTGCAGAGAATAGGGGAGAAAATCGTGATTGCCCATACCTCTTCTAATTTTTAAATTCCCCTTTCTCTTCAGTAAACAAAAAAACGAACGAAAGAAATAGAATACGAATTAATGGTCGAGCTTCTCGTTCCCAATTCAACGTCGACAGTTCTTTCCCAAATCAAAATAAATTTATGGCCACCCCAATTACATCAACTCGCGACCTCCTGGAGGCATTCGTGGAGGCAGCATGCTCGGCAATCGAGGTTTTGGGATTCGCGTGAAAGGAACTAAAGTCGATTTCGACTTTGACTGGGAAGAGGCGCGCGTGTTCGTCATCGCGAGTTCGAGGAGACGACGAGGCAAACGAAAGCGAGTGTCGTTCGCGAGGCAGTGTAGCGCGAGGTCGAGACTTCGACACAGCGACAAAGGCGGCGGCGCAACTTGAGGGTGAAGGTCGGAGTTGCGATCGAGACGAGTAGTTCATCGTGGTCATCAACTGTTCGTGATGGCACTTGGGCGAGCGAGATGAAGTGGCCGCGATCGCTACGGCGATGGTACGGCAAGTCGAAGGCAGCGACATAGCGAGGTTCATCGGCAAATCGGAGAGGGCTCGATGATTTATTGGGTTCGAATTCGATCGCGGAGGCTGGAATTTAAATCTGCAGTTAGGTATAAAAACTATTTATTCTTCAAGTTTAAATTTTTAAATATATATATATATATAGCTCAGTTAAAAAAAAAAATATATATATATATATAATATTCATTTCGTTATTTACTGTGGGAAAATAAAGTAAATGTTGAAAGTTTGTACATGGATATTGACCTGAAAGGAGAAAAGATATATTTACAGTAAAGAAAATTTGCTTAAAATTAAATTGTTAGTTGAATTAAAAATTTTGTTTCAAATGAAGAATATTTTGTAAAACAACATTTGTTAGAAATTTAATTATTGGATAAAATGATTTATTTAAAATGGAAAATTTGCTAGAATCAAATTATTAGAGTAAATGAAATCATTAATAATAATTAATTGTTCGATTTATTTCGAATATTAATAATTTGTATAATATTTATACAAGGGCTATAAATCAAGAAAATCAATCTGGAATGGAAATGGATGGCAAATTAAAAGCGAAGGTGAGATTTTTCTCACTCAAGAATTGATTGCAGTTATTGATTGTTTGATATGATTGCTATGTTGATTGTGATATTAGATATAGTAGGATATATCTATTATATATAGCAATATATACATATTGGCATATGTATATATTGGATTGATTGATTTCCCGCCTCGTATAGCGGATGAGACCCTATTGCGCCGTTAGTAAGCGGATTTTTATAAAACCCATATACCGCGATAATTCCGTACTGGAGCGGAATTGGTATTGTGCTAACGTCTTTGGATGCAGGGAAACAGGTTGGAGGGATCCAACTGGACCCCTCACATTGATTGAATTTATTTATACTGTGATATGAATCTGTGAATGATTATATTGATCATATTGATGCCTGGAAATTGTTTGAAAGCTAAAATTTAGCTGAATGGATGTTTGATATCATTGGATTCCAAAAATAAACGAAATTGAATTTTTGAAATTCAAGTAGAAATTTTTAGGTGAATTAACTTTAGAAATTTAATAAATTTGAAGAAAAGAATTTAAAAGAATAAAGGCTGATTTTTATAATCTAATCGAATTAATTCCAGAATCAAGTGAAAATGTTAAATAAATGGATTTCGAAAAATAGTGATTATAATTTGAAGAATTTAATTTAAGAATTTGGATTTTTAAATAGATTGAAAGAAACGATTGAAATGTATTTCCTTAAAAAGGAATTTATTAAAAGAAGATAAGTTGGAAATCCAACTAGAAATTTAATTGGTAAATTGAAATAAATTGGGAAATCAATGTAAAATGATTTCAATTTGAAGAATCCATTTTAAAACAGAATATTGAATAATTTGAGAAAAAATGAGGAATTTACTTAGTAGTGATAAATAAATTTTTAAATCAATATCGAAATAGATTTGCGATTGAAGTTTTTATAAATAGAATTGAAATTTATAAAAGTTGTTTATAAATCCGAAATCACTTATTTTGATAAGTAAAAATATAGAAGTTGATAAAAAGAAGATTTATAAGTCGAGGTTGTTATTAAAATAGAAATAGAATTTATAACCGTGTTTATAAATTCGAAATCGATTGAATTTGATAAATTAAATATAGAAGATTATCAAAGGAGATATATTCGCGATTTTGGATAGCGAATTATTATTGAAATAAAACGTGTAGAAAATAGTGAAATGTAATTAGTGAAGTATATTCACGATTTTGGACAGTGAATATATTGTTAAGTAAAATGGATATGGTTTTGGAAAAGTGATATTTGAAATGAAGTTAATTGTTTTAAAAGATGTTTTTAAAACGTGTGAACTATCGAAATCATAGATTTCAACATTCATTGTTGAAATAGACATTTTCGAGAAATAAGGAAATGATGGACTATAACACTGTTGTTATAGTAAATGATTTTCGAAAGAAAATGTTTTATGTAGTATTGGGATTTACATATCTATCTTGATTCCGAACCCCTATACTAGTGATTTTGAGTCGTCGTAACGATGTTTTACGTAACATTCGTTTTGACTCAATTAGATGTTGTTATAGTAAATGTTTTCCTTAAAGAATGAATATGTACTTAATATTGATTTAAGTATATCGAATATTTTCCAAGTGTTGAAAATAAATGATTTGTGAAATACTTATTTTTAAATAAGTATGGAAACGCTTTTCCATTATGAAATGAAACGTTCTTGAGATTTATCTTTGTAAAGATAAATTGAAATTGAATATTTGAAAACGATTGAAAATCGTATATCAGTAGATATTTTTGAAATATAAATTCACTATGGAATTTATAAAAGAAAGGGAAGTTGTTTAAATATAAACGTTGATTTATTTTTGAGAGTGTGGAAAATTTTATATCTAGTAAAGATATTTTTGAAGATGAAATAATTTGGAGAATTATTTGGAATCTGATGATGTTGCGCATCTTTATTGATAGTTAAATAACCGGCTATCAATATTTACCTTTAAATAGGTATTTGTTGGAAATTGGATGAATTTGAATGCCACACTTATTTTTGAATAAGCGCTCACTATTCGGGTTAGCCGGGAAAGGACCATGGGGTCGTATAACCCATTCCGAATATGTGATACGTCGTTATGAATCGCATTTGAAGACCGGTGTTGAAGACCGGATATTTTTGAAAACGGAAGGATTACCGTCGAGTTACTCTACATCGGCTGATCTCCTATTTAGAGGTTTTATCACCCTTAGTGACGGGAAGTCCTGACGTGATTGAAAATTATCCGGAATTGCAAGGGCTTCGTGAGAAGTGCCTTCGGTTCTGTTCGATCCCGGAACAGACTTGTATGGATTGTGTGTCTGACGTTACAATTTGAGATATAAAGCTGATTTCTTTCAAATACATTTCTGTTGGTGGCGGAGAATTTATTCTCTTATCTTAACACCCTTCTCTGAGACGTACGAGCTCAGAGGTTATGTAGTTGAAATTTATCAGCGATATATCCTAATTTGGTAACGTGGCATACTGAGTGTTGCTGTGAAATGATCAGTGTTTGATCATTTGTGATATGATCATTTGTTTGATCTTATATCTTTGTGATCATAGGTTGATCATTTTGTTTGACCCGAAGCATGGCTTTGTAGAAAGCGTAGCTTTGTGGACGAGACTTCATCGAGCCTCACACCCCGGAAATGGTCAAAACAGGAAGGATGCGGCAAGGTTCTAGGGAGTAGCGCCCCTTAGTGTATGTCATTCCTTCTGGATAGAGGTGGTATCATGGTATAGAGCCCAGATACTTAACCTATGTGGTTGCTGCATTTTTACTATGTGGTTTGTTGGAAATCGGGGATCCTCGGGAAGATCGGTTACGATCGGGGGATGACATACGCGTGTCAGTAGTTACCTATTTTTGCAGAGGTAACCCGGCCTTGTGTTGGCAGAGATCTAACCGTAATGTTAGGTTATTTCTCGAGTCGTATATTCCAGGGACGTACCCATCGTGGAAAAGGAAGTTCCTTAGCCTGACCATTTGTTGGAAATCCAAAGAAACAATACGAGCCTTGTACGGTTTTAGTTGTAAAACCTATTGTAACGACCCGCCCTTCTCGACCCTCGAAAATCGACACAAAATACTCAACAGTATAATATGCCGACGATCGAATGCCGGAAAAGACAGATTGTAGAAGAATAAGAAAGTAGATAGAAGAAGAAAGAACCAACCAAATCAGAATCTCACAATCGCAGCGGATAAAGTATAATATATAGAACAGATCTTTACACAAATGAAAACTATATCTGTTTATATACAATACATCATCAGAGTCCATCACCACACAATCAATAGTAATCAGATACATGACTAACAACAATCATAGCAGCGGAATATAAACAAGTACGAATAATACGCTTCGACTCCAGCTCCTCTTCTGCTCCATAGCAACCTATCCTGTAATATACTCGGTCTGACCCGAGCATTATAATAAAATAACACCCGAGTCAGTCTGGAATACCAGCGCACCATAAATACATCCAAACTGATTATTAAAGTTCAAAAATCCTTTGAAACAAAAGCATCTCGTAAGACCACGCCACAAATAAACATGTCGGGTTTTTACCTTACGATAGCTAAAACACTTTTTATAAAAATCCTCTGATATTATAATAGTGTCTATTTACAAATACTTATTCAAATAGCTGAAATTGTTACATGATTAAATTCCAGCATACTAGGTATACAAACAAAACTCGTACAAGGTACGTAGGGAAAATGGATTTCCAACGAATGACTAGGCACTGGGGTACCACCTGTCACAGTACGTGGCCTAGATCACAGTACCGAGGAGTACGCCCGCTCCCCTGCAACACAAGACCGGAATCATCCCTTACTGGATAATTCCAAGTAAAATCACCCCACGGTTGTGATCAGCAACCGCACCACTAAGCCGAAATAAAAGGGACATCTAGACAGGGATGACCTTACTCTCAAGTGGGGGCTACCCACGAAGCCTTGCTGCATAACCCCTGATTTTCAGTCATTCCCGGTTGATGAGGCTTGAGGCTTAGCGTTACCTTTACAGAACATTTCACTTTGAATGCCCATCGTCCACCTGACGATGTCACGAAAGCATTCGTCCATACAAGTCCGTCCCGGGTCCGAACGGAACCGAAGGCACTACTCCTACTACATCCATTTTGGAAATATCCTCAGGATTAGTAGCGACTAGCCCTTGCACTTCACAGCTCCATCTTCGACTCCGAACACGTTACACGAAACGTACAAACCGGATCGAAGTGGTATTCGAGTCTCCAGACCTAGAATCCCGGTATACGGAAACTCGATCCCGGTCTCTTCGAAACGATCAGCGCATTTGGCCAATATTGATAGTCGGTGATTTAACTATCAATTAATGTTCACAAACATCCATACACATCCATCACACAATAAATAATCTCCATATTATTTATTTGCCTCTAATATCTTTCAAAGATATATATTTCCACATTTTCAAAACTCGTTTGAAAACAATTTTCCAAACTCTTCCTTTACAAGGTAAATCTTTTACCCTTTATTCCCATCGGGAATAACCAAGTATAAAACAATTTGCATTTAAAACAGTTAAAAATACTTTATACTGAAATATACTTTAAAATATGAAAATTACTTCTATTTATTTACTCAAAATATAAATTTAAAATATGTGAAGAAAACTAGTTATTAACACATAAACTTTGATTTTAAAAATAAGGGTTTTAGTTTAACTAAATTCAAAATAGCGTTATAAGAAGAAAAATGCTAATTTTAACAACTTAAGCTAAAACCAACTTTTAAATAAATCCATTTGTAAAAATAATTGCTAATATATTCCCAAATTATTACGGTATTAAAAATTATTAATTTATTTCTTTAAAAATAACGATTTCTTAAAAATACTTTTTAAAACGATTTAAAACTTAACCTTTAGTTAAATAAAATCTTTTTATAAACATTTACTTGGTTTTTCCCAGGGAAACACTTTCCCGTTTCCAAAACATTCCAAAGTACTCTTTCATATAAATCCACTGATTTATTTCAAGTCAATTTATGATTCCAACATAAATTTCCAATTCCATACTTAACTATAACTTCCTTCGAAATTAAATCACAAATTTTTCATTTCCGGAAATTCATTTTTAAATATAGTTTAAACATTTTGGTGAATTTTCAATGGAAGCCAAATTTCCAATTCACTTAATTAAATTCCAATGAAATACGGCATTTCAAAACATTCTATTTTTCATTTGAACTTGTTAATTTATAGTCGGAAACTCCATTTTAACATATTTTTAATCTCCGGATAACATTAGTCGTTATTAAAATAAACACCGTTATTTTAAACAATTTATAATTTCATAAATTTAATCTCCAGAAAATTTATATTTCATATTTATCAATTGATAAATTTTCCCACAATATTAAATCCCAATTTTACCAATTTTTTTCATTTCCCATTCCAAACCAGATTTCAAATTCTATTTTTCAAAAATTCTTAATTTAACAATTTACTTATTTCGTAAAAACCCAATTTTGTCCATTTATAAATTAAATTCTGTAATTATGATTTATACAACAATTTCACAACACAATTAAATTTCCAGATTTATCAATCACAACATATAAACAGGTATTCACTAACAATTATAAAATAATTGCTACAATTGTGAGGAATCCAGTTGGATCCCTCCAACCTGTTTCTCCCTGCATCCACAAATATTAGCACATCACAATATAAATATCAATCCAGACTGATAATAACAATTATATTCAGCCATCCACACAGATATTTAAATATTAACTATTTAAAATGCCTAGCATCCAGATGTGAGTGAGAAAAACTCGCCTTGAGTTTCGGCGAGTGTTCGAAATTTTAAATTAAACCGGACGATGTCCGATTTAACTCAAATTTCTACTTGCCCGGAATGACTCCGGATCTGCACCGTCACGAAGTACGTCTCTCTGCGATTCCAAAGCTTCTAGTTTCGATAATTTCTGATAACGTATGAATTCGTTATGATTTTATAAAGTTCGAACAACAATTTAAACAAATTTTCTTTTATACAATTACCAAAAAATCAAGGCCGTTCGTTCAGACAAAACAAATCCAGGCCGTAGCCGTTATCTTCTCCATCGCGACATCAGGAACGAAGAAACCCATCACTCTCGAACTAGGGTTCGAGATTGCATCCACCGCAAACCCCGAGACGACGATCAGAACCCGGCGCCGCGACGTCCATCACCACCTCTACCCCCACCACGCGCGCGCAGGAGCTCGGCGCCTCCCAGGCATGCAAAAACGCACACGAACGGCCACGTTTAACGACCAAACCCCGCGTCCTCACCAGCTCATAGGCAATCACCACCGTTGGATCTCGAGATCCCATCGAGCCTTACGTTTTCCTAGTTGAGAGTTTCTGAAATTATTGTGTGGATTGATCGATAATAAGAGGTGAACGAAGAAGCTTCTCAGCCATTAAAACGTTTTCGTGGCGGCCACGATAATAATCTAGGGTTTTGATGAATATAAACGTTTATATATATAATTTAATATTATTTAATTTATAAAATTTCTCAAGTTAACCACAAACGCAAATGAACTTCAAATTACGCGTTCCGACAGGTTATCCTGGGGTTTTTCCCGCGTTCCAGACACAATGGAACAAGTTTCGTAAGCTAATTTGATCGTATGCGCGAGATACGGAATAAAACGATCAATTTAAAATTTAATCGGTTAAATCGATTTCGATGCGTTTCGAACTGCCACGATCACACGACAACTCCGATTGCTCCGAAAATTGAAATCCGATAATAACTAACTATTACGGATCCAATGGAACTAGTTTCGTCAAATTCCGAGACTGTGCCCCGGAAGGCTATTTTACTCGTCTATTAAATCAGGCGATTTTCTGAAATTATCAGAAACGCTTAAAATTTCATTTTTAAAATTTTATTAACTTAACAATAAATCATATAAAATTTATAAACACGTTAAAAATCATTATGGCTCATTCCATACTAAAATCTGATTAAATTGCATTTTAATAATATTAAATTCATTTTAAAATTAATATAAAATCCCAAATATTAATTTATCAACTTTAAAATCCTTCTAAAATTCCAATAATATTATTTATAACCAATTGAGCTTAGAAATACATTTAAACACCATTTTATAGCTATTTACACCCAAATCCACCTTTTTATCCCAATCCCGAATATTTAATTATTATTTTCCATTATTCAAATTCAACCAGAATTGCTATAATTAAAATTTATAGCTTATTTCATTGATTGAATATGAATCTATTCATTTTAAAATCAATTAAGAATTCACATTAACATTTAAAACGAATTAAATGTTCAAATCCAATGGCTTAAAAATACGGGATGTTACATTCCTCCCCCCTTATAAAAATTTCGTCCCCGAAATTTGCTAAGGTAAAAATATACTTCAACTCAACTCACTAATCCCATTTGCTTAGTTAAAAGCTATATTCACTTCCAAAATCCTTTAACTCAATTCCAAACTCATTTGCTTTATTCACATTCAAAAGCCTTTGAACTTTAACGTTTCAAATAACTTTCCAAGTTAACAAAAATTTTTCCCAAAAACCCAAAAAATTTCTAACTCCCAAAATTTTTGGAAAATTTTGGCGGAGTCTCCTTTGCATGGAGGAGCTTCTGCGATATCGTAGGATACACAAATATATATATACATCGGCTCACATGGCCGGAAACCAAAATATATCACAATATATATATCATTTCCCAATTATATTTGCGTAGGCGTACCTTTTAAGCAAATTTTAATAGCGAGCGGCTAATATAACGCATATTCGCGCTCCAACTCTCTCGAACGCCTTCCGTACCTGTACTAAACTCAAACAACTTATCAGTTTCAAAGATGTGAGCATTTTAATAACATTTCCAATGTAAATGTAAGCCAAACATATTCATTTCATAACCAAACCAAGCAATTTCATAATTTAACAATGTTAACCATATTTTTCAACAATTCAAAGATTTAAATCACCTTTCAAATTTCTTATTCAAATCCAACTTCATTTTTATTGAATATGATTAACAGGTGCTTTACCAACATCAACCTATTCCATCTCAATTTCAAGTTGATTCACAACTTAATCCTTATTCTCAATTTGATTTACAATCAAATTCCATTTTAAATTTGAAGCATTTGCATTACCATTTATGATCCATTTTCATTCATAAGCAAAATCACTTAATAAAATGTCAATTTATTCCAGTTGATTCAAAATCAATTCCATTCGCTATTTTTGAATCAATTCACTTGCATTTATTTACAAACTCTTTGAATTAGATTCCAACCCATATCAATTTATTCAAAAATAAATTTCAATTGCTTGTTAAACAACTTAATTCCGAATACATGTGTATTTCATGTCATTCAAGCAAAAATAATTGCCACTTAAGCTTATCACCATTCAAAATTAATTTCAACTTGGATTCATATAAATTTTATTCCATTACAAGGCTCACAAACCAAATATTTTCTCTTTCCAATGTAATTGTTAAATTACATTTTCCTTACATCTTTATTTCCATTAACCAAATTCAAGTTTATATTAATATCATTCGATCCTGGGTTATATTCAACTCATACATTCTTAATGTACCACAATAATTAATGAATATCATTTCACTTTCAATTCAATTTTATTATCCAACAAATTCCATTCAAATTTCTTAATAAAGCTCATCCACAATCATTTGTTTCTTTCAATTTGCTTAAGTAGTTTCACAATATTACCATTATCTATTTAATTTTATTTCCATCCGATTCTCATTCAACCAATTTCAATTCATTTAAAAAGTTTAATGCTCTTCGTTTATTTATCCAATCCATTTTAGATTTATTTTATCAACAAAAAGACCATTTAAATTATTTCTCTCATTTGAATTTACTTACAATTCAAACCATCACTATTATAATCTAATCCCATTATACATTCTCACTTCCAACATTTATTACCAAACTTAAATTTCATTCAACAACTGGATTTTTTCCTTACTTTCTAAATTTTGACCAAACTATCAAAATTCTATTTATTGCAATACAAATTCCATTTAATTTAGCTTACACAAGATTTATTTCCAAACAATCATTTTGGATTTAGTTGAGTAAACACTTACTTCATTCATCATCACCTCAACTAAATTAAATTTCCATTAAACTAAATTCTTATCCCATTTTAATTCAAGGTTAACTAAATTATATATGCATTTTCAATTTAATTCCTTTCCAGAATTTATTCAAGTTCATCTAAATTTTATTTAGCCAACCTGAATTTTATACCATTTCCTTTACTACCTTAAATAAGAATTTAATTACATTCATTTATATCCATAACACAACTGAAATTTAATATTCAGCTTAACTCTATTTTAGTCGAAGTTAAACCAAATTCAATTTAATCTTAATTCTCCATATCCAAGTTCAACTTATTTACTAACTTCAGTTCACTTACCTCTTTTATATTTTATAATTGTTTCACCTTACTTTGCATTTCATTTAAAATTAAGTTCGAATTCACCATTCCATTTATTATTTCCATTTGTGATTATAATTCCATTTTACTTGAGTTAAAATCAAATCTTCCATTCTCAAGTTCTCCAACTTATTTACTTGTAAGTTTATATTGCTCATTTCAAACCAATCCACATTTTTATAATCACAATGTCAAATTTTAACACTTAATAGCTTAAGAATATGAATTCATTTGCACAATCATAAGCATTTACACTTCACCTTTATATCAACTTCCCTTGAATTCCAATTCATTTAGATTTAATTCAATTTCAAATTCTTAATTTTATTTAACTTATCATAAGTTAAATCCAGATATATTCCATACACCCTCATTTATTCAAAGTAAATTTACATTCCATATATACTCAATTCTTCTTTAAATCAACTTTCCTTTATAAGTTATGTAGTTGAATCATTTCAACTTTCACATTTTTATTTTAAAATAGAATTCCCAGAATTCAATTTACCCGGATTTATTTCAAAACCAATTTGAAATAAAAATCAACACATTTCTCTTTTGATATTCAAATCAAATACCAAATTCCAAAACAAACTGCTTTTACCAAACAATTTTCCTTTGAAAATTCCAAAATCACTTGTTTCCCAAACAAGTCCAAACAATGTCATAACCAACTATTTTGGTAGCAATCCATCACTTTAGAAACTCGAAAATGAATTCTAATGATGTGGCCAGCATCATCAGGATTATTTTCCAGCGACTGAAGTGAGTTCAATGCTTTCCACTTCCAAAATTCACATCAAAACAATTTCTATTCAAAAATATTTCCCTAAAATATACTCCATTCTTACAAATGCTTTTGAAAACATTTCTAACATTTCCACAAAGTCAAACTCCCAAAACTTTGTTTAATTCCATTTGAAATCCCTTTCAAAATTTCCGGGGTCAAAATTCTAGTTTAAATCAAATTTTAATTTTTACTTTTCTTATTTAAAACATATCCAGTCAATTTCATTTGGTTATAAACCATTTTAATATTTTAACTTCTTATTTTCTTATATATATCATTTCAAATTTTATATCATGTTTTAATTTCTTATTTGATTATAGAAGAAACAACCAAACAAGCATCCAATACATATAATAATTTAGAAAATTATTTCTTTTTATATCAAAATACAATTTTGGGTAAAATTATTTCATTTACCCACTTTAAAAATAATACTATGTCGGTTTATCTTGTTTAAGAGTTTAGAAACCCCTATCGATACGGTTGTACTTCCCGCATCGACCGGAATTCATAAACACTCAACCGATAAGTCAACATAGTACAAAAACAATTTTATATTCACTAACAAGTACGCTCTCATAGCTATTATTACACTCAACTCATTATAGAGTACTTCCGACTCTATTTAAAAATGAGTAATTTTCCCACCAAAGCCTAGGTTGTCGCCAACCTAAGCTCTGATACCACTGTAACGACCCGCCCTTCTCGACCCTCGAAAATCGACACAAAATACTCAACAGTATAATATGCCGACGATCGAATGCCGGAAAAGACAGATTGTAGAAGAATAAGAAAGTAGATAGAAGAAGAAAGAACCAACCAAATCAGAATCTCACAATCGCAGCGGATAAAGTATAATATATAGAACAGATCTTTACACAAATGAAAACTATATCTATTTATATACAATACATCATCAGAGTCCATCACCACACAATCAATAGTAATCAGATACATGACTAACAACAATCATAGCAGCGGAATATAAACAAGTACGAATAATACGCTTCGACTCCAGCTCCTCTTCTGCTCCATAGCAACCTATCCTGTAATATACTCGGTCTGACCCGAGCATTATAATAAAATAACACCCGAGTCAGTCTGGAATACCAACGCATCATAAATACATCAAAACTGATTATTAAAGTTCAAAAATCCTTTGAAACAAAAGCATCTCGTAAGACCACGCCACAAATAAACATGTCGGGTTTTTACCTTACGATACTTAAAACACTTTTTATAAAAATCCTCTGATATTATAGTAGTGTCTATTTACAAATACTTATTCAAATAGCTGAAATTGTTACATGATTAAATTCCAGCATACTAGGTATACAAACAAAACTCGTACAAGGTACGTAGGGAAAATGGATTTCCAACGAATGACTAGGCACTGGGGTACCACCTGTCACAGTACGTGGCCTAGATCATAGTACCGAGGAGTACGCCCGCTCCCCTGCAACACAAGACCGGAATCATCCCTTACTGGATAATTCCAAGTAAAATCACCCCACGGTTGTGATCAGCAACCGCACCACTAAGCCGAAATAAAAGGGACATCTAGACAGGGATGACCTTACTCTCAAGTGGGGGCTACCCACGAAGCCTTGCTGCATAACCCCTGATTTTCAGTCATTCCCGGTTGATGAGGCTTGAGGCTTAGCGTTACCTTTACAGAACATTTCACTTTGAATGCCCATCGTCCACCTGACGATGTCACGAAAGCATTCGTCCATACAAGTCCGTCCCGGGTCCGAACGGAACCGAAGGCACTACTCCTACTACATCCATTTTGGAAATATCCTCAGGATTAGTAGCGACTAGCCCTTGCACTTCACAGCTCCATCTTCGACTCCGAACACGTTACACGAAACGTACAAACCGGATCAAAGTGGTATTCGAGTCTCCAGACCTAGAATCCCGGTATACGGAAACTCGATCCCGGTCTCTTCGAAACGATCAGCGCATTTGGCCAATATTGATAGTCGGTGATTTAACTATCAATTAATGTTCACAAACATCCATACACATCCATCACACAATAAATAATCTCCATATTATTTATTTGCCTCTAATATCTTTCAAAGATATATATTTCCACATTTTCAAAACTCGTTTGAAAACAATTTTCCAAACTCTTCCTTTACAAGGTAAATCTTTTACCCTTTATTCCCATCGGGAATAACCAAGTATAAAACAATTTGCATTTAAAACAGTTAAAAATACTTTATACTGAAATATACTTTAAAATATGAAAATTACTTCTATTTATTTACTCAAAATATAAATTTAAAATATGTGAAGAAAACTAGTTATTAACACATAAACTTTGATTTTAAAAATAAGGGTTTTAGTTTAACTAAATTCAAAATAGCGTTATAAGAAGAAAAATGCTAATTTTAACAACTTAAGCTAAAACCAACTTTTAAATAAATCCATTTGTAAAAATAATTGCTAATATATTCCCAAATTATTACGGTATTAAAAATTATTAATTTATTTCTTTAAAAATAATGATTTCTTAAAAATACTTTTTAAAACGATTTAAAACTTAACCTTTAGTTAAATAAAATCTTTTTATAAACATTTACTTGGTTTTTCCCAGGGAAACACTTTCCCGTTTCCTAAACATTCCAAAGTACTCTTTCATATAAATCCACTGATTTATTTCAAGTCAATTTATGATTCCAACATAAATTTCCAATTCCATACTTAACTATAACTTCCTCCGAAATTAAATCACAAATTTTTCATTTCCGGAAATTCATTTTTAAATATAGTTTAAACATTTTGGTGAATTTTCAATGGAAGCCAAATTTCCAATTCACTTAATTAAATTCCAATGAAATACGGCATTTCAAAACATTCTATTTTTCATTTGAACTTGTTAATTTATAGTCGGAAACTCCATTTTAACATATTTTTAATCTCCGGATAACATTAGTCGTTATTAAAATAAACACCGTTATTTTAACCAATTTATAATTTCATAAATTTAATCTCCAGAAAATTTATATTTCATATTTATCAATTGATAAATTTTCCCACAATATTAAATCCCAATTTTACCAATTTTTTTCATTTCCTATTCCAAACCAGATTTCAAATTCTATTTTTCAAAAATTCTTAATTTAACAATTTACTTATTTCGTAAAAACCCAATTTTGTCCATTTATAAATTAAATTCTGTAATTATGATTTATACAACAATTTCACAACACAATTAAATTTCCAGATTTATCAATCACAACATATAAACAGGTATTCACTAACAAATATAAAATAATTGCTACAATTGTGAGGAATCCAGTTGGATCCCTCCAACCTGTTTCTCCCTGCATCCACAAATATTAGCACATCACAATATAAATATCAATCCAGACTGATAATAACAATTATATTCAGCCATCCACACAGATATTTAAATATTAACCATTTAAAATGCCTAGCATCCAGATGTGAGTGAGAAAAACTCACCTTGAGTTTCGGCGAGTGTTCGAAATTTTAAATTAAACCGGACGATGTCCGATTTAACTCAAATTTCTACTTGCCCGGAATGACTCCGGATCTGCACCGTCACGAAGTACGTCTCTCTGCGATTCCAAAGCTTCTAGTTTCGATAATTTCTGATAACGTATGAATTCGTTATGATTTTATAAAGTTCGAACAACAATTTAAACAAATTTTCTTTTATACAATTACCAAAAAATCAAGGCCGTTCGTTCAGACAAAACAAGTCCAGGCCGTAGCCGTTATCTTCTCCATCGCGACATCAGGAACGAAGAAACCCATCACTCTCGAACTAGGGTTTAAGATTGCATCCACCGCAAACCCCGAGACGACGATCAGAACCCGGCGCCGCGACGTCCATCACCACCTCTACCCCCACCACGCGCGCGCAGGAGCTCGGCGCCTCCCAGGCATGCAAAAACGCACATGAACGGCCACGTTTAACGACCAAACCCCGCGTCCTCACCAGCTCATAGGCAATCACCACCGTTGGATCTCGAGATCCCATCGAGCCTTACGTTTTCCTAGTTGAGAGTTTCTGAAATTATTGTGTGGATTGATCGATAATAAGAGGTGAACGAAGAAGCTTCTCAGCCATTAAAACGTTTTCGTGGCGGCCACGATAATAATCTAGGGTTTTGATGAATATAAACGTTTATATATATAATTTAATATTATTTAATTTATAAAATTTCTCAAGTTAACCACAAACGCAAATGAACTTCAAATTACGCGTTCCGACAGGTTATCCTGGGGTTTTTCCCGTGTTCCGGACACAATGGAACAAGTTTCGTAAGCTAATTTGATCGTATGCGCGAGATACGGAATAAAACGATCAATTTAAAATTAAATCGGTTAAATCGATTTCGATGCGTTTCGAACTGCCACGATCACACGACAACTCCGATTGCTCTGAAAATTGAAATCCGATAATAACTAACTATTACGGATCCAATGGAACTAGTTTCGTCAAATTCCGAGACTGTGCCCCGGAAGGCTATTTTACTCGTCTATTAAATCAGGCGATTTTCTGAAATTATCAGAAACGCTTAAAATTTCATTTTTAAAATTTTATTAACTTAACAATAAATCATATAAAATTTATAAACACGTTAAAAATCATTCTGGCTCATTCTAGACTAAAATCTGATTAAATTGCATTTTAATAATATTAAATTCATTTTAAAATTAATATAAAATCCCAAATATTAATTTATCAACTTTAAAATCCTTCTAAAATTCCAATAATATTATTTATAACCAATTGAGCTTAGAAATACATTTAAACACCATTTTATAGCTATTTACACCCAAATCCACCTTTTTATCCCAATCCCGAATATTTAATTATTATTTTCCATTATTCAAATTCAACCAGAATTGCTATAATTAAAATTTATAGCTTATTTCATTGATTGAATATGAATCTATTCATTTTAAAATCAATTAAGAATTCACATTAACATTTAAAACGAATTAAATGTTCAAATCCAATGGCTTAAAAATACGGGATGTTACACCTATCATTCACTTATGGTGGCGCCCCACTGTTTGGATGGTAGCTATAGTAGGCATAGTTCGAAGTGTCTATGTTGGCTAAGATTAATATTATACTTTCGAAATGTTTTCTACACTATGCACTAATAATAATATCAAAAAGAATTTGATTTTGCGTAGTAAGCATCTTTGACTATCATAAGAAGAAATCTCCTCCAATTCTGCGTTTGCATTGTGTGTGTGGTGGGAGGTCTTATGGTAGTTTCATTTTCCAAAAGCATTGCGAATTTGTTTTATTTTCTTTGTGAAAAATAACTGTTTTACGATCTCACACCAGTCACCATGACTGACTTGGAGTTTATTGTTCCCTTCTAAACTCTGGGTGCCCACAAATTTCCACACGGGCAGCCTAGAGTTATATTATCAGGATATTCTAGATATTCTGGAGCTTTGGAGATAAGCTGGATGACGAGACTTAGTATTTGTATCCGATACTATTTATTCCGCTGTGTATTCTGTATGAGGACAAGTTTATATAACTGTCCATTGTTGTATATTGACCCTGATTGATGTATGTATAAAATGATATAGTTCTTTGTTTTAAAGATTATTCATTTACCTATTATATATTGTTCCGCTGCGATATGTGAGATTCTGATATTGTTTTCTGTTGTTCTGTTGTTCTTCTTTCTTCTCTTCTCTCTCTTCTTCTTTCTTTTCTTCTGTTTTCTTCTTTCTAAAACCCTCACTATTGGAGTTTCCGGCACTCGATTTCTCGGCAGTCGATAAAGTGAGTATCGATGTCGAATTTTCGAAAGTCGAAAATTTTGGTATGTGACAAGATTCTTGAGGGTATACTATCTGTTTATAGTTGACCTATTTGTGTTTGGTTTGATATTAGTGCTTCTTACAGTTTAATATCCCGTGACCTTGATGTTTAGTCACGCTCAGTATGTTAGGAACATTGAGTATTGTTTGTTACTGATTTGCGTCAACCAGTTTATGAGCAGCTTTACCTTTCTACATCATGGGTTGAGTAGATAGTAATTGTGGGTATATTGAACAAACATCTTATGAATTAAGTTTCACGTTTTGACTATAGGACGTTCGATGATAATGTTGGGTTAGAAGTTAAAATTTAGTAAAAGATGTTTATTATGATAAAAAAAAGAAAGATAGAATATTTTGAAAATAACTATTTGTGAAAAGATTTATATAAGTAAGTTTATAAAATATGGTTTATAAAAAGAAAGGATTTGAATAGAGAATATGTGAACTTAAATCCTGGTATTTTCAAAAAAAAAATTCGAGATTTTGACGAAAATAATAATAGTACTATTTAAAAGTAAATATTTGGGAGATTGATTTAAGAAATTGAGATCATGATACTTGATACTATTATACGAAGTATTTGATACCGCTTTGGAATGATTTTGGTTAAATACCAAAAGAATGGTTCGGATGTACTGAACTCATTTCAGTCACTTGCAAATAACTTCGGTGATGACTGCAGCATCATCGGCGTTCATTTTCGGGTTTCTAAGTGAGGGATGTTACAAAGTTGTTTTAGTAAAATGGATTTTTAGTTAAATCTCAAAAGTAAGATTTGACATACAAAAGGTATATGTATATATTATTTCAAAATGATTTAAAATGAAAACTAGTGTTTAGTTCTAAAAAGTTCCCTTGTTAAGTTATTCCATGGACACATATAGTCTATGCATTAGGAAAGTATGGTATGTGCATCATGTATGATATTTTGTTTGGTACTTTTCATTTGTTAAAATGAAATGGAATTTTCAGCAATTTTGAATTGCCGAAAACTACCAAGTTGTTATAGAACTTGTAGTTAACTGCTTTTGAAGATATAAAGTTGAGTTTATATAACACTTGAATTAAGAAGATAGCAAGTTAAAATGAGTTTAAATTTTTTGAACATACTTGTTAAGTAAAACAAATTTTATGTTTTGGTATATACTCTTAGGATGTAGTGGAGTATTATACGAGCATGAACTTAAGTTATAAAATGTGGATAAACTTGAAGTTTTGTTTTATAAAATGATTCATAAATGGTTTTAGTATTGAATGACATACTATCTGTATAAATGAATGTGATTAAAGAGGAGTTGGTGTAGTTAAGAAACCAATAGGATAAATAGTAAGTTGTACGTAGATCATTTTATTCGCATAACTGTTCTTGACCCAACATTCAAGTACATGTTTTCGAGGTGGTTTATGCTGGTCCGAACTAGGAATTTTCACTCAATTCTTGACGATGAACACTTGATATGGATTCATGATACAATCTCGATGTTTTCTATCATAGTATATGGCTATGCAATGAGAACAGAGATTTCTAATCAAGGAACCAAATCAGATTCCGCACCAGAGAGGCCAAGTGATCTATACTAGTTAGAAACTGAAATCAATGTAATCAAGCAAGTGATCAGATCAGAAATTGCGTACGGATGGTCTATATACATCGTACGGGCTTTAGTACATTTATAAGATGTGTTTGTTGGCTTATGAAGAGTTTAAGGAATGAATCTTCGATTCGTTATAAGATAGCATGAATAGTCATCTAAATAATAACTTGAGGCTGTTGAGCGTAAGGTATGCTTAGTAGATTGTTTATCTCCCTCAGACGATATGAGAGTTTTGAGCCTAAGCAAACCATGAACATTGGTTACTAGTAATTATGAATATTGTTTGAGTACTTGTGTTCTTATTCCTTTGTTAAGGTTAGAAGTGCCAAGGAGCAAGGATGCTTGAGATGGTACAAAGAAAACAGAGGACGGTTTGAAGGAGTTCTATCAAGAGTCGCTTATAGATTGGGGTCCCTTCTTATCTTAGCATAGTATATCTTTCGTAGTGTACTCACCGCTTGAGGTGGAGTCGCTTAGTATGCATTTAGTTGCAGTTTAGTTTGTACATAGTTTCAGCAGTATGCTATATATATCTATATCTTGTTCATTCATCTCCTTTGATTATCGTTCTTGTTTGAATTTCGAGGATGAAATGTTCTAAGTGAGGGAGAATGCAACGACTCGAAAATTCAAACACTTCGTCTTCGAATATCAAAACATTTTGAAATACAATTAAGTGTTATAAATGTGATTTTATAACCTTGTTCGACATCATTTAATCAATGAATAATGATAAGAAACTTGTTTTTTAAATTTGTTTACAAAAATATATTTTTCAAAGAATAATTGATAATGTGATCGAAAATCGGTTTATCGGTAAACAGCTTTTCGATTTATATAAGTTGTTAGAACACTTGTGCACTTGAATAATGATCAAATGAACACATTAGCAACTAATAACACACTCTCCTCTTTATAAAGCTTGGAATGTTCTAGAAGTTTCCATATCGATAAGAGATATTATGAGAAGGGTATAAGAGTAATATGCATAAAGGAGATGTGACTTAAAGGAGAAGTGATGGGAGGTGAAGCTTCCATGGCATGGTGGAGGGGTGAATGCAAGCTTAAAGCGCACCATGTTTATGCCTATATAAGGAGAGTCATACCATAGAGTTAGAATCACAAATTCATAAAGCTTAAGTGAGAAAAATTAATGGCTTCTTCATCTTCTTCATCTCTTATGTCCTAAAGAAAATTGTTGCAAATCAACTCCAAATCACTTCAAACTTTGCCACAAAGCTTAGTACAATATTATAACACCTTTTATCAATTTATAATTTGATGAACCAAAGCCACACTCACCCTAAGAGTATAGGTCGTGAGCAATATAGAAGAAGGAAGGGGCAAAAGCAAGGCAAAAGTAAGAAGAGAAGGAAGGAAACATGTTGCTTGGTTGAGCTTGGACTTGGTTAGCTTGGATCTTGGTTGTTTGTTGGATTAAAGGTGAGCTAACCTCACTTTGAATGAAAATGTAACACTTACGCATGTTGTGTTGATTGTATATATGTTATTTGAATTGTTGTTAACTTATGTTAAAACATTGATTGGGATTCTTACTTTAAAAGTAAGTGTATGTGATCCATGTATATGGACTTCAACAAGTTTGGAATGGACTTGTATGATTTGTGACAAGAACTTGAACAAAGCACATAGGTTATGGATGGACTTTGGTTTAGATCAGACTCGGATTTGAAAGTGCACTTATAGCGATAGTCGTTATAGATGCAGTTCGGAATTGCCTTGTTTTTGGCAATGTTTATGGAACTTTGTAGAGAGATCCTTAGGGATTTCTCACCATATTTATAATTTTTTATATGTATGTTTGTTGCTATTAAAATATTGAATAGTAAAATGTTAAGTAACATTTTGAGAAGTGGTTAAAACTTTACTTGTGCAAAACAGCCCCGTTTAGCTTTGATTTTGGACTTTAAATGGTTTGAAAAGATATTTAAATTGAAGTATTTTGTTTCATTCTTTTTATAAGTGTTTATTACCTATTATTAGAGTATTTAAAAAGTGGTCTAAGATATTTATGAATTTATAAGAATTAATTGTGAATTTTTAAAGAAGATATATTTTGTTAGAAAACATGTCGTTTTCAAGTTTTAAGGAAAATTGTAAAGTTGTATTTTCAAGTAATATTTTGGATAAATGTTTTAAAACCTATAAGTATTTTCAAGTAATTTAAAAGTATAAACAAAAGGTTTAGAAAGGGGTTAGAATTGCTAAATGACCAAATGGTTAATTAATTAATTACTTGTTTGAAAGTAATTAACTATGTTTAACACTAAAAGCTGACGAAGTAAGGCTTATCTATTTATGAAAGTTACAATTGATGTCAAGTAGGGATGGAGAAATAGAGCTCTAACCTACCAGGCATTCCTCTTGACTAAGGAATAGTAAGTCGGAAATTATCAGAAACATGTTAATCGTGTTGATTCTTATTGTTCATGGAAATCAATAATACTATACTTAATACTAATAGTTGACGATGTAGACATCTATTTGCAAGATTCAAGAATGAAGTGTCCATGCAAGGCTTTGATGCAACCAGTGCTCTAACTTACCTGGCTTCACTCGTTAACGAGGAATAGATAAGTTAGAATGTCGGAAATGAGTTAATCGTATGAATCGTGATTTGTATAAGCAATTGTTTTTATACTAGATATTCGATTAGTCAGTTGTCGTACTTGACCTAATATTGACTTAGGAAGTTATCTAAAGATTTCATGATTTTATACCAATAAGAACCCCGAGGAGGAGTATTGGTACGAAACGTCTCTAGCTTTCTCTTGCTTTTGAAAGAACTGGAATTGAGTTAGCCAGAAATTCATCAAATTAGTTTTAAAGAGACCGGGATTGGTAAGTGTTTTACTTATCGAATACCACTTTAAAACTTGTATACGAGTTCTGTGTTTTGAAAGCTATTATGATGTGAAATGTTATGGAGTTGAACTGTCAATCGTAAGGTTAAGTCCAAGGGAGAGGTCAGCGTTAACATTTCAAACGATGTTATCGTGTGGGACTGTCTATCTTCAAAAGTATTCCAAGAGAGAGGACAGCATTAGCATTAGTCAAAGGACTAATGCGTATAACCTATGTGGAGGTTCAAGATCTATTTGAGATGCTTGAATCCACGTAGTGATTCATGATATGTTCAAGATGTGCTAATCCATTTGGGGATTCATGTTCTAGTCGAGTGGAGTGAGAGATGTCGAAGTTGCCTCGATATTAGAAATGACCAAAACCAAAGGTAGGATGCATAGCCAAAGGAAATATAGAATTTTAGCAATCCCAAGGGTGCAGGCGACTCCATCTAGTATTACTTACAAACATGCATGCACGAGCGATGAATTCGAAACAACGAGTGTTTTGGGCATGGGCCAGTTATGTATTTCCTATAGTAAATTCCCTAGAGATGTACAATGCTTGGAAGGATATCTCTGATCCTTGTGCAGGAGTTCGATTGGGCTAGATCTGAGGAGATCTCCACAGAAAATCGACTATGTGAATGCACCTTAGCGGTATTGGTTGTATACCTATTATTGTTATGGCATTCACACAGCAGCAATTTGATATGATTTATGTGCTACACTCTAGACATTATCTATCATATCCATATATGTTAAACTTATTGAATGATTGGTTTCTTTGAGGGGAAAACCGTTATGGGAATCTGTATGGTCTCAATGGTTACTATTACTTATTGAATATTTCTTGGATTTCTCAAGTTGGTTTGCCAACTGATTTGGGTGTTATTTTCTTATAATGCTCAGGTCATCCCCGTGTATGTTTTCAGATTTAGCTATGGACGCTTTGAAGCTTATGGAGAAGAGCTGGATGATTACCTTCTATAGTATTCTTATTTTCACTACATTTTTGTATTATATGTATCAGCATTGTGAGGACGGGCAGTTATAACTATCCAGGATGATGATAGTATTTAGGTTTTAGTAGCTCTGATATGTCTATATTCAGAGTAACCATTTGTACTGTTCCTTTGATATTATATATTATCATTCTGTTGTGAGATTCTGATATTGTGTTCTCTCTTTCTTGCTCTATATTTTTTCTTTTCTTTTATCCTAACTTTCTGTCTTTCCATCATTTAGGTGCTCGACATGCGAATACCATGGATGTATTTAGTGTCGACGTTCGGGGGTCGAAAAGTCGAGTCATTACAAAAGTGCTGCAGAGACTAGACTATTTATAGCCAAGGATTAACACCTTTTTCTCCTCCATTTTCTCCATCCTTTGAAGACTAATCCTAGTCTCCTATATTCAAAAAAATATGGCCGACCATATGGCTTATACTCCCATTTGAATCAAAATTTAATTATTTAATTTCTAGCCCCTTAATTGATTGAATCGTCATATAACTTTTATACGTCCTTCTATCCAATTTTTAAGCTTTTAATAAATAATTGAAATAGCCATAAAATATTAATACAACATTTGTATTAATTTATTATTAATTTATAACATCTATAAATTAGTTACCATTGGTCGAACTAGGAAATAATTAACAATGCGGTCATGTTGACTCATTGATGTGAATTCAGTCCTCAGTCAGTATTTAAACAATTTTATTACTGAAGCTTATACAGACTTTGTTGAAGCACATTATTATTTCAGGGCTTATAGACCATACAGGAAAAAACCAATTTCTAATCTAAAAATAAGCTCACCTAGTAATGATATTTTGTACACGCATTCTTTTCATCATAACTGTATCACTTACATGTCCAGAGTTGGGTCTAAGGTTAAAAACTCTATTAATATCCATATTTAATTATGCTTGTCATTATAATGTCCTTAGTTCAATATGATAATATTCATTGATTAACTGATTTACTCTAACAAGAGATTTTGACTTTAAGCCGACTTATCTATTACGGTAATACCGACCTTCTGTAATGAAGAAGACAAACCCTTTCTTATATATTGTTTCGCTTCAAGTACCTCAACGTGCAACCAACATGATTTTAACATAGTCACTATGCCATATGCCTGACCATAATTAAAGTACAATCTAAATACTTAAGTTTGATAGTACTCTCAAGTCAGAAGACAAAAGAACATCGTTAAACAGAAATCTTCTATCTTGAGTTAGTTATATTAACATATAGAAGACTTTTGTCGAGTCATACTATGATTGTTCCAAACAATCACTAGCACGTAACCCTTTTGTTACCTCCAATGGTCATGACTAAGTCACCATACATCGTATATGGAGTGTTACATATAGCAGTCGCAACAAATGTATCGATATCCTTTTCTCAATACATTTTAACTAGGAACATTTAAGGAGTTAATATTTTTCTTTTATATCAATTCGATACACATGGTTACGAACATGTTCCTTACTACAATTGATAAAATAATTCATGTAAGGATTTTCTACTTACGTATGTTTAATGCATTTAGTTCATTATTTATATCTCTATATAACAACGTATATAAAATAAAAAATACACTTGATGTATTGATCATTTCAAATAAGATTTTATTATAAGAGTTAAGCTACGTAATAAATTACATAATTTCCTTTATTGCACACCCTTAACTTTATCAGCTACAGCATAGTCCGAGGTCTATTGCTTATATAACCAGATAAAACGTCTTCTATCATGAATCAATGTCGCTCGAAGATGCTCAATTGAGACAATGTTGCCTCATGCAACAAATGTTTAGAAATATCAAATCCCTAATCCATAGCTAAGGGATACAGACTTAATTTGTATACGCAATATTGTATGAAATTATATATCATAATACCCTCATCGTCACATCTTAAAACCCTTAGAGTGACTACATCATGATCACCATACAAATTAAAACACATCACTAGCGTTGCGTATGACCTCCTTATCATCCACCGCCACCGATGTCCCCCCCCCCCCCCCCCCCGGACTCTCCTCGAGTCCCCAGTTTAGGAATACGTGTCGAAGGGGTCCCTCTTGGATCCCAAAATCAGAGTACTAAAAAATCCATAAATATCATGGATTGAAGCTCTTGAGAAATGATGAACATTAATTCAAAACACATCTCAATTCGAGTCCATATGGAAAGCTATCTTTTTTGAAATTTCAACCGAACAGAGCGATGAACAACTGAATAGTAAGCATTTTAGATGGGTAATGTAACAATCCAAAAACTCGGCCTTCGAAAATCGGCACCCGTACTTCACTTGTACTCAAAATGCCGCAGATTCAAACGCCGAATCTGACTTGCCGGAGCTTATAACACAGTAAGTATAACAACACAGCGGAAGAAAGAAATAGATGATATCATATACAACTCCAATAAATACAATATCCAGAATGATATACAACAATGATATCAATATGATACAACAATATCAGAGATAAATAATGATACAGCGGAAAACAGAACTGATAACTCCAAATGATCCTCAAAAGAGAATGAATCCAACTTCTCCAACATCAAGCTCGAAACACCAACCAATGCACCAAGATAAGCAGGTGCAGTCATCCACTCTGATGAAGTGAACTAGCTCCAGATAATCTACTAAACCTGAATATCTGAGAAACCCAACTCTAGACTGCCCGTGTGGAAAATGGTGGGCACCCAGAGTTTAGGAAAGGAACAATAAACTCCAAGTCAGTCATGGGACTGGTATGAGTAAACAAAAGTAGTTGCTTTAAATAAAACAGATTTTAAAAAGAATTTGATATGCTTTTGAAAAATGAAACTACCATAGGACCTCCCGCCACACACACAATGCAATCGCAGACTTGGAGGAGATTTCTTCTTAAGATAGTCAAATATGCTTAATACGAGCAAAATTATTTGATATTATTACTAGTGCATAGTGTAGAAAGCCATTTCGAAAATATAATATTAATCTTAGCCAGCATACAACCATTATTGTATGCCTACTATATCTACCATCTAAACAGTGGTGACCACCATAAGTAAATGGCAGGTTCTACAACCAAAACCGTACAAGGTTCGTATTGGAAATTGGATTTCCAACACATGGTCAGGCAAAGGAACTTCCTTACCGAAATGGAAACGCCTCTGGAAAGACGCCCCGAGAACCTAACCGGATCTCTGCTAAACAAGGCCGACGCTACCTCACGCTTTAACCAAGCTGTAACTTGGTAACTACCACACGAGTATGCCATTCCCGGTCGTTACCGACCTTTATCCAAGACGTCTCGATCACAAAGCAACATCACACAGTAATAAATTTACAGTGTCCACATGAGTTAAGTATCTGGGCTCCATACCATGATACCACCCTTTATCCAGAAGAAAATGGACATACCCTAGGGGCGCGACCCCTACAAACATTGCCGCAACATTCCTGTTTCGACCATTACCGGGTTGTGAGGCTCGACGAAGTCTCATCCACAAAGCTACGCTTTTTCACAAAGCCACGCTTTGATCAACAAATGATCAACAGCACTTTGTATGCCACATTACCAAATTGGGAATGTATCACTAGTAACCATCAACTACATAACCTCTGAGCTCGTACGTCTCAGAGAAGGGTGTTAAGCTAAGAGAATAAATTCTCCGCCACCAACAGAAATGTATTTGATAGAAACCAGCTTTACATCTCAAAGTGTAACGTCAGACACACATCCATACAAGTCCATTCCGGGATCGAACGGAACCGAAGGCACTTCCAAAGAAGCCCTTGCAAATCCTGATAATTTCTAATAACGTCCGGACTTCCCATCACAAAGGGTGATAAAATCTCTATACCGGGGACCAGTCGATGCAGAGACATTCGACGAGTTATCCTTCAGTTTTCGAAAATATCTGGTCTTCACCACCGGTCTTCAAATGCTATCCATATACGACATATCATTTTTCGAAACAGGTTATATGACACAGAGGTCCTCTCCCGGCTAAATCGAATAATGAGCGCAATATTTAAAAACATATGGATATTGGAATTTCAGTTAAGTCACAACTTATTACCCAAAACTTTTCTTCAAATGGTTTAAAAAAATTACCATTTTAATCTTTTACATAAAAAGATTCATCTCACAAAGTTCACTCAGTTTCACAAAGATCTATTCACAGATTTTCCAAATCAATTTCCATTTCAATTTGATTAACTCGTTAAATCTTTAAGTCAAAGATTTAACTTATAGCTTTTAAAACAATTTCATTTCGAATGGTTTAAACAAATCACCATTTTAAATCTATTAAAATAAACAGATTCAATTCATAGCTTTCAAAAAGAATTCACTCATAACTTGGAAAACCATTTTTTTCAATTCAAACTTGAAATTCCTTTTACTTAAATTGGAATTTCATTTCTTATATGAAAGCTTTTATCATTTGAAAACAAACAGTTTTCATTCCGGAAAATCTGATTCTTTTATACGAATTAAAATCCTTGGGTTAAATTCAAATTCTCAAACCAATACTTTTAAAATGGTTTAATTTCATATAAACACATTTATAACATCTTTAACCAAAATTTCTAAAACATGGAATTCAATTCCAAAATTTGAATTCAAATTCAAATTGAGTTATTTAAATTGAAAACTTTACCAAGTTATTCAAAATAACTTTTATCTTAAAAAGCTTTAACATTTAACCCAAATCCATTTCCAAAATCAATTGAAATTAAAATTTCCATTTCAAAAATATTAAATTTAAATCATCTGTGACTTAACCGATTTCCACGTGAAATCCATATTTGTGTGTGTAAGAGTGTGGTCCAGGGGTTTCACACAGTAGTGCCACATCCTTCAATCATCATAGATTAAAATACAGCAATATCGATAAGCGGTATAATCCTATAACGCTTATCTTCATTCATAGATTCACGGATAAATAATATAAATTCATCACAGATAAATAAATTACATCACAGTTCACAGCTCAAATCAGAATAATTCTTATCACAAAGCATCACATATCAGGGATATCAAACAATTCAACATTCAATAGAATCCAAACATCCATAAGTAAGGTCAATTTATTTATCTGATTAAATTAAATCAGATTAGTCACTAATCCTGGTTAATTAACATTAACTAATTACAATTTTATGTTAATTAATTAACCTTTAATAATAAATTAATTAATTATCATTTAATTAATTATCCTTAATTACTTTTATTAAGTAATTATCTTTAAGTAATTAATTAACCTTACTTAATTAATTAATTATTCTTTTTAATTGTCTAATAATTAATCCTCAATTATTAATTAATTAACCTTTAATTAATTATTAATTAATTACAAATTATCTTTTAATTAAGTACTTTATCCCTTAATAAATTAATCTTAATCTTTTAATTAAATTAAGATCTCAATTAACTTAAGATAAACTATCATCCTTTATTAATTTCTTAACTATCATTAACATATAACTTTAAAAAAAATTGTCCTTTTACTCAACACTTAATTTCATCTCTAAATTGAGTTTAAAATAACTTAAGAATTCATCTTAATAAGTTTAAGTAACATAAATCATACAACTCTTAAATTAGTTATTAAAAACATTCATTATATAAAGACTTGCTTTTATTTAAATTTAAAAACCTGTTTCAACATTTACTTTGGGTACAACCCGATAACTACTCTAGCCTTGCCCCGAGTAAACCATCCCCTTCCCTTGCCTTTACTTTAAATTTTAAAAACTTATATTTTGTTTAAGTAAAAAAATCTGGAAAGTTATCACTCTCGTCCCCGAAGATAAACTCGAGTAAAACAGCTAAATCCCCGAGTCAAACTCTCGAGCCACTTCCCCTACCAAACTACTGATACTCTGACACGCGTACACGTGTACACCAGAACTTTGACCTTCCGACCATCGTCGTTACCTTCAACATGTCGACGACCATCCCCATCATCGATCCCGACCCCCCGGACTTCACCACAAACCCAAATTCAAAATCGAGCTATGGAGTTGAAACTGGAACTACACACTATGGCCAAAACTCCTCTCGAACTCACGTCTCTGACCATCGGAAATTGCGCAACTCCGACCACACATCCCCTAGCCTTCCACGCTGCTTTTCCACCAGGTTTTGTGCAACTCGATGCACTATCGTATCCATGATGATCGAATTCTCGACCACAACCCAAATTAGGGTTAAGAACTAAATCGCCTCACCGCCATCGCCACGGCGATCTGTCGACGCTTCCACTATTTTTCCTAGCCTCGCCGTACATCACTCCTCCTCCAGATGAAACCCCGAGGGCCCAGTGATCGTCGATCACCAGGAAATGGTCAAAAGCCATTTCCAGTTCAACTTTGAACTGCACCTTCGATACTCGATTAAAAATCGAGATTTTTATTTCAAAAATCCTATTTTCGAATGATAGTTCACATTATATAATTGAATTAATAATTCGTGGCATTCGAGTTTTACCTATATTTAAATCTTCCCTGTAAAACCAATTTTTCAGATGCTATGTATCACCATCCAATTTAAAACTATTTTTAGATCTTAACTCAAATATAAACAAACTTGTTTTATTTTAAACTCTAAGCCAAAAATGTTTTAATGAAGATATATTGAGCTTTCTTGGTGATTTGCACCCTGTATCAAAAACAGGAAAGAACAGAACATACTCAGACATGCATACTTGTACCTTGATCATATATTTTCAATTTACAACAGACATACCACTTAAATATTCACAAACAAGCATTAATAATCTCAGGATTTTTCACAAGCACAGACTAAAATTTACTTAAGTTTTAAGTAGATGTTTACTCACAGTGGTTTCTTCTAGAAGAAAGAACAAAGTTGCTATGTTGGAAATAGGCTTTTGAAAATGCAAGTTGAAATCTTTTTTCCTTGGATTCTCTGATTTGAGTTGATTGTATCGTTTAAGTTATGAGGTGATATTACTTCAGTTTGGCTTAGTTATGTTTGAAAGAACTAAAATGAGGAAGTATACAGGGATATTTAGGAGATGAGTTTACTGTGTGACATAATTTGTTTGTACAATGTAATATTATTTTGTAGAAGTTGATATTTTGTTTGTACAAAATCAAGTCAGAGATTTTTTTTCTTGTTTGCTGATATACATTTTGGCTTGGTGGCTACAGATCTTGCTTGGTGGCTGAAGTGATAAATGGTAGTGTACTAGAGACATTTACATTAATTAGGCTTGTACAATATTTATATTTTTCCTTTCTTCATTTCGGTTGTACATGATATTGTTTGGTTGAGTTGTCTTATTGTACTTAGTTTATTTGTACATTCATATATTTTTCTTGTTCCTTGTTTTGCAAGCTTCACTATATATTATTTGTTTACATACTTATCTAATTTATTTGTTTTGTATATAAATATTTGTTTCATTCCTTTACAATGCTTCATATATGAATGTATTTTATTTTCTTCTCTTTTATTTTCTTTTTAACTTGTCTTTATAATATTACTTTATAAATAAATTTCTAAATTTTAATTTGTTGTTAAAATTTGAGCTAATGTTTTCCTTTATATTTTTATTATTATTTATCTTTTATATATTGATTTCTATTTCGAATTTAATTTATTACTATTGTTTTACTTTATATTTTTATCATATATATATTTTCTATAATTTATCTTATGTATTTTTATTTGGTAATATAGGTGAATTTCTACTTTAGTTTATGTTATTAGATTTTATCCAATGTATTTACTTTAATATTTATTTTTAAACCATTCATTTACGATTTAAATTCAAATCAAATATATATATATAATTTCAAATTTACTCATATATGCCCATATACATATATATTCACATATATACATATATATACAATATTTAAAATTTAAATGATTCAACGTAGAATTTATTTGAGTTCGGGGAAACTTGCATCACTTTATCAATTAATTTCACAAATTTTATTCAAAAATTAATTTTAATTATCAATTTAAATTTATAAAAATCCAGGGTCGTTACAGGTAATTTGGGAATTTAAACATATGAACTTGATTTTATATGCCTGAATCGAAATTTCAATTGTATTAATAACCTAAAGTTACACAGGAATACTATGGGATTAATTTCTTGAATTTCATATGTTTAAATCTTCATTTAAGATGTTTGAAAACCTGATATTTTAAAGGATCACTAGCTCAACAGGTTAGTGGTATAATGCTCTAGAATTAGTTTTAAAGGTCCTGGGTTTGAACCTTTGAGATATCAAAATGAGTACTCTATGTAAATAAAGTACCACTCTTACTATATATAAAAAACATGATATTGTGAGCCTAAACTTCGAACATCATATCTTCTGATCCATATCTCCAAACGACTCGCCATTTCTTCTGTTGCATTCATGACAAAAAAAAAATTGATAGATAAATCTCATATCATGAATAACTATAATTTTTGAGGTGATTTCATTCTAATCAAACACATAAGATGCATAAATGCAACACTTTGCACATGCATCTCACTACTCATATTCAGGTCTTTATTATAAGCATTCGCCTATTGGACGGTTACCTCTTCTATGGTAACTCGATGAATACTTTGATACTTTGAATATCGATCAAATATGCATAAGATTCCAATAACCGTCTATTATCCAGTCTCAACCAATAACACAACTATCAAATCAAACTCAATACAGTATGTTTCAAGTTATTAAACATATTCATTTCTATAATTAACCCTGTCAAAATATTCATTTACACGATTCTCATATCTTAAACCCTAATTAAAATTTACAACTCAAGCCCTAACCAACATATGATTATTTATCATGATTTCTAACATATATCAATCATATATCATAGAGTATAAATCTCACTCGCTAAATATCAAGAAACCTAAGCTCTAATGAAATCAAATTTGAGTCTCCGCTTGATTTCCAAAATCTAATTCCAAACTTCTCTAAAATGTGAACATGAAGGTATGGATTTGTAGAATTTCTCAATTTGAATTTAGATATTTATTTTGTAATTTTTGATTGAGAGATGAAGGAGCAATGTTGATTTGAATATTAGAAAATCTAGTTTTCTTTTAAAGAGAATGGAGAAGAAGAAGAGAATGAAGAATGAGGGAGAAAGATTCTCATTTAGAAATATAAATGCAATTCTGACTAAAAGACATTTTGTCCCTATCTTCTTTTTTCTTCTCATTTTAGCAATCTTATCCAATTTTAAAAAACTTTGTATGTTTTTTATATATAAACGACATTATGAACCCAATGAAGTAGGTCTTAGGTTCTAATTCATCCATCTTTAAAAATTCTTCTTTTAAGACTATTTATTCGTTTACTTCAATAAGACGATTGATTTTATTTAATTACTAAGCATAAAATTATGGGTTGTTACATCCTACTTAATAAGAAAGATATCTTAGTAAACATTGACTAAAATATATCTTACATAAAATGTAAATGTAAATATATATTTTTGAAAATAATTAACTAAATATACATACATAAATACATACATATGTATGTATGTATGTATGTATGTATGTATGTATGTATGTATGTATGTATATGTATATATTATAATTCGTCAAATATATATTTCAAATTACTTCAAATAAATAAGTAACTTAAGAAATGAATATATACATATTTTGATTATGGTCAAACATAATACGTATATGCATATATGTGTGTGCCTGTATTGAGTGCTCTCCTTGTATTAAGGACTAATACGCATTTATATTAAATACCAAGTATATATTCATATAGTATGTAACGACCCGTAATTTAATCACTTAGATTTTGAAGTTTAAGTATTCTAATGGTGAATTATATAACCCTAATGCAGTTCATTTTAAATATAAAAAATGATATAAAACACCATTTTCAAATATATTTACCGAGTAAAGAAAAGTATAGTCGACAATGTGACCATAAATTAGTTTATCGATACACGACTTTAAACTCACTAAAAGCTATTGAAATTTTTTCTTTATGTTTTGAAATACATGTGCAATTGATAAAGAGCGTTTCTATTGTATCAAAATGTGGTCGAGTCAAGTTAAGCCATAAGCATGGTTGCTATTGGACCAAAATTTGGTCGAATCAAGTTAGGCCAAAAGGATTGTTGTTATTGGACCAAAATGACTGAATAATGTTAGGCCATAAGGATTGTTGCTATTGGACCAAAAGGTAGTCAAATCAAGTTAAGAATAAGTATTATTTTTGTTGAACCAAATGGTGGTTGAATTAGGTTAGGTGATAATTGATAATGATGGTTTCCATTGAACCAAAGGGTAGTCGAATTAGGTTAGGCTATTGGGGGTTAAGAAATATCCAAAGCACCCTCCTTTGGATCGCCTATAAATAGCCAAGTCATGGATAAGGAGAGAAAGAATCACAACTTAAGTTATTTTCATAAACTTTCTCCTCTCTTTAAACCACTTTATACTCATCCAAAGAAGCATGACCGTTTTGCTTGGAAAAAAGGAGCTAAAGTAGGGCTAGAAGAGGAGGACGAGAATATCTTGGAAGGAGATGATCTTTGCTTTGCTCTTATACTTGGTAGCAAGGTTCTAGGAGCTTAGGAGGCTTGATCTAAGGCTTAACTAGAGTATAAGTGAGATTCTCACCATTTTATACAGATAAAACATGATTTATATGCAAGTTATTATGGTAGTATAAACCTTAACTAATAAATGTGCTAACTTTGAACCACCTTACTTTTAAAATGTATATGAAAACTCTATATGTTATAATTTCAAGTATATCATCTTCTTAAACTTGTGTTATGGCCTATACCTTGTGTTTGCATGTTTGCTGGAATTGTATATAAAAATTTAACTAAGATTTTAAAGCTTGAAAGTGAAAATGTCGTCATGCATGCCCTTTGAAATACTTGCATTTTAAATCATTTCAAAGTGATGAAATGTTATTATAGTTTAAGAAAATTATTACATGAATGTATTTTTGACTAAAAGTAGTTTAGTTTATAGCTAAGAATTTGTTTATGAAATATGTAAAGTTATAAAGAAAAACTAGCAAAAGATTTAATAATATAAAGCTTATTAAAGCCCTTTTATAGAACTTTGTTATAACAATTGTTTTAATCTCCTTATATACAATTTTAAGTGCATTATCTTCGCAATCCAATTTGTATACATGCTTATACTACTAATAAGAGTAATTTTAAGTATGAAAAGAGTTTGGAAAATGATTGTTAAATTAAAATAAAAGATATGTATGTTTTGGTAACAAATGTTTTAACAACAATTTTTTCTTGTAAAACAAATGGTTTATATATTGAGATAATGTTTAGAACCAACAAATAAACTTCTCTATCTGATGAGTGTCTTAGAATAGTAGTGCCTAGGCTTGGGGTTGGATGACCAGTATTCACCCCTAGCTATTGGCTTGGCCCGTTGGATAGAGTAAGTCAAAAAAGATTGACCCTTATATTTGAATATCATGTGTAAGTGTTTGAAAAGTATGTAAAACATTATATTGATAAATTTAAGTGATTATATTTGTTCACTTTTTAGGACATACCAGATACTTCATTTTTTAACTATTGAACATGACCTTTAACTTAGAAAATATATAAAAGAGACACAAAGTTTATTTGAAATGGATATCCTCCCATTAAGCCTCTATCATACATATAAACTTGTTTTTCTTCTTAAGGGAAAAGTGTAGGGATATCCTCTCGGTAAGGCTTTACCTTATGGGTTGTCCATTTATTTTCAAAAGAACTGGAATTAAGTTAATCAGAAATTCACCGTATGACAATTTTGAAGAGTCTGGAGCAAGATAAGCATACGTAAGTATACTTAACCAAATCCACTTCAAAACTTGAAAATACTTTAAATTGAATGAAGATACTTTCAAAGAGCTATGGAGAAGATTCTATTCAGGATGTTGGACCAGTTGTGCTGCCTATCCGGAGGGTGATTCCAAAGGAGAGGGAAGGGTTAACATCCTCATGATTTATTCAATTTGCTAGACCTGTTATATTGCCTATCCCGAGGGTAATTCTCAGGGACAGGGTAGGGTTAGCATTTATATGTTTTGTTGAAAAGACGATTTGAACGTAGACCTTAACTCGAGAAATGATTGAAACTTGAGCATGATGGATGCCAAACTATGTGGATCGCTACTATACGGTATGTCATATCTTTTCTAGAGCAGATTTCAGTTGTATGCACATAGATATGATATATTCGATGTTACGTATAATAGATGTAGGCCAGTTTGGTAACATCCAAGAGTGACCTAAATTACGTAGGCTCTCGGGAATATCTACTCTAGAGATATACTATACATTCAGTAGGGAGTCCTTTATCCTTGTCATGTTAGAAAGAGTTCATGAAATATCGTGGTTCTTCTTTGAAATCCATTTATCGAACGTCGCCGTTATGAATTTATTTGTATATCTAAATACTATTGCGATGTGAGATGCAAGCATCACAACTATTTTATATATTTATTTTTTACACATTAGACACTATCCAAGTACCAACCTTATTTACTTATAAAAATAAAATGGTTTTGGTTCTTGTGATGGGAAAACACGTTCCATTCTACGGCGTGGTCTCATAATGCATCATTTTATGTTTATGCATATATCTTGAGTTTCTCATACCATATCCTCTCTTACTCGATGTTTATTTTTTTCCTTAAACTCTCGTGTACTTATTTGAGTAGGCTGAGAAAGGCATGTTATGTTTTAGACATTTTAGGGCCGATGGATGGCGAGCAGGATGCTTTTGAAGTTATCATCTATTTTGTTTTCCACTGCACTATTAGTATATATGTAAGGACGGGCTATTATAACTGTCCCAACTAAAAATTAGTACATGTTTGTAACTCTAAAAAACCCTGTATTTTGAGAGTAACCAAATTTACTACTTGTTAATATTATATATGATCGTTCATTGTGAGATACTATTATTCTGTTCTTTCTTCCGGTTCATTATTTTCTGTTAGTCCTTGAGGAGTTGGTTTTGATGACAACAACCTTAGAATAGATAAAATATAAATACTAACATTACAAGTTTAGATATATATGTATATGCAGGATCTAACCATGCAGGTATCAAGAATGAAGACTGTACAGTATAGAGATTCAAGATATAGAGATAGAAGACTCATGAGTATCAAGATTATCAAGAGTTCAAGTTTCTAAGATAAGTTATATAGTTAGGAATATTGTTAAAACTCGTAAAAAAGCACTGGCATCTTAATATCCAATTTATTCGTGGAATGGAATTCACTTCGAGCCCGTTAAAGGGATGGAACCCTAAGTAGGATGGAACCTACGAAAATCTAGTGGGACATTGTTTTGTATCCACTAATTTTAATTCAAATGATTTTACAAAATTATCTTGTTTTCAAAATGATTTCAAAACTTTCCTTTTAAAAGATTCAAAACTCTCTATCTTGATTTTAAATAATTTTAGTCTCAAAAACATCTTTAATTTCAAAGTCAAATTACTCCTGATTTTAAACTATCTTTTCAAATAATATATTTAACTTTTAAATATTTATACTTAGATTTAAATATAAAATTATAGTTAAATTATGTATATATTGTTCTTTATATTTACTTATGTATTTTAACTATAGTTAAGTATATTTATAAAGTTTAAAATAATTTTAATATAAGATAGAGGTTATTTTCAAAGAAAATCAAAACACCAAAAATCCCTTTGGGATGTCGACATGCCCAAGTACCCCATGTCGACATAGTGTCAGTTGGTTTCAAAATTCAAATTTCAAAAGAAGTGTCTATTTGCCATTACTCTTCATGAATGGTCATGGCTGTTGCTCTTCTATAAATAGGGGTCAGTTTCAACGAATTTTTAATCACTTTTTTCTGGTTTTCACTCCTCTTCTTCTTCCACATTTCTTAATACAAAATCATACCATTACTCTGCCGAAATCAACATCGAATCATACTCGATTACTTCTAGTGTGATTCTCCATCACTATCTCTACAAGATCCAAGTGCTAATCTGAGTTATAGACTTTTTGTAATCAATCGAGCGAGAGAAGGCGTGATTGTAGCCCTGGAAATCAATTGGGTGAACTTGTTGCCCCGGAAATCAAGTATCTCTATCCACAGGATTGTTATTCTGGAGGGTGTATCTCGTAGCCTTGAAATCGAGGATTGTAATTATTGAATTGGTTTTGAAAGGAAATCCGTACTTAGTTGTGCGGGACTGGATGTAGGGTAACTCCGAACTAGTATAAAATCCGGTGTGTTCTTTCCTTTACTGCTTTTACTTTATATTTGCATCTGTGTTTGAATCTGTGTTCATATCTGTGTCTGATTAGTGCATAAATTGTTAACAAATTTAGATAAACTCAAAAAGATTAACAAACTTTTTAAAACACTATTCACCCCCCTCTAGTGTTAATTCTAGCCTTAAGATCCTTAATCCGCATTTCTCACATTTGGTATTAGAGTCTTGTTTTTAAAAGTTTCATTATCTGAATTTTGAAAATTTTCAAAATGGCTACTAACACTAGTACTGCTATTTCCACCAACACTAGTTCATTTGTAAAAGGTCAGTCTATTGCCAGACCACCACTTTTTAATGGCAGTAACTATGCATATTGGGCATGTAGGATGAAAATATATTTACAATCTGTAGGATTAGATACTTGTAATATCACACAAACTAAATATTCTGAACCCACAACTAATTTTGCACAGTGGACCACTGAGCAAAAGACTGTTGCACAAAATAATTCTAAAGCAATGAATATTCTATTTTGTTCACTTGAAAGAAATGAATTTAATAGAGTGTCAGTTTGTAAGTCTGCATATGAAATCTGGAAAACTTTGCAAGTAACTCACGAAGGAACAAGCAAAGTTAAACAGACCAAAATTTCCATGCTCACAAATCAGTTTCAGTTATTTAAAATGAATACTAATGAGTCTATTTCAGATATGTATAGTCGATTTCAAGATATTGTGCATTCTTTAATATCTTTGGGAAAGGAATTTTCGGAATCAAGTCAGAAAAATTTTAAATTCTCTCACTCCAGAATGGGATCAAAAGACACTTGCAATTGAAGAGGCAAATGACATCAGTACTTTAAAGATAGAAGAATTGATTAGAAATCTAATGTCGTTTGAAGTTCAAATGATCGGGAGAAGAGAAAGCAAAGCATCTGAAAAGAAATCAATGGCATTCAATGCATTAATCGACGGATCAGACTCAAACAGTGATAATGATGAAGAGATAGCATTTATGACCAGGAATTTTCGGAAATTCCTGAAGTACACAAAATTGAATAGTTCCAAGAGAAACAACTTTAAGAATTCCGGTAATCAGACTACAGTACCAAGCTTTATCAAATGCTTCAATTGTGACGAACCAGGTCATATCAAAAGAGACTGTCCGCATCCAGATAAGCAAAACTCTCCTGCAAACAATGATTCTGCAAAGAAACGAAAACGTGCATTCACTGCTATTTTAGATGACTCTGACTCATCCTCCAGCGACGATGAATAAAAGAAAGATAATTCAAATCTATGTTTCACAGCAATTCTCGATTTAGTCGATACCAAAGACACGGACTCTGAAAAAGGTACACGTTTACAATACATTGGCTGAAATTGCATGCTTGAATTGATTGACTGATTGGTTGTTTTTGAATTGATTGATTGATTGATTTTGAACTGATATGTTGTTTGAATTTTTAAATATTTATTTTCTATTTTTTTACTATTATTTTATTATTATTTTATTATTATTTTTATTATTTTTAACACATTCTGAAATATATTATAAGTACAATAATATTTCAGAAATATAGACATTAATAATAATATTTATATATATGTATATTAGATAACTTAGGAAAAATCATGTCATGAAAATTCAAAGCCACATGTCGACATGGACCCTACCATGATGTCGGCATGCCTACCTGAATTTGAATTTTGAATTTTGAATTCAAATGTTTGAATTTCTCTCCACCTTTTCACTTCATTTATTTCTTTGAAAAGATAACTTTTGATGTAACGACCCGTATTTTCACGGATCGAAACATCGTAAGACAGTTAACCTTTGGTTGCATTGCTTATGAGTTTAAACGACTTAAGAATGGAGTTAGGTCATAGTGACCGACTTAAGATATAGTGGACGACTTAAGGTTTTGACCGGGTTAAGAGATAGGTCACTATGTATTAGGTCATCTGGTTGCTTGAATTGTTAGGTCGTAGACGATCTAAGATCAGTTAGGTCGTGTTGGGTTGGGTCGTTAATGAGTTAGGAACGACCTATAGTATTTGACTGACCTAAGGAAGTTAGGTCGGCAACGACCTAAGGACCTAGTAGAGTGAGCGACTTATGGGACTGACCGACCTAAGAGTTAACGACTTAGGTAGGATAGCGACTTAAGAGATTTAGCAAGTTGACCGACCTAAGAGATAAGCTAGCTAAAGACTTAGTAGTTAGGTCGTTAGACGACCTAAGGGGTTAAGTATTAGGTCGTGTGGACTTTAAGTCGGAGTGGTTGGCTAAGTCTTAGGTCGCGTGTTGGCTTAAGTGTTAGGTCGTAGGTCTTAAGTCGTAGAAGGTGTTGAGTTACTAAGTCGTAGGTCGGCATAGTTATTAAGTCGTATACCCTGTTAGATCGGAGACTTTGTTATGTCGCGCAGTGTTAGTTCGTAACACTGCTAAGTCGGTAAGTGCTTGTAGGTCGTTAGGTCTATGCAGATGCACTAAGTCGTAGCGTGTTAAGTCGTATTGGCGCGTGTGTTGAGTCGGAGGTTGCTAGGTCGGAAGAGGCTAGGTCGGAAGGGCTTAGGTCGGAAGGCTATAAGTCGGAGACGACCTATGGAGATGGCCGAGTTAAGGGGAAATCAGCCTATAAATACTCGTCCATTTCTTTATTTTTGGGATCCGGATTTTGAAGCGACGAAGTGCTGCCATTTTGAGAGCTCGACTTCTACACTTCTTCACTTCTTTTCTCCACTCTAATCTAGTGATTCCATCCATCCAAGTTGACGATCAAATTGAAGATTCGAGAGCTTAGATTGAAGATCTTTATCCTTTGAAGTGAGATTTCTTCGTTTGAGGCGGATTCGTGATAGATCAAGCTTGATCCTTCGCTGTCCAGATCTGAAGCGTGTTGATTTGGGGTTGTTTAGGTGATTTGGTGAGTGGTGATTATCTCTCACACGGATCCAAAGGAGTATATCGGATTGTTGGCTCGATTTGGTGTTAAAATAGTGATTTCCATACATTTTCTTCATCCTAAGTGTAGATCCATATAGATCCATTGTTCATGATGATGTTACATCCATTTTACTACATGTTAACCTATGCAAGTTCATTCATCAAGATTATAGAGATATTGTTCATGTTTTTCATGCTTATTTGACTTTCAACTCTTTAATTACGAAATTGCCATTATTGTTATAATTGTCTACTTAGATCATATTTGAATGCTTGATTGCTTGGATTAATGTTTGACTTGATTGATTGCTATGAATTAGATGATTGATGATTTTATTTAGACCGAAGATGATTCAAAAGCTAAGAGAAGGGCTCTTGAATGGGAAAAGCTGCTTGTGGCATATGTAGCGGATGATGAAGCTCTTATGCATAGATTTGATGATGATGTTGAGATGAGACTTTGCGAGGATGTGATGAAGCGAAGTATGATATGAGATAGTCTTGGTCTAATCCAGATGGGATCATTCCAAGCGGGTTGAGGATAATGGATGCTCGAGAGGCGCTTGAGCTAGTATGGAAATAGTTGTCGAGGAGGACGACTAGAAGGCTGAGATCCCATCGTTGTTGAAGGTTCTAGCATGCTCAAAGCAAGAGTACGTTGGGCAGATTTGATATTTCCTGAAGGCTACTGATTGGGTAGTCAAGTACTCTGGGCAGATTCGATAGTCCTAGGCACGGGTCTCGATGACGTGCGGGAGTTATGTCTAGAACCGGGGTTTCCATTAGCCCTTGACGGACGGCTGAAAGAATGTGCCGGTCATTCAATTAACGGTGATATCGAAGTAATGATAACAGTGATAGCCAGAGTCATGGATGTTTGGTTGTATCGTCATTCGGTCTCAAGAGCGGTATTTTCTGGGTGCTTATCTGATCTTGGTTTAGGCCTTGGGGGTTTGTACTTGGAAAACATCGCCCTTGACTCGAGTGATAATTACTTTACTTTAAAATTGTATGTTCCGCTATGTTTGCTTCTACTTAGTGTGTGTCTGGGGGCTATCACTGTAGAAAGAGGTTGGAGTGGGAGGGTTGTATTCCTATTCTTTTTCCTTTATGCTCTTTTGGTATGTTGTTAGTTAATTTACTGCTCACTAAGACTGTTGTCTAACTCAAGGCTTTATGTTTTAACTCTTATTGCCTTGGGCTGTTCGTCCATTTTGGGACGGGCAGACTAGGTAGCAGGTGACAGGTGCTGTTCTCTTCTCACGATGCTGATATCGAAGACGAGCTGGAGGGTTGCATATTATCTTCTTACTATATGTACTGGACGTTCCGCTGTTTGTATTCTCTGAGTGTTATGTAGTGAGGCTTGTTGTATTGACTATTGAGATGTTGTATCCAACTTTTATGAAATTTTATTGATGAGATTCTATTCTGTGAAGCTTCACTATATATATGTTCTATTGTATTTTGTCCATGCGTTGTGAGTAATATGATAGATTCTGCTGTTTTAGTTTACCTTGGCAATCGTCCATGGTCGCCTGGCACACTTTACAGTGCACTATCTCTAGATTCGGTGCAGGGGTCATGGGCGGTCGTCACATTTGGTATCAGAGCATTGGTTAATCGATTTTACCCAACGCTCGCTGACGTAACTACGTATGAGAGACGTAATTGTATTTTGATGGATGAATACTATATATAATATAGTAGCTTAGTAGAGTTTGAGTCCTTTATGCAGTTGTTTCTCTAGATGTTCTGATCATTCCTTTTTATAGATATTGAGAATGAGTCGAAGAGGGAGACCAGCTGCTAGGGAAGGCCGTGCTACTGAGGGGGCTGCTGATTATGCAGCTATGTTCGAAGCTATGATGACTTCGATCATGAGAAGGATACCAGTTCCGGGGGCAGCAGTAGATGTTGGGGTTCAAGTCCAAACTCCAAAGCCGGTGGATTTTGCTAAGCTGTGTAAGGACTACACTGCTCTTGGAGGAAAAGTTTTCTTGGGAACAGAATCAACTATTGAGGTCCAGAGGTGGATAGATGCTTGTAGAAGGATTTTTGGAGATTTGGGAATTGAGGATGCGACTAAGAGGAAGTTGGCATCGAGACAGCTTCAAGAGAGAGCCTCTGATTGGTGGAACTCTATTACCATCAATACTCCGAAGGAAGAGATTACTTGGGAGCAATTCCAAGTTAGATTTGAAGCTAAGTTCATTTCTACAGCTCAGAAGTCTGTTCTGTTCAAGAAGTTTGTGGAGCTCAAGCAAGGTGGAAGACCAGTTCTTGAGTATGTTTCGGAGTTCGAAGCTTTGTCCAAGTATGCCCGGTCGTATATCGAATCTGCATATCAGAAGAATGAGAAGTTTGTGACAGGCTTGGACAGTTATCTTGGGAGGCAGTTGGTGGATCATTTGGACGACTCATTTGAAAAGCTTGTGGAGAAAGCTCTTAGGCATGAGAGTTTGTTTCCTAAGGAAGGATCTGTTGTTGCTGTGACCAGGGAATAGTCTAAACCCCAGCAGGGTGGAATCAAGAAGAGGAAGCAGCAGCAGCAGAAGGGTAAGGATGGCCAGAAGAAGCCGAAAGGCGAAGTGACTTGCTACAATTGTCAGCAGAAGGGCCATTTCTCTAAGGATTGTAAGAATCTGAAGGCACCGATGAAGTGTCACAACTGTGACAAGCCAAGGCATTTTAGGAAGAATTGTCCAGAACCGAGGAGGGACAAGCAGATTGTGCAAGCTTATGCTTTGGGAGCTGTTCCGTCATCTTCAAAAGCTCCTACCGCTGAAGAGAAGGGAAAGAGTGTGGTGGTTCAAGGTACTCTTTTCCTATATGGTGTTCTAGTTAGAGTTCTGTTTGATACTGGAGCATCGCATTCGTTTGTTTGTAGTGAACTCGTAGGCCGGTTAGGTTGGGAACCGGATATTGTTGATAGGCCATTGGTTGTGACTAATCCAGTTGGGGGTTCGTCTTGTTTGTGTATGTTATGCCGTGGTCTGATTGTATCGAGTCATGGTTGCTCTTTTGTTTGTGATTGTTTTGTTCTGAACTTTACGGGGTTCAGAATTATTTTGGGTATGGACTGGCTTAGGAGGTATGCGGCAAAGGTTAATTGTGAGAGGCTGGAAGTGACAGTCGAGAATGTGGAAGGGCGAAAGATTGTGATACGATGTAAGCATGAAGAAGGCGTCTTCATGAGCTTCATGTATTCGCTGGTTGTTCCACGGGATGGACTGTCATCGGTGCCAATCGCTAATGGATTCGAGGATGTCTTTGACGAAGTCAAAGGGTTGCCGCCGCATAGAGAGATCGAGTTTTGTATAGATCTAGTTGAAGGAGCCAGACCTGTTGTGATGCCTCTTAGGCGGATGGCGCCTAGGGAACAGCAGGAGTTGAGGGTGCAAGTTGATGATCTTTTGCAGAAAGGATTCATTCGGCGTAGTGTGTCCGAGTGGGGTGCACCAGTTGTGTTTGCAACCAAGGCAGATGGATCGCTGAGGTTGTGTGTCGATTATCGTGAGCTGAATAAGGTGACTAAGAAGAACAAGTATCCATTGCCGAGAATAGATGACTTGTTTGATCAGCTTCACGAAGCCAAGGTGTTTTCTCAGATGGATTTGGCAACGGGATTCCACCAGTTGAGAGTGGCTAAGGATAGTGTGCCGAAGACTGCTTTCAGGACACCATCCGGTTTCTTTGAGTGGCTGGTAATGCCGTTTGGATTGACTAACGCGCCAGCTTATTTTGTGGATCTTATGAATAGAGTGTTCAGAGATCAGTTGAACAAGTTCGTACTTGTGTTCGTGGATGACATTCTGATTTATTCCAGAACTGAAGAAGAGCACAAGACACACTTGCGTATTGTTTTGGAAATCTTACGGAAACATCAGCTGAAGGCTAAGTTTTCGAAGTGTCACTTCTGGAAGAGTGAAGTGAGGTTCTTGGGCCATGTGATTTTTGGAAGTGGAATAGCGGTTGATTCCGCTAAGGTGGCAGCAATCCAGGATTGGGTTAGACCTAAGAATGCATCTGATGTGAGAAGTTTTCTTGGATTAGCAGGATATTATCGACGGTTTATCAAAGACTTCTCTAAGGTGGCTGCACCGTTAACAGGATTGACAAAGAAGAACCAAGTGTTCAGATGGGAAGCTAAGTGTGAGCAAGCTTTCGGAATCCTGAAAGAGAGATTGACAAGTGCTCCTGTTTTGACTATTCCAAGTGGGAATGATGAGATGGTGGTTTACACCGACGCATGTGGTACTGGACTTGGAGCAGTGCTGATGCAGAAGGATAAAGTTGTTGCGTATGCTAGTCGACAACTGAAGCCGCATGAAAGAAATTACCCGACTCATGATTTGGAGTTAGCGGCGATTGTTTTTGCTCTGAAGATGTGGAGACATTATCTATTGGGAGTTCGATTCGAGTTGTTTACAGATCATAAGTCGTTGAAGTATCTTTTCTCCCAAAAGGATTTGAATCTTCGGCAGCAACGTTGGCTAGAGTTTTTGGCATCATATGATTTTGGTATAGCTTATACTCCGGGAAAAGGTAACGCGGTGGCAGATGCGTTAAGTCGAAGACATGTAGGATTGGGAGCCATGTTTTCAGAATGGAAGAATCTCGAGTATTTAGCTGGATTTGACTTCAGGCCTAGATGCGAATTGGAACCTGAGATGTTGGCAAACTTATCAATAAGACCTTCCCTTGTGGAAAGGATTGGCGAGAGCCAAAAGCAAGACGATAAGCTTGTCAAGATTATCCGTGGTTTGGAATCTGGATTGGATCCAGAAAAGGATAAAGGATTCGAGGTCGATCGAGAGGGTTGGCTTCGGAACCAAGGACGACTAGTTGTTCCCGATATAGATGAATCGAGGAGTGAAGTTCTGAAGGAAGGTCATCACTCGAAGTTGACAATTCATCCAGGAGGAAATAAGATGTATCGGGATATGAAGAGAACCTACTACTGGGAAGGTATGAAGAAGGATGTTGGAAATTTTATTTCCAAATGTATGAACTTCCAATTGGTAAAAGACGAACAGAAGAAGCCAAGTGGATTGCTTCAGCCATTAGAAGTTCCTACATGGAAGTGGGAGCAAGTGTCGATGGATTTTATTGATGGACTACCTAGGACAAGAACGGGAAACGAAGGGATTTGGGTCATCATAGATCGTTTGACTAAGAGTGCTAGATTCATTCCTGTTCGATCGACTAGGACTGCATCAAAGTTGGCTGAGTTGTATGTTAAGTGGATAGTTCGATTCCATGGTATTCCGAAGAGTATAGTGAGCGATCAAGACCCATTGTTCACTAGTGGATTTTGGAAGAGCTTCCAGGAAGTTTTGGGAACCGAGTTGTGTTTGAGTACAGCTTATCACCCTCAAACAGATTGTCAGACCGAGAGAGTCAACCGAGTTTTGGAAGATCTCCTTAGAGCTTGTGTTTTGGATTTCGGAGGATCATGGGAAGATCACCTTCATTTGGTGGAATTTTCATACAACAACAGTTACCAGTCAAGCATTGGTATGGCACCGTATGAGGCATTGTATGGAAGACTGTGTAACTCACCGACGTGTTGGATAGAAACTGGAGAAAAGCTAATGCTTGGGCCAGAGATGATTCGACAGACTTCAGATTGTATAGAGATCATTCGGCAACGAATGAAGGCAGCCCAAGATCGTCAGAAAAGTTATGCTGATAAGCGTCGAAAGGATTTGGAATTCGACGTAGGTGATATGGTTTTTGTGAAGATTTCTCCACTGAAGAATGTTATTCGATTCGGGAAGAAAGGAAAATTGACTCCGAGATTTGTTGGACCATTCCCGATCATCGAGCGAATTGGAAAGCTCGCCTATAGATTGGAATTACCGGAGAAGATGGCGGGTGTGCACAATGTTCTTCATGTGTCATATCTACGGAAGTACATGCACGACTCGAATACAGTGGTTCCTACTGATAGCTGTGAAGATTTCGAAGTTGATCCAGTCGATAGAAGACCTCGTAAGCCGCTTCGTGTTGTGGTAACTGACACGAAACAGCTTAGGAGGAAGGTAGTTAAGTTGCTCAAGATACAATGGAGTGATGATGATAACGACTGTACGTGGGAGGTGGAAGAGAGGATGAAGGCAGCTCATCCTGAACTCTTCAAGGTATGGCCCTAAGGTGTCATGTCATCTCACGATATTGTAACTTGTTCTGGTTTTAGAATTCTGCATGCTAAGCTAGAATTGGATGCATGGTTTGTTGATTGCTATGGATGGTAGGCGTGCAGAATAGCCCTTGATTGCTTTGTTGTTTGGAATTTCAGGGGCGAAATTCCTAAGGGGGAGAGAATGTAACGACCCGTATTTTCACGGATCGAAACATCGTAAGATAGTTAACCTTTGGTTGCATTGCTTATGAGTTTAAACGACTTAAGGATGGAGTTAGGTCATAGTGACTGACTTATGATATAGTGGACGACTTAAGGTTTTGACCGGGTTAAGAGATAGGTCACTATGTATTAGGTCATCTGGTTGCTTGAATTGTTAGGTCGTAGACGATCTAAGATCAGTTAGGTCGTGTTGGGTTGGGTCGTTAATGAGTTAGGAACGACCTATAGTATTTGACTGACCTAAGGAAGTTAGGTCGGCAACGACCTAAGGACCTAGTAGAGTGAGCGACTTATGGGACCGACCGACCTAAGAGTTAACGACTTAGGTAGGATAGCGACTTAAGAGATTTAGCAAGTTGACCGACCTAAGAGATAAGCTAGCTAACGACTTAGTAGTTAGGTCGTTAGACGACCTAAGGGGTTAAGTATTAGGTCGTGTGGACTTTAAGTCGGAGTGGTTGGCTAAGTCTTAGGTCGCATGTTGGCTTAAGTGTTAGGTCGTAGGTCTTAAGTCGTAGAAGGTGTTGAGTTACTAAGTCGTAGGTCGGCATAGTTATTAAGTCGTATACCCTGTTAGATCGGAGACTTTGTTATGTCACGCAGTGTTAGGTCGTAACACTGCTAAGTCGGTAAGTGCTTGTAGGTCGTTAGGTCTATGCAGATGCACTAAGTCGTAGCGTGTTAAGTCGTATAGGCGCGTGTGTTGAGTCGGAGGTTGCTAGGTCGGAAGAGGCTAGGTCGGAAGGGCTTAGGTCGGAAGGCTATAAGTCGGAGACGACCTATGGAGATGGTCGAGTTAAGGGGAAATCAGCCTATAAATACTCGTCCATTTCTTCATTTTTGGGATCCGGATTTTGAAGCGACGAAGTGCTGCCATTTTGAGAGCTCGACTTCTACACTTCTTCACTTCTTTTCTCCACTCTAATCTAGTGATTCCATCCATCCAAGTTGACGATCAAATTGAAGATTCGAGAGCTTAGATTGAAGATCTTCATCCTTTGAAGTGAGATTTCTTCGTTTGAGGCGGATTCGTGATAGATAAAGCTTGATCCTTCGCTGTCCAGATCTGAAGCGTGTTGATTTGGGGTTGTTTAGGTGATTTGGTGAGTGGTGATTATCTCTCACACGGATCCAAAGGAGTATATCGGATTGTTGGCTCGATTTGGTGTTAAAATAGTGATTTCCATACATTTCCTTCATCCTAAGTGTAGATCCATATAGATCCATTGTTCATGATGATGTTACATCCATTTTACTACATGTTAACCTATGCAAGTTCATTCATCAAGATTATAGAGATATTGTTCATGTTTTTCATGCTTATTTGACTTTCAACTCTTTAATTACGAAATTGCCATTATTGTTATAATTGTCTACTTAGATCATATTTGAATGCTTGATTGCTTGGATTAATGTTTGACTTGATTGATTGCTATGAATTAGATGATTGATGATTTGATTTAGACCGAAGATGATTCAAAAGCTAAGAGAAGGGCTCTTGAATGGGAAAAGCTGCTTGTGGCATATGTAGCGGATGATGAAGCTCTTATGCATAGATTTGATGATGATGTTGAGATGAGACTTTGCGAGGATGTGATGAAGCGAAGTATGATATGATATAGTCTTGGTCTAATCCAGATGGGATCATTCCAAGCGGGTTGAGGATAATGGATGCTCGAGAGGCGCTTGAGCTAGTATGGAAATAGTTGTCGAGGAGGACGACTAGAAGGCTGAGATCCCATCGTTGTTGAAGGTTCTAGCATGCTCAAAGCAAGAGTACGTTGGGCAGATTCGATAGTTCCTTAAGGCTATTGATTGGGTAGTCAAGTACTCTGGGCAGATTCGATAGTCCTAGGCACGGGTCACGATGACGTGCGGGAGTTATGTCTAGAACCGGGGTTTCCATTAGCCCTTGACGGACGGCTGAAAGAATGTGCCGGTCATTCAATTAACGGTGATATCGAAGTAATGATAACAGTGATAGCCAGAGTCATGGATGTTTGGTTGTATCGTCATTCGGTCTCAAGAGCGGTATTTTCTGGGTGCTTATCTGATCTTGGTTAGGCCTTGGGGGTTTGTACTTGGAAAACATCGCCCTTGACTCGAGTGATAATTACTTTACTTTAAAATTGTATGTTCTGCTATGTTTGCTTCTACTTAGTGTGTGTCTGGGGGCTATCACTGTAGAAAGAGGTTGGAGTGGAAGGGTTGTATTCCTATTCCTTTTCCTTTATGCTCTTTTGGTATGTTGTTAGTTAATTTACTGCTCACTAAGACTGTTGTCTAACTCAAGGCTTTATGTTTTAACTCTTATTGCCTTGGGCTGTTCGTCCATTTTGGGACGGGCAGACTAGGTAGCAGGTGACAGGTGTTATTCTCTTCTCACGATGCTGATATCGAAGACGAGCTAGAGGGTTGCATATTATCTTCTTACTATATGTACTGGACGTTCCGCTGTTTGTATTCTCTGAGTGTTATGTAGTGAGGCTTGTTGTATTGACTATTGAGATGTTGTATTCAACTTTTATGAAGTTTTATTGATGAGATTCTATTCTGTGAAGCTTCACTATATATATGTTCTATTGTATTTTGTCCATGCGCTGTGAGTAATACGATAGATTCTGCTGTTTTAGGTTACCTTGGCAATCATCCATGGTCGCCTGGCACACTTTACAGCGCACTATCTCTAGATTCGGTGCAGGGGTCATGGGCGGTCGTCACATTTGACCAGAGAATATGTCCTTTGAAAGTCTATTTATTCACTATCTTTTATCATATCTTTTCACTTTCATTTTCAAATTCAAACTCTCTCTTCATATCTTCAAGCTCTCTACTCTAATGGCTTCTTCAAGCAACCCCTCAACCATGAGAATTTGCAGAAAAATCAAAGAGCAATTATTCAATGATCCGGAGGCAATTAAAGCATACATCAATTATGCTAATTATGCCAAAGTCCATCTCGGAAAATTTGCTATTTTTCAAGATTTTTCTTCTTATGAAATTGATTCTCTTTTTGCAAACAATGGTATTTTAAGTCTTATTGACTCTTTTTAAAATGATTTTGTTTGCTATCCTAATCTTGTCAAAATCTTCTATGCTAATTTAAACCGTGGTTTTTATATTGGAAATGAGAATGAAATTTGGAGTAATGTCAAATGCACTCAAATTGTTTTGAATTGTGACCTTTTGGGTACCATTCTCAATTGCAAAAGCACGGGAATGGATCTTTCTAGTTTTCAAATCGATGAACATGATCGTGAGACATTTCATCATATTTTTGAAGGAGATGAAAACTTTGAATTTAAGAATCGAAACTTTCGTCCTAAACCAAGAATTGTTAATCTTCTCTTACAACATACTTTGACCCCAAGATCGGGAAATTTTAACAATCCTACTTCAAAAGTGTGCAAAGCACTTTTTACTATTTTCGGAAATTATGATATCAATTGGGCGCAAGTTATTTTGGATGAACTTCATCCTAAAAATTTTGAAATGGGAGAAAACACTTTATATCATGGAATTTACCTTACTCGGATTTTCAACTATTTTGGAGTAAATTTCAAAGGAGAAGAATTTATTTCAAGAAAAAAATTTAATATCTCAAACATTTCTCTCATGAAAATCCCATATGTTTTTCAACCTTATGAAACCCTTACCGAAAAGGAAGAGCGTTTGGCTCATGAGGAAATGGAAGAAGAGGAAGAGGAAGAAAGAGAAGAAGGGGATGAAATGGAAATTGAAGAAGAAGAAGAAGGTGAAACCTCTTTGGAAAGCGTCGAATATCCTTCCAATCCTTCCAACAAAACCCTTCTCAAAAACCAAAAGATAATTGTGGAGAATCAACGGATTTTAAAACGACCCGTTAGTAAGAAGTTGGATAACATTTCTTCGAAGATGAACAAGTTCTTTTCAAAGGTCAGCAAGAAACTTGGACTATCTTCATCATCTTCATCTTCTAACTAATTCTATCTTTTAGTATCTTATTGTATTTGTCCTAGTTTGTTTTTTTTTGAATGTTCATGTAGTTCTTTATGTTTAATCATTGTATTATCCTATTATGCAATGAAATTGAACTTCCTTTCTGTTATCTAGCTTATCTTATCTCCTGAATAAATGTTAGTATATTATATAAATTTATATATATACACAATTATTCACAAAATCAAAATTGTCATAAATTTTCACTAACTGTTAGCACCAAAATTGGTCACTAACCTCGTTCAGAAAGGTTGTGTAGAGATATAAGTGATGAAAGCAAATTAAACAGAGAAGACAATCCTAATTCAAGTGCAGAAAGTAAGAACACCAGATTTATAGTGGTTCGGCGTAATTTCCTACGTCCACTTTGCTCAACTTTATTGATTTCCTTTATGATTGATTACAAATACAATTCCTGAATCAAATGCTTGAATGAAGGTGTTTAAGTAGAGAAGATGAGTCTTGAAAATGGCAGAGTCTCCCCGTATTTTCTCTCCAAAAAAGGATCCCTTTCACTGTGACCCTGCCCCTCTATTTATAGGCAAAGATGGGCTGGACTCCCCAAGTGGGCTGATTGCCGAACGTTCCAGCCCGAGTACAGTGGTCGCCGTATGCCGAGCAAGGTTCGCCGAACGATCTCCGCCGAACCATTCCTTCTATGCCGAACGGTGTGCTGGTTAGTTGTGTTGAACGTCTCCTGGATGACGAGTATTACGCCGAACACCATGGGATGCCGAGTACTCTTGTATGCTGAGCAGCCTTGATTCCGAGCGACCTTGTATGCCGAACAGCCTTGATGCCGAGTACTCTGGTATGCCGAGCAGTCTTGCATGCCGAGCAGTCTTGCATGCCGAGCAGCCTTGATGCCGAGTACTCTGGTATGCCGAGCAGTCTTGTATGCCGAGCAGCCTTGATGCCGAGTACTCTGGTATGCCGAGCAGTCTTGCATGCCGAGCAGTCTTGATGCCGAACAGCCTTGATGCCGAGTACTCTGGTACGCCGAGCAGTCTTGATGCCGAGCACTTATGGGATGCCGAACACTAGTTGACGCTGAGCATAGGTTGTTGCCGAGTGCCAGTTGATGCCGAACACTACTTGGTGCCGAGTACCCTTGCTGCCGAGTACTACGCCGAGTAGTCTCGATGCCGAACACTGCTGAGTAATATGCCGAACACTCCTGGACACCGGATACTAAGGACGCCGAGTACTCATGGATGATGGTTGCTTCGCCGAACATTCCTGGATGCCGGACACTCTCTGATGCCGAACACTAGTTGCCTGGTCAAATCCCCAGGAAACACTTGCCCCCCAAAGTGTATTGCGTGGCCGAACGTGATGCGCTTTGAATCTGGTACAATCTACCTCGGAAGTACCCTCTCGAGAATGCTAGCAAAGGGAGGTGCGAGACGAACAAGCTTGGGATGCCGAACGACACGTTCTGAGCCGAACGTTCCTAGCGTGCCGAACGTCATTCCACCTTAATGCCGAGTACTCCGGTATTGACCGGTTCTACCGGGTATAGCCCCTTCGACTTCCTCCATTCCCCTCTATAAAACCAGTCCCTTCTCTTCCTTTTCTCCTTTTACTTCTTATTTCCTCCGTTCTCACAATTCTGTTCAATCGTCCGAATTTGAGACTTAACTACTCCATCTCAATCTTCGATCTGCAAACTTAGGTATTTTTCATCGTATACTCAAACGAGATGTTCGAACGAAGTCGTGTAGAGGGTTTTTGTATAGCTTGTCTGTATTGCCGAACGACATAGCGTGGAGGAGTTAGGAGTATGTCCGCTTATTGCCTTAGTTTCCTCGTGTTGGATCGAGGTCAAAAGGAAGAAAGAGAATGAAAGGTGTTGGAGAGGGTAATGGCGCCGTTCGCTGCTCCGGCGCATGTGGTCATGTGCCGGACGGTGTAACGGTTAGTTGCCGAACGGTACCTCAGCCGGACAAAGCCAGGCCGAACGCTCACTAACAAGTCAAACTATAATTGAGCCGAACGAACCAAAGCCAGTCAATGCCCAAACGCCGAACATTTCACATGCCGAACAATACAATTGCCGAACACTTTACATGTCGAACAATACAATTGCCGAACACCTTTCATGCCGAACAATATAATTGCCGAACACTTTATATGCCGAACAATACAATTGCCGAACACCTTTCATGCCGAACAATATAATTGCCGAACACTTTATATGCCGAACAATACAATTGCCGAACACCTTTCATGCCGAACAATATAATTGCCGAACACTTTATATGCCGAACAATACAATTGCCGAACACCTTTCATGCCGAACAATATAATTGCCGAACACTTTATATGCCGAACAATACAATTGCCGAACACCTTTCATGCCGAACAATATAATTGCCGAACACCTTATATGCCGAACAATACAATTGCCGCACACTTTACTTAGGACGATGAACATTACTAAAATGCCGATCAGTATAAATGTTAAACTACACTTAGGCCGGTTACTCTAGAAATCATATGTCTTTTGAACCTGAAACTGTAATCACCTCAAGGCGGGCTTTTGAGACGGTCAGCGATGACGGTCTTCGAAGGCGATGATCCGAAGCTAATTATTATATCTTTATTGTTGTCTTTACACAATTGCTTGCACTAGTTCATACACCACGTGGGGGGAAAACTCGTGTTGCTGATTCTAACGCTCAACGTTTTTCAAGTATAGCTTTCTCAAGCATTCAGCCAGGTTCATTATTTATTCGGGATGTCAGGAAAATCTAGTTCTGCCACCATATCTGACAGGCCTGGGCCGTCAGCAAAGCAAGGAGCCGCAGATGCTTCCAACCCGTCAATCTCTCCCGCTCATAATCTGGCGCCCGACGCTCTTGAGTCAACCATCTTACTGGACAACCCGGTCGATTCTCAAGCCTCGAGGATCAATGAGGCCGCTCTGCGACGGATATGTTCTATTCACGGAATTCCCTTTACTGACGTGTTAGTTCCTTCGAGACACGACCGTCCTCATTTGCCCCCAGTCGGGTACACGGCCTGCAACAAGTTCATGTGCTGGATGGGCAGCGTGCCTCCGTTTAACCTATTTCTCCGGGATGTGCTGCAGTATATAGACATCGCTCCGTCGCAGCTGCACCCGAATGGTCATGCGTTCCTATATGGGACTTACTTACTCTTCATGGCTGTCTTCTCCAGACCTCCAACCCCTGGTGATATCCGGTACATCTATATGTTCAAGAGACGGAAAGATAGCCCTTCCTTCATATTCCTCGAGCCATATCACAAGTGCCAGATTTTGACAGGGGCCTGTAGCAAATTCGCCCTGTACAAACAGGAGTGGTTCTATGTGCGATGCCCGTCTGGTTTTGCTAGGAGATGGGTTGAAGGCAGTAAGTCTTTTTGCTGAACCGTTACTCGTACTTAATGGGAGTCATGTTTTTCTTAACTCTTCGTTTCATCTTTTCAGGTATTAACCCGCGTCCGGAAGGCCGAGGATATTCTGATGCTGTCGACGCGATTAGAGCTCTTCCGGCCGAGGACCGAGATATTCGAGCTATCATTTCAAATGAATCGCTGTCGGGGTTCGGCTTGCTAGCTCCTGATCGTCGGGTCAGCCTTCCAGAAGGCGTTACAATTCCCAAACCTCCATCCGGTAAAGGGAAAAAACTTGCCGGCCCGTCGTCGCGTCGCGCTTCCGTCGCGCACGAAGAAGGCGAGCGTAGAGAGGGTGATGCACCCGACACTCAGGGCGAGGACGTGGGTCCTGCTTGGAATCCGGCAATCGAAGTTCAGGATATTGAGACGTCATCCTCCCCTTCGAAGGGAAAGAAAAAGCTGAAATATTCGGTTCAGAAAGAGAAAATTGGCGACACCTCAAAATCTACGCCTATCCCTCCTGAGAAAGAGGCTTCTTCACAGCATCTGGAGAGTTCTCTGAGGGGTCTCTCGAACCTCTCCATTCCCGAAGACATACTTAATTACGGGTTCGATGATCCTGAAGCTCTCAAATTCTCCTCGCCCGCTAGAGGCAACGTAGGAGTTCAACTCCCGGCTCACAGAGACGATACTCCGATTAGCAAAGATAAACGAACGGGTCCGTCGGGGGGAACACTTAGGACACACACGCACATGCGCATTCCATAACATACTTCAAGTCTTTTTAATTCGTGAATTCTCCTTAATTCGTTGTTATCTTCCTTCTTTGCAGGTGATATGGGCCGCTCCCACGGACTTGATCGCCTTCAGGGGTCTTCAATATTTCATCACTCCGGACGGGATTCCGGTTCAGGCAGACGCCGGGACCGAGGTGATTATGAGGATAGGGACAATCGTCCGCGCGAGTCGTCTCATCGCAAGAAAGCGCACTATCAATCTTCTCAGTCCCATGATCTTCCTCCTACAACTGAGCCGGATAAAGAGAAGTCTCTGCAGAAGGGTTATCAGTCTGATGCCGCTCGAGAACAATATTCCAGTTCATCGAGTACGAGGCAAGTTCGAGAGCCGCGTAAGAGAACGGAATTCTCTAAGCCTCCTCCTCCTGCTCCTGCCGTGGACCCAACCGTTGCGGAAAAGATGGTCGACCTTAAGGCCAAGTTTCCGAAGATTTGTTTTGACGGTTTGAAATTCCTCCCGGCCATCCATCACATTCCTGGGCACGTGAAGCAAAGTGCGATTGCCTGCAACAATGACGTCTATGTTCAACATGACGCATTCGTGCACTTGGTGGAGAAGATCTCAGAAGTATCTGTTGAGCGTCAACACGAGATTGATCGTCTGAATCTGGAGGCTGACAGCGACAAGAAAATCATTAAACTCCAAGACGAAGAACTCGCCTCTTATAAGTTAAAGCTAGAAGCCGCTGAACAAGGCGCAAAAGATACTGCTGAGGCAGTTACTCGCTTAGAGGTGGCACACAAAAAGGAGCTTGACGAAGCAGTTCAGCGCAGCGGCGCCCTTGCCCTAGAAAAAGACTCTGTCCAAAAAGAAAGGGACGCGCTCGCTACTCAAGTCAAAGAGCTGAAAGAACAACTCTCCAAGGAGAAAGAAGACAAAACAGCCGCTCAGGAAGAATCACAGCGGTATTGTGATGAGATTGTGGCTACCCGGCTCCTGAAGGCAAAGCTCGACGGTGAACTTGCCGGGGTCGAAAAAATGAAGGATGAGGCCCGTGAGGAGGGCAAAAGAATGGCTGAGGAGGAGCTTGATTCTCGCCTGGAGGCGGCCACAGAGACCGGCAGGGAAGAAGTCAAAAGTATGTTTGACCCGTTGATCGCCGAGTATGGAGCCCGCGTCCTTATGCACCGCGACCTAACATTCTTGGGCGACGGCTACCATGAATCCCTGGCTGAAGCGTGGGAGACTCTGATAAAGATCAAGAAAGTCGAATCAGGCTCCGAAGAAATCGACGAGGATGCACTGGTGAAGGATTTCCTGAGGGGGAATGAGCCATCGGATTTATCCGTAGCATTGGCTCTCTATGGCAAAGGCTCTTCCCCTTCGAAAGAGAAGAACAACGAGGCTGGCCCATCAGAGGCCGACACTACTACTCCTCACATTGCCGCTCCTTACGCTGCTCAATCGGCTGGTCGGTCGACGCTTGATCCATTCGAGCAACACGCCAGTTATGATCCCGAAGATCCCGGGCTTGGCGTTCATGTGCTGTCACCTATCCTGGAGGGTGAAACCCCGCGCGCCACCGACAGTCAACCTGATCCTGGTAGGAGATTCTTCTTTCTCTAGAAATCGAAGTGATCCCGTCATTTTTCAACAGTGGTTATTCGTTCTAATGCCCACTTCTTATATTTCTCACAGGTTGTTCTGACACTGAGCTAACTCCGAGGAGCGATGACGCCAAGGAGGAAGCGGGGAAAACAAGCGACGCTGCTCACGCAGAGGTAACTCCCGGCCCAGACGCTCAAGTGATCGGGGCGCTTGACGATGACAAACTTGACACCTCGTCTCCGGCCGAAGGAAGCGACGAAGTTAAAATCACTGGCGCCTCTGAACATACTTCAGAGATGAGCATGAAGGATCGTCTTGCCAACGAGGAGAAGAGAAAGGTCAAAGTCAAAGTTGAATCTGAAGTCTTGGAACTTACTGACCCGCGGAATAGACCTTTGAAAATCATTCTCCCGGGCAGGTCCAAACCATTAGATGTTCCGTCTCCTACTCCTGACTCCGTCTCTCTAGCAAGCAAAAAGTCCAAGAAGAAACGTGAGGGAGAGGAGTCGTCGGAAACACCGAAGGCGGACAAGAAGAAGAAGTCGAAGAAATGATCGATGCACTTGTTCAACAAGTTTTTGCTTAAGTTTGTAACAGTTTCTTCCTTTCATAACTTGTAGTTTGTATAGGCCCGAATTTTGTAGGAGTGATCTTGTATCCCTATTTTGGACTTATCGAATAAAATTTCAGTTTCTTCTTGTTTGAATGATTCTCTTGTCTTTATTTGGTTTGCTGACACTGTGCTCCGGGGACTTGGAGACTTAAGACTGTTCATACTCTAGTCCGCGCTCTGGGGACTTAGAGTACTCCGCTCCGCACTCCGGGGACTCGGAGATTGGAAATCGTTTATACTCTAGTCCGCGCTCTGGGGACTTAGAGTACCCCGCTCCGCATTCTGGGGAATCGGAGATTGGAAATCGTTTATACTCTAGTCCGCGCTCTGGGGACTTAGAGTACTCCGCTCCGCACTCTGGGGACTCGAAGATTGGAAATCGTTTATACTCTAGTCCGCGCTCTGGGGACTTAGAGTACTCCGCTCCGCATTCTGGGGAATCGGAGATTGGAAATCGTTTATACTAGTCCACGCTCTGGGGACTTAGAGTACTCCGCTCCGCACTCTGGGGACTCGAAGATTGGAAATCGTTCATACTCCAGTCCGCGCTCTGGGGACTTAGAGTACTCCGCTCCGCATTCTGGGGACTCGGAGATTGTAAATCGTTTATACTCTAGTCCGCGCTCTGGGGACTTAGAGTACTCCGCTCCGCACTCTGGGGATTCGGAGATTGTAAATCGTTTATACTCTAGTCCGCGCTCTGGGGACTTAGAGTACTCCGCTCCGCACTCTGGGGATTCGGAGATTGGAAATCGTTTATACTCTAGTCCGCGCTCTGGGGACTTAGAGTACTCCGCTCCGCATTCTGGTGACTCGGAGATTGTAAATCGTTTGTATGAGTCTGTACGCCGCACAGAATAATGTAATTTATCATTCGACTAAGAGATACAGAAACTTCATAGAAAATGTGGCTTCAAGCCTTTATTAATGAAAATCAACTAAATTGCTCGATTACAACTTCAAAAGGAAAACTAAGTCATTATTGAATGGAAACATGCGGAAAACAATAATGCCTATAACAAGAAAGGGAAACATGCTAAATGTAATAGTGCCGCAAATGTTCACTGTTCCATGCTCGGGGGAGTGTCGTGCCATCAACGGTCGCTAGCTTGAATGTTCCTTCTCCAAGCTTCCGTTCAATGGCATATGGACCTTCCCAGCTGGGATTCATGCGTGATGGTACTGGGAAGACTCGTTTCAGAACGAGATCACCCACATCAAAGATTCTTGGGCGGACTCTGCCATCGTAGTAGCGCTTGACTCGATGTCTGTGCGCCGCCGCCCTTAACTCAGCTTCTTCACGCTTTTCGTCGATGCAGTCCAGTGATTCCAGCAAGAGGTTTTGGTTCGTCTTGGGGTCATAGTATGTCACTCGGTGCGATGGAACTTCAAGTTCCACGGGTATTACGGCTTCAGAACCGTATGCCAAGGCGAACGGAGTGTGGCCGGTCGCGGACTTGTGGGTAGTCCTATATGCCCATAATGCTGTCGGGAGTTCATCTACCCACTTGCCTCCAACCTTCTCCAGACGCTTCTTTAGTATGGACTTGATTATCTTGTTAACGGCCTCGACTTGTCCGTTAGCTTTTGGGTGTGCAACGGCAGCGAACTTTTTCTCGATGCCGTACTTTAGACAGAACTCTTTGAACTCTCTACTTTCGAATTGCGTTCCTTTATCTGTAATGATGGTGCGTGGAAGACCAAAGCGGCATATGATGTTTCGTACAACGAAATTAATGACTTTCTTAGAGGTGATAGTGGCCAAAGGTTCTGCCTCAGCCCATTTCGTGAAATAGTCGACCGCAACTATCGCGTATTTCGCACCACCTTTGGATAGAGGCAAAGAGCCGATTATGTCGATTCCCCAGATCGCGAATGGCCAAGGGCTGATCATTTGTGTGAGTTCCGTTGACGGAGCCCTCGGGATTTTTGCATATCTTTGACACTTGTCGCATTTTCTTGCGTAGTCCGCGGCATCCCGGTTTACGGTAGGCCAGTAATACCCATAGCGGAGGATCTTCTATGCTAGCGTTTGCCCCCCAGTATGGTCGCCGCATTCCCCTTCGTGGACTTCCCTCAAGACTCGCTTTGTTTCATCATGAGCGATGCATCGTAGTAATGGGATTGAGAATCCTTTCCGGTACATGGATCCATCCTGCATTACGTACCGCGCAGCCTTTCGAAGGACCTGTCGTCTTTCGCTTCTTCTTTCTGGTAAAGCCCCAGTTGTCAGGTACAGTTTGAATGGGGTTATCCACGAGTCCTTCTCGATCTCTGTTTCCAACACAAGATCGATTTTCATCTCGCCCGTACTCGGGGCATGCAAGACTTCCACGGGATACAATCCCATTTGCTGAACATCGTCGGTACTTGCGAACTTAGCCAACAAGTCGGCTTCTTTGTTTTGTTCTCGCGGGATGTGCGAAATGTCATAACGCTCAAGATTTGATAGTAGTTCCTGGACCTGAACGAGGTACGGAGCAAGCTTTCGTCCTTTTGCTTGGTAGTCTCCTCGCACTTGGTATACCACTAACTGCGAGTCACAAAAGATTTCGATTGATTTGATTCCGAGTTCTTTGATAAGCTTCAAGCCAGCGATCAATGCTTCATATTCAGCTTCGTTGTTCGTAGCCGGAAAATCGAGCTTCAGGGCATAACAGATTGATCGGTTTTCCGGAGTTATAAGAACTACGCCCGCGCCGGAGCAACGGTCGTTTGATGCACCGTCAGTGTATAACTTCCATCGTATGGGGGGAATGATGTCGTGATCGTCCGGTTTGATGGGTATGGTAAATTCAGCGATGAAGTCTGCTAACGCTTGCCCTCGGATAGCTCTCCGTGGTAAGTACGCGATATCGAATTGGCTCAACTCGATGTTCCATTTTAGCAATCTTCCAGAAGTTTCTGGTCGCTGAAGTACCTGCCTCAGGGGTTGATCGGTATAAACGCCGATTGAATGCGCTTGAAAGTATGGGCGTAGCTTGCGTGATGCAATCACCAAGCAATAAGCCAATTTCTCAATTTTAGGGTAATTCTTCTCTGCCCCCGTTAAACGCTTGCTAACATAATATACCGGCTTCTGGACTCGATCCTCCTCACGGACCAAAGCTGCGCTTATCGCATGAGGGGATATAGCCAAGTAAACGTACAGCATCTCATGGTCAACTGGTTTAGATAGCATCGGTGGGCTCTCCAGATGCCTTACCAGGTTTTGGAAAGCTTCCTCGCAGTTAGACGTCCATTCAAAATTCCTCTTTCCTTTCTTTATTATGTCGAAGAATGGGATGCACTTGTCAGTTGCCTTGGATATAAATCGACTTAGCGCAGCCACTTTTCCGTTCAAGCTCTGTACCTGCTTTACAGTCCTGGGTGCTTGTACGTCTCGAATGGCTTGGATCTTTTCTGGGTTGGCTTCGATTCCCCTAGCGTTGACGATGAATCCTAAAAACTTCCCTGATGCAACGCCGAAAGAACACTTCAGCGGGTTGATCTTCATTCCATAGGACCTGAGTATGTTAAACATTTCAGCTAAGTCTTGAATGTGGTCGTTTGACTGCCGTGACTTCACGAGCATGTCATCCACATAGACTTCCATGGTTTTGCCCAGCTGGTCCTTGAACATTCGATTCACCAGACGTTGGTAAGTTGCTCCAGCATTCTTTAATCCAAAGGGCATCACTACATAGCAATACAGCCCGACATTTGTAACGAAGCTGGTGTGTTCTTGGTCCGGAATATGCATTGGGATTTGGTTGTATCCCGAGTACGCATCCATGAATGACAATAATTCGTGTCCTGCTGTGGAATCGACCAACTGATCGATCCTAGGCAACGGGAAACTGTCCTTAGGGCATGCTTTGTTCAAGTCGGAATAATCTACGCAAGTCCTCCATTTCCCATTTGCTTTTTTTACTAGCACGGGGTTGGAGACCCACTCCGGGTAGAGGGCGTCGCGGACGAACCCATTTGCTTTGAGTTTGTCCACCTCCTCTCCAAGAGCGGCGGATCTCTCTGGATCCATTCCTCTCCTCTTTTGCTTGACTGGGACGTATTTCGGGTCTATGTTCAACATATGACTTGTGATGGCGGGAGAAATCCCACACATATCAGAATGCGTCCAGGCAAAAACATCGAGGTTTGCTCGGAGGAAGTCGCTAAGGTCTTCTGTCATTGCGGGGCCTAACTGTGATCCGATTTTCAGTATTCGCGAAGGGTCGTCACGGCTAACTGAAATGTCGATTGTTAATTCAGCCGGTGCCGCCTTCTCTTCCCTGGGTTTCTCATCGTCGTCTCTCGGATCTATATCTCCGTAGATCCTAGAACTATGCCCGAGCCAGGGCTCGGGCACTACTTGTCAATTATTCGCGTTGAGGATACGGACAGGATTGTCCGTACCCTTTCCTTTTTCCCTCCGGTGGGCTTCACGGAGCTCGGCCACATAACAAGAACGACCAGCTGCTTGGTCTCCGTGAACAATGCCTACTCCTTTGTCAGTTGGGAACTTCAAAGTCAAGCACCACGGGGCTAGTGCCGCCCTAAATTCAGCCAGGGCCGGCCGACCCAAGAAAACATTATATGGAGAGTCCACATCCAAAACTACAAAGGGTAGAATCCGTACCCTCCGACGCTCGCCTTGTCCCAGTTCAACTGGTAACTCGACATATCCCACTACATCAGTCGCAGCGCCGTTAAAACCGTGGATACGAGCTTTGGATGGTTTCAAGTCTTTTGTCTCTAGCTTCATCTGATCATATGCCTTCTTGAAGATGATGTTGACTGAACTTCCACAATCAATCAAGATTCTTTTTACATACGCTGGTCCGATTGTTGCAGATATGACCATGGGATCGATGGTCGGAGCCTCTATCTGATCAGCGTCTCTGTTTCTGAACACAATATCGTCTGTCATCACGCGCTGCTGCTTAGCAGGGGCCCCGTCCTCTACGTTTGAACAGCACTCGAAATCCGCATGCTTCAAGGAGCTCGCATATCGCTCCATCTCTTGCCAGTTCTTATCTGCGGGATGAGGTCCGCCGATAATTGTATTTATAACCAGTCTTCCAACAGTTCGGGCAGGTTCCTCTGGATGACGTGGAGCTGGTGCACGACCTGGGTCGGACGTTCCCTGTCCTCCTTCCTGCGGATCCTTCACAAATTCTTGCAACTTCTTTTGTCTGATCAATTTCTCGATAGCGTCATGTAGGTGTCTGCATTCTTCCGTGTTGTGTCCATAGGTTTCATGGAAGCGGCAATATTTCCCAGTCCGTTTCTGTTCTTCAGTTGATTCTTTCGGACGTGGTTTTCTGTACTGAAAAGTATTGCATGTGGATAGGTAAATGTTCTCAAGTGGGGCGTTTAGCGGAGTGTACTCGCTGTAGCTTGGAATTCTCGACTTCCACTTTCCCGCTTCTTTCCTCTTTCCTTGACTCCTTCCTCCGGACTCTTTGGGCTGCACAGGCTTATTCTGGACGTTGACTTGGACCTTTCCTGAATTGTCTCCAGATTGCTTCACAGCAATGTTGCTCTTAATTGACTCTTGGGCAGGTCCCGGTGCCTTGTCTCGTCGTACCCACCTAGCTTCCTCTCTTCTTATGAACTGGTGCGCCTTGGAGTAGAAACGCTCTAGCGTAGTCGGAGGTTTTCCTGCCAGCCAATTTCCGAATTCAGAATCCGGATCTACACCTCTCATCACAGCCATTAGAATTGCATGGTCGTTGGGATTACTGACTTCAGTTGCCGCAACGTGGAATCTTTGTAAGTACTCCTTCAGCGACTCTCCGGGATTTTGGATTACACTCGACAGAGACATCACGTCCTTCGGGCGTGTAGTGTGTATCCTGAACTGCTCAATAAACTTCTTTGCCAACTCCTCGAAATTTGATACGGATCGCGGAGGAAGTCGGGTGAACCACATAGTAGCGATCCCAGATAGAGTAATCGGAAAGCACCTACACTTGGTGGCATCATTTGCTCTGGCTGAATCCATCATCCATTCATACCTCATTACATGTTGTTTGGGGTCAGTCTTTCCTTCGTATGCAGGAATGGTTGGCATGCTAAACTTCTTGGGGTAGGACGCTTGCAGCACAACATCCGTGAACGGAGTATGACTTCTTGACACTCCCCAATCGTCATTTGACAAGCCCTGATTTTCTTTCATCAGTTGCCTGATCATGGCTGTCAGATCGGGTGTCTGTATGGAAGCTGGGAGGTTGGAGTCAGTTCTACGTGCCTGTCCATGCTGATGCCTCCTTTCCTGGCGATCTGCCAATCGTGCGTCATGAGGTTCAACATTGTTAACATCTTGATGATCTGGAGCTCCCTCCTCCACCTGTACTCCAGTTCGGAAGTTTCCAGTTCTGGCTTGGTCGCGGTCTCCTGTTGTTCGAACAGCAGCATCTGCCCTTGCGGTTTCAGTCTTACGGCGTCTGCGCCTGGGTGGCTCATCAGAAGAAGTTGAGCTATCAGAAGAGGAATAAGCAGCTTGATTGCCCCCAGCATTCTGTTGCTGCTGTTGAGTGAGTTGTGCCATCAGGTTGGCATTAGCTTGCATCTGTTCTCCCAGTTGTCTCCTGCTTTCCCTAAGTTCTCTCATCAAGTCGTTGAACTCCACTCTGGTGACAACTGGAGTCTGTTCTTGAGCGGCAATCCCTGCACTCGGGATTGCTGGTTGATTGCTAGGTCCTGCTTGTTGCACGCTAGCAGTCTCTCGGGCATCCGCATTAAGGGAAGCTGACCTGGTACGTGGTCTTGCCATTGTAGAGTTATTGGTATGAACTCTGAGTAGAATCAACGGATGTCCTATCAGTGAGTCGGATCTTCTTTGGGGGATTTATTCAATCCAGTAGCTTCAAAGCAGATCCTTGAGGTCTGAGAATTCAATTCTCAGTGAAAGCACCAAAGTGTTAGCACCAAAATTGGTCACTAACCTCGTTCAGAAAGGTTGTGTAGAGATATAAGTGATGAAAGCAAATTAAACAGAGAAGACAATCCTAATTCAAGTGCAGAAAGTAAGAACACCAGATTTATAGTGGTTCGGCGTAATTGCCTACGTCCACTTTGCTCAACTTTATTGATTTCCTTTATGATTGATTACAAATACAATTCCTGAATCAAATGCTTGAATGAAGGTGTTTAAGTAGAGAAGATGAGTCTTGAAAATGGCAGAGTCTCCCCGTATTTTCTCTCCAAAAAAGGATCCCTTTCACTGTGACCCTGCCCCTCTATTTATAGGCAAAGATGGGCTGGACTCCCCAAGTGGGCTGATTGCCGAACGTTCCAGCCCGAGTACAGTGGTCGCCGTATGCCGAGCAAGGTTCGCCGAACGATCTCCGCCGAACCATTCCTTCTATGCCGAACGGTGTGCTGGTTAGTTGTGTTGAACGTCTCCTGGATGACGAGTATTACGCCGAACACCATGGGATGCCGAGTACTCTTGTATGCTGAGCAGCCTTGATTCCGAGCGACCTTGTATGCCGAACAGCCTTGATGCCGAGTACTCTGGTATGCCGAGCAGTCTTGCATGCCGAGCAGTCTTGATGCCGAACAGCCTTGATGCCGAGTACTCTGGTATGCCGAGCAGTCTTGTATGCCGAGCAGCCTTGATGCCGAGTACTCTGGTATGCCGAGCAGTCTTGCATGCCGAGCAGTCTTGATGTCGAACAGCCTTGATGCCGAGTACTCTGGTACGCCGAGCAGTCTTGATGCCGAGCACTTATGGGATGCCGAACACTAGTTGACGCTGAGCATAGGTTGTTGCCGAGTGCCAGTTGATGCCGAACACTACTTGGTGCCGAGTACCCTTGCTGCCGAGTACTACGCCGAGTAGTCTCGATGCCGAACACTGCTGAGTAATATGCCGAACACTCCTGGACACCGGATACTAAGGACGCCGAGTACTACGCCGAGTACTCATGGATGATGGTTGCTTCGCCGAACATTCCTGGATGCCGGACACTCTCTGATGCCGAACACTAGTTGCCTGGTCAAATCCCCAGGAAACACTAACTCATGTCGACATCCCCTAGTAGACCATGTCGACATGTACTGGTCAGAAGTGATTATTGATTTTGAATTTGAAATTTGAATAACTACCAAATGTATATTCATTTCAAACGAATTTCTACACCTATATATACCTTTTTCTTCCAGAAATCTTCACTAAAATTTATTTCTCATTATCTATATCCTTCATTTCTTTCTCTAATTCAATTATGGCCAATCCTATTCACAATCTATCTGAAAATCTTGAAGAAACACTCAATTCATTCAAGAATATTCTCTCTTTTATTCTACGAAACCAGCGTCACTTGGAGTTGAGTCAAATGCAGATGATCAAGGAGCAAGAAAGGCACATCGATGCAATACGATGGATGATCTCTTCTCTACACAAGGATGATAATGAAGCACATCCTCCTATCTCTCTCACCAATGACAATGAGAATTGGGATGCAATTAAAGCAGACCCTATATTTGGAGAAGATGGATGGGTAGATGTTCCTCGAAACGTTTAATCTTCTTTCTTTGTTTGATTTGTTTGAATTTGTTTGATTTAATTTGGTTTGAATTGATACTTTGTGTGGATTGATTTTATTTTGTTTGAAGTTTGGTATGTGAAACATATATATTAACACTGAAATGAATATAGTCTTTAATTAAGTTATTATGCTTATAAGTATCATTATTTCTTAATCTATATATTATATATTCCGTTGTATAGTTTATCATGCAGGTACTGAAGTCCAAGAATAAGGGGGAGTAAGTTTTTTGTTGATGACAAAGGGGAAGAAATATAAAATAGAGTTGTTAGTTTTAGGGGGAGTTATTAGGATAGAAGGAATATTTTATAAACAAAGGTTGTCATCATCAAAAAGGGGGAGATTGTTAGTCCTTAAGGAGTTGGTTTTGATGACAACAACCTTAGAATAGATTATAAAATATAAATAATAACATTACAAGTTTAGATATATATGTATATGCAGGATCTAACCATGCAGGTATCAAGAATGAAGACTGTACAATATAGAGATTCAAGATATAGAGATAGAAGACTCATGAGTATCAAGATTATCAAGAGTTCAAGTTTCCAAGATAAGTTATATAGTTAGGAATATTGTTAAAACTCGTAGAAAAGCACTGGCATCTTAATATCCAATTTATTCGTGGAATGGAATCCACTTCGAGCCCGTTAAAGGGATGGAACCCTAAGTAGGATGGAACCTACGAAAATCTAGTGGGACATTGTTTTGTATCCACTAATTTTAATTCAAATGATTTTACAAAATTATCTTGTTTTCAAAATGATTTCCAAACTTTCCTATTAAAAGATTCAAAACTCTCTATCCTGATTTTAAATAATTTTAGTCTCAAAAACATCTTTAATTTCACAGTCAAATTACTCCTGATTTTAAACTATCTTTTCAAATAATATATTTAATTTTTAAATATTTATACTTAGATTTAAATATAAAATTATAGTTAAATTATGTATATATTGTTCTTTATATTTACTTTTGTATTTTAATTATAGTTAAGTATATTTATAAAGTTTAAAATAATTTTAATATAGGATAGAGGTTATTTTCAAAGAAAATCAAAACACCAAAAATCCCTTTGGGATGTCGACATGCCCAAGTACCCCATGTCGACATAGTGTCAGTTGGTTTCAAAATTCAAATTTCAAAAGAAGTGTCTATTCGCCATAACTCTTCATGAATGGTCATGGCTGTTGCTCTTCTATAAATAAGGGTCAGTTTCAACGAATTTTTAATCACTTTTTTCTGGTTTTCACTCCTCTTCTTCTTCCACATTTCTTAATACAAAATCATACCATTACTCTGCCGAAATCAACATCGAATCATACTCGATTACTTCTAGTGTGATTCTCCATCACTATCTCTACAAGATCCAAGTGCTAATCTGAGTTATAGACTTTTTGTAATCAATCGAGCGAGAGAAGGTGTGATTGTAGCCCTGGAAATCAATTGGGTGAACCTGTTGCCCCGGAAATCAAGTATCTCTACCCAGAGGATTGTTATTCTGAAGGGTGTATCTCGTAGCCTTGAAATCGAGGATTGTAATTGTTTAATTGGTTTTGAAAGGAAATCCGTACTTAGTTGTGCGGGACTGGATGTAAGGTAACTCCGAACCAGTATAAAATCCGATGTGTTCTTTCCTTTACTGCTTTTACTTTATATTTGCATCTGTGTTTGAATCTGTGTTCATATCTGTGTCTGATTAGTGCATACATTGTTATCAAATTTAGATAAACTCAAAAAGATTAACAAACTTTTTAAAACACTATTCACCCCCCCCCCCCTCTAGTGTTAATTCTAGCCTTAAGATCCTTAATCCGCATTTCTCACATTTTCTTGTACCCCAATTTTTACCTTTTCAATGCTTAAATGATCGACACATGAATACCATAGATGTATTTAGTATCATCTTTAGGAGTCAAAAAGGTAGATCGTCACATAGTGCTTGCTATTAACATGTGTGTGTGTGTGTGTGTATAGTTGAAAATCTAGTGGTTATATGTGTGTCTATCATCTGTATACACATCATTGTTATTATGTTGTTATGTTCACATGAAATTAAACTAATACAAATGTTGAATATATGGAAACTCACATAATATTAATTAAAGTTAGTTGACAAGCAATTTTCAAATAAATTAAAATTCAATTTATATTTAATACGGTTTAATATAATTTTCACGTTTGTTCATAATAACACAAAATTGATCTTGGGATAAATTTAATAAATAACTTTTTTTTGAAATCCAAAACTTTTACTCCATTGCACAACCATTTGGATCTTGCACAAATATTGAGGTGAACATAGTAATGACCAATTTTGAAGAGGTTGCACTAATCTACTTGTTAGTCCATGAGATGATGGTTTTGATGACAACAACCTTAGAATAGATTATAAAATATAAATACTAACATTATAAGTTTAGATATATATGTATATGCAGGATCTAACCATGCAGGTATCAAGAATGAAGAATGTACAGTATAGAGATTCAAGATATAGAGATAGAAGACTCATGAGTATCAAGATTATCAAGAGTTCAATATTTCAAGGTTAAGTTTGTTTTATTAGGAATATTTGTTAAAACTCGTAGAAAAGCACTGGCATCTTAATATCCAATTTATTCGTGGAATGGAATCCACTTCGAGCCCGTTAAAGGGATGGAACCCTAAGTAGGATGGAACCTACGAAAATCTAGTGGGATATTGTTTTGTATCCACTAAAGCTTAATTCAAATGATTTTTCAAAATTATCTTGTTTTCGAAATGATTTCAAAACTTTCCTTTTAAAAAGATTCAAAACTCTCGATTTCGTTTTTAAAATAATTTTAGCCTCAAAACATCTTTATTGTCAGAGTCAAAATTACTTCTGATTTTAAACTGTCTTTTCAAATAATATATTTAACTTTTAAATTATTTACTTTGATTTAAATTATAGTTAAAATAATATATATATATATATATTGTTCTTTATATTCACTTATGAATTTCAACTATATTCAAGTATATTTATAAAATTTTAAATAGTTTTTATATAAGATAAATATTATTTTTATAAAATTTCAAAACATCAAATTTGGCTGAGGGATGTCGACATGCCCATAGCCACCATGTCGACATGGTGACAGTTGAGTTCAAAATTTAAATTTCAAAAGAAGTGTCTATTCGCCATAACTCTTCACGAAAGGACATGACTGTTGTTCTTCTATAAATAGGGGTCAGTTTCAACGAATTTTTAATCACTTTTTTCTGGTTTTCACTCCTCTTCTTCTTCCACATTTCTTAATACAAATTTATACCATTACTCTGCCGAAATCAACATCGAATCATACTCGATTACTTCTAGTTTGATTCTCCATCACTATCTCTACAAATTTCTCAGTGCTATTCAGAGTTATAGACTTCTTTGTAATCTATTAGCGAGAAAAGGTGTGATTGTAGCCTTGGAAATCAATCAAAAGGGAAAAGGTTTGATTGTAGCCGTGGAAATCAATTGGGTGAACTTGTTGCCTCGGAAATCAAGTATCTCTACCCAGAGGATTGTTATTCTGGAGGGTGTACCTCGTAGCCTTGAAACCGAGGATTGTAATTGTTGAATTGATTTTGAAAGGAAATCCGTACTTAGTTGTGCGGGACTGGATGTAGGGTAACTTCGAACCAGTATAAAATCCTGTGTGTTCTTTCCTTTACTGCTTTTACTTTATATTTGCATCTGTGTTTGATTCTGTGTTCATATCTATGTCTGATTAGTGTATACATTGTTAACAAAGTAAGATAAACTCAAAAAGATTAACAAATTTCTTAAAACACTATTCATCCCCCTCTAGTGTTAATTCTAGCCTTAAGATCCTTAATCCGCATTTCTCACACTACTTACTTTCTATGCGCATTTTCCATATAATTCTTTTATGATGTGTTGGATCACTTAGGTCTTACACTCGTTTGGATATCTATGTATTCACTTATGTGATTGTTAAAAACACTTCTTGTGATAATAACTTTTGCGTCAAAGAAAATTTTATACTATTCGTTGTAGTGTTTAAAAGTGTGTTGGTTCATTGTAAACAATTGTTGCAGATTTATCTATTATAAGTACATTTCTAACTAAAAAATATTTTATTGAACTTTTTAAACAATTTCATAATCAAACCGACCGTTATGGAGGTTTGTCTACTACAAGCTTCCAAAATCAAATAGCGTGAAATCTAAGAAACAAGGAACATTAAAGATATTATCTTTGACATGTTTCCTTAAATCTCTCTAATGTTATTTGATTTATTTTCTCTAAAAATATCTCAAAAGTTTCTTGTACTTTCCTAATATTTAAATTGTAACGTATTTTTTCAAAAAGTTATAACTTCTTTGATAAATTTTCAAATTCTCATACTTATAGATTATTGAGTTCAAAATTCAAATTCAAACATTTAAAATTTAAATTTTTTGTTTTAAATTCAAAATTTCAAGTTTAAAATTGAACATTTTCGAAATTTAAAAATTATTTTTCAAATGTAAAATCAAATTTTGATTTTTCTAATTCGAGAAAAATTCAAATTCTCACAATTTCATATTTTGTAGTTTCAAATTCAAAACTCAAAATTTTAAATTCAAAATTTACACCTATAAATTTTAATTTTCAGATTAAAAAATTTAAGGAGTATGGAAATTTAAAAATTCAAGTTTCCAAAATTTCAAGTCTGAAAACTTAAATTCTTATAATTTCAAATTCCATATAGAGTTTATTCTTTTTTGAAGATGGTTTTCTAATTGAACTTTTTACTTTTTAAAAAGAAAATCAAATGTTGGAAAAATAAATAAATTTCAAATATGAATTTTCTAATTCAAATTTTATCATTTAAAAATTCAAATATTTGTAAATTTCAAATTCAAGTTTCAATTTTGCAACTGGATTTTCAGATTTCGCAATTTAAAATTCAAAGTTTCAATTTTGAATTTCAATATTAATTTTCAAATTCAAATCAAAAATTCAAAAAGAATATATAATTCCAATATATTATCAATTTGTATTTAACCGAAATTAATAAATAACTGTATTAAATATTTTTCTTTTGAAATTATGCAGCTGAACAGCTAGTTTTTCCACCGTTGTACGGTATTTTTTTGGAGTGCTTAGAAACATAGTCTTACTCTATTAATTAAATACAACACAATTAACAAGGAATTAATATAATTGCAAATACCTTTATTAATTACATAAATACAAAAATATAAAAATCACTTATTTAATTACACAAACTCAACATTTGGTTATGGGCACATATTAGCATTTAGTAATACTGTTCACTCTTTATCGCAGTCATAGATGATCTTCTATGGATTTATCTATAATGGGGATGCAATGAAAAACCTTGATCCACTAAATCACAGATGAAATGAATCCGTTGAATCTCTTGCATTTAAAGTTGCAAAATAATGTCATGCTGCATTAGACATTAGATCCAGTTATAACTGGATTACCCATGGTTTTTAACTGTATTACCTCTTTCCATAGTCAAAATAGACATCATCCAGTCAAATAACAATACAGAGAGAGTACACTGTTCTAAACTACAAAGTCCCTGAAACTCCACCAAAATCTATCAGTTTTTTGCAAAAGTAAAACAACAAACATGAGCCAATAATACATTCATTCTTTCAAACCACAACAGAAACCAGAGCAGCAACACCACAATGGATCCACCACTCAGAATGCAAAACAACAGTGCAGAAATCAAAGAATTCAACGAATCGCAACAAACACCAACTCAAGTGATCGTAAATTCATCCTTGTTCGCCTTCTCCAAACCAATCCTACCTCTCACATCTTCCCTCCTCCCACCAAAGCTCCATTTCTCACCCCCACACCTAAACGGTTCCATCGCATTCGGATCAGCACCCGATAACCCGATTCCCGTACCCATTTCTCCCAACACAACGTACAGAGAGTGCCTCCGCAACCACGCTGCCAGCGTCGGCGGTCACGTAATAGACGGTTGCTGCGAGTTCATGCCATTAGGGTTCGCCGACCCCTTCAAGTGCATGGCCTGCGGCTGCCATCGCAGCTTCCATCGCAGAGAAGTTAAGTCCACTTCCAACGGTATTGAATTCCAGTCTTCAAGCGAGGAAAGAGTCGAGATCGAAACGAACGCCATTGGAAAGGGAGGGAGAAGGAAGAGGTTCAGGACGAAGTTCAGCGAGGAGCAGAAGGAGAAGATGAGGGCTTTCGCGGAGAGAGTGGGGTGGAGAGTGCAGAAGAAGGATGAAGGAGAAATAGATGAATTTTGTAAAGGGCTCGAGATTAGTAGACAGGTGCTTAGGGTTTGGATGCATAACAATAGGCATTTGGTAAAGAACAAATTCAATGGTGAGAAAGATGGGTGTTACGAAGGGAGGTGTATTAAGGTGGAGAAAGTAGTGTTGCGTCCACAGCGATGAAGGGTTGTGTTTTCTTTCTTTGGCATGATTAATGTTAAGACGTTAAAGCGTGTAGTTAGTTGTGCTAGTTGTTTAACCTTTGCTTAGAATGCTTTTACAACTTCCAACTGCGATCAAGTGTTTTAACATCAGTAGAGAGAAATAAATTCAAAACGGCATAAAACAGTGTTAAAAGCAGACAGGTATTACACCTCGGAGTTTATGGATTTTGCCTTTCAATTTTTTTTAGTAAAACTTAGATATGCTGCATCAACACTTTGATGGAGCATCATGTATCAAAGTTTTTCTCCTTTTTACTTCTGCAAATATTGATGTATCAGTAGAGAGAATCAACTTTTTGAATGAAAATGGAATGAGAATATTGTTGAAATATGTAGAGAAGAGGTAATTGATTGATTTTACAATTTTAGAAATACGAATTCCAAGTTTACTTCAGATGCGAACCGCATGAAATGGGACATTTTTACACACCTTATTCATGCCTGTTATTTATTTATTTACTATTAGCTCAAATTTTCGTTTTACTTTCAGCCATTATAAACTCCAACATTCTAGCTATAAATTCACTTAATGCAACTTGATTTCAAATTAAATTCAGTCTAAACTCCAACAATAAAACCAAAACTTGCAGTTCGTGAACTCACTTTGTTGCTTTTTGGGTAATGGATATGCTGCTGGTAACCATAGAAAAAGGACTCGCTGAGTTATATTTGAGAAACCAAATGAAAGACTCCGCAAATATAGTCCTTCTCGATGAAAATCAGTCAAGAAATACTTGAAAGAATTTTAAAGAATAAAGGAGAATAGAGACCTGCATTTTCTCATTACAACCTTTATTTGTAATAACATTTAATTATACTTCAAACTTTCTATTCTGTGTTCATATTATAATTATGTAACTTATCTCTTATTTTCATGTAGTCAACATAAAATATAGTAGTACGGAATCTTTCATTTCTTACATCCATGCTTTTTTATTTAATATAGAATTTTATATTCTCCTCCCCTTTCTATGCTTCTTGTGTTCGATGCAGAAATGCAAACAAGGCTAGGATTCTTTCTTCTTACTCGAAAACAATATTTGTATGCTTTCAATATGCCATTTCATTTCAGAACAGTGATTTATGCATTTTTAATAATTAAAACTTTGCGGTGAGGAAATTTTCACGATAATCATTCCTCTTCCTATGCATCTTGTGCTTGATGCCATGACAAACAGCCAAAGCCGTCCGATACTGTTCGTCATCACTTTATAACTTTATAGCATTGATACAAAAGCTGAACATTAAGTCCAAACCATGCAAATTTATCTTATTTACTGGTACCCTGCGACATGTTTTCTTTTTCGGACAACGACGGTCTAATCTACTAAAATCATGTGTTGGATACTAGTACAATTGTACCAGAGTCGAGAAACCGACCGTTCGGCTATATAATTCTCAAGAAGAAAATTTATTTGATTTCTTATTAATTTAATCAAACAATTTAGTATCAAAAATCTGGAATCATATCTGTTGGGAACAATGAACTTCGGTTGAGTCGTCTACGTTGTCACTCTCTTGAAAACGTTTCGACGTTCTGCTCGAAGGTGTAAACCAGTTTTGAAAAACAAACGTCGCCGCCTCTAGGATAAAACAGCCTCTTTAATCTAAAAAAATATCAACCTGTTTGCACTGATAAAGTCGATTCTGATTTGCACTTTGAAATACTGCTCAAGTTGTTTAGTTTTGTTGAAGAAAGAAGAAAAAAATGTATGTTATTCTTTTCATTTCTCTTCTAGTCTATCTATCATTTAAATAGACAGAATGGAAATTGTATACGTTACTAAACTAATGGAATGTTAATGGATTTTAATTTATTCTCATTTAAAACAATATTGTAATACCATTAGTTTTTGTAACGGCTCAATAATAATGTCACATAAATATATTACCGTTGTGCAAGTGTAACGGCTCAATTATAATAATGATTCATAAATATATTACCGTTATAAACTTACAAGGCTCAATTATAATAATGGTTCATAAATAAATTACTATTAACCTGTTTTTTATTTAATTTTTTTAATAAATTCACTTCATAAAAAAAACATTTTCAATAATCCCCCACTTGAATTTTTTTTTAAATATTTTTCGAACAGTTTCTGAAAACATAAGATTGTGCATAAACAAAGGTGTCTTTCGACTTGAACCTTTGCGTAGTGGATAGGATTCGGTTTTTACTAGAGTGACACGTAGTCTTGAACTCTATTCCTGACATCAGACCGCACACAATCTTTCTAGAGTGCAATCAAATAAGCTCGTGCATTAATAGTCATGCACGTCTATCCCAATTTAGTGAATGCTCTAAGAATTTTGCCCAAAACTCCATAGGAAACGGCCACATTTCCACATTCACACATGTGAGTCTATCAAGAGTACTCCTGAAGGTAGGTACTCCACTCCAAATAGAGTATGGATCTCATTAAGAGTTTCTATTAACTCATCCTCTAATCACTTCAAGAATACATGCTTCTTAATATAAAAATAGCATGTTCAACTAATATCACTTCACAACTTGTTCTTACCCATTGAACCTAGTTCTTGGCATCTCCAATCATTAGGTCGGGTTACCGTTGTGCGTGACTCAACAATTTAAGGGCAATAGTCTCATTCTTTTAGAAGTTCTAAGGACTTTCTCTCTGACCAGTCCTTTCGTCAAAGGATCTGCCAAATTCTCATCACTGCGTATATGGTCCACTTTAACGGCACCTGAAGAGAGTAACTCTCTAACAGTACTGTGCTTACGACGTATCTGTCGTCTCTTATCACTGTAATAACGGTTCTGTACTTTTGCAATAGCCGCGGTACTATCGCAATGGATCAACACAGCTGGTATCGGTTTTTCCCATAAAGGAATCTCAGATATCATATTTCTTAAGTACTTGCTTCTTCACTAGCTGTGGTTTGTGCTATCATCTCAAACTCCATAGTAGACTGAGCCAAAATAGTCTGTTTCTTGAATTTTCAAGAAACAGCTCCTCCAGCAATGCTAAAGATATAGCCACTAGTTGCTTTTGAATAATCAGATAAAGTATTCCAGTCTGCATCGGTGTAACCTTCAAGGATAGCTGGAAATTTTTCATAATGTAACCCAAGGTTCATGGTTCGTTTTAGGTATCTCATAACCCTCTCAATAGCGTGCTAATGCTCTGTACTAGGCCTACTAGTAAACCTGCATAATAATCTCATGCATAGGCAATGTCGGGTCTAGTACAATCAGTGGCATACCGAAGGCTACCAATGATGCTCGCATAATCAAACTATTTTACACATTCACCAGTGTTCTTAAATAGCTTTAGACTAGGATCATATGGTGTATATGCAGGTTTACAGTCAAAGTAATTGTATTTCTTTAGAATCTTCTCAATATAATGAGATTGATCCAAAGAAAGTCCCTTTTCAGACCTAGTAATCTTAATACCAAGTATTACACTTGTTTCACCTAGATCTTTCATAACGAAATTGGCACTTAACAAATATTTAACAAAGTTTATGTCATGAATGTTTGACCCAAAAATAAGTAGGTCATCTACAAACAGACATATGATAGTACAAATGTCGTTCTCAGATTTATAGTAAATGCATTTGTCACTTTCATTAACTTTGAAACCATGTGAGATTATTAAGTTACCAAATTTTTCATGTCATTGTTTAGGTGCTTATTTTAAGCCATATAATGATTTATCTAACTTGCAAAATTTATGTTCTTGACCATGAACTACAAATTCTTTCGGTTGGTCCATATAAATTTCCTTTTCTAAGTCACTATTTAAAAAGGCAGTTTTAACATCCATTTGGTGTATTATTAAATTATGAATAGATACTAGTGAAATTAGTACTTGAATGGATGTAATCCTAGTTACAGGTGAAAAGGTGTCAAAAAAGTCTACATTTTCTCTTTGCTTAAATCCTTTAGCTATTAAACGGGTTTTATATTTATCAACTGTGCCATCAGGTTTTAATTTCTTTTTAAGTACCCATTTACAGCCTATAGAATTACAACCATGTGGTAGATTAGATCTACTAAATGTCAAGTCTTATTGGATTCCAAAGAATCCATTTCATCATTTATAGCCTCTTATCAAAAATCGACTACTAAGGAAGATAAGGCCTCTTAGAGGTTTAAGAGATCCTCCTCTATAGTAAAAGCACAAAAATCTGAACCAAAATCTTTTGCGGTTCTTGCTCTTTTACTTCTTCTAGCTAGGTTCATTTTCAAAAGACTCGTTAAGTTCTGTTCTAATAGGCATGGTGTTACTTGATGTGCCCCCACTATTCCTCAATTTAAAAAGAAATCTAGATTCATAAAAATCAGCATCATTAGATTCTATTATATTATGTGTATTCAGGTCATAAAATCTATATGCTTTACTATTAATAGCATAGCCAATAAATACACATTCATATCCTCTACTTGCTAATTTTATTCTTCTAGGGTCTGGTATACGAACATATGCCAAACATCACCAAGTTCTAAAATAAGACACATTTGGTTGTAATTTCTTAAAATTTCAAATGGTGAGATTTTACTTTTTGATTTAGGGATTCTATTCAATACATAGCATGCAGTCAATAAAATATCCCCCCACCAATGTTTTGCTGCACCCGAATTTAATAAGATAGCTATAACTAATTCGGTAAAGGTTCTATTTTTTCTTTCAGCTTTACCGTTCATTTCAAGTGAATAAGGTGCAGTTCTCTCATGAATTATACCATGCAATTTATAGAAATAAAGAAATAAACTGACTCGTATTATGTTCCTCTATCACTACGAAGTCTCTTGATTTTCTTATTAGATTTGTGACGCCCCACCTCTATAACCACGCTAGTCAAGAACACTACGGTGTAATGCTGTCAACTAGCACGGAGAATAAGGCTGTTGAGGAGCGACCATCCATGTAACTTCTTTGTACGAGCACCGATATGTCAGATAGAATAGCATGAACTTCATTTAAGGAGGAAGTACGACATACCGATACAAACCCAAAGCTATCACACAGTGGCTAAAAATAATCTTTGGAAACAAACATAGAAATAAACATAACATAAATCAGTCACAGACATCCATATCACAAAGGCGGAAAAAGATATGAATGTATATATAACACATGAAAGTGTACATCAGAGTAGTGGTCGAAAAGATCCACGATAATACAAAAGAATAGCAACACGTGCTATACAAAAGAATAAGTACACAACATAGAGTCTGTATCTCAAATGTGTACATCCAAAAACTACCAATCTATGTAGTTAGCCAAAAGTCAGAATAATCTTGAAGAGAAGTCAAGCAGAAGCACCTGTAACATCTCGGTCTGACCCGAGTATTATTTATAAGAAAATAATAAACGGATCAGTCTAGCTATAAATAACAGATGATATGGTATAAAATAAAAGACATGGCATGAACATGTAATAACCATAGTGGCATACTACTATAAGTATGTAATTGAAAATCAACAAGAGATTAATCAATATCACAAGAATCTTCTCAAAGATAAAATAGGGTATCATACCCTAAACTTGTATTCATAACAAGTCAATGACACACAAATTCACCAATGCACAAAAATTGATAAAACTTATCAATGGAAATCACGAAAATTGGTGAAGCACAAAATTCCAGAAATCATCACAAGAAATCCAGAAATCACAAGAAGGGGGAGGCCTATCACAAAACGGGAGTATGAAAACTCACCAACACGTGTAACACAAGACGAGACGCTATCTCATGGTAGCTAACCATTAGTTTTGAGCCGAAACTCCACAAGAATGGTCCGAAGACCGTGGGGCGCTACCCCACATATGTCATGGTGAAACATCACACAAACGGGGTTTAGTCTCCCTCGTAGACAAAGAGACATCGCACAATTGCTAGTCTAAATCAAATCACAAAAATGATCGTCATGATCATCAAGAAGTGTCAATCACACCAAGCTAGTAAATATATGAGTTTAGCTTCATGTCTCATAACCACTTGCTTGACTTAAATATTTACGAACAAACTGTGAATCTTCACTAGAAAATTGTCACAAAAGGTTCAATCGAACAAGTCCAAGAATTAACCGACGAAGTGAACGCAAGCGTTTCATACCACTCGTTTTACTAAGCCGTTTAATTAGATTTCTCGTCCGAGTGAGGTAAAGGCTTGTATATACTAGTAGATTGGAAAACGGTTTGAGAAAAAGAGCTTTGTAGTAAAATAGTGTTGAAATCGCTTTGATGAAAGAGTTTTGATATTCACTACTAGTATTGAAGCCTTCACATTTTTAAAGTGACAAGTCACAAAACGATTGTTGAAACAAATCGAATCACAAAATTTCACATTCGAAGACGTGAGAAAAATCCAAGGAAATCAATTCCAAATCCATCAAAGTAAAAATGCAAACTAAACATCCACAGCATACGACTTAGGAAATTTGCGACCTAACTTGGCCGAGCTAAGGAATACAAGCAGGGCGAGCTAAAGAGGCAATGGAACGACCTACAGGTCGAGCGACCTAAGGAGCTACGAGATAAAGTATCGTGCATGCGACCTATTGGAGATGGAACTGCCGAGCGACCTAAGCATTTGTAATTTCTCCATGGCCGAGCGACCTAAGGGTCTACGACCTATGTGGCACGCGACCTAATGTGGCGCGACCTAAGGGAAACAAGGTCTTACGACCTAAAGTAATTAAGGTCAGGCGACCTAATGGTGCGACCTAAGTGGTACGCGACCTAACATGGTACGCGACCTAAGTGTGCGCGACCTAACAAGTTGGTAAGGTCGAGCGACCTAAAGTGGTTAACGAACTAACTTGTGCGACCTAGCGACCCAGTTATTGCCGAACGACCTAAAGTTGCCGAACGACCTAAGGGTTAGCGAGTTAAATGCAGGTGAGTCTCTTCATACTCGTACGACCTAGTGAAGTAAGGAGCGAGCGACCTAAGTCCAGATCCACGCCAGAGCGACCTAAGGTCCAACGACCTACGACCTAACGGCCAGCGACCTAGATGCGAACGGACCAGTTCCGAGGCAGTGCGACCTATGTCCAGGAATTTGCCAAAACACACGAAAATTTGGGATTTTAACCAATTCGATCCAAACCAAATGCAAACATACATGCTAAAGTGATGGGGAATCATTCCCAACAATCCAATGACAGTTATAGGCAAGAATGTGAGATAAAAATCTCACCTTTGCACTAAAATCAATGAAGATGGAGCCTAAAAGTAAAGCAAGAACAGTCCAAAGCTTGAATCTATGTTCTTCACTTGAATTTGGAGTAGATGTTGGATTAGCAATGAAGACGAAGATTTTGGAGTTTTAATTTCCCATTCCCTCCACCATTTTTGACAAAGCTTCTAAGTTTAAGAAATTAGAAATGAAGTATGAAGAGAAGGAGGGTGTTGGGCTGAGTTAGAAGAGGTTCAGCCCAAACCAAAAGCCCAAAGCAAAAAGTGATGAAAATTCCACTATCTCCAAACATATCGAAGTTTACACTCAAAAAGATCGCAAACGTCATTTTGAACTCAATGGAAGTGGTCTCGAGTTCTAATTTGACTGTATGCAAAAAGTAGCTTTTCGGACCAAATCCGATTAACAATAAAATATTTAAATAAAATATTTAAATATAAAATCGATAAATATGCGGGTTGTTACAGACTCCCCTCCTTAAAGAAATTGCGTCCTCGTAATATATATGAAGGAAATAAAAAGTAACAACCATAAAAGCATATTAACACAAAAGAAATTTGAAATAAGAAGTTTACCTCAAAGAGCATGAGAAAGTAAGTCTGGATGTGTTCGCTCGATGAATTCTCTAGTTACCCAAGAGCAATCCTTAGGATTTGAGGACCATTGAACTTTAACAAGCGGAACATCTTTATTTCGAAGTCGTTTGACCTCCGAAGCAATAATTCGAATAGGATGCTGCTCATAAGTTAAGTTAGGTGAAACTTCAATCTCTTCCACAGCACCGGGCTCAAGAATAGAATCGGAATCCCGAAGGCACTTCCGTAATTGAGAAATGTGAAACACGTCATGCATGGTAGAAAACTGAGCCGGTAACGAAAGGCGATAAGCCACAGAACCAATACGTTCAGTGATAGGAAATGGCCCAATATATTGAGGTGCTAACTTTCTCGATCGACTGAAACGTACAACACCCTTCATAGGTGAAACACGAATAAATACAAGATCACCAACAGAAAATTCTAATTTCCTTCTTCGATTATCGGCATAGGACTTTTGTCTACTCTGAGCTTCTTTCATCCTATGACAAATAAGATCAATCTTTTCTGTGGAATCTCGAATAAAATCTGGACCTAAGACCAGCTTCTCACCGGCCTCAAGCCAACAAGAAGGAGATCGGCATGGCCTTCCATAGAGTGCCTCGAAAGGTGCCATACCAATACTAGATTGGAAGCTGTTATTATAGGAAAACTCAACGAGAGAATTATGATCCTCCCAACTTCCACCGAAATCAAGCACACAAGAACGAAGAAGATCTTCAAGAGTTTGATTTACACGTTCAGTTTGTCCATCGGACTAGGGGTGATAAGCGGTGCTAAAATTAAGCTTCGTTCCCAAAGCTTTTTGAAGACTCTTCCAGAATCCACTAGTAAACAATGGATCACGATCACTAACAATGGAAGAAGGAACTCCATGCAGTTTAACAATTTCTTTGATAAAAAGTTTGGCCAGAAGAGGAACGGTTCTGTTCGACCGAACAGGAATAAAATGGGCAGATTTAGTAAGTCTGTCAACGATCACCCATAAACTATTATGACCCGAACGAGAACGGGGAAGGCCATCAATAAAATCCATGGAAATTTGATCCCACTTCCAAACTGGAATTTCCAATGGTTGCAATAACCCACCTGGCCTTTGATGTTCAGCCTTAACAAGTTGGCAAGTCATGCAACACTTAACAAAGTTAGCAACATCAGATTTCATTCCCTCCCAGTAATAAAGTCGTTTCATATCCGCGTACATTTTACTACTACCGGGATGAATGGAAAATTTGGAACGATGAGAATCTTCTAAAATATCTTTACGAAGATCTCTAATATTTGGTACGATAAGTCTACCAAATTTTCGAATGCCGCCACGAAAATCAATATCAAAGTCTTTCAAACCTTCAATATCGGTTTTATCCCTAAGATTTTGTGACACCCCACCTCTATACCCACGCTAGCCAAGAACACTACGAGGTAGTGCTGTCAATTAGCATGGAGAATAAGGCTGTTGAGGAGCGACCATCCATGTAACTTCTTTGTGCGAACACGGATATGTCAGATAGACTAGAATGCGTATCATTTAAGGAGGAAATCCGACATACCGATATAAATACAAAGCTATCACACGGTGGCTATATATAATCTTCGGAAACAAACATAGAAATAATCATAACATAAATCAGTCACAGACATCCATATCACAAAGGCGGAAAAAGATATGAATAAATATAGATAACACATGAAAGTGTACATCAGAGTAGTGGTCGGAAAGATCCACGATAATACAAAAGAATAACATCACGTGCTATACAAAAGAATAAGTACACAACGTAGAGTCTATATCTCAAATGTGTACATACAAAAACTACTAATCTGTGTAGTTAGCCAAAAGTCAGAGTAATGAATCCCTAATGAGGAGTCAAGCAGAAGCACCTGTAACATCTCGGTCTGACCCGAGTATCATTTCATAAGAAAATAATAAATGGATCAGTCTAACTATAAATATCAGATGACATGGTATTGAATAAGAGATATGGCATAAACATATAATATCCATAACGGCATACTACTATAAGTATGAAAATGATAATCAACAAAAGATTAATCAATATCACAAGAATCTTCTCAAAGATCCAAAGAGGGCATCATACCCAAAACTTGTATTCGTGACAAGTCAATGACACACGAAAGCACCAATGTGAAAATTGATAAAGCATATCAATAAAGATCACGAAAATAGGTGAAGCAATAAATTCTAGAAATCAACACACGAAATCCAGAAATCACAAAAAGGGGGAAGTCCGAACACACGGACGAGAAGCTATCTCATGGAAGCTATCCATTTAATCTTTCGAACACACGAAAGGAAGTCCGAACACACGGACGGCCCGAAGACCATGGGGTGCTACCCCATATATGTGATGGCGAAACATCACACAAATGGTGTCTAGACTAACCTCGAAGCCAAAGAGGTACGTGTGAGTCGAAATCACACATATGAGGTCTAGTCTAACCGTGCAGGCAAAGAGACATCGCACAATTGCTAGTCTAAATCATAAAAAATGATCGTCATGATCATCAAGAAGTGTCGATTACACTAAGCTAGTAAATATAAAAGTTTAGCTTCATGTCCCATAACCACTAGCTTAACTTAAATATTTACGAACAAACTGCAGATCTTCACTAGAAGTTAAGTGTAAATTACTCTAAGCCAGTAAGTATAAGAGTTTAGATTCATGTCCCATAACCACTTGCTTAACTCAAATATTTACGAGCAGATTGTAAATTTCCACTAGAAAATTGTCACAAGAGTTTCAATCAAACAAGTCCATCAATTAACCGATGAAGTAAACGCAAGCGTTTCATACCACTTGTTTTGCTAAGCCGTTTAATTATATTTTCTCATACGAATGAGGTAAAGGTTTGTATATACTAATAGATTAGAAAACGGTTTTATAAACGAACTTTGTATTAAAAATAGAGTTGAAATCGTTTTAATGAAAGAGTTTTGATATTTACTACTAGTATAGAAAACCTTTATATTTTTTTTAAAGTGACAAATCAAAGAAATGATTGTAGAAACAATCAATCATAAAAATTCACATTCGAAGACGTGAATAAAATCCAAAGAGATCAATAACGAATCCATCAAAAATGGATATTCTCAAAAGTCCAAAGAAAGAAGTCATCAAACTCGATAATAATTGATAACAATAAGTCGGATCGACAAAAATTGATAAACCTTGGTAATTTGCTCGAAAATAGGCAAATTAGGCAAAATCAGCCATTCAGACGTCTAAATTTTTATGACAGACGTCTGAATTTAATCTCAGACGTCTGAATTTTTATGACAGACGGCTCAGAGGTTAAAAATTGAAACAGAGAGTAGAAAACATTTTGAACTATATTCAGACGTCTAAATATTTTGTGACAGACGTCTAAATTTTACCTCAGACGTCTGAATATTTATGACAGACGTCTAAATTTGGTGACAGACGTCTGAATTTTTCTGCTAGGCAAAAAAAACAGCCTAGCTCAAAAATCGACGAATCCGAGCCAAAATGCGATCGAACGAGCGATGAACACTAAGGGTTTACGCCAATCGGCAACCTAGTCCTATAGGCACTTCGATGCATCACAAAAAAATATGTTCAGACATCCATAAAAGGATTTTCACATAAATTAAACCAAAACACCAAAAATTGGAATACACACAAAATCAATCCAATCCAAATATCAAATACGCATGGATAAGTGTTAGGAATTCATACCTAACTACAAAGATAGATATAGACATAGATGTGAGATAAAAATCTCACCTTTGAACCCAAACAAATGAAGAAGAAGCTTGAAAGCAAAGGGAGAATCAACCACTCTTCAACACAACCCAAATGAGCTTGAATCTATGCTCAAAAGAGAAACATTTCCTAAATTAGGTTTAGGGAATTTTCTGAAATTGAAAGGAGAACGGGTTGGAGAAGATGAAGAGGAGGCTTACCAATAGCTTCTCTTTGAATTTGGAGCAAGAACTTGAATTTGCAATGGAACTAGGGCTTAGGAATTTCCTAATTCTTTTTCTCTTCCCCCATTTTTGATGAAGCTTGAGACTTAGGAAATGAAAGTGAAGTAATGAAGAGAAGAGGGGGTGGAGTAAAGATATAACCAGATTTGGGCAAGTGGGCTGAACCCAACCCAAAGTCCAAAGTGAAAAGTAGCGAAATTTGACTTACTTCGAACATATCAAAGTTTATACTCAAAAAGGTCGCAAACGACATTTTGAACTCAATGGAAGTGGTTTCGAGTCCTAATTTGACCGTATGCAAAAAGTAGATTTTTGGACTAAAATCCGACTAACGATAAAATATTTAAATATAAAATCGACAAATATGCGGGTTGTTACAGATTTTGGCCAAGCAAAGCCAATTCAGGATCTAGCTGTTGAGCTTCAAGAATGCGGTCTAAAAGGGAAGGACAAGCCTCAAGGCTACATAAAACAAGAGATGAACATAAATCGGAGACACGATCTCGAATTTCACAAGTGGATAAAACCTCGAGATCCTTCCATTCAGACATCATCATAGAAACAACCGCTTGTTGCTTGCGACTAAGTGCATCTGCAACACGATTTCCCTTTCTGGGAGTATAAAGGATATCAAGATCATAAGAGGCAAGGAACTCGAGCCAACGCTGTTGACGCAAATTAAGTTCCTTTTGAGAAAATAAATATTTCAAAGACTTATGATCGGTGTAAAGTATAAATTTCTCTCCCAAAAGATAATGTCGCCAAATTCGAAGGGCGAAAACGATAGCCGCGAGTTCTAAATCATGTGTGGCATATCAAGTCTCAGCCGGCTTCAATTGCCTAGAAGCATAAGCAATAACACGTTCTTTTTGCATAAGAACGGTACCCAAACCAACGCGACTAGCATCGGTATAAACGACAAAATCTTGATTCCCTTCGGGAAAAATAAGAATAGGAGCATTAGAAAGGAGTTCTTTTAATTTCTGAAAAGAGGATTCACATTTGTCCGACCAAATGTATTTAACACCTTTCTTTGTTAAGCCAGTAAGAGGCACGTCAATCTTAGAAAAGTCTTTTATAAAACGGCGGTAATAACCAGCCAATCCGAGAAAGCTACGGATTTCAGTCACGCTCTCCGGTCTTTTCCAATTTTGAATCGCTTCGATCTTTGAAGGATCCACTGATATTCCGGATTCAGAAATAATATGACCGAGAAACTTCACACTAGATTGCCAAAAGTGGCATTTAGAAAATTTTTCTTTCAATTGATTGCTCCTAAGAGTTTCCAATACAATCCGAAGATGCTTTTCATGCTCCTCCTCGGTTCTAGAATACACAAGGATATCATCAATAAAGATGAGAACAAACCGATCGAGGAAATCTTTGAAAACTCGATTCATAAGGTCAACGAAATAAGGCGGAGCATTCGTTAAACCGAATGGCATAACTAGCCATTCATAAGATCCATAACGAGTACGGAATGAAGTCAAAGGAATACTATCCTCTGCAATACGAAGCTGATGAAAACCGGTAGCCAAGTCCAATTGTGAAAAGACTCTAGCACCACTAAGCTGATCGAACAGATCATCAATCCGAGGTAAAGGATATTTATTCTTAATAGTAAGATCATTAAGCTTGCGATAGTCGACGCAAAGCCTAAGTGTACCATCGGACTTATTTACGAAAATAGCTGAAGCTCCCCAAGGCGAGGAACTAGAGCGAATAAGTTGCTTCGTCTCCAACTCGGATAATTGTTTGCGCATCTCTTCATTCTCCTTATTGGACATGCGATAAGGAGGACGGGTAATAGATTGAGCTCCAGGTATAAGATTAATTTTGAACTCAATTGCTCGCTTAGGTGGTAATCCTAAGACGGGCTCGAATATGTCGGAAAATTCACGAACGACGCGAATAAGAGAAATGACATCCTCCTCATCATCATTGTCATCATCACGAGGATTTAAAGAATATAAAGATGCAACCAAAGCGGAATCTGAATCTTTTAGAATAATAGAAATCTGATTAACAGATTGCGGATGTCGGAGATAAATAGTCCGCTCAGGGCATAGGATATGAGCTTCATAACGGTTAAGCCAATCCATACCCAAAATCATTCCAAAGCCTAAATAGCGCATGACATGCAAATCGGCTAGAAAAGGAAAATCACACAAAATAATCTCCACATCTTTACAAAGCAAACTAAGAGTTGCGGATCCACCAACCGGATTCACAATTCTTAAAGAAGTCATTAAAGCAACAACACTTGAAGAAATAGTGTCTACAAGTTCCTTTGCTATAAAAGAATGGGATGCACCCGTATCAAAGAGAACTCTATTAGGTTGATCATGAAATGTAATAATGCCATCAAGGACAGAATGAGACATACCTTGACCGCGAGATGTGTTGCCAGGGGCTTGAGCCACATTAAGCTTTCCCTCCTTCTTGCCCTGAAGTCTGGGGCATAAATGTATATAATGATCTGGGCTTTTACAATAGCGACTAGAACGGGGCTTTGAACACTTGTTCGCAAAATGGTCCTTAGAACCACAGTTATAGCATTGTCCGCTACTAGGGGTAGAAGTCTTTACTGCCGGAGGTGCAGGTTTCCCCTTTTTGTTGGGATAAGGACCTTTGAATTTGTTTGGCCTCTTCTTGTTGTTGAAGTTTGGTTTGGAAACCACCACTTCAACATCACTGTCCTTATCAGCCTCTTCAAGACGAAGAGCGATATCAATGAGTTGGTCGAAAGAAACTTCTAGCTTTAGAAGTAATGGTTTCTTAAGATTCTTGTTTAAGCCATAGACGAATCTCTGGTTCTTCTTCAATGGGGTGTTGATGTATTCAACCCCATATTTGGACAGTGACTCGAAAGATGCGACATAATCTGTCACAGAGGATTCACCTTGAACAAGGTCTATAAAACGACGAGCCAATGTCACCTTCTCTGCTTCTGGTACGAATTTTAATTCGAAGCGTTCTCGGAATTGCTCCCAGGTGAGATCTGCTTCATTAATTTCAGAAATAAGAAGTTCGTACCAATCCAATGCTCTCTCTTGGAGCATACTGGAGGCCACCTGAACACGGTGAAGATCGACAAGATTCATGCGAGAAAAGATTCGATCGCATGTTCTTAACCAAGCTTGGACCTCGATAATAGTTTCGGAACCTTTGAATGGTTTCCCACCCAAGTTGGTATAATCGTTGCACAAGCGTGCAAACCCAGACTTAGGATGAGTAGGTTCCTGATTAGGACCAACTGCTTGAGCATTCTTTACAAAATCAAGAAGCTGTTGAGCAGTCATAAAAACTCCATCCTGGGGAGTAACAGTAGATGGTCCAGCTCTGGGACGACCTGGTCTAGACATTCTCTTCTTTAAGAAAGAGAGAAGAAGAAAAGTTATTCTCCAATTAAATATCAAGCAAATCTTGATAGATAGAACAAGGATACATAAAAGAAAATATGATAAATCGATACGAAGACTCGAATTAAATCCTAAGGCACGACTCCTAAGTTGGACTTAGGATGATGATCCTTGTTAAGTTATTCTACATTGTTCCGAAGTTTGGCTCTGATACCAAGCTATGACGCCCCACCTCTATACCCACGCTAGTCAAGAACACTATGGTGTAATGCTGTCAACTAGCACGGAGAATAAGGCTGTTGAGGAGAGACCATCCATGTAACTTCTTTGTACGAGCATCGATATGTCAGATAGAATAGCATGAACTTCATTTAAGGAGGAAGTACGACATACCGATACAAACCCAAAGCTATCACACGGTGGCTAAAAATAATCTTTGGAAACAAACATAGAAATAAACATAACATAAATCAGTCACAGACATCCATATCACAAAGGCGGAAAAAGATATGAATGTATATATAACACATGAAAGTGTACATCAGAGTAGTGGTCGGAAAGATCCACGATAATACAAAAGAATAGCAACACGTGCTATACAAAAGAATAAGTGCACAACATAGAGTCTATATCTCAAATGTGTACATCCAAAAACTACTAATCTATGTAGTTAGCCAAAAGTTAGAATAATCCTGAAGAGAAGTCAAGCAGAAGCACCTGTAACATCTCGGTCTGACCCGAGTATTATTTATAAGAAAATAATAAACGGATCAGTCTAGCTATAAATATCAGATGATATGGTATAAAATAAAAGACATGGCATGAACATGTAATAACCATAGTGGCATACTACTATAAGTATGTAATTAAAAATCAACAAGAGATTAATCAATATCACAAGAATCTTCTCAAAGATAAAATAGGGTATCATACCCTAAACTTGTATTCATAACAAGTCAATGACACACAAATTCACCAATGCACAAAAATTGATAAAACTTATCAATGGAAATCACGAAAATTGGTGAAGCACAAAATTCCAGAAATCATCACAAGAAATCCAGAAATCACAAGAAGGGGGAGGCCTATCACAAAACGGGAGTATGAAAACTCACCAACACGTGTAACACAAGACGAGACGCTATCTCATGGTAGCTAACCATTAGTTTTGAGCCGAAACTCCACAAGAATGGTCCGAAGACCGTGGGGCGCTACCCCACATATGTCATGGTGAAACATCACACAAACGGGGTTTAGTCTCCCTCGTAGACAAAGAGACATCGCACAATTGCTAGTCTAAATCAAATCACAAAAATGATCGTCATGATCATCAAGAAGTGTCAATCACACCAAGCTAGTAAATATATGAGTTTAGCTTCATGTCTCATAACCACTTGCTTAACTTAAATATTTACGAACAAACTGTGAATCTTCACTAGAAAATTGTCACAAAAGGTTCAATCGAACAAGTCCAAGAATTAACCGACAAAGTGAACGCAAGCGTTTCATACCACTCATTTTACTAAGCCGTTTAATTAGATTTCTCGTCCGAGTGAGGTAAAGGCTTGTATATACTAGTAGATTGGAAAACGGTTTGAGAAAAAGAGCTTTGTAGTAAAATAGTGTTGAAATCGCTTTGATGAAAGAGTTTTGATATTCACTACTAGTATTGAAGCCTTCACATTTTTAAAGTGACAAGTCACAAAACGATTGTTGAAACAAATCGAATCACAAAATTTCACATTCGAAGACGTGAGAAAAATCCAAGGAAATCAATTCCAAATCCATCAAAGTAAAAATGCAGACTAAACATCCACAGCATACGACTTAGGAAATTTGCGACCTAACTTGGCCGAGCTAAGGAATACAAGCAGGGCGAGCTAAAGAGGCAATGGAACGACCTACAGGTCGAGCGACCTAAGGAGCTACGAGATAAAGTATCGTGCATGCGACCTATTGGAGATGGAACTGCCGAGCGACCTAAGCATTCGTAATTTCTCCATGGCCGAGCGACCTAAGGGTCTACGACCTATGTGGCGCGCGACCTAATGTGGCGCGACCTAAGGGAAACAAGGTCTTACGACCTAAAGTAATTAAGGTCAGGCGACCTAATGGTGCGACCTAAGTGGTACGCGACCTAACATGGTACGCGACCTAAGTGTGCGCGACCTAACAAGTTGGTAAGGTCGAGCGACCTAAAGTGGTTAACGAACTAACTAGTGCGACCTAGCGACCCAGTTATTGCCGAACGACCTAAATTTGCCGAACGACCTAAGGGTTAGCGAGTTAAATGCAGGTGAGTCTCTTCATACTCGTACGACCTAGTGAAGTAAGGAGCGAGCGACCTAAGTCCAGATCCACGCCAGAGCGACCTAAGGTCCAACGACCTACGACCTAACGGCCAGCGACCTAGATGCGAACGGACCAGTTCCGAGGCAGTGCGACCTATGTCCAGGAATTTGCCAAAACACACGAAAATTTGGGATTTTAACCAATTCGATCCAAACCAAATGCAAACATACATGCTAAAGTGATGGGGAATCATTCCCAACAATCCAATGACAGTTATAAGCAAGAATGTGAGATAAAAATCTCACCTTTGCACTAAAATCAATGAAGATGGAGCCTAAAAGTAAAGCAAGAACAGTCCAAAGCTTGAATCTATGTTCTTCACTTGAATTTGGAGTAGATGTTGGATTAGCAATGAAGAAGAAGATTTTGGAGTTTTAATTTCTCATTCCCTCCACCATTTTTGACAAAGCTTCTAAGTTTAAGAAATTAGAAATGAAGTATGAAGAGAAGGAGGGTGTTGGGCTGAGTTAGAAGAGGTTCAGCCCAAACCTAAAGCCCAAAGCAAAAAGTGATGAAAATTCCACTATCTCCAAACATATCGAAGTTTACACTCAAAAAGATCGCAAACGTCATTTTGAACTCAATGGAAGTGGTCTCGAGTTCTAATTTGACCGTATGCAAAAAGTAGCTTTTCGAACCAAATCCGATTAACAATAAAATATTTAAATAAAATATTTAAATATAAAATCGATAAATATGCGGGTTGTTACAAGATTGATTCTAAATTTCAGTTTTAAATGATTTAAACATATCAAATGCATCATTTTTATTTTTCATGAGGTATACATAAGTAAAATCAAAACAGTCATCAATAAAAGTGATAAAGTAACGGTGTCCATGTCTAGTCAAAGTTCCATCAAGCTCACATATATCAGAATGAATCAAATCTAAAGGTTCAGAAACTCTATCAATTAATTTATGTGGTTTCTTAGTGATTTTTGCTTGACTACAGAATTCACATTTATCAAAATCAATTTGTGACCTTTTAGGGATAAGATCTAAGGTGCTCATGTTATGAATAATTATACGTTTATTCACATGACATAATCTAGAGTGCCAGATATTAAAATCACACAACATATAAGCAGAAGCAGGCATTTTATTACATTCAATATTCAGTTTAAACATTCCATTAGTTGTAGCAGAAGTCATTGTTGTCTGGAATGTCTTCAAATTGTTGGGAACAATGAACTTCGGCTGAGTCATGTACGTTGTCACTCCCTTGAAGACGTTTCAGCATTCTGCTCAAAGGTGCAAAGCAGTTCTGAAAAACAAACGTCGCCGCCTTTAGGATAAAATAGCCTCTTTAATCTGAAAAAATATCAATCTGTTTGCACTGACAAAGTCGATTCTGATTTGCACTCTGAAATACTGATCAAGGTGTTTAGTTTTGTTGAAGGAAGAAGAAAAAGAAAAATGTCTATTATTCTTTTTATTTCTCTTCTGTCTATCTATCATTTAAATAGGCAGAATGGAAATTGTATATGTTACTAAAGTGATGGAATGTTAATGGATTTTAATTTATTCTCATTTATAACAATATTTAATACCATTAGCTTTTGTAACGGCTCAATAATAATGTCACATAAATATATTACCATTGTGCAAGTGTAACAGCTCAATTATAATAATGATTAATAAATATATTACCGTTATAAACTTGCAACGACTCAATTATAATAATGGTTCATACAAAATTACCATTAACCTGTTTTTTATTTAATTTTTTTAATAAATTCACTTCATAAACAAAAACATTTCCAACAATATCTATTATGATGGTTTTTCTACCCACATATATTATGCAAGTTTAGAATATACAATTTCAAAATTCATACCATTTTGTGTTGAAATGGTTATAACTAAGTCTATCAATGTATCAGGTTTGGTGCAGTTATCTTAAAACTTGTACCTGAGCCCAATTACAATAATCACAACACGAGCCTAGTCCGAACATGCATGGTATTTCAAAATCAATACCCGAGTCCGGCCAGTGGGCTTGAATCCATTGAGCTTTTCAAGCCCGTTTGGTAATACCCGTATACCAAACTCATAATATTTATTTTAAAATCATATTTTAAATTTGTAATTTTTCTAAAATTTATACACAAAACAATATTAACATAGAAATTGGGTGGTGACGTATCCAAATTCACAACAAAAGTAAGAATAAACATCTACATACAAAAAAATGATAAACAAATAACATAAACACTTATGTTTTGAAACTATAGAAAACTAATAATTGGGTTGGACCCAAATCGAGCCATGTTTTGATAAAAACGTACCTGATGTTAATACCACAGATATTGATTTTGATGACAACAACCATATAAAATATAGGTACTAATGTTTTTCCAAGTTATATAGCATATAATGCAGAATATTACACTGGTGCTGAATCGAAGATTGTACAATATAAAGACTTAAGATAAATATTTGAAGACTCATGAGTTAAAAAACAAAGATATGAAGAGCTCAAGATTATACGTTAGTGTTTAGAGTCATTAGAATTTATTGTTAAAGTCCTTGATAGTAATTTCGGATCTTTATCTTAAATTTCTGATCTTTAGATATTTTAAACGAAAATAAATTATTTTAATTTCAAAATATATTTTTAAATATTTTATAAAAGTTTTTGTGAGTTCAAAAAATATTTAAAAACTATGTTCAAAGTATTTTACAAAGTATAGAATTTTAAAACAATTTAAAAGAAAACATTTTTCAAAATTCACTAGCATATGTCGCATACATATTTTCATATGTTGACATATATGCTATTAATTTGTTTTATAAATTTTGAATGGAAGTTCCTTTTGAACACAACCCTTCGTGAATGGATACATATGTTCATTCGCTATATAAAGGAGAGTGCAAATGAATTTTTAATCAATTAATAACTTACTTTTTCCTCACTCCTTACTCTTTTGAAAATTCTCTTGAAAAATATACCCCGCACTCTTCATAATCGTATAGAATCAACTTGTGCAGTTAAAGCCCTGCTATAGAGCATAGCGCTCTTCGACCACAACGCAGTTTCAGTTTAGCGCTATTAAATAGTAGATCAACTCTAAGCCCTGCAATTTTCCGCTACACCCACTAAATTAGGGTTTTTTAGCATCTGCTTTAGTAACATTAATATACAAATGTTGATTTGACTTGATCTCTTGTAAATAAAATCAACAAAGTTAGGGTAAAGCCTAAATTTTAAGACATAAGTGTTCAATATAAGTCAAAAATCTATTGTAGTCACCAAATCTAGTTTGCATAAGTCAATATATTCTTTAATTTTGTTACATAATGTTAAACAATATTTCTTTTTCCAACACAAATAATGTGAGAATTAGAATAAATTAACTTTAAATATTTGGTTTTTTTATCTAATAAAGCTTTTTGCACCTCTGCTATTTTCCATTATATTCCCGCTATAACTTTTTCCAACTCCACCGCTATGGTACTGCTAAGCGCTTTAACTGTATAGGAATCAATTCATACTCCATTGTATTGATTCACTACTACTTATTGTTTTGCAAGCATCTCTCTCTCATTTCAAAGATCAAAGTGCTATCGGAGTGGCTACAAGATCCATTGTATTCAAAGTACAACCATTTGTCTTTAGAAAAACATCAACTCTACTCTTGTTTGTATAGGTGTGGTTGTATATTGTTCAAATCAAGTGGGTGTGCTTAGTAGCTCGATAAATCTAGTGGGTATCTTATTGCCCGGTCAAATCAAAGGAGTTTGCCCCAGACTCATGATACAAGAGGGTGTGTCTCGTACCCTTGAAATCGAGATTATATTCTAATTTGCCTTCTACCTGGAAAAAGTTGACGATTGAAAAGAAATCTTTACAAGTAATTTTACGTCATTGGATGTAGGATTGATTAATCCCAACCAGTATAAAATTCATAGTGTCCTCTCTCTTATTTTACTTTACTACTTTTATATTTATTTGTGATTGCATCTGTGACTGATTGTTAGTATAAATCTGTATTGTTTATCTGTGATTTGATATTAAACTTGAAAGAATTTTAAAAAACATTTGCCTAAGTTAGAAAACATTATTCACCCTCCCCTCTAGTGTTAAATTAGCCTTAAAATTCATTATTCTGCAACCCACATTTGGTATCGGAGTGCTAGCTTTTCAAATACTAGTAATCTAATTTTTGAAAAGTATAAATGGCTAACAATACTGTTAGTACACTTGTTAACACTTTTGTAGAAGGACAGTCTACTACTAGACCCCACTTTTTAATGATAGTATTAGTCATGTATGATGAAGATTTATTTACAATCTAATGGTTTAGATGTCTGAAATATTACACAAAATGAGAACATTGAACCCCAAACCGACTTTTCATAATGGACTGTTGACTAAAAGACACAAGCACTTAATAATTCTAAGGATATGAATATTTTATTTTGCTCTTTAGATAAAAATAAATTTAATAAGGTCTTTATTTGTAAGTCTGCTTATGAAATTTGAAGAACATTGCAAGTTACACATGAGGACACCTGTAAAATTAAACAGACTGAAATTTCCATGCTAACTAATCAGTTTCAATTATTTAAAATAAATCAGAATGCGTCTATTTTTAACATGTATTGTAGGTTTCAAGATATAATACATTCTTTAGTATCATTTGGTAAAAACTTTTTTTAAGAGGACCAAGTTAGAAAAGTCCTTAATTTACTCTATTCAGAGTGGGATCAAAAGACTTTAGCAATGAAAGAGGCTAATGACATTAGTACTTTAAAAGTTGAAGAGTTAGAAGGTAATTTAATATCCTATAAAGAACAATTGCAGGGTAGATGTAACACCCCGTAAAATCAACCATAAATAAATAGGTTGGATAAGTTAATTTAAATAAGATAGGGGTAAAAATAGAAATTTTGCACAAGTTGGAATTTGACCATGAAAATTATATTATTGCATTCATGGTGAAATTCTGATCAATTTCCATATATAATATGATGAAAACGGAGCTCTTGTGAAGAAGTTATGGGCGTTTGAAGTATTCGGCTTTAAAATAATTTAAATATGATTCAAATGGTTAATTAATTCTTAAATTTGAAATTCAAAAGTTAACGGTAATTATACTTGGGGTTAGGTAAACATTAAAAATAATATTAACGTTAAATATTAATTAAGGATGAAAATAAACTAACAACGACAACAGTTTTATCATTCCCAAAATGAGGGGAGCAGTCAACCCATTAACCACGACCGGTCGACCACTAGAGGTCGACCAGTGGAAGGTGGCGGTCAACCACTGCCTGTAAGTGACGGCTAGAGTTTAATTTATTTTAGTGTACCAGATTTTATAATTTTAAACAAACTTAAATCCTACAGTTCTGATGTGTTCCAACCACTATAAATAAGAGCCTAGCCCTCTCACTTCTATTCACACAATATTTTAGGAATACCAGCGAAGCTCTGTCAGTCCGTCTCTTAATAAATTCAAAAAACTTCATTAGGGTTTCAGGTAAAAAATCCTATATATATATATATATCTTTGTTTATTGTTTATTTTCTCAACTTCTTCTCCTCCAAACCTCTAATTTTCTGAATCTTAAGTATATACAAATCCCTGCTATATATGTATGTATGTATGTATGTATGTATGTATGTATGTATCAAAAAGAAGAGATCTAAAATGGTTCATTGAAGGTATGTCAAATCCAAGAGAAAGCAAACTTAAAGTCCTCTTTGAGTGGAAATCTTAGTTTTCTATTTTAGTAATTAGAATAGTGTAGTTCGGATATGATATATGCATTAGGGAGTTTTGGATTACGAAAACATCACAATAAAAATCCTCAAAATTCCCCCAAAGTGAAATGTCAATTCTTAAGTTGGAATTTTAATTGTTTTGTATTAAAATAATAGGGTTTTGTGGATTTTGCAATATATGTGCTTTACCTTCTATTCCACTTCTTTTTTTTCTTTGGATTTAATTGAGAGATTTGATTAAGAAATAGTGTGTAAGGTATGAATTTATTCGTAGTTTGCACTGTCTGCAAAAAAAATCCCTTGTCCAATTTTATGTAAAAAGGAGTTGAATAGAATATAAAATTAAATAAATTATAAGTTTCCATTATTGTTGTTTTATTCCGTTGTTCTAATATAAAATAAGTTGGAATTGGATTCTAAGTACAATTTTATTGATTTGATTTTGGAATATTTTATTTATGGTAAAAATGCTATTGTGGAAATGAGACTTGTATAACATTGGAAGATTTGACATTTGAACGTCAGTTTAGGACGTAATCTCCGCATGCCAGAAATTAATAAATGTGTACTTATATGTGTGTCTACACACACACACTCTAGCGTAAATAACATACAATCATAATGTATTGGTTACGTGGTTAATTAAGATAACAATTGTCATTTAAATCTCACTTAGGATAGTAATTAATTAGGCAAAATAAGAAGAATTTCTTATAAGGCCTAATTAATGAATACGGTGATATGTGTGATAATACACTTAGAGAGTGTTATGAAATATGACTAAGTTATAGGGATGCAAGGTCAGTTAAAGACACATAGAAGTATGTTTAGCTAATCCGGCTACCAGTAATGCAACTTTGGGGCTGATGTGAGACATTACCTATAATAGGTAACTACAGATGACGCGAGATTAGTCCCAATTTTGTAGGGTAAATCTTCCCAGCTAATCTGGCTACCAGTTCCTATGAATAGTCAAACTAATGTGAGATGTCTCCATGGGGTACGGGTCATAATACGAAGGAGCTGCTTCGAGGAATTGAAGGTATTAAGTAGTTGTTTGAGGGGTCGCCTCTTTCCCTTATATGAAGTATTAAATTGTTGGGATTGGGTTTAGGCACAGTAGAGGCTATCTTAGAAAGATCTTCTTCAATAGGAAGAATTAAATATCCGAAGAGATTTCCATGAAATGTCAGCTAGATAGGTACATGTGAGGACTTTGCTTTGGGAATATGTATTAAATGATGGGGGCCTACCTCAATTAAGGTCTTAATGGTCAGGGTCTGTCTATGTTTCATTAAAAGGTATTATGTGGCTTGGGTTCTATCTCTCGCATTGATAGACATTAAAAACAATGGTTATGGGTTATTTGTAACGACCCGAAAATTTTAATAAATTTTATTTGTTTTATTAGTATATTTAATTGAAATTATGTGAAATTTTAAACAATAAAATTTTGAAATTTAAATTTGATATTTGAAATGCGTCTGTTCTAACATTGCAACTGGTAAATTTTCATCAGATAATTTGGAAGTTTATTTTCTAGTGTAATTTTATTTCAATTTATATCTATTAAAATTGATGATAATAAAAGTGTTCCGAAACCTAAATATGTCAACATGAGAAAATTTATTTAGAACACTCTGAATAAGACTGCGTAATTCTTTTCGCAAATTTCGGACGTTTCTAGCTCCGTTTGGATTTTTCCGTACGGAATGGCAACGTATATCAGTGTCTGTATCGACTTTTGATCGGATAATAGTGCCATTGATATCTGTATACCGTTTTGATCATCTCGTCGTGCTAATCTCCGTAGTATATTCATTTCTGTATTTTGAGGTCCGATGCGCGACGAAATGATTGAAAAGTTCGTTGTAACGGTACCGAAATTTTGACTTTATATTTTCCTTTACGTTTCAAATCTGAAACGTGTTGTCCAATCAAACAATTGCCATTATTATTACTTGAATTCGGCTTTTGATTTTTCCCTGATATTCACATCTGACCTTTTATTTCCCATTTTTCCTAACTACTGGTTCATTAGAGAATATATGAAACGCATCTATTTCATTCCAGAACTATTTCCTCTTCTCCTAAAATTTTGCCGTGCCACTTGTTCTGCTCCATGCCATTCAACCTTCTCTCCCCTCCACTCGCCTACGCGATCTCCGCCCTGGCCACTTCCATGTTCTTCCCTCATCAGCATTTCCGCACCTCTCTCTCTTTCCCCACGTTTTCCTTCCCTCCTCTCTGACCAAACCGAAGCCGCCACTGCCGTCTGCCTCGCCGAGCAACCCACCTACCCATCACCGATCCCTCTGCCTCGTGCTACCATCAGCCGAGCTCTCATCTTGTTATAGCAGCTTCTCGAGAAAAAAATAATTATATAAGAAGCTATATATTTATTGTTTAAAAGTATGGTGTTAAGTGTTATATATATATATATTATATACGGTTTGATATTACCTTAAACTGTGGTTATATACATCTGTTAGTTTCTAAGTTATATAATATATTGGTTGTTATGTAATTTATGTAAATACTTGTATATATCAGTTATCGTGTATATATATATTGTATATTTAGTTGCTATGGGTTATATAAAATATAAGTTATTATATGACAGCTTATAAAGTATAAGTTTACATAAGTTCTGCATCATTTTGTTGTTTAATTTTAAGTTTATATTTGGGTCTAGTTTAAGTTGCATACTGTATATTATATTTATGTTGTTGTATATTATATTTATATTGGTCAGATTGGTTTTGATATAAACATGTGGTGCTGTCAGTATAGAATGTAAGGTTAATGCAGGGTTCACGTCAGTTATATAGGGTATATAAATATTGGGTCTACATGTAGCTTGAAGTATAAGATTATTTAGGAGTATATTTTCTGTAGTGTTCGCATTTATATAGTGGATGGTCTGCATAATATGGTTCCTCTGTTGCATGATTTCAGATGCTTGTAAATATTTGATATATATTTTGTCTGCATATCATCGTTTGCATATGTAATAGCATGCGTGTGTACATATAATTGTAATTTCATATTTATAGTGCCTGCATCTACATAGCATGTTTAAATACATTAAGTTGTATGTATTTATATATATATTAGTAGATTGAGTTAAGTCTACATATGGTTAAACTGTTTGATTTTCTTTAATTTATATTATTTACAGTTTATGTATATCCTTGAATTTCAATTTGGTTAGGTATATTAAGTTTTAGATATTGATGTTTATATATATATATATTTATATTATTTATATTATTTATAGTAAGCGGTGATGGTGTATATATATAAGTCTCATGTGTATATTTTGATATGTATGCAGTCAGATTTTGCTTGGTTGCAGTTTATTATAAGATAATATTTGTTTATTAAAGTATTGATTTCTTTATAATTATTAAAGAAGAAAAAAAATTATATATATATTGATTAGTCTATATATTAGATTATTTCAATACATGAGTTTAGTTTTGTATATTTTCGGTCTACCAAACTGATTCAGTGTTCTTATCGATTTCTATTTATCAGCTTTGTCCATCGAATTCGTGCCCGTCTCACTTTGCCTTGGATTCGTAATTCACCCCCTTTTTTCGTTCATCTCTAGCCTCGAAAGGTGAGCAATCACTCACGATTAACGTTCTTATGTTTATTAAATTTGATTTCAATTGAAACGACAATTGAAATATGCTACTGTTAGATATTTACATTGCTATATTTATGCCATTATCTGTATCTGTTCACCTATGACATCTGACACCATTATCTGTTATTTATATTAATGATATATGCATGTTACTGATTGTTATACTATTATCATTACTGTTATCACTCTGCAAGTTCCCTGTTAGTATAAAATTCACTATGGGTTGAAATGATACATACCCGAACGATCTGAAGAATAGGAGAAAATCGTTATGGGTTGAAATGATAAACCCAAGCGATTTTCATTGAATTGAATTGGGATTACGGATTGAAATGATATATACCCGTATATATTTAAATTGCGGATTGAAATGATAAATATCCATATCACTTGACCATAGGATAGAAAATTTTATACAGACACCGTTGGTCTAGATATAAATATTTTTAAATGATTTCTATGGTTTTGGAAAGAAGTATATGGTTTATTAAATATTGATCTTTAAAGATTTATTAAAGTTGATTTAATAAAGTTGATATATAATATGTTTAAGCATTTATTTAAAAATTTATATTTTCAAATATAGAATTTATAATGATTCAGGTTGGAAAGATAAATTTGAAATTGATTTGAAATGTTATTTATTTAAGGATTTTACTTAAATAAGTTTGATTTGAAATTATTAAATTTGAAATTTAAAGATATGATTTTTAACTTGGATTTGATTAAAAGTGACATAGATGAATATTTCAAATTTACATAATTCGAAATGGGGTATTTTGTTTATTTAAATTGTAAATTGAAGTTTTATTTAAATGATATTGAAATGATTAGGTAAATATTTCAAAACTAAATAGTAGTAAAGTGAATTTGATATATATATATATGAAATTATCGAATTTAGTTTTGAAATGTTGTATATATTGACTTTGAAAATATATTGAAATGAAATGGCTTATTTTATGGTTCAAATATGTATTTGAAAATCAATAATTTGAAATGGTTTATTGAGAAACTGCGAGTTGAAATTGATGATTTGAGATTTGATTAAATTTGAACTTTGGAATTCGAGTTGATTTGAATCGATTTGTGAAATTTGAGGAAGCTATTTTTATATAAAGTATTTTTAAACTATATCCAAAACTATTTTTATTTTACTTTATAAATTATTTTAATATAAACTATTTTATATAAATCATTTTCAATATAAATTATTTTATTATAAACTATTTTAACTTATAACTATTTTATATAAACTATCTTTATTTTATAAACTATTTTATTATATACACTAATTTTAATATCTAAACTGTTTAAGAGGAAAGTGTTATGATTTCCCAAATGCTATAATTTCAAAAGTGTTATGATTTCCAAAATGCTATAATTTCAAAGTGTTATGATTTCCAAAATGCTATGATTTCAAAGCTGTGATTTCCAAAGTGTTTTGATTTTAAAAGACTATGATTTCGAAAGCGTTATAACTTTGGAAAGTGTTTTGATTTTTGGACAATAGATATGGGCATACACTCTGTCGATACCGAAAACCACTTTAACAACTGTGTACACGGTGGAGATTCCGGAATGGAGTAGGATGGTGGCGACGATTCCTATTGAGGTATATGCATGGACCCGACTCCCGTGAGTTGGCATAAGGTGGCTAAAACAGGAGGGATTGACGGGCCAATGAGGTAGCACCTCTGATCGGACGCATTTCTTCGATACCATTCTATTACTTTGTGATTGATTTGGTGGCCACCCTTCGATTTTGATTGGGAGTGTGTTCCGAGGTGGGCGGTAGTGGCTGCTATGCATTTCCACCAGCCCGGATGTGTAATTGGTATATCTACTCTGGCATTGCCTAGTTGTGCCGTGTCACCTACCATATCGAGCTTTACTACGAGTTTGGATTTGTGTCGTGGCCTGTGGAGTATTGAGGGTAGCCCCCGATCTGGGAGTGCTAATACTGGATAGACTACTAAGACTATTATGTGTTAAGGGCTATATGGGTAACCCCTTAACGCTATTTAAAAGTAAGTTTATTTTATATTAGACATTATTATAATAGCGTATATTACTACATAGTAGATAGTTTAACGGATCCTTAGAGGATGGTTATCCCAAACATCCTTTGAGTTACTTGTATTTCAGTTGATATTTCACTTGAGTTGGATTTATTGATATAAGAATGTTAATCCTAACTCGAGTGTTTTGTGTTTTGCTTTACGCTCGGGTCAGACTGAGTGATATAACATTTGAGACTCACCTTTGGAGTTGGAGCTTCGCTTGGAGATCCAGCTATCTATCGATTCTGCTTTCAGTTATTCAGTTGATTCCAGTGATGTATTCTGATCTTGTATTTGACTATTTCATTGAGACATCTATGTATTCGAGACCTCTGTTGTATCTTATTTAACTCTGTTATATATATATGGTAGCTTCATGAACTACTATTCTTTTGTTTCCGTTGCATTATTGTTATATTACTCTGTGTTTGTGATCTATGATTATTTTATTTACTGTATATGCTGAGTTTTTCCAAATTTAAATTAACAATCTGATATTTTGAGCAATTCAAATCCGACATGTATGGATGCGAATGGTTGAAAATTTCAGGTCGTTACATTATTGGTTATGGGAAAACATGCTTTGGGGATTGAAGGTATTAAGTGGTTGTTTGAGGGCCCATCTCCTTCTCTTATATGAACTATTAAATGGTTTTGAATATAGTTTAAAATGCGAAAGACATGTCCTTGTTTAAATTACATTGCCCAAGTACTGATATAGAAATGCTCGAGATTTTCTATTCACCAAACACTGTTGCCGACTCTCTCATCATTACAATACAGGTTATAGAAGGAGACGATGATTAAGATGGAGATGGCGATGAAAGGAACTTGTGGTAGTAGTTTATTTATCTATTTATGATATTTTTTTGATGTATCCATTTGAAGTTTAAAAATGTATTTTTGCACAAGATGATGTACACTTATCGTTGACATTATGCTATGGTTTAGTTTTGTGACAGTCGAAAATTGAAATAAAATTGGTGTTGTTTATGCTATTTTATTTTATTCCTCCGATGTGATTTTTAAATGAATAGATAAATAGCTCCGTGTTGTTCTTTTCACCAACCATCAACCAGCTTTGAAATGGATATAAGTTTCGATAGGTCTTTTCTGGATTGGGATTTAGGCCTATTTTAGGATAGGACATAACTGAAAGGAAAATAGCCAATGGAGACAACACAAATCTTTGGTTTGATCCTTGGATTAATGATAGTCGGCATAAGACCTATTGGGTTGGGATTATGTGTCGATTATTGGTGGCCACAACAGGAAAGTTTCTTCTCTCGTTTCCAAAGGACACTAGAGAGAAGATAACCCCTATTTGCCTCCTCACATAACCAATGGATCCTTGGGGTTCCTTTAGAATACAGCAATACCAAAGACTATAGGATTGGAAACTACACAACTATTGAGATTTCTTATTTACCTCAGCAAGGAACTACGTCAAATAGAAAAACAGTGAACTAGAATGGTTTAACTGCATTTGGAACATGGCTTACTCACCTAAAATGTCACTCTGTGCCTTGCTAGCGAAATCAAGAAAACTGCAAACTAAAGACAAAATTTCTATATGGAACGACAGAGTAGACATGAGATGTGTGTTGTGCAAACAAGAGATTGAAACTTGTAATCATCTATTTTTCCAATGCAATTACTTAAATATACTATGTCAAAAGGTCAGCAATAATCCAAAGCTACCAAAACAATCAGCAACGATGTAGTAGACATCTTCGAACAAGTATTCGACAATATCAGTGCCAATAAATTTCTCAATGAGTTAATCGATATAGCAATAACCTCACTAATTTGGCACATCTAGGTAGAGTGTAACATGAGAGTCTTTCAAAGCATAGAAACACTAGCCAATATTAGATCGAAGTTAATAAATTCAGACCATAAACATCTTTTAAAACATGCAAGTATCAAAGGGAAGAAACTAAAGGGTAAGAACTTATCTTTAGAGAATTTGGGTACGATTCTCTTTCATCACACCAAAATCAGTGATAAAAGTCCAAACAATTCGACATTCGAGGGTCGTTTTAGCAACAATAAACGAAGATAGCAACGGTAGTATCACAAAAAGGGCGCAATTCTAAATCTTATCGACCTTTGGCATCAGAGGGAGCTATTGTGGTGGCCATGGTTTCAACGGACCTGAAGTCTTTATTCAATGAAGATAATAAAGGAAACTTCTTGAATAAAGTAAATGAAGCCAGCAATTAATATATTTTTTATGTTGGGGTTTGTTTGTTGTCTAGCATTTTGTAGACATTTTTTCTTTTTTGGACCATGGTATATAGAGAACATACAGTGGCTTTTGAGTAAAATTATCAAGTGATACTCCTGTCGTAATTTGTTCGCTGAATGCCTAATTTTTTGTATTTTTTCATATTAGTTAATAAAGTACCCATTCCAAAAAAATCATTACTCACGATTATAACCACATTCGTAACTGCAATTGGTTAAATATTTACTCCTAATAGTTTCTTGTTGTATGTATAAAATGTAATCATCAACATTTAATTACAAATATATGCACATACAATAGAAACAGAATCTAGAAGAACATAGTTTCATTTCGAATAAGATTCGTACATAAGAGTTAAGTGTCCAATTACATAATCAAAATATATAAATTGTCCCTAGGTCATACCTTCAACTCTATTATCACTCAATGCATAAGATGAAGAATCATCAACACCAATACAGTCAATGATAATACTAAAATCAAGATGTCTTGCTTACAACTAGGCTCCACCTAAAATATTAACCTCTAGAAATTTCTCATAATCACCCAATATTAGAACCAGCACTAGTTCATTGAGTATGAGAATAGTCTAGTGACCTCTTATGTGTTTTTCACTTCTCTATTGTAACCTTGAAGTGTAAACAAAGGAGAGATAATGTACTATATAGTTAAATATATTTTTACATATAGGGTATGAGTAATTGGAGTTGGCATTTTTATAGCATAAAAGATTTGGATGGTTAATTTTAAGCTAAAAGTTCTAGAAATCATTTCAATGCTTACAGAACTAAGCGGATGAATTTAAGCATCAAAGCATGAGCTAACGTATAGATGTTAGATCTAAGAGTGACATGTTACTGTTTCTTTAGCACATTATCGTAAACTGATATTTCAAAGCAGTAAAACGAAATGCCAACTTGGCAGCTAAGTTAGATGGCCTATAAATACTTAAAATTTATGTGGATTGTGCAAATTCAAAAATTTGATAAATTTTGAGAAAGTAAGAGAATAAAAAAAATAGCCAGATCAAAGAACACCATGGAATTATGTTCCATTTCGATTGGTGATTTAAATCAAAAAAATTGTGAATACTTTCTCACTTGGTTCCTCCCTATCACATTTGATTGATTTTTTATCTATTGTATTTTGCTATAGTAAGAAATTTTACTACTTGCATTTTTTATGATTACATGATTCTTTTAAGTGAAATATTTACTGATTGTTTTAGGTAATCATGGTTTTCGAATGTTTCTTTAAAGTGTTTTCTTGATTCAAAAGGGATTTTAATATTTGATTTAATATTTAAATATTATTCCAATGAATTTAAAGTGATTCTCTAAGTGAATTTGATAAATCAAGTTTTAAATATGATTTGAGATTAGATCTATGCATTTTAAGTGAATTGTGTTTATTTGATGTTAATAGTTTAAAGTGAAAAGTGATTTTGAGCTTGTATTCATGTGGATATTAAAATGTGGTGAATATTAGTATGTTGGATGATATGTGTATATACCTCTACTCTTATCGAATAGTTGATAGTGAAGCTGACTGGTTATGATTTAGTGAATTTGATGACTTTTTGTGATTAAATGGTCGGGTTGAATGGTAAAAGCATCCATTTTAGACCAATTAGTATGCAAATTGTGATCTATGATATGTGCTTTGTGATACATGAAATTTGGGTTGGTATGAGAAATATTGCTTGGGTCATATGACAACTCTTTATCCAAGTGGTTGATCTTATATTAAAATGGATGGTGAAATGCAGATTATTAGTAGGATGGAGTTTGAATCATATTCTAAATGATAGCCCTCCATGCAAAAACAAAATTTGTTGATGTGTGATAGTTGTAATAAAGCGATTTTTGATGAAATAATGATGTAACTATGAAATTGTGGTTAATGTGATATTAGATTGTGTTCTAATAAGTGAAAATGTGTTTGAAAAGTGAATGGCCAATGTAAGCCAATGATAAGTGAAATGTGTAAAAATAACGGACGGCTAGCGTAGGCCGATATAGTGAATAGGTGAAAGTGGTAATATGTGAAATGTTATAATAAGTGAACAGTGACAATGGTCAATGTAGACTTAAGAGAAAATGAATGAAGCGGTCGAGTTAGCTTCGAGTGAATAGATACAAGAAGTACAACTCATTCTAGGTGACCAGTGAGATTTGGGTGGACTCCTCAAAGTAGTAGTGCTTATGTGGACTTGTATATTCACAACAATGATCAAAAGTAGATAAGGTTTGTTCTATCTAGATATATATATATGAGTGTTCCTAAATAGTTGATAGGGTGTAGATAAGACTTGACATATACAAAATATGTTGATGAGGCATGATTTACATATAAAATATATTATGTTTGTCATGCATAAGTATGGATAAGTGTTCTTATGCAAGATTGGATGAAGCTTAACTAAAATAAATTTGGGATGAGGTATTACCCCAAATGAGGCAGTAAACATAAACAAAGCAAAATGTGAATAAAAATGAACATGGAATAAATGTGAATATAAATGGCGGTGGGCTATAAGAGAAACTGGAATAGCGAACAACGTGAATAATTGCTAGTGGGACATGCATCGAGAACCTAATTGAAAATAAATGATCAGCGTGCTAAAAGTGAATAAGAATGTGATAAGTGAACTCAAGTGAAACTAAAAGTGAAATAGAAAACTATAGATAATGTGACTTTACTATAAATATTATTAGGCAGGTAAAGTGGCCTCTTTATTTATAGAAAGTGAGAGTGGATAGATAACTAATTTAAATGTCAAATTTTTTAAGTGAGTGGTGTAAGTAGAAGCTACAAGTAAGATGTGTGACACTCGTAAAAATGCTTGGGGAATTTATAAAACAAGCAAAAAATTAATGAATTTATCGTTATGTGAAATCTGGTTTTTAAAGTGACATAATGCGAAACTTAAATGAAGTTTAAAAGTTGTGTTATGTTATTATATTATGCTAACTTGTTGGGTATAGGTGAAATAGGTTTAGGTATTATTTCATGAGTATAAAGTATACCTTGTTATACTTTACATGATGAATGATAATTACTCATATCATACTTTATGAATGTTCTGAGTGTTTTTCTATGTGTACTCTTGGAATGCTCCTGTGAGAGTAGTTGTGGAGTATAGATTTAGCTTTGGATTCGTTGGTTTGATGTAAGATGATGAGGCTTTTAAAATAGATTTTTGTGCTTAGTATAAGTGGCCTAAGTTTTTTTGTGTAATAAATGATTTAATGAAAATTTATTTGTGGTGTCAAATGCTTGGCATGTGAGTCTATAACTTTATATTGGATGCTTTGAGTTTATGTGATAAAGTGATATTTTGATGATATTATACCTTATACTGTAGTGATGGTATGCACTTGTACGAGCAAATGCGAGCATAAATTTTTGGTGTTAAGATGGGATGTTATAGTTGTCCTTTTACTTTCATTACTTAAAAGAAGCTTCAACTTCAGTAAAGAACTCTCATTGAATATCACATACCTACCAGTCGTAATCCTCGTGGTCGTTGGACGCCACATCCTATATCATTTCACTCCATCTCTATAGCCTAATAAAATATGCCTGATTCCCACTGGTTTATCGTGCCTCTTATCATATACATAAGGTAGACATCCAATGACACACTCACATGTTTATTTCTCCATGCTTACCTTGAGATCTTCAAATCTATGATAATACATGGTGTGTGGTTTATGAGAAATGTCTAGGTAACGTCTCCTTCTAAATCTCCTTTTTCAAACCAGAGCCAATCTCAAGCTTATGGTCCTCTCCAGTAATGTCCAATTCATGCTTTGCCACCCCATAACACTAGGACTCACCAGAAATAGTAACATATCAGACTATTCCCTCGGACTGTAATATATAATGAACTCTTGTGACGTGAATTCACTATTATTGCCAAGCCTAAAAACTTTCATATGTTTCCTTGACTACTTCTATACCAATGTTTTCCACTTACGAAACTGTGAAAAATGTTTCTTCTTTGGTATTCATGAAATAAACCATACCTTCTATGAGAATTTATCCACAAATAACACTAAGTAACTTGCTCCACTCTACGATACAATTGGTGCGGGTCCCTATACATATTAATGGACACACCCTACAAAATCTATTATGTGGAAAGTAGCCATGTTATTGGGATTATTCATGTATTACGGTTAGTAGGCCCACTACTGTATTCGGCCCAAACATGCTATATCTATTTAAATCATGTATTTTTGCCTCTTTAGAACTTAACCAAAACGAGATGATTGAAGTAATAAAAATGGCGTTTGATTATTACATAATTTCTTCTCTTCGGTATTAATTTGTTAACATGGTATCGGAGCTTCAGATCTGAAATTTTCGAGATAAGGTTGTGCGATCTCATCTACTCGTGTGTTTCTTCCTCTGCATCAAACTAGCAGAGTATGTCTAAATCCAAGGGAGTAGATGTAATGGCGTTAATGCCTAAAATCACTGATCGGAAATTGAGTAGCTCGAATTATAATGAGTGGAGTAAAACGATTCGGCTTTACATAAGAAGTATCGATAAAATCAATCATCTAATTAATGATCCACCACAACCAGATTCGAAAGTCAAAGCAGATCTGGATTGGCTTCGCGATGATGCTCTCTTATTTCTGCTAATTCGAAATTCAATTGAAAACGAGGTGATCGGATTAGTTAATCATTGTGAAACGGTGAAGGAATTAATGGAATACTTGGAGTTTTTATATTCAGGTAAAGGTAATTTGACAAGGATGTATGATGTATGCCGATCATTTTATAGAGCCGAGAAGAAAGACATGAGCCTCATGAGTAATTTTATGGCATTTAAACAAACATATGAAGAACTTAATCTCTTGGTGCCAATGAGTTCAGATATCAAAGTGCAACAAAATCAGCGTGAACAAATGGCTATAATGAGTTTCCTAGCTGGATTGCCATCTGAATTCGAAGGGGTTAAATCACAGATCCTTGCAAGTACTAAGATAACTACCCTTAGTGATGTGTATAGTCGAGTATTGAGATCTGAAACTAGAACACATGGTAGTGACTCAAGTGGAAATAATGTGGACAGTGCATTTGTTGGAAGTGCAAATGTGGTATCTCATGATCCAACTGATGCTAATAGAGGAGGTGCACAGCAACGTACATAAGGCTGGAGACCACAACAATCGTTTAATCCTCAAACTTGGAGACCGCCTCGTGCACCTGGAAGAGGACAAAGATCACAATGGAGACCATCAGTGAATCAAAATAAGATGTGCAATTACTGCAAACGTATTGGCCACGTAATCTCTGAATGCAGGAGTCTTCAGTGGAATCAAAGACACACAAATCCTTCTAATATCAAAACAGTGTTGATGACTGCTGATGAATATGACAAGTATTCCAAACTACAGAGCTCAATGCATAGTTCACCATCGGATTCATCCACTACTTCAGCAACCACCTCTGTTGCTAATATCAGTACTGGCTCGGCTGCATCAAAATGGATTATTGATTCAGGGGCTTCTGATCATATGACAGGTAATCCATATTTGTTTGAAAGTTTACGAGAATCTAATGAACTACATAAGGTTACATTAGCTGATGGTTCTCAATCTTTAGTAAAGGGAATAGGTAAAGTAACACCTAATTTGGCTATTTCCATGAATTATGTTCTATACTTACCATCCTTATCATTCAACTTACTCTCTGTAAGTCAAATTACAAGGAATCTCAACTGTAGCATTACCTTTTATCATGATCATTGCATATTTCAGGATTGTGTGACAAAGAAGATTATTGGTAAAGGAAGTCAAACTGGTGGTTTATATGTGCTTGATACATTTTCTGGATCTGTAGCATGCACAGTTATGAATCCAGCTCTCAAACTACATTATCAACTTGGTCATCCTTCTCTCTCTTTATTCAAGAAATTATGTCCTCAATTTAGCAATATTTCTGCATTAAACTGTGAAGCTTGTCAATATGCAAAACATCATAGAACTAGTTTACAACCTAGGATTAATAAACGTGATGATAGTCCATTTGCATTAATACACTCAGACATTTGGGGACCTCCATCTATTGTTTCTAAACCAGGATATAGATACTTTGTAACTTTTGTTGATAATTATACTCGCTTTACATGGTTGTTTTTGATGAAATCTCGAAGTGAATTATTTCATATATTTTGCAAATTTCATGCTGAATTACAAACTCAGTTTAGCACGTCTATAAAGATTCTTCGCAGTGATAATGCTAAAGAATATACATCTGCTGAATTCAATAATTACTTAACCCAACATGGCATTGTACATGAGACTTCATGTGTGGATACACCCTCTCAAAACGGGGTAGCTGAAAGAAAAAACCATCACCTGTTAGAAACAGCTAAAACCCTGTTATTTCAAATGAATGTACCCAAAGTTTTTTGGGCTGATGAAGTGTCAACCGCTTGTTTTCTGATTAATCGAATGCCATCTTCGGTTCTTAATAATGACATTCCATACCAAGTCTTGCAACCAAAGAAGGATATGTACCCAATTAAACCACGTATGTTTGGATGTACTTGTTTTGTAAGGGATGTAAATCAGCAGCTGGGCAAACTTGATCGAAAATCTTTGAAATGCATATTTGTTGGATATGCAAGGCATCAAAAGGGGTATAGGTGCTACTGTCCGAGCTTGCAAAAATATATCGTTTCAATAGATGTGTCGTTTATGGAAGGTATACCATTCTATCATAAAAACACTCAGCAAATGTCTAGTACTGAAGAGGAATTTCTTGTGTACACAACCATACCAAGTGAAATACCTAGCATGAACTCTACTGATGATGGTAATTCAAGTGGTCTGCAAGATGAAGACACTTCTCAATCTAGTGAAGACACTTCTCAATCTAGTGGTGATCCCAGTTTAGAGTTGCCTATAGCTCTAAGGAAAGAGAAACGAAAATGCACATACCCTATTGCTTCATACGTGTCGTATAACAAGATATCTCAATTATCTCATGTCTTTATGTCCACATTAGATTCTGTAACATTACCCAAAACTATTGGAGAAGCTGTTACTTCATCTGAATGGCGTACAGCAATGTTAGAAGAAATGGATGCTTTAGAGTCGAACAAAACGTGGACTTTAGTAAAGCCACCACCAAACAAGAAAGTTATAGGATGCAAATGGGTTTTCTCCGTGAAGATGAATGCTGATGGCACAGTTGCGAGACTCAAGGCTCGCTTAGTGGCCAAAGGGTATGCTCAAACGTATGGTGTCGATTACTCAGAAACGTTCTCACCAGTTGCAAAAATGACTTCTATACGATTATTTATATCTATGGCTGCGCGGTACAAATGGAAATTACATCAACTCGATATCAAAAATGCATTTCTACATGGGGAACTCTTGGAAGAGGTGTATATGAAGCAACCCCCTGGATTTGTTGCTCAGGGGGAGTCAGGTCTAGTTTGCAAACTTAATAAATCATTGTATGGACTTAAGCAAAGTCCACGTGCTTGGTTTGCCAAATTTAGTCTTGCAATGGAGAGGTTTGGAATTAAAAGAAGCAAAGTTGATCACTCTATTTTCTATAACTATTCGGATAAAGACATGATTTTAGTGGTAGTCTATGTAGATGACATTATCATTACAGGAGGTGATGAAGCTAGTATACATGCGCTTAAACAGTTTATTCATACTCAGTTTCCAATGAAGGATCTTGGAGAGCTTAGTTATTTCTTGGGTGTGGAAATATTGAGAAACAATGGAGATATACACTTGACTCAGAGAAAGTATACGCTGGATCTCTTAACTGAAACTGGAAAGTTAGGAGTTAAACCAAGCAGCACTCCTCTAATGCCGAACTACGACATGACTGAGGAAGGCAACCCAATTGAAAATCCAGAGCAATACAGGAGGTTAGTAGGGAAGTTAAACTATTTATGTGTTACTCGACCAGATATAGCATACTCTGTTAGCATAGTTAGTCAGTTTATGGCCAATCCAAATAGTCACCACTGGGTACTGTTGAATCAAATATTAAGCTATCTTAAAGGAACTGCTGGAAAAGGGATTGTATATACTGATAATGGTCATATGAGTATTGAGAGTTTTAGTGATGCAGATTGGGCTGGATCGAAGATTGATAGACGATCCACTTCTGGTTTGTGTGTTTGTTGGGGGGAATCTAGTCTCTTGGAAAAGTAAGAAGCAAAATGTAGTGTCACGATCGAGTGCAGAGTCAGAGTATCGTGCAATGGCAAATGCTGTTTGTGAGATTATGTGGATAGTACATTTGATGGAAGAAGTTCAGTTATAGATAGAGCGACCAGCGAAGTTGTGGTGTGATAACCAGGCAGCAATGCATATTGCTGCAAATCCAGTATTTCATGAACGAACGAAGCATATAGAAGTTGACTGTCATTTTATCAGAAAGAAACTCGAAGAAGGAATCATTGAAACGAAGTATATTCGAACTGGAGAACAAATTGCAGATGTGTTTACCAAAGCTTTGAACGGTGCACGAATGGAATACTTTTGCAACAAGTTGGGAATGACAAATTTGTATTCTCCAACTTGAGGGGGAGTGTTATTGGGATTATTCATGTATTACTGTTAGTAGGCCCACTACTGTATTCGGCCCAAACATGCTATATCTATTTAAATCATGTATTTTTCCCTCTTTAGAACTTAACCAAAACGAGATGATTGAAGTAATAAAAATGGCGTCTGATTATTACATAATTTCTTCTCTTCAGTATTAATTTGTTAACAAGCCACAAGAGCCTCTTTAGCAAGTGGAATTAGTTTCTATGACACACAACTGAAATAATTACTTTCAAGGACAAAACGTAAAATAATTAGTTTCTATGGCCTAAAAACCTATGAAATTATGTCCTTGAAAGTAATTGGACTGCTGACTTTGTCCTTGAAAGTAATTATTCTACTGACTTTGGCCTTGAAAGTAATTTCTTTGAATGTATGTCCTAGAAACTAATTGGACTGCAAAGTTTGTCCTTCTGGTGAAATGCCCCATCTATTATTGTACTTTATAGAATCAAATGTGATATGCCTCTTCTTTCCAAAAATACATCTCTACAAATGATCTTTTTTAACTGACACTATCAATCAACCCTTACTTCTGTAGTGTCTCAGGACTCTTCTAACCAACATGACATAATAAAGTAGAATTTGGAATACTAAAATCGGTAGAAATCGATGACTTTTCCAAGGCTATCTCTCCTTGAAGCACATAAATATCATATGTTCGAACACGCTTCATCAATACCAAGAAGCCCTTCGTCACTCTCATTCTCTCACTGTCCACTACTATCATCAAGTCAAGTATATTCAAAGCTCCCACTGATAGAAAACTCCTAGGCAACATTGGCACATGAATAACATCGTGATAGTCTTAATAACACCATCAAATATGATATAATGTGTCGTTACCCACGATGTGTTATTACCCACAAGAACCGATCCACCATCAATCTTCCTATAATTGACAAAATAACTTTTATCTGGCATCATGTGGTACGATGCTCAGAATGAAACGCCCAACATGTACCCTATACCAAAGCAGTTTTGCCTAAAGCTCGGAGGTATCACTACCACTGTTTGTATCTAAACTCACTATCGTTGCTGTCGACACTGAAACATTCTTCTTCTCTCTCAGTTTCCTAAGAGTTAGGAAGTCATATACGAAATTCCCATCATGTTTAAAATAGTAACAAGCACCCTTCCTAGGACTCATAAGTTGGAACATATGCATATCTCTGATACCTCCAAGGTGTTTTTGCCCTACTATGATCGGCAAACCCATTGCCACGCTAGAAACAGACTCACCATCGTCTGACTTATCCCTTAACACATCATTATGCAAGTCAGCCTTCACATTAGACAGACTATTAGAACTCCTCAAATAAATCAAAGAGTTCACAAATGTCATATACTCCAAGGTAATGAACATAACAAAATGATTGTTTGTGACCTTCACTAACATTAACATTCACTGCCTTAAAGTCCATAATTAAGGTATTGAAAGTTTTTTAATGATCGAGAAGTGCAATTCGGATTTTCATATTGAAGAAATATAGTTGTAGTTGAAGAATAATAGGGTTTATCTAAGAATTATTCTTATAGGCAACCTGCAATGTATCTCAGAGTTTCTTTACGGACTTCAAATATGAAAACTCATGAAGTATCTCATCTTCTAAACATAGTTGAATGGATGTAATGACCTCGCTTTCAAAACAACAACTTCTAGATCTGTGAATTTATCCAAATATGAACATATCGAAAATGACTTCTCTTTCTTCAATAACGCATCGACTTCAGTTTTCACATCCCAAGTCTTCTTTTTAGCAAACTTAATGAATTCATAATTAAAGAAACCTTCACTATTTGAAAAACCATTTATTGATAACTAATCTAGAACTAGATAAATCTTTAATGTCAATCTGCTGTGAATATATAGTTAAAACACACAAGCTCTAATTTGTCAATTGATTATCAATAATATCAATAAAGAGAAATTTCAGCAACATCCAAACGCCAAACTAAATAACAATGAAAACAATGGACGCTAAATTTAATTTGGTTGAGCCAAATTGATCTATATTCACAAATCCAAAAATTCAATTTTATTATCCTTTCAATCAAAGGGCAAGAGATGACATACAATCGATTAAAAGGTGATAATTAAATAGTTGATAGACTAACCTATAACCATGGGTTGAATGATCAGTTTAAAAAAAAATACTATAAAACCCTAATTTGATTTGGTTTTAAAAACTAGGGTTAGCACATGTAAAGATATAAGGTGGAATCTCTCAACATAGAAGGTGGAATCTCTCGTTGGAGAAGTAAGATTATAACAGCTGCAAGGAAGCTCAACCCATAAGATCGGAAAGAGCATCAAATCATCTTCCTCGAAATAGAGAAAGTTCAACCTACAAACACATAGCAGCACTGTCCACCCCTACTCAATTGAGCAACAACCGGTCGACAGTATAGAGGCTAGTAGTCGATCGGTTAATCGAATTCATGTGTGAAATTTGATTTACCGATCTTATGGCAACCGAGCGGTTGATCGCCACTTCATTCCGATCTTATATTTGAAACTAGATTTTCTGTGTCCACAACACATTCCGTTTTAACTCCATACTTCATCCAATCTTCAAATTTCCTCAATTTGACCTCCCGTTTCCTTTGCTTGCTGCAAAGCACTGAGCTCCTCTTCAATTTAACGTACAATTTTATACGTATTTGAATCGCATTTTCTACAGTGTAAATTACATACTGCATGTATACCGAATGCACATAACATGACTGTTAACCTACAATGCTTGTACTTGCGGATATGGAATGCAGGGCCCAGAAATAATAGCTCAAACATTCGGTCAGAAAACCAATTATATTTGTCTAAACAGACTAATTATTGTTCCACTTTTCAAAATGCTCAGACCAAAAGAAAGAGCAGCCACAGTTTTAAAGCTAACAATATATCAAAGACAAAGTGATAGGAACAGAAATTGAATCTTAAATCAAAATGCTAAAATTAAAAAAAAAACAAAAAAGAAAAATGTACATCAATTGCTCATCAAATATTATTTTCAGAGGGAATTCCCTCTCAATAACATACAAATCCCCACAAGTAAATATTTCTCTTTTTACATATTTAACAAAGCTACATTATTATTACCTCATCTTTTCACTAGGCATCTTTTCACTAGGCAAAGGAGATGGCGATGGAGCTCTATTCACCTCTCCTCTTTCCCCATCCATTCTCTTCTTCAACTCATTTTTCTCCACCGTAACCATCATTCTTCTCGCTTTCATATCCCTCTTTGCATATTCTGTCATAATTAATCACAATACTTTAAGATATTATTGATTAAAAGGCTTGAATTCTCAACAATATGACAAGCAAATTACCTTGATACTCAAGGTTCGCTTTTACCGATGCAGACCAAAATATCAAAGTCGGAGTGATCAATGTAAGCAGAGCCCAGAACACGAAGATCAATACATAGCCTCGCGGTGGCATTTCGCTTTCGAATTATAGAATAGAAGAGAACAGCGTGCGGACAAAAATAATGATGAGAAAGAAGAAGAAGAATAAGAGGAGGAGAAAAAGACTTCCACTTTATTGCAATGAACTGCTCCCATTTGTTAATTATTTCATTCCTTGTGCGCTATTGATAGCTATGATATTCTAGTATTGTTAACCAAAAATTAGGTGAAAGGTTGCTGAGAGTATGACATAATCAAAAATGTGAGACCACATATACCGCTGTCCGCTTGTAATTCTCAACAAATAATTCGATTAAAATTCAAAGACATCAAATAAAATAAAATAAATAAGCTAATGTTGTGACTAAGTAGTGCTTATCGTTCTACAGACTAGCATTGTTGTTGTTATAATACATCGTTCTCTTATATAAAATATAAATCGCAACAACTAAATGGAAGTCAAATAAATAAAATATTATAGCATATAAGTTCGAGACACCTCAGAGAATCTCAGTGGCATTATAGGATTCTGAAGTATAACTAAAATAAAATATGCATCATTGGGCAACAACAAGCTGAACAAATAAAGAAACTATAATGCGATGGTTGCGTTATCAAACCAGACTTTATGTTTCAACAGCAAGTGCTTTTATGCTACTGGTGAAAATTACAGTTGGCCCTATTATGTGCTGTGTTTCTCAAAAGTGCTAAAGCATTCAGTTATGGTACAATACAATGTGGATGAATAAAATGAAGCTACAATGATAAATGCATTACATAAACATCTCTCAACATGCATTTCATGCTCATGAACAATTGTTGCCATACAGAAATGTCTCACTTCTTTGGCTATAAATTTTTCAGTAGCTGACACAAGTATAATGTACAACAGATCAGAGTATTGAAGGCAATTAGTGTTTAGGTTACAACAACATGGGAAAAAAAAAAGATGCTTCTTGTACTAGCAAAATATATAACAATAGTATGTCCACTATTTGGTTTCTACATTATCGTCTCCGTGCTAAAAGAAAAAACTTGCTCAGCTGTTAGTCCATCCTGGATGAGCCACTCGATGATGCCTTCTTTCCATCGTATTTCTGTTTTTATCATAAGTCATACAATTAATATTTTCTATTGAGAATCAATAGGAGCTGTCGCAAATAATGTCTTATATCTTGGACATGACTGCATAATCAGTTCATCGACTGATATATAATGTAAAGACAAAAATGTTCCAACATTTGATAACATCCTGCAACAACTTGTATTTTTTGTCAAGCCACGCAAAAATTCTAGTCATTTTTATACAGATTAATACATCTCTTGTCCTTTTTTTTTGAAGAGAAGGGGTGGGTTTGTGTGCGGTGGGGGGGGGGGGTCGACATAATGTTCGTGTTTCGTGCATCAAATTAGTAAGAACATATTAAATACATGGACTTCACAAAAAGATGGGTCGATAATACAATATAACAGTATGTAGTAAACGTCATTAAGGGGTGGAAAAAAATTGGTCTAACCAAATGTACTGATTGTTTACTGGGCACTCTTCTAGATAAACGTAATATCAAGCTGAAGGCAAAACATGTAAATTCCTATTTACTGACCGTTTACTGGGCACTCTTCTAGATAAACAAAATATCAAGTAGAAACAAGCCACGTCAAATTTAACTTCCACTCACGCTATAAAATAAAACATTCATTGCCAATAAAAAATTACCTGCTTTCCTATGTTGACAGGAACATATTTGTACTTGATCATATGTAGAATTTGGCGCTTCATTGTTAGAACAAACAACACAATCCAGTAGAAAAGAAGTATGGGCCAAAACACTGGAACGTCGAATATGGAGAAGAAAGTCATCACAAATGCCACACAGAAGGCTTTAGTGATGGCATACCTGACATGAAGAATATAAATAAATATGATACCAATCATATATGTAGTTCCTTAATTTCAACCACAAGTATGTAGACATATATGTATAAATTTGTATATTCATGTATGTATTTGTGTACGTAAATGGAAAGGATTTCGTTGCACCTCATCTACTCCCATATGATTTCTCGTGCTACATAAGTTGGTATCGGACAATTTTTTTAGATGTGCTCTTACATGCCCAAAGATCATCTCCAGAGGATTTTGGTTAACTAGAATAATTCTAACTATTCAAAATAATATTTCAAATCAACGGATAAAACATATGTTTTACTGGTTGATATTGATTTGACATTTGAACGTGTTAAATTTTTTGAAATGATCTCTTTTTTGTTGACACATGTTCATAATGTAGAATGAACATCCTCAAAGTTTCATTAATTTTTAATAGTGAAGCTCTAAAAATCGTGGGTGTAGTAACATTGCTTCAAATCTCATTTCTCACCCGAGATCTCGCTCGAGATCTAATTTTTGAACTTGAGTGAGATGAGATTTAACAAAAAGAGACGTTAAATTTTATTTATCTTATTTGATACTCACCTTATCCAAGAAAATTAAGGTGATATCCCAACAGAAGATTAAGGTAATATCCCAACAGAAGATTTCAGATGAGTATAATCTATTCAGTCAAATACTAAATCAATCATGTTATCACTCTCCTATAATATTCAGATGGGTGTAGTAGCATTGCTTCAAATCTCATTTCTCACCCGAGATCTCGCTCGAGATCTAATTTTTGAACTTGAGCGAGATGAGATTTAACAAAACGAGACATTAAATTTTATTTATCTTATTTGATACTCACCTTATCCAAGAAAATTAAGGTGATATCTCAATAGAAGATTAAGGTAATATCCCAACAGAAGATTTCATATGAAGTTATGTTTTTTCCATTTACATATATTACTTTTACTTTGTATGTGAGTCCAAAAGAAATTGCACCCTAATAACTTTACTAACCATCTAATTATGTTTGTTTGTTTTTAACAAGCTGGCTAAAATAAAAGACTTTTTATTTATTTTTAATATTCAAGTGAGTATAATCTATTCAGTCAGATACTAAATCAATCATGTTATCACTCTCCTATAACGAGAAAATTTAACATTATCGTTTTATATACATATATTAAAAGGTTAATATTGAATAATAATTATTACAAAAATACTTAAAATTTCAATTTTTAAAGCTTACGTTACTCCGAGTTAATCTCGATATGGACTTTAAAATTCAAGATATGCACCCGAAGTACACTCAACTCACCTGATATCTCATCTGGTATGAGATATTGTGTGTAGAATTTCCAAAATGAAACACGATCAAAATATAAGATTTAAAACCTTAGTGTACCAAAATGAGATATAGTAGACCCTTAACCTATCTTTGTTGTGTATGTATATGTATACTAAGCTAGAATCAACAATCTCTTTTATTTAGCCCATACTCTTAATCCTATAACTTCAACCACGGTTTGTATTCAAATATTTGTTGGTTCTCTCTCTTTCTCTTACAAATGATAAAATTAATTAAATAAAAACTTGTGGTTGAAATTAGAAGATTGAGTTTAGAACCTAAATAAAAGGGGATATTGATTCCAACTCATGTGTGTAGGAATGTTTAGTGGCATCCATCTTTTGGAGCATCTATATCATGTTTACATTACTCTAAATGTTGCCAAATTTTGTAGATATGTTTATACACTCAATTATCATCTCCACAAAAATTGGATTCATTTAAATATGTCAAAATAATAAATTTGACGTTTAAAATTAAAAGCTGCAATTAATGTTCTAACAGTGAATATTGATTTATAATCTACAAGATTTATAATCTTCAAGAGATTGGAAATTTCAAAAATTCTTCTCTTTTTGTAGAGATGACACTCACTATGTAAATTAAATATTATCAAATTTTTGTAGCATTTGTAATATAGCTCAAAATGCGATAGACGTGCTCAAAAAGAGCAGCGTCAGTGAACCTTGCTCTCTCTATCAATATGTGTGTGTTGCTTGTGCAGGATTCAAGAGTACCCAATTTTGAATACCCCAAAAGTCCCTTACTTCCAACCAAAAAATTCAGCAAATCAATGGTTGAAAGAAAATGCACATGTATTGAAATAGGAAGAGATATCTTTTATCTTTATTCAAATTCAACTACTGATTTGTCGGATCTTAGGGTTGAAATAACGAGCATTTGAGGTACTTAAATAAAGCTGCTCTTGAACTCTCCTCTCTCTCTCTCACACACAATTATGTGTATTTGTATATATACATATATAGATAAACATATAATGGAGGTTCAATAGCACCCCTCTTTTGAAGCACCCCATTAGCACCCTTATCATGTTTTGAGCTACACGATTTCAATGCTACAAAATTTTATACATATGTTCATATCATACTCGATATTCAACTGCACAAAATATCTAACATAACAGTTTTAAAGATATGTTAATATCATTCTCGAGATCATCTCCACTATATTGACTTGTATTTTTGAAGACATGTCCATAACATTCTCAAGATCATCTCCACTATATCAACTCGTAATTTGGACGATGTTCATAATCTAGATTGCACATCTACAAAATTTCACAGCATTACCAATAGTGCAACTCAAAATCTGACAGCAGTGCTAAAGAGGCGCTCCAAAAGACGACATTATTATGTACTGCAAATGTGTGTCATATGTACATGCATATATGCATGTATGCATGCACGTTAGGATAATAACTACTCCTCATTATTTGATTCCCCTGAAATTCCACATCAGCTTTTTTTGAATCTATGGGGCTCGAATTTAGCTAATATTTTATACAAATAATAAAGTCATTATCATGTCGATCATCTATGCCAAGCCATATATTATTTTGAGTTTTAACTCCTTCAAACCCATAAATTAATGTAGGTTTACAATATAGTTTTGAAGGGGAAATAATACAAAATTTTGTAAAGTTGATCAACATGACAATAACAAGATATTTGCAACAAAAAAGTAGTTATACAAGACTTATATACTAAAGAAATTGACGAGAGAATTTCGAAAGAATCATACTCAAGAATCAAACTATGAGGGATCTTGATCCTAACTCTATCTACATCAGCCTATATGCATACAAGATTAAGATCCTCTTTCATATAAATCACTCCCTCTCGTATAAAATCCATTAAAATGAAAGCCTATGTGAAGTGTCGAAAATATTTTATATTACCGATCGATTTGAAAGGAATTCTCTTCTCCCTCTCCTCCGTCATCTACACTTCCATTTTACACTTACTGTTGTCATTTAAATAAACAAAGAGCGGGTTAAGTAAACAGGAGAGTATCCATATAATATGAAGAATAACAAAATGACATCAGTTGGTACGAACGTGTGACCTCAGGCTAGAATCAAATTATTTATGTAAGAAATACATCGTCATACACCAATTCTAGCAACAAAATGTCACCCAAACAAAAAATTAGTTAGCAATGATCAAACATATTATTATTATTTATATTTGCAGAGATATCGATTGGAAAGGATCATTATGATTTATGATTTTGAACTATACTTAATCAAGTTACTGAAATTTGTACCATATTAATATCAATATCTTTTAGTCCATTAGTGCAATCAGATAGAATAATATTGTAAGTCCATATATGCTCAAAAACACATGATGGAGAATCCATCTACGCTTTGCTCAATTTCATATGAGGATGCAGGTTGTCACTTTTAAGGTAACTTCAAAGGTTACATATTTGACATCAGACACCTGAAACCTTCTTAATTACAAACGCATATTTGTTTGGAACTTAAACATAATTTACTTAGTGTGAGGATTTTCAAATTTACCTTTTTATTATTTATAACATTCTAATTGATTCTACAGATAAAATAAATTTATGTTCCGAAAATGAAGTTGATCCATGAGGATTATGTATGCTTAATCATCTCCTCTAATGATCCATGAATTTGGCACAAACTTTTTAGACATGGACTGTAAAAGTATAAATACATATTCAAAAGCAAAATACAAAATAAGAGATTAAACATTAATAATATTATTTATTTTTATGCGAAGAATGTGGAATAGAAAATTAGAAGCAAAATCCTTCAAATCCAATGACATCACATTTACTAATCATGCTCAAATATACTTTATTGGGTTTGTTTATTCGGGGCTTCTAGAGTTATTTCAATCAATCATAACAAATATGATTTGTCATGCTAGACGCCTACTCTAAAAATACTTGGACAATAATTGTGAAACATAAAGTGACATTTTATATGAGTTTACAATTTTCTCAAAGAGAAAAAAATAATTTAAAAACAAAAAATAAAAGCCATCCACAATGGACGTGGGAGAAGTTGAAAAGAATGAATATAAATGTTATTGTAGTGAAAACAGGATAACATAGGAAACTCAGTTTCTAGAACTTTCAAGAAAATGTACTTAAATCATGGTTTGAGATGAATCCTTGAGATTACGCCCATTATGATTCCCTTCCGACTGGCACAGGAACTAAATGTGTGTGAATGGAGAAAGAAAAAAAAACCCTCGTCATAGTTACTATGATGTAAGAAAATGATGAGATCAAACAAGAAAAGCAGAAATCTCGTGAAATCATGCAAGAAAAAACAAGATATCATGGAATTAGATAAGAAAAACAAAAATGATTGTCTGACTTGCCATATTTCAACAAGATTCTGCAATCAAATTCGATCCAAATCTACTATTCAATAGAATTCGATCCCATAACTTTCAATTCATGAATTAATTTGAAACAAATCAAATAAATTTCAACCATTATTGTTTTTTGTTTGCTGTTTGGGAAGAATGGAGCTGAACTGAAAAGAAATTAAAATAGGAATCATAAATTTATTTTGGTTTGGAATATATTTCAAAGGGAATAGGTTTATTTTGCTCGTTTTTACTTATTAATTTGGTTGGGTTGTAATTGTCTAGCATTTAGTGTCTTAAAATGGACGAGCAGGTATATTTAGATTATAAATTTGTTTGTTAATATGTTCCGTGTTATTATAGTTTTGGAATGGGTCAAACTGGTTTATATTTGTATTATCAATACATTTTCACAAAAGTACCAAAATCCAACATTTTGGTCATAATTTTATTATTTTCAGATGAAAAATCTAGATTGAAAGCAGAACCTCAAACTTTGAGTAAAGTGCAAAATATCAAGAGTGAATTTTGTTGTTGCAATAGCATGTTATATATTGGATCGTTTTATAATATCAACATTTGATTATATGACTCATTATATATTACATTTTGAACGGACATCCAGAGTGCCATATTTTCACGATGAATTATTTTTTAGTGGAAATTTGGATTCGCCCCTTTATTTTCAGATTCGATACACGAAGAACCATTTTCAAAAACATGTTTTAAATTACATCTCTAAAATTATTTTCGTTTGATTTTTTTGTTCTTTTAAGTCTGCCTATATAGTTTTCTATGCAGCATGTTCCAAGCCAGGATAAAGGAGGAGGGTTGTGATGGGCTTGGCAAGCCAACATAAAAACCATATCCTCTCTTATGGAAATGAAACCCTATTATATTTCATTGGGGCGTAACCCTCTTAGCGACGCGCCATATCGAGGCGCGGGTATGGTAATAAATGAGTATATCAAAGCTCGGGTATGGTGATAAATATGCAAGGGTTGGGTCGTCACTCCCTTAGTGGCGCACTACATCGACGCCCCGATGTAGTGATAAATGAGCAAGGGTCTTCGCACTTTACTCGCAGATGCGAGGGACAAGGAAGCTAGTTGATGAAAGTGGGATTCGGTTAGGTAGTTGAAATGTAGAATACTTAATAGGAAAATTAAAAAAGATAGTTGATACTATGATTAGGAGACGTGTAAGTATCTTATGCGTTCAGAAGACCAAATGGATGGACCAAAAAACGAAGGAGGTGGAGAACACAGACTTCAAGTTATGGTACAAGAAAAAAGAACGTAACAAGAACGGGGTAGGCATCTTAATTGACAAGAACCTTAAAAACGGAGTGGTAAACGTTAGGAGACGAGGACATGATCATCCTAGTCAAGCTGGTAGTTGGTGATATGATTTTGAACGTCATTAGTGTCTATGCCCCACAAGTAGGCCTAAGTGAAGCCATCAAGAGTAATTTCTGGAAAGAGTTAGATGTCATGGTTAGAGATGTGTCTAGCGGTGAGAAACTTTTAATAGGAGTTTCAACAGCCATGTCGGTACAACTAGGAGGATTTGAGAGAAAGCATGATAGTTTTGGATATGACGATAGGAACCAAGAAAGAGAAGAAATATTGAATTCCGTTATTGCTTATGACCTCATAATAGCTAATATCTTCTTTAAAAAGAGACAATCGCACTTAGTTGCTTTCAGTAGTGGCCAACACTCCAGTCAGATTGATTTTGTCCTTACTATAAGAGATGACAAACGAGCTTGTGTAGATTGCAAAGTCATACCTGAAGAATGTGTCGTCTCACAACATCAGCTTTTGATATCTGAGTTTCGTCTTCGAATACGTGTTCGACAGGATAAAGGAGCCAAGATTAGTCGAACGAAATGGTGGAAGCTCAAAGGAGACGCCTTACGGGTGTTTAAGGATAGAATGATGGGAGAAGGAGCATGAAATATGGAAGGATATGCAAATAACATGTGGAATGAGATGACAACGCGCATTCTGAAAGTGGCTAGTGTTTGGGATAACGAAGGAAAATAAACGCGAACCTAAAGATTCGTGGTGGTGGAACAGTGATGTGCAAAAGACTATCAAAGAGAAGAAGGAATGCTATAAGTGTTTGCATCATCACAAGAGCGAGGACAACATGCAAAATACAAAGTAGCAAAGAAGAACGCAAAAAGAGCGGTGAGTGAAGCAAGGGGTCGAGCGTATAAAGATATATATCAAAAGCTAAATATGAAGGAGGGTGAAAAACGTCTATAGGATAGCCAAGCTCCGCGAGAGGAAGACGGGAGACTTCAACCAAGTTAAATCAAGGATTACAATAATAGACTTTTGATGAAGGATGATGAGATAAAAAATAGATAGAGAGATTACTTCGACAAGCTATTCAATGAAGAAGGTGATAGCACTACGATCGAGCTGAACGACTCTTTGGATGACACCAGTAAACATTTTGTTTGGAGAATTAAAGAGTTTGAGGTAAAGGAAGCACTAAAACGGATGAAAACATACAAGGCATTAGGGCCTGATAACATCCCCTTTGAGTTGTGGAAATGCCTTGAAGATGCAGGGACGGCCTGGCTAACTAGGTTGTTCAATAATATTTTCAAATCAAATAAGATGTCGGATGAGTGGAGGAGAAGCATATTAATCCCAATTTTTAAGAATAAAGAAGATATTCAAAATTGCATAAACTATAGAGGAATTAAGCTTATGAGTCATACAATGAAGCTTTGGAAGAGAATCACTGAACATCGATTAAGAAGCATGACAAGTGTTTCAAAAAATTAATTTGGTTTCATGCCTGAGAGGTCGACCACAGAGACGATTTTCTTGATAAGACAACTTATGGAGGTTTAGGGAGCAAAAGAAAGATCTACACATGTATTTATTGATTCGGAAAAAGCTCATAACAAAGTACCTAGAAAGATTATGTGGTGGGCTCTGGAAAAAAAAAGTCCCAACAAAATACATTACCCTTATCAATGATATGTACGATGATGTTGTGACTAGTGTCAGAGCATGCGATGATGAAACCAATGACTTCTCTGTTAATATAGGATTACATTCAGGGTCAGCTTTGAGCCTCTACATTTTTGCTCTAGTGATGGATGAGATTACAAAGGATATATAAGGTGAGATTCATTGGTGCATGCTCTTTGCTGATGATGTTGTGCTAATTGACGAAAGTAGGATTAGGGTTGATAGACAACCGAAGCTGTGGAGACGGACTTCAGAACCAAAGGGTTTTAGGCTTAGCAAAACTAAAACATTGTATATGAAATGCAAGTTCAACGGGGTCGGGTCAGAGGATGGAGATGTCACTCTGCCCGGACAAGTAGCACCCAAGAAGGAATCCTTTTAATATTTAGGATTAATATTGCAGTATGATGATGAGATTGATGAAGATGTTAGTTTTAGAATTCGAGCGGGATGTGTGAAATTGCGACAAGCGTCTGGCATTCTCTATAATAGGAAAATCTCACAGAAGCTTAAAGAAAAGTTCTACAGAATGACAATCAGACATACGATATTGTATGGTGTAGAATGTTGACCTATTAAAAACCAACATGTCCAGAAGATAAGTGTAGCAGAAATGTATATGTAGCGATGGAGCTGCGGTCATACAAAAAGAGACCGAATTAGAAATGATGATATACATGATAAACTTGACGTAGCACTAATTGAGGAGAAACTAGTCCTACACCGCTTAAGGTGGTTTGGACATCTTCAACAAAAGTCTTCCGAGACACATGTGCACGTTGGAATTATAGGCCACGTCGAATGCTCAAAGAGAGGTAGAGGTCGACCAAGGTTGACATGGGAGGAAGTAGTAAAGGACTTGAAGAATTGGTGTCGGACAGAAGCACGTGAAAGTTAGCGATCCACGTACCGAAATCATAAGCTAAGAGTTTTTGTTTTGGGTTTAGGATTGGTTTAGGTATAGTGTTATAAGTCTTAGATTATATGACTAGTGAATAGGAGCCTAAGACGTAGTGTTTGGTCTTCGGTCAATATTACTATTGGTATTATTAATATCATCATGGTTTTATATATATATATATATATATATGTATGTATGTATGTATATAATCTTTGTTTTTATTATTTGTTTACGTATTTGACTTTATTTTATTATTATTATCATGGTTTTTATTATTGTTGTTGTTGTTATGACTTTAAATTGACTTTGTCATTTAGTTTTGGATTTCATCTCTAGCCGACCTCAACTTGTTTGAAAATAATGACTTAGTTGTTCTTGTTGTTTTTTTTGTTCTTTTGTTTTTCAAAAAATCAAAACTGCACTTAATCGCAAATTTTCATGAACAAAAATATGTTTTTATTATTTCTTCATAAAAGTGTATACCGCAAACATTTGCAGTTTTTGAAACTACAAATATTTGTAGTTTGACTGAAATTAAAAACAGGGTTGTTTTTTATAACAAGTTTTTGAAGACGGCTGCGTATTTAGAAACTTAAAGAGGGTGTTTTACAACAGTTCTCAATCTACAATATCATATTTTAAAGTTTTAGAATCAATGAATAGTAGAATTGGTCAAAATTGATTGAAAAAGTTCTCTTAAAATCAAGTGAGAGAAATTTTGATAGTGAAAATTTGATGTCTATCCTTCCTAAAACAAATCCTTGAAACATCCATTCTATTTTTCTTGTGTGTGTGTTCATTCCACCTCCGTGTAATTAGCATATGTTACAACACTAACATCGATCAATTTTTGACCATCGACTTTTACCTATATGCCCTGTACAGTTATTTTTACCATCACCAAGCTGTTTCTTGTCAAAAATAGCACCCTACAGAAACTCACTTGACTCCTTTGGCCATTATTTTCACATGATCCAATTATGATCATCTCTGTTCCAAGTCATTAATTCCAATAATTGAAGATGTTATACTATAGGATTTCCAGCAATCGACTCCATGTCGAGAGTAGCTCATGATGACATCCTTCACCGCTATTAAAAAGGCCAAATCGAGGATCGTCGAATTATGATCGAAGTTTACCAAATTTCAAGGTGCAATGCAAATATGTTTCTTACGAATATTTACATGACAAATGTTTGCATTGTAAAAAATTTGTGGAAATATAAATATCGTTGCACAACATATATTTTGGAGTGCAAGTATTCTGCATATATTTGTAGTGCAACACGAAAAAGTCACACTTATTGTGTGATTACAACAACAAATTTTGGTAATGCAAATATTACAGTGCAATTGCAAATAATTGCACTGCTATTAGTCTACATGACAGTAACTTTGAATGATAAATAATTACACAGTATATTGATAGTATTTTCTAGACATATAACAATTTTTAACTATGTTCGATTTAGAATTTGACATTTATATTAGATTCAATAATAATTAAAAAGATTCCAACATCAATTTTAGCATCATTTCAATAATATATTTTTATGATGAGATACGAGGTTAATGTATTTTACAAAAAACTTCAGTAAAAAATCATCTTTTTTCATTTTTTTTTTCACTTGAGTTAATCAGGCTTATAGATATATATATTTTTTCTTGACTAATTTTAACAGATTTTTATCTCCCTTGTTTGATTTCATTGATTTTTTACACTATAATAGCCTACATGAATTTTTTCAAGCATTTCACTATAGTGCCACAATCAAAATCCAAATGCTAACATCTCAAGTTCCAACTAGAACCTGAAACGATGGTTATAACTTACTCACTGTTTTAAATCTCGGATATCTCGGCCGAGATCTTAGTTGAAGACATGGGCAAAACGAAACATGAGATATCGGTTGATACCTTGTTTCGAATATATCGGCCGAAATTTACAAATATCGGCCGATATTTGGAGCGAAACGATATTCCGAGATCTCCCCGATATATTGTCTTTTTAAAAAAAGATTTAGATCCATCTCAGCCCAAATTCAAAAAACAGACAGCCCTTTTCTTCATTATCCGATTAAACTTCGCAAAAATCACGTTGCTCATCAAAAATATCGAACTCCCTCTTCTCCAGAAAAAAATCAAAATCCCTCTACTTAAAAAAATCGAACTCCCTCTGCTTAAAAAAATCGAACTCCCTCTTCCAACTTTCAACGCCTTGCGATTGCTTCCAATTTCCGACTGCTCGATCGCTTTTGACGGTCTGCAACTTCGTCTTTGATCAATCTCTCTGCTTCTTACAGGTATGTAAATTATGGTTTTTCTATTATAATGAAATTCAAAAATTGAATTTACTGTATAATTTAGAGTAGATTTGCAAATACATTTAATTTGCAAGTATAATTACATGGTTAAGACTACTTCTTTCTTTGCTTAAACATTATATGTTTATTCAAACATTCATTTTGTGAATATTGGTGGCGCTGTGAATGCTCTGCGGTGGGAAATAATGCAAGCATGAAGGGTAGAATTTCCTTGTTTATGTGGTAGGAAGTAATGCAAGCATGATGGGTAGTGTTTCCTGCTTTTATGTTGATATTCGCATAACAATGGTTCATGTCAGTTTAGAACTTTAATTATGTAGGTGGTGTTCATTCAATATTTTTGTAATGTTTAATTAGATATGTACGTGTTGTTTACTTATTTTAAACTTTTAGTGTTGTGTAAACTCCATGGATATGGTTCTTTAATATTGTTTATCATATTTTAGTATTGTATGAACTGATTTGAAACATTGAATTATACGCCGATATGGTCCCGAGATGAACTTTAAGGTCCGATATGTAAATCCGATATTGGTATCCGAGATGCATTCGTCTCGTTCGAGATCTCCCCGATACGATACCGAGTCGCTAAAATCGCCGAGACGAAACGTGACCGATATCCGAGATTTAAAACTTTGAACTTACTCATATCTAGACCATGCATGGAAAAGATATACTACATGTATAATAATTAATACAACTATGAAATATGAACAAGGAATAAGATTGCATCAAAATTCATTTACCAATATGCAATCTACCGAGTGTTATTGATGCATTGATGCACTAAAGTACAAAATCCTCATGAGGCATTGATGTGTGATGCAGCAGACGACCATTGTCTTTCTTAAATAATGTGCATTTATTATATATAATAGAATAAGTCGCACATATGTGCATCTAATAGCTAAAAGTATTTACTGTTTATTTAATTAAATTTACCGAGAGGATGTGTATTATAAGTGCAAAAGCTTTGGTGGTCGCAACTCGTTTATTCCAAGCAGTCCTGTAGTTGGTGTCTGATGCAAATCTATATTGAAAAATTATGTTGACGGATAATCGAAAAGGGGATAATGATCAAACGATAGTGAGATTCCGTTGATGAGTGGGCATGAAGGAATATTATCTATGGTATTTTCAAAAGACACGACGAAAATTCTATTGATTAGATTTTCATTATCAATAGTAAAAATATACGTATTATACATCATAAACCAACGAAACCAGACAATTATAATTCAAACTTTTATTAAATATATTCAATGGATTTTTATTCCATCTAAATATCATCAAATAAAATGTTATAAACATAACATTAAAAATACAAAATTCAAATAAGAAGGAAAATTAAAATAACAATACTCTAGATAACCAAATCACGTTCACCAATCAAATTCACAAACTTGAATGTCTTTCTCATACAAATATATAAACTTACTAAAATTATTTCATATAAATAATCTTTTGTAAAAAAGTGTTAGTCTGTACAAGTAAAAAGTGAAACTAGTTCGTTTATCTTTCATGGTATATGAAATGATAATAGCCATGTTAATATTTACATGGTAAACAACAAAGTATATAGATTTGCTTTGAAAATATTACATAAAAATACCAGCTTTTACAAATCAATTTCTACATGCATCGTCTTCAACTGTAAAGAATTTTGTAACAAATGTGTTACCCTTCAGGACTAGAAAAAAGAGTCAAAATTAATTTTAAAACAAAATTATATAATATACACTGTTTTTATGCCATGTTGTTGGATGCTTAAAGGAGAATAAGATAGAACTCAAAATGGACATAAAAAATGCATCATTTGCATTGTATGCCTAGTGCGTCTCCTGCATTATTTGATACAACTCGTGTGTTATGCCTTAAGAGAAAAATACAGTATCGATGCATCAGTTATGACATGTGTCATGACATATCTTTCACAACTACAAATTAATCAATCCATTTGAAACTTTTATAAATGTTGAATTTGCGAAACGTAGTCTATTAAACAAGTACAATCATGATTGACTAAGAAATCTACAATATAAGCAAACTTGAACCGAATAAACATTTTTGATGAGCTATAGCCAAAATTACAATGCACATACTGAAAAATTAACTCGGTTTCAAATAAATGTGAATATTTTACTCCTTAGTGTTCCTCATGTGTGTTATGAGTAGAGATAAGCAACCCATGAAACATATAAGAAGGTCATGAGTAAGGCGCTTTGACTTAAGAATCGTTACATCCGTCTTAAACCATTGTTGTTGTGAAACAATATAAGCAAAAACTGTGGATGCAAAATTTGTGAAACAATATCTAGAAGCAGTGTTTAGGATCATGATATAATCAGTTGTTGTAAAACTAAGTATAAATGTATGATCCTAATAAATATCACCAATCACCAATGAACTTTAGCTCGAACCGAAGTTGTAAAGACACACTCTCAAAGCTAAAAAGGCTCAAAATTCAACCTTATGCTTTTATAACTCCAAAAGCTAAGTTGTCAATGAAGCACAAAAACATGTTTTTTGCAGAAACTAAAAAGACATAGGCATGCTTCTTTGCGCTTTAAGAACAAAATGATCGTCATTGTTGTCAAAAATCTTACGATTTAAATCTCAATTCCGATCGAATCTCTCACTGTACGATTCGATTCAAATTTAGTCAAAAATGCAATTTAAACAAATATTAACTTATACTAGCAAATTTTAATATCTTTATTTGGATTCACAAGTTCAATTATAATGTTTTCAAAATAATATAAAAATGTAATAAATGGGAAAATTAAGTTCCAGGTTTAATTGTAGAAGTTTAAACATCAAAATCAATTTTAAAATATGTACATACCTTGAACTATGGATCTTTTGAATCCACGATTTACAATTTAAATCTCGGTTAGAGTCAAAGTTTGAACTTTACGATTTACGATTTAAATCCCATCTTGAAAACCTTGATGATCGTACTAACGTGTCTTTGGTTTTCTTAAATTCTTTCGCAATCTTTATATTTTTGGTTTTTTCCATCTAAAATGTCTTTCTTTTTCCAGGGATATTACAATTAGGAAAATTTTACTCATTCTTGTCATTGAATTGTTTGTATTTTGTTATATAGTTACGGTCCGAAGCTAATATTTATAACAACAATAATTTATTCCACATTATTTTGATTTATTAATTTTTTATTAAATTCTTTTTAAGATTTTGATTTTCCGTTTACAGCGTTTAGTCCACTGTAACATAGGCTTAAGGTGCAAAAAAGCTAAGATGTAATACTACCTTAGCTCGAACGCCAAGAGTTATTACCTCGCTAAAAGAGAAGATTTGCTCATGCATTCTTGTCATTCATTTCATCATGGTCTATCTTTGTAGAAATAGTGCTAACAATTCCCTGTACAAGACGCATCTTCTACTTTTTGTAAAGGAAATAACGGAAATGTAACAAACACTATTATAATTTTCTAATAATGGAAAATAAGAAGCTTCCATTTGTCTCCAGAGCACCAAATGATTTCAATACTTTGTATATTTGTTTTTGCCTGCAATTCTTATTCTAGTAGTTTGATTGGAGTTTTATTATGCTTTGGATGTGTTGTGTTAGTGTTTGTATCATTACCGTCCCCTTCGAAATTTACCTTGTTCTCAAGATCTCTCACCATGTTAACTGTACCACTGAGATTGAAAATGTAATATTTTTTTCTCACATCATAGCTTGTCTTTAGCGCCATTGGTTACTGAATGTCACTCGATATTGAAGTTGTGGAATAGTCTAATTATAATTGTTGCAACTCCTTTTTTTCAAGTATGAAGATGTGATCCTTCTAGTACAACAGTCCACTGCATAGTTGATAGTGTTGAGGATTATTAGCTCAGTTGTAGCCATTGATTACCCAGAGGGTCTATGAATATGTTGTTATGGCATTGCGAACGAAGTCAACTAGTTCAAAGTCGGACCTGGAGATAGCTTGCACTAGTGTGTCAACACAAGTCGTTAAAGAGGTGAAGAAGCTAAAGGGGGTGGGGTTATGACCGTCGGTTTGGGCAATTGTAGAGATGAATGGGGCGGAAGAGTCAATGTTGTTGCAAACAAGGACCTCATAAGCGATGGTGGTGGTGATATCTTTGGTTTTGGGGAAGAACATTTCAATGTAGGTGGAGAGCCATGAGAAAGTAGTTTTGAGGTCAGTTATAAAGAGGATAAGACATCGGGGATGACGACGACAAACTTGATGTGGGAGTCGAAAAAGGATACAAGCATGTAGGGTTAGACTCATAGGACTCAAAGCAGGAGGTGTTGGTAGGAATGCAAAGAGGAAGGACAACGAATGAAGGAATGAAAGGAGAGTACGAGTTTGAGATCGGGATGTGGGGGAGGGAGAAGTTGCAAAACCAATGACATTGAAGGAAGATGGAGGAGTTGAAGAAGAGAGAGAAGGGTGAGGGATGGGTTGTCGGAGTTAGAGAAGAGGGGACGGAGAGAGAGAGAGGAGGATGGTATGTAAGGCTTGGATGGAGGAGCAAGATTTGAAAATGGATTTGTAGTAAGATTGGATCGAGTTGATATCAAATTAAGATTTAAGGTGTTGGGGACTTGGCTGCAGTTGATCGCAATGAGTGAGGGAGTGTTGATGGAAGAGTTTGGTAAGGATGTGGTGATGGAAGAGACTTGTGCCAAGAGCTTAATTAAGGAATGAACGATGTAAATAAGGAAAACTTGAATGTTACAAAGGACCGAAGGAGGTTTATGTAGAGGCAAAGACGATTTTTTTTATTGAGTAGAAACTTCATGAAGTTGTTAGATTGATTCATTCATGACAAGATAATAATAGAGAGAAGTTGAGGAAAAGAGGAGGTGGGAACAAGAGGGAAAGCCGAATTGATGCAATTTAGATCGAGAATTAAAGGAGGAAGGTAGAGAGAAACATGAGTAAAGAAGAAGATTTATCGATTCATTCAACAATTCTTAATGATTTTGACAAGTGTCCTACTTTATTTAAAGGAAGTAACAAAAATGTAACAAACATTAGTCATAGTTGTCTAGGCGCCAGAAAGGCAAGCGCACCTGCTGCGCCTTTCCCGGCATCGAGGCGCCTCCGCTAATGGAGGCGCACGAAAAGCGCCCTAAGGCGCGACTTTGTCTAGGTTACCGCCTCATGTAGACGACCATGTTTTGCAAGCCAACATTAATTGTAAACCCACTAGAATCCGTTTTCTCTAATCGATAATGAAAGTCGACTACAGCCAGCACTAATTTTAGGGTTTTCAAAACGTTCAAACAAAAAAACAAAAAAAACTGATGCCATCCTTCGTCGCCGACGCTATTGCCACCACTGCTGCTGCTTTTCGCCGCCTAGCCATTGTCGTCGAACCTGATCTGCAGCCTATGAGGTAATGTTTTTTTAATTAATAATTTAAATTAATTTAACAGTATTGTTTAATTATTTTTAAGTTTTAACTTTAACTTTGAAATTAATTTTAATTAATTTAAAGTTAAAATTTTGAAGTTAATTTTAATTAGTTTAAACTTTTAAAAGTTAATTTACATTAATGTAAACTTTAAAGTTAATTTGGTTAATTTAGTTTAAAATTTAAATATTTATGTTAAACGAATTATAAATATGGTTGAAATTTCAAATTTTAGTTAATTAAGTAGTTAAAATTTGAATTTTAGACTTTTTTAGTTGATGGAATAGTTATATTTACATTTTACTTATAAAGTGGTTAAACAAAATATTTAAATAGTTAAATAAATTATAGAATATGACTTAATTTAATAAAATATTTAAATAGCTCACACTTATGTAAAAGGCGCACAAAAAAGTCCTTTGATGCAAAAAAGCCCAAGGCGCAAGTCTTGTGCCTTTTTGCGCCTTAGCGCCTATAGTTTGTTAATAGCTGAAAATAAGAAGCTTCCACTGTCTCTGGAGCTGGAGCTCCACGTGTTTTCCAATACTTTGCATATTTGTTTTGGCTTCATTTCTTATTCTAGTAGTCTAGCTGGAGTCTTGATATTGTGTTTTGGAAGTACTGCATTAGTGTTCTTATCACATGACCTCGCTAGGTGTAGTTTTTGAGCTTGAATGCTATCTTCCAAAGGTAGCTCGGGTAGGATTGTAGTCAACAGGTTAAAGTATTTTCCTCAAATGTGTGAAGCCAGATGGATTAACTAAAACCTCAGCCAAAAAATACTACCTGATATTGGACTTCGCAGCCAAACCCAAAACATTCCAAAATACAATATAAGTTAATAGTAATTTTTTTTTTCCTGCCAAGCATCGCACTTTTTTAACTCGGACACTCACAAGCACATCCAAATAAATTCCACAAAACAAAGATCATAAGTACGGTAACATAAAATTACCAGAACTTGAATTCAGGAAGCCTTCTGATAAACGGCTTAAACTCATCCGACTCCCTTGTTGGCAACGCTGCGCCATCCAAAGCCTCGATCTCAGGATCGACTATCGGAGACAGAAATCCAATCAGCAAATTCAGCAAATAAATTCCCAATCCATAAGAAACAACATAAAATCCTTGCACGTAGTAGACCCTCAGAACGTAAATGGAAGCAGCGGCTAGGGTCCCGATCCATCTGTAAAGCGTGTGCGGAGTAGATCTGTCCAAGTAATATTGGAATGCAATTTGCAGATCGTTCCTCCATTTCGCGATTGGGGGTGATTCGGGGAAGGAAGCAGTTGATTCGGTTGAGATAGGATCCATGTTAGGGTTTCCAGTTGTTTGATTAATTAATGAGCCTTGATGTAGATTGCATTTCACAAAACAAACGTTGGGCCGGCATGGGGGTTAATCAGGCGGACCAGATGTAACGGTGTTTTGCGTTCTGTCTTGTAAGAGTTTCTGATGGACATGGGCCAGACCCGGGTTTGGCTCGAACCCTTTTCGTACGAGCCGGACAATGGACAGACAATGTACGAACAATAGAAAATTCATCGAAATTCGTACGGACGAAATGTCGTACAAATTTTCTTCTCATAATTCGTGTCCTAAATGAAAAATAGACGTTTTTCGATTTCGAATCAAACCAGACAACGGACACTCGTACAAAATTAACACCCCTAGCAGCAAAACAAAAAAACAAAGAAGGCACTCTACGTTTCATTTGTTGGATCTTCTTGTTCAAAGGAAGATCGAATGGTTATGTCCATGGTGTCACCACCACTTGTGTTGCCCATTTGAAAATGAACATGGAAATGGATGTATTGCACAAATGTTAATATATAATTCTTTTTGCTGAAGATTACCAAATTCATTACCTCTATCAAATTAGTTCTCTAAACAGCTATTTGGATAGCATTACCCTATGGTCGAAACTCGTGCAAACAAGCTCTAAAGAGGTTAATTGCTCGCTTCTTTAATCAGCTTCGATCATATTACGATGTCATCCTCGACATCATTCCAACATGTTGAACGACGTCTCTTCTATACAATGTATAGAGTTATTTCGATTGTTGCTATATAATTATTATTATAAGCAAACTCTACACCACCTTACATGGACCTCCAAAGTCAAGTATCCATGCTTGACATAAGTCCTTACTGAACTGTTTAACCCCAAATTAGGGACATGTCCTTTTTATCTAAACTTATTTGATTTGCATCCTTGTATTTTAGAAAGTATACTTCCCTCTTTTTTGAATTTCTTTTTTATTTACTTCTCTCGTTTCCAGATTTAAAAATGGTAGCTTCAACATGTATTACAGCGATCGTAATTTATGGACGTATACATTAAGAATGCATGTTAGGATTGGTGAAATTACCCAAATACACCCATGAAATTAACTTTTTTTTAAATGGAGGTAATTTATAAAGGAAATTTGACAAGGACCTAAGGCTAATTTTTTATGATCATAAGGATGTATGTCAAAATTTCTCTTACTCTAATTTAAGATGGTATGATGTGCTCATATTAAGCTCCTTAATGTTCTAGAAAACTTATTCAAAATTCCAAAGTGAAGAATGAACCCCGATCTGAAATTGAAATTCATAATGGGAAATCCTAAGTTGGATACGAGAATCTTAAACGTCAAGTTTTAAAGATTTATGTTATTAAGGCTCAAATAGGACGTCCATGATATATTGCTTATTATTAGCATGAAATTCGCAATGTCAATCCACCAATAATATTAAGATCATATTATTATGATTGTAGTTATTCGGTTGTACACGAGATTAACGAAAGCAGCACCACGGTTTGATGTACAATAAATCTTATTAAACAACTCTTCAATGCTTGATATCAAAAATATAAATTCACCAATAAAGTAACAACATGAAATTTTAGAGTCATTCAACTTACTAATCCACGTCCTTTGTTAGCTTTCTTATATTGATGATAATTTTGAGGATAATTTATAATATGGATTTTCATATTACGAGGATGAAACTCATTCGTCATTGGTTGGAATCTGTGCAATTAAAGCGTTTAGCGATTTTATAGTGGTGGAGGTGAAAAAAGTTATAGCGATAATAAAGCGGAGATATAGCGGAAAATTACGAAGGTGCAAAATCAAATATTTAAAGTTAATTTTTTCTCATTCTCGCATCATTTGGGTAGGAAAAAAATATTCTTTAATCTAAGATAACAAAACCAAAGAATATCATGATTTATGCAGTCCAGATTTGATGACTACAATATAGTTTTAACTAATATTGAGCACTTATATCTTAAAATAAGATCTTTACCATGACTTTTATTATTTAGTTTAAAAGAGAAATAGTCAAATCAATTATTTTATATTAATTTTGCTAAAGCGTGCTAAAAAGCCTTGATTTAGTGGATGTAGCAGAAAATAGCGAAACTATCTACTGTTTAATAATGCTAAATTGAAAAGGCGTAGCGGGTGGAAGAGCACCATGCGCTATAGCAGGTATTTTACGGGGTTTTAGCAGAGCTTTAACTGCATAGGTTGGAATCAGGCATTATATATAACAGGACAAACGTGGCCAGGTTCACACATTCCAAAGAGTTATTTAATGACATGGTCCACTCTCCTTTAACAATATGTGCTAGATTGACAATGTATGACCTCCATAATAGAGGTAGCAGTCAAGATTTGTGGGCAGTATATTGGTACTAGAGTTGGTGAGTAGTTTCCACCGGATGCAGTCTTACGATAAGGCTAAATGAGATAGGTCGTTTGTGTTATTTCCCAGCATCATATTTTATCACCTTATAAATGTACATTTTGAGCTTTTATAGGTTGGTAGTTCAAATTCATCTCGACCTCTACTGACTTCTTCACTTAGTTGTGGTACTTCATAATTCGAGTATTAAGGTCACTTAATACAAAATTTATAAGGTCAAAATATAACCCCATGATTGGCCCCTAATTTTCCTTATGTATGCATAATGAAATTGCTTTAAGCGGGATATGGTAATAATTTAAAATTCAAAATGGTGCCATATGCCATCATCTCTACGTCTCTCTATTTGTAGTCTGTATGAATCCTTTCATTATAGCTATGTTTCATCTCCATCATTTGAATTTAGACCAATGGTTGACATCTTTTTTCTTTACTTAACTCTAATCGTGAATTCCTTTTTCTTTACTTAACTCTAATCGTGAATTCCTTTCTCTTTCAGTTTTTACATTTTCACTTATACCTTCCATATTCTTTAAAGTAAATCCACTTCTTCTTCCACGCGGTTTTTTTCCAATTTTTCAATCATGTGTGTTTCTTATGTTCACTTTATCTTTTTTCTTTGGTTTTGACTTGCTAGTCGTGAGATATAGTTAAATCCATTTTGTTTGCGACATAATGTATCTTCCCCCGTGATTTTCATCGTAAATCAACATTTCTGAAAGTACCGATATAGGTTTATAGTTACCTCATTACATGGATTATCATCACTTTTAACACGATGTTAGGCTTTATTTGTCGGTATGGCTTTCTAATTGAGTTACCTTTAACATTGATTGTGATGCCCTTTGTAATCTTACCATTGTTCCAAGCTTTTATTGTTTGTCATAATGTACCATTTTATTGCACCTATTATTTACTTAAAAATGATTTGTTCAAGATTACGTACATGAAATCTTCAACAAAATGATCAGTGTAGTACCGAGTGAAACAAACTTGGAGCTATATAACATAGGAACTACGTACTCATGTTCCCGATACAATGCTTAGGATCCCATGAACTCGACAGCGTACCATCCCATGCTTAAAAGCCTCATTCTACCAAGCGACACGGTTCCTACCTGATATGCTCCGCTAAAGTCTAGCACCAAAATTTCATAACAAGATTCTTGACGTACAATGTGCATCCAAAGCATCACAGAATTGTCTACCGACATAGAACAGTGCAGTGCGTTATTATCATCTTCTAAAGAAAACCGAGGCACTTTAACAATCAACATAACCCCGAGATGGGTGGTAAGCATCTAGGGGCATCGTGCCTTTTTCAACATTTGAAAATCAAATTATCTAGCCTAAACCGAATTATCTCGCCAAAGCCAAAATTATCCCACCAAAATCAAGTTATCCCTTTTAAATCCAAGTCATCAATCCACATCATACAATCAAAGGTGCATGGTTGTAGGACACATGGTGGAATTCAACGACGACAATCAAATATGAGGAACAATGTTAGTAATCCATGTGACATTATTTCATTTATAAGAGAAAGGGCTGTGTAGAAAAAATGAGTAACCTTTTGTATTTAGAGAATCTATTGCCATAAAGTTGTAAACAAAATCTCCATTAATTTTTGTGCTTGTACTGAGAAAGAATATAAAAGATCGACCAATTTGACTATGGATGTAAAATTTCTTAACATCTGTACCATATAAATTTATTTTGTTCTTTAATTTCAGCTACTTTTATACCTTTTCTATGTTTGCTTTGTTAAATCTAGTTATAATCCTTTTAGGCATATTAACAAACAATTAATTTGCTACCTCATAATTGTGTAAGCATATTATAACATAATTACTATTTTAAGATCATTTTAACAAACGTTCACCTGCTAGTTTTTAGTCGTGGAAGCATATAGCAGCACGATTACTTCTTACTGGAATCGTGATAATGAAAATTCTCATTAACGCATTTATAAATAAAACCTTTGAATAATTTGCTTAAATTCTATTAAGTTAGATTTCAACTAAACTTACATAAAGTCTGTTAATTCATAACCATCATTTCAAAATTTAGTTTTTGCTTGAATAATAATTATATGTTAAACATTAAGGACTATTAATTTATTTGCTATTTTGAGAATTCTATTAAATTACGCTTTTGGCATGAAGCTACAAAATTCATTGCTATATAGATATACTTTATGGTCGGGATAATTTTGATAATCTTCACTCTATATTTTTAACAATCATGCTTCATTTATTATGCCTTGTAGAGCTTAGTTGTATTTTTTTTAGCAAAGCTAGTCGGCTTTATAGTGGGTCGTGCCACTATATAAATAATGGGAAAACATGTGTTATGCACATGCACAGAACAACTAAAGGGCAAAAAGGCCCAGACCTCAAAGATAAAAAGCACATGAGCTAGACAAAGGTGCCTAAACTAATATAACAACAAGGCTAGACTCCTACAGAAGAGGAGGAACAACCACGACCAACATCCAACGCTGGACCAATAACATGAGAAAAACCTGAGAATAGACTAGCCAGATGTGAATCAAAACCTTCTGAATCGGGAGAGTATATAAATTTTCTATCCCAACTGACATCATAAAACTTACTTTTGTTTTCCTCACCAATCTCGCCAACCCTAGTAAGGCACAAACCATCTCCCTCAATATGGTAGATAAGAAAAAGACTCTCACCCTCAATATTACTGATAAAAGCATAAAAAAGTGTCAGTCTCAAGCGAGTACCTCATATCAAAAGGATCATGAACCCATGCCCGTTCCTCGGAATTCCAAGTTATTGTATTAAACATTGTAGCAGAAGAAATCTCATCTTGGGCCAGTGGAGACAAACTATCAGATGGAGGAACGACAGGAGCATCAACGATGGGAGCTACACAAACTGGAGCATCAAAAGAGGACAAAACAGATGTGGGAGGAGCAACTTTCGAAACCCACTTCCGGACAGGAGGACGAGGTACAGGAATCCGGTCAACTAGTGGAATAAAGCCTGCAACTGCCGATCTAGAACACGCATCCGAAAGATGGCCAAAAGACTGGTAGGACGTACATATCTCAGGTTTCCAACTATAGCGAACTCTGACCTCAGCAAAATGGCTCTCATCTAGTCTGACTTTTAACACCGAGGGTAATGGTTTAGCAGGAGTAGTCTCGATCAGAGCTTTGGCATAGACTAATTTCTTTCTGGCCACAGTGTTAGGGTCATAACATATCACCTTACCAACTAGACCTGCTAGCCAGTCAATCCCGATAAGAGGCTGAAGAACAGATGGAATGTGAGAAAAGTGGGCCTAGACAGGAATAAATAAAACTTGGTCTTTCGCCCAATCGACAGACGGACTCCATGTAGTGATAATGAATGGTTTTCCATCAATGAGAATTGGGTCGGCTTCTAGAATACGATGTCTTTCTTCACTGCGCGAGAATTTAAAATAGAACATTTCATTATCGAAGTGAACACTCAAACCCCCCCTCCCCAAGCTTCCACGCCTGGTTGCACCTCGCCTTAACAAGATGATAGGGAGGGTTTGAGTCGAGGAAAAATCCCGCCAAATGTTCTTTCCAATAAACTACACCGGCCTCAATCACTTCCTTCGGAGGGATCATAACACCCTCAATCTCATATGTATCAAAGCAATGAGGAGAATGCACACCTGTATTATTTGGCAATTTGGAGAACAATGATGACCACTTTGGAGCTGCCTGAGGAGGAGGAGGATCCAACGGACCAACAAGAGTATCATCAGACAAAGGACCACAAGGAGATGTATTGGTTTTGGAAATGTTGTCATCGGCATTGCTACAGGTACCTGGAGTACAACCACCAGATATTCCACTTTCAGAATTTTTGAACTCAACTGCATCAACCACAGATGCGCGCTCATCGCGGACAACTTCGCCATCAGCCGCTAGCTCAAAACCGTATTTTTTGTGCCCAATTTTGGCATCACCCATCTTGGAACCAATATTTAACCCAACTGCAGACTTAGACCAAGATGGATTACCTGTGTTTGCGAATAAAGGAGCTAAAGGATTCGCACTAGCAATCATATGACTAACAGGCAATTGAGTAGTCGCAAACTGTAGGGAGTTTATATCGTTCAAGAGGTTTGATAATGGGTTTCCGCTAGTAGAAGCATCCAAGACAGGAACGTTAACCATATGATGTGCGGAGAAACAAGCATCGATGGAAGAAAGCGCCACAGGACCTGGCATAGTAGGCAATGAGAGAGATGGAGGAGCACCAGCCGCACAGACCGTAGGAGAAACCCCACCAACCAGATCTGGTAAGTGGGAGGCGGGCAAAGATTTCTTCTTCTTTGGCATAAGATTGAGAGAAGGCGAGCAATAGGGATAGTGGAAGGAAAAGATGAAACAAAAGGAGGCTCAGAAGAACGAAAAGACAAAGGGCGGAAGGGTCACCATATCAAACTGTCGCCATTGATAGCTTAGTCGTATTATTGTTTTACAATTTAATTATCATGTAACGACCCATCCTTCATAATATCTTAAATCAACATCGAAAGACAACGTCCGACTCCTGAATATCATAAAAGACGGTCTATCGGCGTAAAATTAAAACAAGAACCATACCTAGGCTCATCGATACAATCTCACAATGGAAAGATAACATATAATATACTGAATATATATGAACAAAATAGAATAAATAATATATAAGAGACTGCACTTGCAGAAGCATTCGATAAATAAATATCAATACAGAAAGTCGGAATACATTAAATCCATTCATATAGAATTCTGAATAATATTTTGTTGAAACCGGGCAAGCCCGTAAAGGAAGTAATGGGTGAATTTCAATTTTTTTAATCATTTTGGATCTTTTATTGGGCCTATGAAGTCTAATTTATTTAGCATATTTTTAAATTTCTTTTAAATAAAGTCATTACTTTATTTATATTTATAATATAATTTTATATTATGTATTTAATTTTAGATTATACATACACATGTATTATATACGTATATGTGTGTGTGCGCGCGCGTGTGTGCGTGTGTAACATAGCAAATCATATAAGGTATAACATGCTCGTGTATAAGTGTTGGGTTATACTGCAATGGACATGTTAGCTCATCTAGTATACAAATATATTATCCAAATGTATGTTTATATACTTTAATTTATGTATATAAAATATTACAAATACACACACACACATGTATATACGTATGTATATGCATATAACTAAATTTTAATTTTAATAATTTTATAAATATATATATCGACATGGAATTTTAACATTAAATATATATATATATGTTTAAAAACATTTATAAAAAAATTTAAAACAATTTTTAAATCTATTTTTTAATTTCTACCGAATTAAAAATAATATATATATGTATGTATGTTTTTTATTTTTCTACCGAAATCATATTAGATGATAATTTAATTTTATAAAATATGAAACATATTTTACAATACATAATATATATATATATAATTGACTTAAATAATATTTAATAACGATATCTAAATATTAAAAAATATTTATTTTTGCTAAAAAAATTATATATGAAACTATACATATAAAATTATAAAATCATATTTTGTATAGAATAGAAGATAGAATTTAAATTATAAATCTTATCTACAATTAAATAATATATATTAAATTAATTAAATAAAAAAAATATCTTTTCGAGTCATGCATATTATAGGTAGATGTATGAAAAAAATTTAAAAAATATATTTATATATGTAAGTATATAAACATACAACCAATCTAATTGTGACAATAATTGATATAATAGAATTGTCACCTAACTAATACTGCAGAATATGATATATATATATATATTAAATATAATATAATTTTAAATGAGATAAATATCTTATACCAAAGACAAAAACCCATACCTTGGAGCGTTGAAATAAACTTATGAATCAAGTTCTAATTTTGAAGATGTTATATCTCGAATTGCAGACTATCGGCTATCGAATAGTGTTTAATTTTATTTGATTTAAGCTTGTAATAATGGAGAAGAGAGGATGATGTATTCTTCCAAAAATGAAGGGGTATGGAGGCTTTCAAAAGTTCTTTAATAGGTAGGGGTTGAGATGCTTATATAGAGGAGGAATGGAGACAAGCTAGGATCTAGATCTCTTACCAATTCTCCTTCCTTTATCCATACAAACCTAGCCCATATAGTTGCCATCAAATGGGTGCACCTACCTATGCCCTATCATAGCCAAACCAACCAGCCATTTTATGGGCTTCAAACCCATTTAAAGCCTAAACAAAATATTTTGCATTTAAATCTGATTTGAATGCGTATCGATATCGTACTTCGATTAATATATTTATAACTATTATAAACACATTTAATAATCAATTAAAAGTAAATTTCTACAACTAATATTTCATAAATATTAATTAAATCAATTAATTTAAAACAACTGTAAACTAATAAATAATGTGGTCGAGCAGTATTTAACGATTCGGTTGTGCGACTCTTTAGGTGTAAATTTAGTCAGTGATTAATATCGAACTATTCGAATATTAACATTCACACATCACTTTGCAGGTGGTGTAACATTTTTTCCAAATTTATCACTTACTTGGTTTCAGTAAAATCCAATTTTACTTTGTTAAGCGTTACTCGATTGTGACTATTATTTACACCAATTCTCTTTGTCAAAACTATATTACATTAGACTTACGTAATTTGGAATTTGGTATGGTCAAAATTCTAATATTTTCCATATTCAACTCTATAGTCCAAACACAAAGTCCTTGGTTCAATAACTACGATTATTATAAATCGAACTACTCTAATCAGAGATTTTGACTTTGAGTTCACTTGAGTTGACCATGATACTAACTCCATATAACTGAGAAAGCAAATCCTCTCTTGAATAGTGTTTCACTTTCAATACTTCCACTCTGCCCAACTATAGTCATTCGATAGAAGTCATGCCACGATTTGACTATAATCAAAGCGGAGCTTTTATATTGAATATCAACAATATTCCCAAGTCAAGATAACCGTGTAAATTAGTTACATCGATATTTTCTGTTTGACCTTTAATTATATTAAGCAACAAAAAACTATCAAGTGAGTCATTCCATGGTTATCTAACAACTATCAGTACATAACCTCTTAATGCCCCAGTAGTCATAAGTAATGAACTGCCTAATATTTGGAGAGTGTTACGTACTATAGTCTCAACGGATACATCAATATCCAATCTTTATGCATGTTGACTAGGAATATTTAAATGATGTGTTTATTATATTATGGTACAATTGTAACGACCCGTAATTTTCGATAAATTAAATTTGTTAATTTAATAAGATTTTGGTAATTTAATATCGAAAGAAATAAAAATTTGTAAATTAATAATGAAATAATAACAAAAGTGAAAGGTAACAATGTTAATTAAAGTTAATCATTAACAAACTTGAATGAAATTCCAATTAATTAAAATAATTTAAATGTTATACTTGGCTATGAATTGAATATAAGGAAACAAGTGTAGATATTGAACTAATTGATGAATTAGTATATAATTAATGATAATTGGATAAGAACAGTGTTATGTAATCAATTGTAACATTTGTTTGTTAATAATAACTTATAAGTGTAATTAAACGTTAATGGTAACGATTATTATAAGTTAACCATTTATTTAGTCTATTAAATTAAAATTGGTAATCAATTGCAATAAATCTAAATTAAATGTTATGTTGGTGTAAGTTAAGGTAATAATTGGAAATAATGTTAATTTTATTCATATTATGACAATTAGTTGAATTAAAAGAATGGAAATAAAGATTTATCAATTTATTGGAATTTAAACTATAATAATTGGATTAATTTCAATTAAATGAAATTAAGTATTTAAATATTACGTTAATGGATATTAAGATGAAATTTGAGAATATTAATGTAATAGATTGTGAACCAATGTTAATTTCATCCATTTGATAATAATGGATTGAATAATAGGATGAATGGTCAATTAAATGGAACTATTGAAAATTAAATTTACAATTTGTGTATTTATTGAAATTGAAAGTAAACAAGGTAATTAGTGAAATAATTAACATTGAATTAACATGAAGATTTGTTTTAAATTATTATGAATGTTTAAGTAATCAAAAGTGATAAAAATTTGTTAATTATAGAATCAGAACTGAAAAAGTGATTTAATTAATTAATTAATAATTTATTTAATTAACGTGAAAATAGCCATTTTGGCCACTGACTCGGATTTCGACGAAATCAGTTTCATCGGATCCGTAATGGTGAATTATTGTAGGATTTCAAGTTTTGTAACGATCAGACTTGTTGTTTGATCTACGGGCTCGAAACGCCTAGAAATCAATTTAATTAAAATCAATTGAAATCAATTTGAAATAAGCTGATTTTAATATAACTTCTTCATACGATGGAACTAGGACTTGAAACCTGTTCCATTGAGTTTAAAAATATTAAAAACATCTATTTTGATATATGGGATGACCCATTTTCGTTCCGGAGGCAGAACGGGCTTTTCAGATCGTTTATCATTCAACTTCCAAATCAAATCTGGTCCATTCACTCTATTTTTCTGATCTGCCTATAAATACCTCGTTATAAACCCTAATTATTTCTCATTCCTCATTTTAGTACGTACAATTCTCTGTGGCTCCTTCTTTTCAATGGCAGAAACAAACTCAAATTCCCAAACCCTCAAATTCAATTTCAAAACCAAATCAAAAATTTAAACTCCTCAATACATATCAAATTATATATCGATTTGAAGCTCTCGATGAGCGCAAATCAATTTTGTTGTCTCTTTTTCGATTTGGGTTGCTGTGTGGCCGGAACTGGGCGAATTAACCTCGGCCGTTTATTTCATTGTGATCAACTGCGATGGATCGGCGATTTAAGGGTATGGATGGGTGGAGATCGATGAGCGTAGCTCATCGGTGAGGTTCATTTAGCAAGTTGACGGTCGGATTGGGCAGAAAATTCAACCTAGGGCTTGAATTCTTGCGGCGGCTGTGGGGTTTTGTGGCATCGGTCGGCGTTTCGCGAGGTCGTGGGGGATGTTAGTGATCAGCGGCAGTGTCGGGCAAGTCACGACAAGCCTAGGAGCGGCGTTCGTTGCTGGCGTAGGGCGGTGTTCATACGCGCCTGAGTTCGATCAAGGTAGTAGGTTGGATTCGCGTGCCTGAGTAGTGGAGTTGACGTGTCTGTTCATGGATGGGTAGGATAACATCATTTTATTTATTTTAAATTAAAAGAGTTTAACTTCTAATCATCATAACTTCTTCGTACGAGGTCTGATTCACACGCGATTTATTGCGTTAAGATCGTATTGAAATTCCAGAAATTTTGACGCTGGTTTGGACGGATTCAGAGACTGTTTGAATTTAGGCCCTATTTTGAATTTGAAATTCAAAGGTGAGTGTTTTAACCCACTCACAACTTCTAAAATTTCTTATGTTTGTTAAATTAAATTTATGATGTGATTAGAAATTTATTATGGCTATTTGGTATATTTTAAATCATCATCTTAGTTAATTTAAATTTATTTGAATTAAATTGTTATTTAATTTATTATTGAATATAAATTGCCAGTTAAATACCTGTTATTGATTATCAGTTCTATATTGATATTTATTTATTGATTTGGATGATATTTGTAATGGATGTTGATGGTTGATATTGGATGAATGGATGTTGTATTTTATATCGTTATAAACTGCAAGTTCACTATGGGTTGAAATGATACATACCCGAATGATCTATAGATTAGGAAAAATCATTATGGGTTGAAATGATAGACTCGAGCGATTTTATGGATTTTGTTATTAAATTTGAGATTGCGGTTTGAAATGATATATAACCGTAAAATTTTAAATTGCGGATTGAAATGATAAATATCTGTATCACTTGACCCTAGGGTAGAGAATTATATACGGACATCGGATTGGTTAAATTAAATGATTTTGAAATCCTTAATTTTCGAATTTAATTAAATGATATCTTGAAATAAAATTTGATGTATATAAATTGAAGTATTATTGGAAAATCAAGTTTTGTGTTGAAATGTGAATTGGTTTAAAAGGAATTGCTTTAAGAAATTAAATTGGAAGTTTAAAGTTAAACTTTTAAGTATAAATGAAATTCTATCGAAATTAAGTTATTGAAGTTGTTTGAAAATAACTTTGAAATATTTTGAAATCGAAAGGTTTGGAATTTGGTTTGTTGACTTGGAAATTGAAAATGGTCCAAAGGTGTTGAAATGAAATAAATAGTTTAAATTGATATAAATTCCAAATTCATGTTTTATTATAAACTATTTTAAAAATATATTATTTCAAAATTTCTAATTATTAAGATTTTCAAAGTATTAAACTATTTTTACCTGTATTAATTATATTAAATCATTTTAACCTATTTTAAACCATTTAATTTATTTAAACTAATTAACTTGTTTTAACTTATTTTAAATCTAATTAATCTATTTTAAAGCTATTTAATCTATTTTAATTATATTTAATCTATTTTAAATCTATATTAATTATTTATAACTATTTAAAACTATTTTCTTCTAAATTCCAAACTAAGTAAAATGGATGGGTTTATTTCAAATTCTCGATTTTTTTAGTGAATATGGTTAATGATGTTATAACCTAAGTTGGGAATTAAATAACATATTTGGTTTAATATGGTATTTTGAAATGAGAGTTTAGCCTATTTTGGAAATATGACTTTTGAAAAGAAATATAATTTCGAACTATGATTTCAAATGTGATATGATTTCAAAGGTGAATATGATTTCGGAAGTAAGTAATGATTTCGAAAGTGATATGATTTGAATATGGTATTTTGATATCAATTATGAAATGGTTTTGGAAATGTAAAAGAACCATCCGGTGTGTAATAAGCGATTGGTTGTTAAAGAGACCGGGATCAGATATTGTCATACTCTCTACCAATACCGAAAACCACTTTGACAACTGTGTACGCGGTGGAGATTCCAGAATAAAGTAGGATGGTTGGCAACGATCCTATATGAGGTATATACGTGGACTTGACTCCCATGAGTTAGCTTAAGGTGGCTAAAACAGGAGCAATTGACGGGCCAAGTGAGGTCATTCCTCCGATCGGGCACACTCCTTCGATACTATATTCTGACTTTGCGACTGATTTGGTGGCCACCCTCGATTTTTCATTTGGGAGTGTGTTCCGAGGTGGGCGGTAGTAGCTGTTATGCGTTACCACCAGTCCGGAAGTGTAATTGGTATATCTACCTTGGCATTGCCTAGTTGTGTCGTGTCACCTACCCTATCGAGACCACTACGAGTTTGTTTTATACCATACCTATGGAGTGCCCTCTGACGACGTCTAGTACGGACGGGATTACGGTACTGTATAGACTATGGGAATATATAAAAATGTGTTAAGGGGGAAATGGGTAACGCCTTAACGCTATTTTAATAGTTTATCTTACTGTAGACATATTATAATAGCGTATTATACTGCATAGTAGATAGTATAACGGATCCTTAAGAGATGTGAATCCCGAACATCTCTTAAGTTACTGCACTCACGTTAGACACTGGATAGGAGATGTCAAACCCCATACACATTTCTAACGCCGTTCCACTCATAGTTATTTACCATTGATTTAACTCACATAAGATCTTTTAGTTCTGACTCGAGTGTTTTGTCTTTCCAATTCGCTCGAGTCAGCCTGAGCATTTTAGGATTTGAAGACTTGTTTCTGGAGGACGAAGACGAAGATTGTATTATTATTTACTATATTATTCCACTCCATCATACTGTTCCGCTGCATTATCATTTATTTATCTCTGATATGTGTAACTCTGATTTTGTATTGTATAAGTATAATCAAATGTTTTGTATACAGCTTCATGAACTGTTATTTGATTATTATATTGTGTCATTCCGTTGCGAGATTCTGCTTTGTTTTTTTTTCTTTCTCTGCTTTTTCTTATTCACCCCCAATAACAATCCGCCCTTCTGTATGGTTTGAGTCGGCACGTGTGCCTGCTTAAAACGTACAAAAAGGCGGGATGTTACAGTTGGTATCAGAGCTTTGGTTTAGCGATAACCTTAGCTTTATGGGGTCTGACTCTTTAAAAATAGGGTAGTAATACCCTAAAATGAGTCATTGTGAGTATATATATAAGAGAGCGTATTTCTTAATGTTATGAAAAGGTTTTTATATTGCGTTAATTTGTTCTGTTTTGTATTTATAAATTCTGATTGGTGCATAGGACACTATGACATCGATAGGGATTTCTAAACACTTAATGGACAGACCGACACAATATTTGTTTTGAAATGTAGGTAAATGAAATAATTTTACCTATTGTATATTTTTATATATAAAATAATGATTTATAAATGATATATATTTGGTTGTATTATGTTGGTTGTTAAGTAGTGAAATTTATAAATATTGGTTGGAAATAAGATTTGAAAATAAAATAAATGAAATTTGGAAATTTAGAACTTAAGTTACAGGGTTTTTTTTGAAAATTTCTTTCGAATAATTTTGGGATATAATAATAATATTATTATAAGTATTTTCTGATATAAATATTTCAATATAATTTGAAAGAATTGTTTTAATGAAACTTTGGAAAGAAATAAGTTCTGTACTCCCCTCTCTGTCGCTGTCGGTGATGAGTGCATGCATCATCGACATTCATTTTCGAGTCTCAAAGTGGGAAGGCCATTGTAGTAGTTTTACTACAGATCTATTTTGATAAACAAATAAAAATTTTAAAGCTTAAATATGATTGGATATAAAAGTTATGAGTGTATATATATATGTGTATATATTATTTTAAATGATTTGAAATGGAACCCGGCATTTAGTTCTTAAATTTCTATGAATTAGAGGTTTCAATTATTGAAATGGAATAAAAAAATTTAACTATTTAATAATTGAAACTTCTAAATGAAAATAAGAAATGATATGCTAAGTTATAACTGAAATATACAAGGAATTTGAAATTTGTAACTTGTAAACGAAAAGAATATGAAAATAAGAAATGATAATTATTGAACCTTAAGTTAATTAAAATAAGTAAGTCAAACTTGTGTAACTTTCAATTGCATTCTTAAAGACATATATATATATATATATATATATATATATAACTTACCTATTATAAAAAGTTGAAATGTTAAAAGAATATGTAATGGAATTTTTTACAAGTAAAACTTATGTAACGGAAGTGTTTAATGAAATTTACTTTTATAAATAAGAAATTTGATATGAAAATAGTTATAAACTTGAGTTAAAATTGTAATACTACTAATTAAATGAAATAGAAAATGAGTACTGTAAGTAAAGGATTTTGAACTTAAGTTAATATTGAAACTATTTATAATTAAAGTAAATAATAAAATGAATGTAATGCAATAAAAGAAATTGACATGATATGAATAAATGAAAATGAATTTTTGTAAGTAATAAAGGAAAAATAAATAAAATAAACACTGAATGAATGAATGGGAATAAAATTTTGTAAGAGATAAATGTAAGTTAAAGAAATAATCCTTGTATGAATGAAAAGAAAAATAAAAACTGCAAATGTTGTGAAAGAAATTTAATAAGAATAACTCAAGTACATTGTGAATTATTGTTTGTTTTGGTTTATGGGTTGTTTGGGATATGATACTTCTAATTGTTTAAGATGTATGCATAATCTATTGAGTTCATCTAAGACTGTTGAGTAAATGGTGCACTCAGTAGTTTATTTGTCATTCTAGGCGGTTAAAAAATTACTGAACCCGAACAAACCATTTGTTTGTTTGCTATGGATAGATAGTTGATTTTATTGATTTCATATTATGATTGTATACCGCGGTTGCCAGTGATTGTTGTTTATATTGATTTGTTTGTTAGTGGTTGAAACAACTTTAAATATTTCATTTTATATAATTATTAAATCTTTTGGATTATATAAGTGAAATACATGTTATGAAAGAAATTGATACTGCTTTTGATTTCATAAAAAATAACGTTATTTGCCCGACAAATAGGTACGTTCTCGGATTACGGTTTTCTAGCGATATTATATTGTTTTTCCCGCTGTTGGGATATATTATTTTGAAAAAAGTGATATATATTGTTATTATTGATATTATTATTTCTCCCAGACCTCTCCGTACAAAGGAGACTCGGCCGAAAATTTTCGTGAATTTTGGACTTAGAAATTTTTTGTAAAATGTTTTCCAAACTTTTATTTACTTGAATATAAAAGGATTTAAGTGTTATAAATTGATATATTTTGTTTAAATTATTTGATTTTGTAAATTAATGTTTATAGATTTAATATTTTGAATAAGGTATATTAATTTTCTTAATTCCTTCTTTTCCCTTCTTTTTCCTTTTCGGAAACGAAAAGTTTTGAGTGGGGAGAGTGTAATGACCCGTAATTTTCGATAAATTAAATTTATTAATTTAATAAGACTTTGGTAATATAATATCAAAAAAAATAAAAATTTGGAAATTAATAATGAAATAATAACAAAAGTGAAAGGTAACAATGTTAATTAAAGTTAATCATTAACAAACTTGAATGAAATTCCAATTAATTAAATTAATTTAAATGTTATACTTGGCTATGAATTGAATATAAGGAAACAAGTGTAGATATTGAACTAATTGATGAATTAGTATATAATTAATGATAATTGGATAAAATCAGTGTTATGTAATCAATTGTAACATTTGTTTGTTAATAATAACTTATAAGTGTAATTAAACGTTAATGGTAACAATTATTATAAGTTAACCATTTATTTAGTCTATTAAATTAAAATTGGTAATCAATTGCAATAAATCTAAATTAAATGTTATGTTGGTGTAAGTTAAGGTAATAATTGGAAATAATGTTAATTTTATTCATATTATGATAATTAGTTGAATTAAAAGAATGGAAATAAAGATTTATCAATTTATTGGAATTTAAACTATAATAATTGGATTAATTGCAATTAAATGAAATTAAGTATTTAAATACTACGTTAATGGATATTAAGATGAGATTTGAGAATATTAATGTAATAGATTATGAACCAATGTTAATTTCATCCATTTGATAATAATGGATTGAATAATAGGATGAATGGTCAATTAAATGGAACTATTGAAAATTAAATTTACAATTTGTGTATTTATTGAAATTGAAAGTAAACATGGTAATTAGTGAAATAATTAACATTGAATTAACATGAAGATTTGTTTTAAATTATTATGAATGTTTAAGTAATCAAAAGTGATAAAATTTGTTAATTATAGAATCAGAACTGAAAAAGTGATTTAATTAATTAATTAATAATTTATTTAATTAACGTGAAAATAGCCATTTTGGCCACTGACTCGGATTTCGACGAAATCAGTTTCATCGGATCCGTAATGGTGAAATATTGTGGGATTTCAAGTTTCGTAATGATCAGACTTGTCGTTTGATCGTACAGGCTCGAAACGCCTAGAAATCAATTTAATTAAAATCAATTGAAATCAATTTGAAATAAGCTGATTTTAATATAACTTCTTCATACGATGGAATTAGGACTTGAAACCTGTTCCATTGAGTTTAAAAATATTGAAAACATCTATTTTGATATATGGGATGATCCATTTTCGTCCCGGAGGCAGAATGAGCTTTTCAGATCGTTTATTGTTCAACTTCCAAATCAAATCTGGTCCATTCACTCTATTTCTCTGATCTGCCTATAAATACCTCATTATAAACTCTAAGTATTTCTCATTCCTCATTTGAGTACGTACAATTCTCTGTGGCTCCTTCTTTCCAATGGCAGAAACAAACTCAAATTCCCAAACCCTCAAATTCAATTTCAAAACCAAATCAAAAATTTAAACTCCTCAATGCATATCAAATTATATATCGATTTGAAGCTCTCGACGAGCGCAAATCAATTTTGCTGTCTGTATTTTAATCTGGTTTGCTGTGTGGCAGGAACTGGGTGAATTAGCCTCGGCCGTTCATTTCGTTGTGATTAACTGCGATGGATCGACGATTCAAGGGTATGGATGGGTGGAGATTGATGAGCGTAGCTCATCGGTGAGGTTCGTTTACCAAGTTGATGGTCGGATTGGGCCAGAAAATTCAACCTAAGGCTTGAATTCTCGCGGCGGCTGTGGGGTTTTGTGGCATCGGTCGGTGTTTCACGAGGTCGTGGGGGATGTCAGTGATCGGCGGCAGTGTCAAGCAAGCCACGGCGAGCCTAGGAGCGGCGTTCGTTGCTGGCGTAGGGCGGTGTTCATACGCGCCTGAGTTCGATCAAGGTAGCAGGTTGGATTCGCGTGCCTGGGTAGTGGAGTTGACGTGTCTGTTTGTGGATGGGTAGGATAACATCATTTTATTTATTTTAAATTTAAAAGAGTTTAACTTCTAATCATCATAACTTCTTCGACGAGGTCCGATTCACACGCGATTTCTTGCGTTAGGATCGTATTGAAATTCCGTACATTTTGATGCTGGTTTGGACGGATTCTGAGATTGTTTGAATTTGGGCCCTATTCTGAATTTCAAATTGATTTGAAATTCAAAGGCGAGTGTTTTAAACTCACAACTTCTAAAATTTCTTATGTTTGTTAAATTAAATTTATGATGTGATTAGAAATTTATTATGGCTATTTGGTATATTTTAAATCATCATCTTTGTTAATTTAAATTTATTTGGATTAAATCATTATTTAATTTATTATTGAATATAAATTGCCAGTTAAATACCTGTTATTGATTATCAGTTCTATATTGATATTTATTGATTGATTTGGATGATGTTTGTAATGAATGTTGATGGTTGATATTGGATGAATGGATGTTGTATTTTATATCGTTATAAACTGCAAGTTCACTATGGGTTGAAATGATACATACCCGAATGATCTATAGATTAGGGAAAAATCGTTATGGGTTGAAATGATAGACTCGAGCGATTTTATGGATTTTGTTATTAAATTCGGGATTGCGGTTTGAAATGATATATAACCGTAAAATTTTAAATTGCGGATTGAAATGCTAAATATCCATATCACTTGACCTTAGGGTAGAGAATTATTTACGGACACCGGATTGGTTAAATTAAATGATTTTAAAATCCTTAATTTTCGAATTTAATTAAATGTTATCTTGAAATAAAATTTGATGTATATAAATTGAAGTATTATTGGAAAATCAAGTTTTGTGTTGAAATGTGAATTGGTTTAAAAGGAATTGCTTTAAGAAATTAAATTGGAAGTTTAAAGTTAAACTTTTAAGTATAAATGAAATTCTATCGAAATTAAGTTATTGAAGTTGTTTAAAAATAACTTTGAAATATTTTGAAATCGAAAGGTTTGGAATTTGGTTTGTTGACTTGGAAATTGAAAATGGTCCAAAGGTGTTGAAATGAAATGAATAGTTTAAATTGATATAAATTCCAAATTCATGTTTTAATATAAACTGTTTTAAAAATATATTATTTCAAAATTTCTTATTATTAAGATTTTCAAAGTATTAAACTATTTTAACCTGTATTAATTATATTAAATCATTTTAACCTATTTTAAACCATTTAATTTATGTAAACTAATTAACCTGTTTTAACTTATTTTAAATCTAATTAATCTATTTTAAAGCTATTTAATATATTTTAATTATATTTAATCTATTTTAAATCTATATTAACTATTTATAACTATTTAAAACTATTTTCTTATAAATTCCAAACTAAGTAAAATGATGGGTTTATATTCAAATTCTCGATTTTTTTTAGTGAATATGGTTAATGATGTTATAACCTAAGTTGGGAATTAATTAACATATTTGGTTTAATATGATATTTTGAAATGAGAGTTTAGCCTATTTTGGAAATATGACTTTTGAAAGGAAATATAATTTCAAACTATGATTTCAAATGTGATATGATTTCAAAGGTGAATATGATTTCGGAAGTAAGTAATGATTTCGAAAGTGATATGATTTGAATTGAATATGATGTTTTGATATCAATTATGAAATGGTTTTGGAAATTTAAAAGAACCATCCGGTGTGTAATAAGCGATTGGTTGTTAAAGAGACCGGGATCAGATATTGTCATACTCTTTGCCAATACCGAAAACCACTTTGAAACTGTGTACGCGGTGGAGATTCCAGAATGAAGTAGGATGGTTGGCGACGATCCTATATGAGGTATATACGTGGACATGACTCCCATGAGTTAGCTTAAGGTGGCTAAAACAGGAGCAATTGACGAGCCAAGTGAGGTCATTCCTCCGATCGGGCACACTCCTTCGATACTATATTCTGACTTTGCGACTGATTTGGTGGCCACCCTCGATTTTTGATTTGGGAGTGTGTTCCGAGGTGGGCGGTAGTAGCTGCTATGCGTTACCACTAGTCCGGAAGTTTAATTGGTATATCTACCCTGGCATTGCCTAGTTGTGCTGTGTCACCTACCCTATCGAGACCACTACGAGTTTGTTTTGTACCATACCTATGGAGTGCCCTCTGGCGACGTCCAGTACAGACGGGATTACGGTACTATATAGACTATGGGAATATATAAAAATGTGTTAAGGGGGAAATGGGTATCGCCTTAACGCTATTTTAATAGTTTATCTTACTGTAGACATATTATAATAGCCTATTATCCTACATAGTAGATAGTTTAACAGATTCTTAGGAGATGTGAATCCCGAACATCTCTTAAGTTACTGCACTCACGTTAGACACTGGATAGGAGATGTCAAACCCGTACACATCTCTGACGCCGTTCCGCTCATAGTTATTTACCATTGATTTAACTCACATAAGATCTTTTAGTTCTGGCTCGAGTGTTTTGTCTTTCCAATTCGCTAGGGTCAGCCTGAGCATTTCAGGATTTGAAGACTTGTTTCTGGAGGACGAAGACGAAGATTGTATTATTATTTACTATATTATTCCACTGCATCATACTGTTCCACTGCATTATCATTTATTTATCTCTGATATGTGTAACTCTGATTTTGTATTGTATAAGTATAATCAAATGTTTTGCATATAGCTTCATGAACTGTTATTTGATTATTCTATTTTGTCATTCCGCTGCGAGATTCTGTTTTGTTTTTTTTCTTTCTCTGCCTTTTCTTATTCACCCCAATAACAATCCGCCCTTCTATATGGTTTGAGTCGGCACGTGTGCCTGCTTAAAACTTACAAAAAGGTAGGATGTTACAACAATACTCATGATTGCAACTACTTGTAATTATTATCACAAACACACCATTTATGGATTTTCTATTAAATATATTTTAATTAAATATTTAATTATTTATAACACATCATAACAAATTATATAACAGAAAGAAAAACACCTTTATTTCAAATGAGAATTGATTGCAGAGTTAATCAATTTACAATCAATTACAGAAATGCACCTAGGGCATACCTATAACTCTATTAATCTCCCACTTGCATTTAGTGCCAATTATGGAATCTCAATCCCATCCCTTCAATCAGCTTCTCAAGAGCCAACTGAGCTAGACCCTTAGTGAATGGATTTGCTATGTTGTCCTTTTTATCTACCTTTTGTATCACGACCTCTTCTCAACGAATTCTCTAATGAGGTGGAACTTCCAAAGAATATGACATGACTTCTTCTATGCTCTGTGCACTTTTGCGATCTTTATCGCCACATTGTTATCATAGAATAATGCTATGAGATTCTTGGTATCAGGAATCACTCCGAGCTCACTCAAAAACTTGCATATCAGTACTGCTTCTTTAGTTGCTTCATTGAGGACGATGTACTCGGCCTCCATCGTTAAATCGGCTACTGTTTCTTATTTGGAACTTTTCTAACTGACGGCTCCACTGTTAAGTGTAAAGACATAACTAAATACCGATTTGCTATCATATGTATCACTTTGAAAGCTCGAATCTATGTACCCCTTCATAAGGAGGTCTCTACTCCCATATATAAGGAATAAGTCTCGAGTATTTCTTAAATACTTAAGTATATATTTTATCGTTATCCAATGTTTTTCTCCAAGATTAGACTAGTATCGGCTTACGCATCCTAATGTGTATGCCACATTCGGTCTAATACATAGCATAGAGTACATTATGGATCCTATGGCTAAAGCATAGGGATTTATATGCTCTTTCTCCTCATCAGTATGAGGAGCATCATTCTTAGAAAGGATGATTCCAGACTGCGTTGGAACATTATCATGCTTGGAATTCTCCATACCGAACATCTTCAATATGGTATCTATGTATAGGGATTGGGACAATCCCAACAGCCACTTAGATCTATTTCTATAGATCTTTATACCAAGTATATAGGCCGCTTCTCCCAAATCCTTCATGGAGAAGTTCTTGGAAAGCCAAGCTTTCACTGATTGCAATAATAAAATGTCATTTCTAATCAATAATAGATCATTGATGTATAACACTAAGAATTCGATAGCATTGCCCTATTCCTTTTTATATACGCATGCTTCCTATTTGTTTTGATAGAAACCAAACTATTTGACTGTCTTATCAAAACACTTGTTCCAACTCCTTGAAGCTTATTTAAGTCCATAAATGGACTTTAACAACTTGCAAGCCTTGCCCCCACTCCCACTGACCATAAAACCCTCAGGCCGTGACATATATAGACAGTTTCTTCTAAATCACCATTAAAAATGTTGTCTTTACATCCATTTTCCATATTTCATAGTCATAAAATGCAGCAATAGCTAGCATAATCCAAATGTGTGAGAAATGCGGATTAAGGATCTTAAGGCTAGAATTTTCACTAGAGGCGGGGTGAATAGTGTTTTAAGAAATTTGTTAATCTTTTTGTGTTTATCTTACTTTGTTAACAATGTATACACTAATCAGACACAGATATGAACACAGAATCAAACACAGATGCAAATATAAAGTAAAAGCAGTAAAGGAAAGAATACACCGGATTTTATACTGGTTCGGAGTTACCCTACATCCAGTCCCGCACAACTAAGTGCGGATTTCCTTTCAAAATCACTTCAACAATTACAACCCTCGGTTTCAAGGCTACGAGGTATACCCTCCAGAATAACAATCCTCTGGGTAGAGATACTTGATTTCCGGGGCAACAAGTTCACCCAATTGATTTCCAGGGCTACAATCACACCTTCTCTCGCTTAATTGATTACAAAAAGTCTATAACTCAGATTAGCACTTGAATCTTGTAGAGATAGTGATGGAGAATCAAACTAGAAGTAATCGAGTATGATTTGATGTTGATTTCGGCAGAGTAATGGTGTAATTTGTAAATAAGAAAGTAGAGAATAAGAAGAGAAGTTAAATCAGAGAAAAGTGTTATAAAATTCGTTGAAACTGACCCCTATTTATAGAAGAACAACAATCATGTCCATTCGTGAAGAGTTATGGCGAATAGACACTTCTTTTGAAATTTAAATTTTGAACTCAACTGTCACTATGTCGACATGGTGCCTATGGGCATGTCAACATCCCTTAGCCAAATTTGATGTTTTGAATTTTTATAAAAATAATATTTATCTTATATAAAAACTATTTAAAACTTTATAAATATACTTGAATATAGTTGAAATTCATAAGTGAATATAAAGAACAATATATATATTATTTTAACTATAATTTAAATCAAAGTAAATAATTTAAAAGTTAAATATATTATTTGAAAAGACAGTTTAAAATCAGGAGTAATTTTGAATCTAAAAATAAAGATGTTTTGAGGCTAAAATTATTTAAAATCGGAATCGAGGGTTTTGAATCTTTTTAAAAGGAAAGTTTTGAAATCATTTCGAAAACAAGATAATTTTGAAAAATCATTTGAATTAAGATTAGTGGATACAAAACAATGTCCCACTAGATTTTCGTAGGTTCCATCCTACTTAGGGTTCCATCCCTTTAACGGGCTCGAAGTGGATTCCATTCCACGAATAAATTGGATATTAAGATGCCAGTGCTTTTCTACAAGTTTTAACAAATATTCCTAATAAAACAAACTTAACCTTGAAATCTTGAACTCTTGATAATCTTGATACTCATGAGTCTTCTATCTCTATATCTTGAATCTCTATATTGTACAGTCTTCATTCTTGATACCTGCATGGTTAGATCCTACATATACATATATATCTAAACTTGTAATGTTAGTATTTATATTTTATAATCTATTCTAAGGTTGTTGTCATCAAAACCATCATCTCATGGACTAACAATCTCCCCCTTTTTGATGATGACAACCTTTGTTTATAAAATATCACTTCTATCCTAATACTTCTAATAACTCCCCCTTAATCTATGCCTAACTATCCTATTTTATACTTCTCCCCCTTTGTCATCAACAAAAACTTACTCTAAACTATATAACTCCAAACTATATAACTCTATATAATTCCCCTTGAAACTAAGACTACATTACTTGTGATTATAATGATAGTGTTATCATACATAATCAATACTTAACTAAAATATAATCCTAAACTATTAACTATCCTAACTAAGAATTCACAATAATACTAACACATATAAGAACACGAGTTTATTTATTACGAGTATGGTTGTATTTACATTTGCGTTTGAAAAACATAAATAACAACGGAAAGAAAGAGAAGAAACTAATGTGAGTTTCTGAACATAGGAGATTTATGAATTGAACAGTTTGGATAGTGGAAACAGAAATTTCCACGTTGTTCAACAAGATTCCCATTTTTGTCGAAACACACTTCTCCAACGCATACTACTTGGTCATCATCCTACTCGTGTGCTTCTTCCATTGGTTCTTCTTCTTCTTCGTTGCTGACCTCATGTTCTTGATTGAGTGAAGAGTCTTCATCGATCAAGATAGGGTTGGCCTGGTTATCCATTAGGAATTTTTGTAAATTCCTAAGAATCTTGCCTTGTCTCTCTTGCTCTTTCGCCATACGAAGTTGAGTCACTTGAATTTTAGTCAACATCTGAAGAGTATCCTTCATAGACTCCTCCAATTTAGTTACACGTGCGAGAGTAGTGCATTGGAATGGACCAGAAGTAGGAGAGGGGAATGAGAAAGTTGATTTTATGTTTGATTTAGAGGAAGATGCCATTATTTTATATATTTCAAAATAGAAAATGAAGAGAAAACAGAGAGAATGAATAAGAATTCGAAATAGAGAAGAATATATAACTAAATTTTTGAATTTTGGTGGGAAAATTAAAAAAAATAGAAACGTTACATGTCGACATGTCTTCCTAGGGGATGTCGACATGGTCCTTATATTATAACTCTATGATTTATTTTAATATTAATTATTAACTATACTTGTTATTTATATTTTATATTTCAGTTATAGAACAAATACCTAATTCTCTTCTTAATTTAGTAAATATAGATTCATTAATTGGTTTTGTTAAGATATCAGCGATTTGATTCTCAGAGTTTATATATTCGAGAGTAATTACTTCTTTAGTTATATTATCTCTAAGAAAATGATGTTGAATATCAATATGTTTAGTTCGAGCATGATGAGTAGGATTTTTAGATAAATTTATTGCACTAGTATTATCATAATAAATTGGCGATTTTGAGATATTTAATCCAAAATCTCTTAAGGTTTGTTGCATATATATTACTTGAGAACAAGCCAAAGCAGCAGAAATATACTCTGCTTCAGTTGTTGATAGAGAAACTGTATTTTGCTTTTTACTAAACCAGGAAACCAGTGAATGTCCCAAAAAGTGACAAGTTCCACTTGTACTTTTTCGGTCTGATTTACATCCAGCATAGTCAGCATCACAGTATGATATTAAATCAAATGAATCATTTTTAGGATAAAATAAGCCATAATCAGAGGTGTGTTTAATATATCTTATGATACGTTTTACAGCTTTTAAGTGAGTTTCTTTAGGATGAGATTGATATCTTGCACAGAGACATACATTATGCATGATATCAGGTCTACTAGCAGTGATATAGAGCAATGATCCGATCATTCCTCTATACAACTTTTTATCTACATCTTTCGAGAAATCTTCTTTACTTAGATATTCATTGGTTGCCATGGGAGTAGGTTTTCCACTCGCAGTAGTCAAACCAAATTTATTGACTAGTTCTTTAGCATATTTTTCTTGACTAATAAAAATACCATTATCTAACTGTTTTATTTGCAATCCTAGAAAGAAGTTTAATTCACCCATATGACCCATCTCAAACTCTTTTGTCATTATTTCAGAAAATTCTTTATTCATTTCGAAGTTAGTTGAACCAAAAATGATATCATCTACGTATACTTGAACTAGTTGAATATCATTTTTATTTCTTTTAATAAAAAGAGTGTTATCTATTTTACCAATTTCAAAATTTGATTGTAATAAATAAGATCTTAGTCTATCATACCAGGCTCTAGTAGCTTGTTTTAGACCATATAAAGCTTTCTTAAGTTTGTATACATGGTTTGGTAAATTTTCATCTTCAAAAAGTGGTGGTTGTTCAACATATACTTCTTCTTTTACAAATCCATTTAAAAATGCACTTTTAACATCCATTTGAAATAATTTGAAATTATTATGATTTGCGAAAGCAAGTAGAATCCTAATGGCTTCTAATCTTGCTACAGGAGCAAAGGTTTGGTCACAATCTATACCTTCTTCTTGACAATAACCTTGGGCGACTAATCGTGCTTTATTTCTAATGACCTCACCTTGTTCATTCATTTTATTTTTATAGACCCATTTAGTTCCAATTATAGTTTTATCTTCAGGTCTAGGAACAAGTTCCCAAACTTCATTTCTAGTGAATTGATTTAATTCTTCTTGCATAGCCAAAATCCATGAATCATCAGTTGATGCTTCCTTAAGATTTTTGGGTTCAATAGATGATATAAATGCTACATTACTCATTTTACTTAGTTTATTTCTAGTTGTAACAATAGATTGCATATCTCCTATTATATTTTTAATAGGATGATCTTTTAAAAGTTTTATCCTTTTATTCGGATGATTAATTTCATTATTAATTTCGGTTGATTCCTGATTTTGAGTAATTAAATCTTCTTCATCATTTGTAATTTCAAAATCTTTTAAATTTTCATCAAACGAAACATGCATTGTTTCTTCGATGGTGTTAGATCTTAAATTAAAAACTTTATAAGCTTTACTTCTATTAGAATATCCGATAAAGATTCCTTTGTCGGATTTAGGATCAAATTTATCCAAATTATCTTTTGTATTTAAAATAAAGCATTTACTTCCAAAAATTCTGAAGTATGATACCTTAGGTTTCTTTCCATGAAGAAGTTCATAAGGTGTCTTATCATTTAAAGGTCTAATTAAAATTCTATTCAAAATATAACAGGCGGTAGCAACAGCTTCTGCCCAAAAGTGTTTTGGTAGATTACTATCTGAAAGCATAGTTCTCGCACATTCTTGTATCGTTCTATTTTTACGCTCAACTACTCCGTTTTGTTGTGGAGTTCTTGGAAATGAGAAATTGTGAGTTATTCCCTTCTTATTGCAGAATTCCTCAAACTTTTCATTTTCAAATTCACCACCGTGATCACTACGAATAGTTATAATTTTTAAAGATAATTGATTTTGAATCCTTTTTGTAAAGTTCTTAAAACATTCAAAAGTATCACTTTTATGTTTCAAAAATATTGTCCATGTAAATCTAGAATAATCATCTATAATTACAAAAACATATTTACTATGATTTATTGACTGAATCTGAGATGGACCAAATAAATCAAGATGAAGTAACTCAAGGGGTTTTGAAGTTGAGATCATATCTTTTAATTTAAAGGAACTTTTTCTAAGCTTTCCTAATTGACATGCATCACATAAACTATCTACTTTAAAATTCATTTTAGGGAGACCTCTTACTAGATCATGTTTTGACAGTCTAGATAAGAGTTTGAAATTCAAATGTCCAAATCTCTTATGCCAAATCCAAGGGTCACTTGTATTTGCCAAAAGACATAGGTTATCATTTGAAACTTTCATACTAAGAATATAAATATTCTTTTTCCTAGTTCCCTCAAATATTATGATTGAGTTATTATCTTCAACATGACATTTATCTTTTTCAAATTTAATTTTATATCCTTTATCACATAGTTGACTTATACTTAGCAGATTGTGTTTCAGATTCTTAACTAGCAAAACATTAGTAATAATAGGAGTTTCAGAATTACCGACATTGCCGATGCCAATCACGTATCCTTTCGAGTTGTCTCCAAAGTTAACCAGTCCTCCGTCTTTGTATATAATATTATTCAGCATATCCGGATTACCAGTCATGTGTCTAGAGCATCCACTATCAAGTATCCACTTATTCCTTTTGATCTGCACAGATTGTCCATTGTGGATTGATTCCATAATACCCATAAAGCATCTTTCCTGCACATTATAAAATTTGGGTAGACAACTAAAATTTGAATAACATTCATATGCAGACTCATGGAACAATGATGATTTAAACAATTCCAAACTAGTTTTAACAGATTTTTCAAAAATAGCCATTTTAAAACTTTTCAAAATTCAGATTATGAAACTTTTGAAAACAAAGCTCTGATACCAAATGTGAGAAATGCGGATTAAGGATCTTAAGGCTAGAATTAACACTAGAGGGGGGGTGAATAGTGTTTTAAGAAATTTGTTAATCTTTTTGAGTTATCTTACTTTGTTAACAATGTATACACTAATCAGACACAAATATGAACACAGAATCAAACACAGATGCAAATATAAAGTAAAAGCAGTAAAGGAAAGAACACACCGGATTTTATACTGGTTCGGAGTTACCCTACATCCAGTCCCGCACAACTAAGTGCGGATTTCCTTTCAAAATCACTTCAACAATTACAACCCTCGGTTTCAAGGCTACGAGGCACACCCTCCAGAATAACAATCCTCTGGGTAGAGATACTTGATTTCCGGGGCAACAAGTTCACCCAATTGATTTCCAGAGCTACAATCACACCTTCTCTCGCTCAATTGATTACAAAAAGTCTATAACTCAGATTAGCACTTGAATCTTGTAGAGATAGTGATGGAGAATCAAACTAGAAGTAATCGAGTATGATTTGATGTTGATTTCGGCAGAGTAATGGTGTAATTTGTAAATAAGAAAGTGGAGAAGAAGAAGAGAAGTTAAATCAGAGAAAAGTGTTATAAAATTCGTTGAAACTGACCCCTATTTATAGAAGAACAACAGTCATGTCCATTCGTGAAGAGTTATGGCGAATAGACACTTCTTTTGAAATTTAAATTTTGAACTCAACTGTCACTATGTCGACATGGTGCCTATGGGCATGTCAACATCCCTCAGCCAAATTTGATGTTTTGAATTTTTATAAAAATAATATTTATCTTATATAAAAACTATTTAAAACTTTATAAATATACTTGAATATAGTTGAAATTCATAAGTGAATATAAAGAACAATATATATATTATTTTAACTATAATTTAAATCAAAGTAAATAATTTAAAAGTTAAATATATTATTCGAAAAGACATTTTAAAATCAGGAGTAATTTTGACTCTGAAAATAAAGATGTTTTGAGGCTAAAATTATTTAAAATCGGAATCGAGGGTTTTGAATCTTTTTAAAAGGAATTTTTGAAATCATTTCGAAAACAAGATAATTTTGAAAAATCATTTGAATTAAGATTAGTGGATACAAAACAATGTGCCACTAGATTTTCGTAGGTTCCATCCTACTTAGGGTTCCATCCCTTTAACGGGCTCGAAGTGGATTCCATTCCACGAATAAATTGGATATTAAGGCGCCAGTGCTTTTCTACGAGTTTTAACAAATATTCCTAATAAAACAAACTTAACCTTGAAATCTTGAACTCTTGATAATCTTGATACTCATGAGTCTTCTATCTCTATATCTTGAATCTCTATACTGTACAGTCGTCATTCTTGATACCTGCATGGTTAGATCCTGCATATACATATATATCTAAACTTGTAATGTTAGTATTTATATTTTATAATCTATTCTAAGGTTGTTGTCATCAAAACCATCATCTCATGGACTAACAAAATGGACTTAAGCATGGCTACGAGTGAAAATGTCTCGTCATAGTCAACACCTTAAATTTGACGAAATCCTTTCGCAACTAGCCTTACCTTATAAGTCTCTACTTCCCCATATGCATTTATCTTTTTCCTAAAAATCCATTTGCAGCCATGGGTTTTGTCCCTTCAGGTACATCCAAAAAAATCCATACTTTATTTTCGTATATGGAATCCATTTCAGATTTCATTGCTCTGAGCCAAAGTGCAAAATTTTTACTCTATAGTGCTTATTTAAAAGATAGAGGATTGTTGTCATCTATGACACGATCCTCTTTTTAACCATCCACAAGAAAACCAAAACAACTCTTTGGTGCGCAGAATTCCCTACTATATCTTCAAATGGTTGCTTGTTTTCACATACGGGTGAACTTGGTTTTCCCACTGGTTCGATCTCAGTGTTAACTTCTTGGATCTCATCCAAGTCTATAACTTTGATGTTAGTTTCCTTTGATAGAAATTTATTTTCTAAAAAGATGACGTATCCAGAAACATTGACCTTTTGTTCCCCGGTATTGTAGAAAGTATATCCCATCGAGTTTGTAGGATATCCTATAAATTTACAAAGTAACGATCTTGCCTCTAGTTTATTCGGACCAATATTCTTAATGTATGCCGGACAACCCCACACCTTCAAATACTTAAGTTGGGGTTTCTTACTATGCCACATCCAATATGGCATTTGCGGCACAGATTTAGTGGGCAACAAGTTCAACATATGTGCAACGGTTTCTAGCGCATATCCCTAATAGGACAGAGGTAACTCAGACTTATTCATCACAGAACGACCATATCTAATAGGGTTTGGTTCCTTCGTTCCAACACATCATTATGTTACAGAGTATAGGGTGGAGTGATCTAAGAGATAATCCCATTACCTTTTAAGTATTGTTGGAATTCTTTTCTAATATACTCACCTCCTCGATTTGATCGAAGAAGCTTAATCTTACAGGCTGTTTGGTGTTCTACTACATTTTTATATTCAAAAAATTTCTCATATTTGTTGGATTTGTTCTGCATAAGATACATGTATCTTAGTCTCAAGAAATCATCAGTGAAGATAACAAAGCAAGAATTATTATCTTTGGTGATTACAGGCACATGCCATATACATCACTATGCACTAGCCCTAAGAGTTCATCAACTCTTTCATTACTTCCATTGAAGGGGTGCTTAGTCATTTTACCTTTGCGACATGACTTACACGTGTCAAATAATTCAGAATCAAGTGATGGGTGAAAGCCTTCGGTTTTCAGTTTGTGTAGTCATTTCTCACTAATACGACCTAACTTACAATGCCAAAGATAGCTATCATTTATATTATTAGAAGAATTATTTACAGAACACACATAATTAGTATTGATCACATAAATGCCATTTTCAAGAATACCATCACAGACTTTATTTCCATTTAAGCTAATGTTCATAACATTATTTGCACAATGAATTATATATCCAGTCTCAGACAATCTAGAAACAGAAATAATCCTACAAATAAAGCATTTTACAAAATAACACTTACTTAATACCAAAAATACTCCACTAGGCAAAACTAAATGACAGTCTCCTACCGTCGTTGCATCTACAATGGATCCATCGGTAACTGGGAGCCTCGTCTCTTTTTTTCCAGACGATGCCAATTCCTAAGCCCATATAATGAATTACAAATATGAGCTCCAGATCCAATACCTAAGACCCAAGAATTTTTATAGATTACAAAGCAATTTTGAATCATAAATGTACTTGATGAAGCTGCAGAGCCATTCTACTTTCTTTCTCTAACAGTCTTTAAGTAATTACGACAATTCCTTTTCTAATGACCTTTCTTGTGGAAGTGGTGACATTCACCCTTGTCATCGATCTTCTTGCTTTTTTTCTTACCTTTTCTTTTTCACTTCTTCGAACTCTTCGAATATGATGCACTACCCTTAACAGCAAGTACAACCCATTGATCCTTAGATGTAGACTCGGTTGATCTCAACATATTGAGGAGCTCCATATAATTCGCATTTAATTGGTTTATACTATAATTCAGTATAAAAGGTTTATATGTGGAGTGAGAGAACAAGTATAAAATTAACTTGCAATTCGTTGCTTACCTATACGTCTAATTATGAAAGTCTATCAATATAGCCCTTCATCATTAGCACGTAATCATCACTTTCTGTCCTTTGGTCATTTTGGTATTGAACAACTTCTTCGTAAGCTCGTACCTTGTGGAATGTAACTGTGTATCAAATAAGGCCTTGAGACTATCAAATATCTCATAGACAGACATATTTTTGTGATGCCTCTACAACGTCTTATCTAATATAGACAACACAAAAACTTGAACGATCTCTAGGTTAGATACCCATTTTTGATAAGCAAGTCTTAGTTCGGGGTCTGCATCATTAGTGAGTTGTAGGTTCGCATGTGATAGCCAATCATAAGTTAATGCTATCTTAATTGCTCTTAGTCAATCAGTATAGTTTGGTCTAGTAAGCTTATCATTATCAAAATACAGTTTTGGAGTTAATATTTTTCTACAAGTTTTAAATAGTAGATTATTAGAACAAATCATGATAGATGTTCTTATAATATTAGTAAAGTTAAACTTTATGTTTCATTTTAGTAATAAGCTTCCACTAGTCTTTTATGTTTCACAAAACCTTAAATTGAAACATAGAAGTCTTTCAACTTATCCAGTAGGTGTTAAGACTCGTCCGTCTTGGAATTCTGATCTTGAGTTTGCTCTACCAATCTTAGCTCCATGAACAATGGATAACTCCTTATCGGTTTTATCGTATATAACTCCTAACCCTTGGTACCTTGTCCTAATTTTACTTCGACCTTGAGTTTGCTCAATAAATTGAACCAAAATTATCCACTCGTACCTACTATATCTTAACTGCCTAAGTATAGTTTATGTACTTTGAGTTTGCTCAAAAAATACATATAGTCATCTTATTTCCTCTATTAAATAGGTTAATAATACTACACATAACATCCCTATCTTCAATTTGCTCAACAACTAAGAAGTATACAAGTAATTTATTAATGTATATATGGTAGAGGACAATATTATATTGAAGATGCATAATCTTCAATATATTATATTAAGTGATATCAACTTATGGAAGAATGTATTTCTTATGAAATACCTTCGTGATTCAAGTGTTGGACACATCTGAAATTACCCTCGTGATTTAAGTGTCAAACACATATGAAATTATGGTATATGTACATTTACCTGTGTATTTATTTCTTAAGTCTATTTAGGGTTTCTTAGTGTTCCACCTTTAATTTATACATTCATGTTTGCACAAAAAATGGACAAACACCTCAAAGTTGTATGATTTAGTAGATCTTATGTTGTTCTTAGTGATTTGAGTGATTTATGCAAATATATGAAAAGCAGGGGCTAAACTGTAAAAAGACACGCAGATTTATAGTGGTTCAGCCAGAATGTGCCTATGTCCACTTTATATGTTATTTCTCTTCTCTTGTTTTGATTACAAGTACAAAGCTCTGATACAAGTAAAAGAAAGTTGTTTGAAAGTTCTCTCCGTGCCTGAGCTCTCAAACTTCTCCCCCATTGTTGTACCCCTGCCCCTCTATTTATAGAGTGAGGCTGGGGGTAGGGGTCTTGGATGTATACAGCTGTTGATGGGCCCGGGTTGATACAATCTGGTCTGGCAAATTTGGTTCGGCATCGTCTTGGTTCGGTAGTAGATGGGTGGAGATGAGGTCTTGGTTCGGTAGTGGAGCTGGTCCGGTTGTGGAGTTTTGGTGGAGCTGGTCCGGTTGTGGAGCTGGTCCGGTTGTGGAGTTGGTGGAGCTGGTCCGGTTGTGGAGCTGGTCCGGCTGTGGAGTTGGTGGAGCTGGTCCGGTTGTGGAGCTGGTTCGGTAGTGGATCTTTGGTGGAGTTGGTCCGGTTGTGGAGCTGGTTCGGTAGTGGAGCTTTGGTGGAGTTGGTCCGGTAGTGGGAGACGAGTAGATCGGCGTGGCTTCGTTTGGTGGTTGATCCGGTGGTACCGGTTCGGTTATGAAAATTCATCCAACATTTGCCCCCCAAAGCAGGGCATATGTTTAACATATGCTGTGCTTTGTTTTAGCTTGTCGAACTCATTCGGCCTGAGAACCGAATCGTCTGGTCCGGTCAAACAACCTCCCCCTATAAGTATGGGACATGTGTCACTACCATCCCTTACCGTTTGCCAAATTGAACTTCTTGTCTGCCGAATCAAAGTTATTGCCGGATCATCCTCGACTACCGAATCAGGTAGTTACCGAATGGTACTCATGTTTTCAATTACCGAATGAATCTTGTAGTAGTGGGAATGCTGAATGACCTTTTCGTATCGGGAATGCCGAATGACTTTGTAGTATTGGGAATACCGAATGACCTTGTCGTATCGGGACTGCCGAATGACCTTGTAGTATTGGGAATACCGAATGACCTTGTCGTATCGGGACTGTCGAATGACCTTGTAGTATTGGGAATGCCGAATGACCTTGTACTCTGGGTGCCGAATGACCTTGTAGACTTGAACTATGAGCGAAATTCCAGACTGCACACACTCGCTTGTTTACTTCTTTTATTCTAATGACGCACTTCTTTGTGTTTGCAGATAAATGTCTCGAAAAGCAGAAACTCGATCAGATAAAAAGAAATCCCAGGGCGAAGGAGAATCTTCCGCAGTGCCCCCTGCTCAGTTAGGACCAGAACGTCACGGACCTGCCCCGAGATCACTAGTGGACGGGTACGGCCCTCAGGAGCTTCTGAACTCCCCGCCCGATTGCTTTCCCAGCTCCCTTAAGGAAGAGCAGCTTGATGTCATCTCCCGTTCTTTTGGAATCGATAGAACGCGCATGCTGTTGCCAGGGAGAGAAGTTATGCCGTATGACCCTCCCGAAGGGTACTTTGCTTACAGCAGATACCACTGCATGTGTGGTGCCATTCCGCCTCTTAATGCTTGGGTAGCCAGCTTCCTTACATATCTAAAGGTGGCCCCATTCCAGCTTTAACCCAACTCCTATACTATACTGGTGAGCCTCTTCGTCATCTTCCAGAGGAAGCATGGGCGTGCTCCTTCCAACCGGGAGATCCGGTACTTATATAATCTGAGGGGCTATAAGAAGGGGTCCCCATATATCAGCTTGGAGTCAGCTGTAACCTTCAAGCCGGTCTTGGACCTGTATTCTAAGTTCAGCATGTTCAAGAAGGAGTGGTTCTTTGTCAGGGACGACTCCGTTTCTATTCGGCGTTTTACTTCTGGATGTAAGTCGATGCTTTATTTATAATTTCCATTCTGATTGCGATACTTCTTCTCATACGTTTTCATTTTTGCTAGCGACAGGTGGCTTTGCAGTTGTGGAGACTGATCGCCTGGTTCAGACGGCAGCTGAGATAGAAGCTATCCCCGGGAGAGATAGATCAGCGGCCTACCTGATCAGAAACGCGACCCTTCTGGAGTATAACTTGATCCTTCCACAGCAGTCAGTAGTCAAGCTGAGGGAAACAACGGAGGAGAGGGCGGCTGCTCAGGCTAAGGGAGGTGTCACGGTAGAGAGTGGCAAGAGGAAACCTTTCACAAAACCTCCAGCCGTCGGAGGTAAGAAACTTAAGAAGTCGGACGGTCCTTCCCCCAGCAATTGTCCACTTACCCAGGGGGAGGAAGACGTAGAGGAGGAGAGAGGTGAGGGTGGAGGTGACCGGGAAGGTGGCGATGGTGGTGATGGCATCGGGGCCTTGCTTCCTGGGCAAGCAGGCGAGATTCAGGAGTGGACGGATGATGCATTCCACCAAGCTTTTGAGGGGCTGGACGGGGAACCGGCTTCGATAGAGAAATCCGGGAAAGCTGACAAGGCTGGGACTGGTGCAAGCGAGCCTCCTCAGACTATTCCAGCCAAGGTGGCTCCGACGACTCAAGGTGAACTTTTGACTCCTGCGGACTCCATTTATGATAGGGACTTAGGAATATTTTATGACCCGCTCCCGTCCTGGAATGAAATCCAGGACTTATTGCAGTATCCTACTCCTCCCCCGGGTTTGTACAACCACAGATGTGTTTTCTTTTTTTTTTTTTTTTAATTTACCGTGTTTTCTCGAATTATTGATCAATGTAAGCTTGTGACATTTTTTCTTCATATCAGGAGCAGGTAAAACGACCAAGGCCTTAGATCTTCGGCACAGGCTTGAACAGTACAAGCTCTCCAAAGCTTCCGCCAAGCCGAAGCCTTCGGCCCACCGTTCCGGGGATGTAGTCGGCTACCGTCCTCTTCTCGGGGTTATTGACGAGGGCATTCAAAAGAAAAAGAGGAGCCATCCCTTATCCGAGTCTTCACTTGGTCCTCAGTCCCCAGTTCAGCCTCTTCATGATATCACGGAGGAGGATACTGAATTCGTACTCTCTCCGCACCCGTCTGAAAATCCTACCGTCACTCAGATTGATCGCCCTGACTTGGCTCGGAATCCATTTGCGGGTCATCCTGACCTGGATCCAAGTTCCCATGATATTACCTTTGACGAAGTTACCGGTGAGCACCTTCTTCCCCACAATCCCATGGTACGGGTGCTCGATGAGGCTAAGTCCTTAGATCTTGATTTACTTACTACTCGGATAATTACTATGGGAGACGAGGCCAAGGCTAATATTGATCGGGTGGCGGAGGAGACTAAGAAGCTGATGGGGCATCATGCCCGGCTGGTTAAGGCCGGAGAGGAGATTGGGAGTGCCAACATCCGACTACGATTGGTGGTTTCGGATCAGGCCAAACAGCTTGCGGATCAGGCCATTCAGATTTCTCAGCATGAGGCTGCTTCTGGACGACTAAAGAAAACCATGGAGGAGGCCAGCCGGGCCGAACTACGGAAAATAGAAGCTACTTGCAAGGAACGGATCGACATGGCCATTGCCACGGTGGACGAGGTTCGGAAAGCGGATCTTGAGCAGGTGGAGGAGTTATCCGGGAAACTTGAGGCTGCAGAGCTTGCTCAAGCCAAGTTGAGGGAGGAGATGGAGGCGATGCGGAAATCCCTTCTGGTTGACTGCTTGAGATACCGATCGGAGAGAGATGTCGCCGTTGAAAGGTTGTCGGCTTCCGAGGCTCGGATGAGGGAGTTTGAGGAGAATGAGGGGATGATGGACGAAATGCTTCAGGACATGTACTTCCGAACTTGGAAGCAGGGCAACCTATCCTAGATGGATGATTATCCTAGGGTCATGGCTAAGATTTATCTTCGGGCTCTGGAGGAGGCTAAGGCTGATGCGGATAAAGAGGGTGGCGTGGCCTTTAGCATGGATGTGGTCACTGCCCAGTTTACCAAGGAGGAGAAGGTGGCGGTGAAGGAGGGTATGCGGTTGCTTGCTGCTGAGGAGGCAGGTGTGCAAGTAGAGGATGACGACCAGGATGGCCAAGAAGCAGGTGCTGGTAAGTCTTCCTTTTTTAGTTTCCCCATTAACTCGGTTGCTTCTCACTAATGAATCCTTTCTTTGTCTGGACAGGTGGGCAACAGGACAAGGATAAAACTCCAATGCAGCCGGCCCCTTGATTATACCTGGAAAAACTCTTTTTGTGGATTTGATAGGGTTGTATATGTTAGTCTTAAAACAGTAAAGTAACTTTTAGGTTGTAATATTTTGCTACTTGTAATAAATAGCTCTATTCTTGACGTGTAATTCTTTGACTTAAGCTGATTTTGTCGTCTTCTGAATGTTTGTTGCTATTTTGACATGTCGTATGAGAAATATAGCTATGTATATTCTTGTAACTAAATTGTGTTTGACGTCAGGTTCTTGTTTAAAACATAATTTCATGACTTGCAATGTTAGCGTGTGGTGTGAACAAATTATAGTCATGTATTTGTACACAAAAGAAGAAAATACCGCCTTCCATGCTCTAATTGTAGATGGCAGTTTTGAATATCTCGTATGACCGAGCACGGAACGCAGCTGAATGCCCTGCCATCCAATTGTGAGTCCCTACACCCATTGAGTATCTCCTACTCTGTATCCTGTACTTTAGGGATTGTTATAGAGGATAGGAGGGAAGTTTCTTAAGTAAAATTGAAATATGTGAAATAGTAAAACTTCAAATCACGGAAGGCCTTCGATGTGCTTAAGTTCGTGGCAAACGGGCTTTGTAGTCACTTTCCCTAGCTGTGGGTCTTGGAGACATTTGTCACCCATCTTACGCCTTCGCGGGGAGTTAATTCTTTTTTACCACAGCCGTACTTAAGACACATCGGAGCCGAGATCGCGCACAGTAACTACCCGGGCCATTATGGCCCGTAATTGCGGGTATTATTCGATTTACTGTGGCCGGCTAGCGTGGGTGCCGATCGTCAACCGTGAACTGCCCCTGGCTGGCCACACCTTATGTTGGGGCTTATAATCGGTTCACAGTCGCCGACGAGCCGAACGCCGTAATGAGCTGCCTCGGCTATAGTCGGCCTTCTCGGTGGCTTATAATCGGCTCATTACAGTTGGCTTTAAGGGCCGTCGCGAGCAATGAGTTAACCCGTGGCAGAGGGATGCTGGAGTGAAAGTGTCTCATTGGCGAGGGCATAGATTCGCATAGTACCTGTTAGGTCTTGTCCAGATGAAGTTATGCTGTGGAGTGCCTCGAATTGAAATGCTGTATGCACAGGATTTTGTCCAACAGAAAAGGATAAAGTTAACAAGCAGCCAAGATATAAAGGAACAAGTAAAAAAAAGAGACAAGGTTTTTTAAAGTGGTTCGGCACGAAAATGCCTACGTCCACTGATTCTCTTTGTTAATTCACTTCATATGGGCAATACAAGTTAAGAAAAGTATCGATGGAGGTGTTGGATGTTCCATGCCCTCTGGAACACCTCTCCGTCCACTGTTGACAAAATATAAGCTCCGTTGTGGAGATCTTTATGAATTACATATGGTCCATCCCAGATTGGGTCTAGTGCTCCGGGGCGAGGGAAGATTCGCTTGAGGACAAGATCCCCTTCTTGTAAGGTACGATGCTTGACTTTGGAGTTGTATTGTGTAGCCACTTTCTGTTTGTGGGCTGCTGCTATAAGGACTGCATCATTTCTTCTCTCCTCAACTAGATCCAAAGACATGTGGAGGAGTTCTTCATTCTCTTCTGGGTTATAGTGGATCCTACGGTGGGAAGGCACAATGGTTTCAACTGGGAGCATAGCCTCCGATCCGTATGCCAAAGAGAAAGGAGTGTGCCCCGTTGATGTTCTAAAAGATGTGCGGTAGGCCCACAGTGCCGTAGGGAGTTCATCCACCCAAGCGCCCTTTGACTTTTCGAGCTTCTTTTTGATTAGAGTTTTCAGAATTTTGTTGATGGCTTCGACTTGTCCGTTTGCCTGGGGATACGCTACGGATGAGAAGCTTTTGTGAATTCCGTGCTCTTGGCACCAGTTGGCGAATTCCTCGCTGTCAAACTGAAGCCCATTGTCTGATATGATTTTGAGTGGGACTCCGTACCTGCACAGGACATTTTTGATCAAGAAGTTAATAACTTTTGCTGAAGATACTTTATTCAGGGGTTCCACTTCCACCCATTTGGTGAAATAGTCGACTGCCACTATAGCATATTTGGCCCCGCCTCGGCCCATTGGTAGCTCGCTGATTAAGTCAATTCCCCATATTGCGAAGGGCCAAGGGCTGGTCATTTGAGTAATCTCAGTTGTTGGTAGCCGCAGAATCTTAGCAAACTTCTGGCATCTGTCACACTTTTTGACGAAATCTAGGGCGTCCTTGCTTAAGGTGGGCCAGAAATATCCATATCGAAGTATCTTTTTTGCTAATGTTTGCCCTCCGGTGTGATCTCCGCAGCTTCCCTGATGGATGTTGGATAAGATTTCCTTGGCTTCCCTCCTAGCGACACACCTTAATAACGGGTTAGAGAATCCGCGCCGATAGAGGATGTCTTCTTGGATTGTGTAGCGGGATGCTTTCCTCAAGATTTTCTTGACTTCGTTACGCCCGTTGGGTAGTGTGCCACTTTGTAGGTAGTCTCGGATGGGAGTCATCCAAGTTGCTTCCTTGGTTGCAGCTATCAGATTCACTTGCTCAAAACTTGGGGCCAGTTGCTTTGAGATGGTTACTGCCCCGAGGATGGTGATGTCTCTCACACTTGCTTGCTTCGCCAATTCGTAGGCCTCTTGGTTCTCTTCCCGTGGGATGTGTTTGACTAAGTAGTGGTCCAATCGGCTGAGAAGTAACTTGGTCTTCTTTAAATATGCTATGAGTCGTTCTTCTCGAGCTTGGAATTCTCCTAGTATTTGATTAACAATAAGTTAAGAATCGCTGTGAAGACACAAAGAATTGGCTCTGATTTCTATGGCAATTTCTAGTCCGGCTATCACTGCTTCATACTCTGCATCGTTGTTGGTGGCAGCGAACTCCAACCTTATAGCATAGTGCAGTTTGTTTCCCCTGGGAGTGATTATTACCACACCTGCCCCCGAGCCTTGTTCGTTCGATGCACCATCCACAAAGAGATTCCACTTGATATCTTCTGCTATTTCCAATTGCTCCTTATCTTCGTTGGTAGTGAATTCTGCAATGAAATCAGCCATGGCTTGTCCCTTGATGGCGGTGCGAGGGTGATAGGTGATATCATACTGACTTAGTTCAATGCACCATTTAAGAAGTCGCCCAGAAGTGTCGGGACGATGGAGTACCTGCCTCAGTGGTTGATCGGTCAGAACTTTGATGGAATGGGACTGGAAGTAGTGACGCAGTTTCCATGATGTGATTAGTAAACAGTATGCTAGCTTCTCAAGTTTAGGATATCTGACTTCTGCCCCAGTTAACCTTTTGCTGACGAAGTAAAATGGCCGTTGCGTGCAGTTGTCTTCCCTTACCAAGGCAGCGCTCAGGGCGTGAGATGACACAGCAAGGTATAGGTATAATTCTTCGCCTTCGCTTGGAGTTGAGAGTACCAGTGGTTTCTGGAGGTGTTCGATTAGGTTAAGGAAAGCAGTTAAGCATTCGTCAGTCCATTCGAACTTTCCTTTGTCTTTCTTTAGAGCTTCGAAAAAGGGGACACACTTGTCCGTTGCCTTGGAGATGAATCGGCTTAGGGCGGCCACTTTTCCATTTAGGCTTTGCATTTCCTTTCGGGTGGAAGGTATCTTGATATCCCTTAGCGCTCGGACTTGCTCAGGGTTCGCTTCAATCCCCCTGGCATGAACGATGAATCCTAAGAACTTCCCTGATGACAGTCCGAATGAGCATTTTAGAGGATTCAACTTCATTCCATACTGGCGGAGTATTTGAAACATTTTGCCTAGGTGGTTTACGTGATCTTTGGCTTTCCTTGACTTCACCAGCATGTCATCCACATATACTTCCATAGTCTGTCCTATTAGCCCTGCAAACATCTTGTTGACGAGGCGCTGGTAGGTGGCTCCTGCATTTTTAAGTCCGAAAGGCATTACCTTATAGCAGTATAAACCCCGGTCAGTGATGAAACTAGTGTGGTCTTGGTCGGGAGCATGCATAGGAATTTGGTTATATCCTGAGTATGCATCCATAAAAGATAGGAGCTCGTGCCCGGCTGTGCTGTCTACAAGTTGGTCGATTCTGGGAAGTGGGAAGCAATCCTTTAGGCAGGCGTCGTTTAGGTTGGAAAAGTCAATGCAGGTTCGCTACTTCCCATTAGCCTTCTTTACTAGCATCGGGTTGGCGATCCATTCCGGGTAGATAGCTTCTCGTATGAAGTCATTGACGAGTAGATTCTTTACTTCTTCATCGAGGGCTGCTGATCGCTCTGCCCCCATACTTCTCTTTCTTTGTTTTACAGGCGCCTTGGTAGGATCAATTTTTAATACGTGGTAGGCTATGTCGGAGGAGATTCCGGTCATGTCAGTGTGTGACCATGCGAATACATCCAAGTTGTGGCGGAGAAAATCGATGAGTTGTTCCTTCAATTCGGCTTTTAGTTGGGACCCAATTTTCAATAGTCTACTTGAGTCGTGCTTGTCTACAGATATAAACTCCATAGCCTCTGCAGGCTCGGCGGTGGCCTCCTCCTCTTTGTCCCTAGGGTCTAATTCATTGAAAGAGTCGCTGGTATATCGAAGAGGAGGGGCTTTCTTTAGTTGCTATGCTTCTAGACTTTTTGTGCAGAGGGCAATCTCTACACCCTTCCCTTTATCCTTCCTGTGGTTGTTGCGAAGTTCAGTCACATAGCAGTCTCGAGCAATGTCCTAGTCTCCTTCCACTTCCCCTACTCCATTGTCTGTTAGAAATTTCATCTTTAGGCACCATGGGGCTAGGACAATTTGGAAGTCAGACAAGGATGGCCTTCCTAAGAAGGCGTTGTAGGCCGAATGGTTTTCTATTAGCACAAACGTCTGTTTCCGTACAGCGGAGCGGGGGTGGCTTCCAATCTCAACAAAGAGGTCCAGTTGCCCGAGGGGCATCTTCGCATCTCCAGTGAAGCCGTGTAGTGGTTTATCGTAGGGAGATACATCCTTCATTGATAGCTTCATTTTTTCGAATGCGTGTTTGAACAGGATGTTTACTGAGCTTCCAGTGTCTACCAGGATTCGGTAAACTTCGGCGGGACCGAGTCGGGCAGAGATGACCATGGGATCCATGTGAGGGTACTGCCTTCCTTCTAGGTCACGCTTACCGAATGTGATGTCATTACTTTCTTTCCGCTTCGGGTGGCGCTCTTCTATAACCGAATTGACACAGTCTTTATTGTCTCTAAGCGATTTTCCATACCTTTCCATCTCTTTCCAGCTTCTGTCCGCGATGTGCGGTCCTCCCGAGATGGTATGGACTACTATTTTCTCTTGACTAGAGCTGCTAGCGTTGCGGTTTCCTCTGCCGGTGTCCGGTGAGGGTAGCCTTGGGTTTTCATTGGCAGGAGCTGGAGTCCTGTCCTGACTTTTTACATAACGTTCCAGTTTCTTCCTTCTGATGTGTTCCTCAATCAGATCCCGGAGATGATGGCATTCATTGGTATCATGCCCATGAGATTCGTGGAAGCGGCAGAACTTTCCAGATTTCTGCGCGTTATCTGATTCCTTCTTGTATGGTGGGCGTTTGTATCTAACTTCGCCTTGGGTGGCAAGGAAGATATTTTCGATGGTCTCGTTCAAAGGAGTGTAAGTGTCGAATCTCGGTCCAGGCCGATATAGGCGCTTTTCTCCCTTCTTGCCCCCAGCATTATCTCTGGAATCATTTCTTCGAACGTCCCTTGCCACAGCGGGGGCGTTGCTGTGAGTTGCCTTATTTTGCTGTCCTGACTGCCCCTCAACGGCAGCATCCTCAAGCCTCATGTATTTCCCGGCTTCATGGAAGAAATCGGGTAAAGTAGCTGGTTTTTCTTTCGTCAACCTTCTAGCAAATTTAGTGTCCGGATGCACACCACTACAGAGGGCCATTAGGATAAGCTTCTCATCGGCATCTTGGACTGCGGCTGCTGCGGCATTGAATCGGGTTAGGTATTGCTGCAGTTTTTCTCCAGGTTTCTGTTTGACGCTGGATAAGGAATAAGCGTCCTTAGGTTGTTCCACATGGATGCGGAACTGACTGATAAACTTTTCTTTCAACATTTCCCACGAGCTGATGGATCCCTGGGGTAGATGACAGAACCAGGAGGTAGCGAGATCTGCTAAGAAGAGCGGAAAGCATTTGCATAGTACTCCCTCTGTTGCTCCACTCATGAGCATATGTTGCGTGTACCTCTGTAAGTGTACAACGGGGTCGGAGGTTCCTTTGTAAGGTTCCATTGTCGGCATCTTCCATTCTTGGGGGGTGATAGCAATTTCGATATTACGGGCGAAAGGGCTGGTTACCCTAGCGCCTATCCCTCGATCTCTTTGCTCCCGTTGGACACACTCTCTGAATAAGCGTGCCATCCTTTCATCAAAATTTGGAGCAGATAGAAATGAGTTTGGTTCTGTTTTATGGGATTGATTCCGTCCAGATGACCTATAGGGATGGTATCGTCTATCGTTCCTCATATTTTCCAACGGCTGCCTTTGATCTTCTGGGAGCATGCTAGGGTCAGCTATAGTTGGCCCTTGCCTTGATCTTCCCCTGCTAGGTTCTGATCTAAGCACTTCCTCGGGTCCAACTTCGGGCTGGACTCTAGCTCGGCCCCGTTCACCGGTGTTTCCGTGGTTAGGCAGTATGACAGGCTCAGCTACAGTTGACCTCCGTCCGGTACCTCCCCTGTTGGGTTCGGTACCAAACGCTTCCTCAGGCCTAACTTCGGGCTGTGCTCGGTCTCGGCTCCTACCATGGCTACTTCTGCCGTTAGCTCCTTCGAAGAAGGAAGATCTTTGTTGTCTCTGAGATTCTCCAGACTGGGACTCGCCCCATGTTTCAGTGTTGCGGTTGGATTCTTCAGCATCCCTTAAGCGTGACATGAGATGGTCCACCAAGGCTTCTTGCTGGGACGTGAAGCGGTTAGTTACTTCAATCACAACTCTGTCTAAATCTACCCTAGTAATTGCTGCAGGCTGTTCTGTGGCAGGAGTGGTTGGGTTAGCCTGTCCTTCATTTGTTACTGTTGCTGGAGGAGGACGATTTACTTGATTCGTGACAGCTGGATCTGGAAGACTGCTGGATGCGATGTTTTTTCCTTTGTTAACATCTTTTCTCTGTTTGGGAGGCATGTTTTCCAAGTGGCGGACGATGCTGTTAGGAAAACTCGTTAAGTGGATGAAGCTGAAGCTTCGAGCTTCTAGTTCTCAGTGAAAGCACCAAAAATGTTTGCACAAAAAATGGACAAACACCTCAAAGTTGTATGATTTAGTAGATCTTATGTTGTTCTTAGTGATTTGAGTGATTTATGAAAATATATGAAAAGCAGGGGCTAAACTGTAAAAAGACATGCAGATTTATAGTGGTTCAGCCAGAATGTGCCTACGTCCACTTTATATGTTATTTCTCTTCTCTTGTTTTGATTACAAGTACAAAGCTCTGATACAAGTAAAAGAAAGTTGTTTGAAAGTTCTCTCCGTGCCTGAGCTCTCAAACTTCTCCCCCATTGTTGTACCTCTGCCCCTCTATTTATAGAGTGAGGCTGGGGGTAGGGGTCTTGGATGTATACAGCTGTTGATGAGCCCGGGCTGATACAATCTGGTCTGGCAAATTTGGTTCGGCATCGTCTTGGTTCGGTAGTAGATGGGTGGAGATGAGGTCTTGGTTCGGCAGTGGAGCTGGTTCGGTTGTGGAGTTTTGGTGGAGCTGGTCCGGTTGTGAAGTTGGTGGAGCTGGTCCGGCTGTGGAGTTGGTGGAGCTGGTCCAGTTGTGGAGCTGGTTCGGTAGTGGAGCTTTGGTGGAGTTGGTCCGGTTGTGGAGCTGGTTCGGTAGTGGAGCTTTGGTGGAGTTGGTCCGGTAGTAGGAGACGAGTAGATCGGCGTGGCTTCGTTTGGTGGTTGATCCGGTGGTACCGGTTTGGTTATGAAAATTCATCCAACAATTCATATTATATAAAATTTGTTATTATATAACTTTTTATATTTCATATTAGTAACACTCCGTAAATTGAATGATAATTAACTAAAAAGAAATTAATTTAAAAATTAATAAAGCTGAAAATGGAAATTTCACAAATGTTAGAATTTGGCTACGAAACTTGCACTATTGTGTTCATGATGATTTTTTGATCAATTTTTATATATAAAGTTTTTCGATCGAAGTTCAAATGAAAACATTATTGACATTTGAAGATTTCAGATTGGAAATAATTATATATATAATTAAGGAAATAAATGTAATTAACTAAAGTTAATTAACGTTAATAGTTACTTAAGGTGTAAGTAGAATTAATGTTAAACCAATCAATCTGAACTGGACAAATAAGTTTTAAAAGGAATTAAACAAAATGCAGAAATTAATTAACATAAACAAGCGACCGGTCGACCGCCTTATTGAGATCAGTTGGCCGCTTTATTGGGACTGGCGGTATCATGGCGGTCCACCGGTGGTAGGAGGCGGCTATGAATTGAACCTAGGTCGAACAATCCGGATTTAATATAATTAAACCTAATGGCTGACGTTGATTCGAGTCATTATGAATACAGGTCTAACCCCTCACTATTATCCTTATATTTTCTGATGCAACGACGAAGCTCTGCCATTTTCTCTTCTCCTCAAATTCTAACCAATCAAATTGCCAACCAAGGTAAATTGTAATTCTAAACCCAAATTTAAATTAAATTTAAATCTCTTTTCGGATCTAAATGTCTAATAAACATGTGTATACTTGAAGTACATATTTTAGTAGGAAGAATAGGGAGTCAAATAGGAATAACAAAGTTTAGATCTGGAGATTTGGAAGCTAAGAGGTGAGTGAGATATTTTATGTTTTTATATAATATTGGATTTATATCGTTGTAAATATGTTCCTTATATGCCTGAATGTAATTTTGGAGTCGTGGGCTTTAATATATACATGTAATGAATTTGAGGACTATGCCTACATATTTTGTTAATTGTTAACTTTAAATATTTGATATACTTGAATCTAGAAAGTAAGGATGTCCCTAAATCTATAATATTGTATAGAAATTCTAGGTTTGTAGGTTGAATAATACATGTGAGTAAATATGAATTGGAAGTTATTATAATTTGGATTGGGATTTAAGTAGTATTTAATTCATTAGAATGAAGTGTGTTGCAATGTAAATTTCTATAAATTATTCAGTTTTATAAGTCTGCATAATAGTGTATCGTTTAAAATAACAAGGAATATCTTAAAGAATGAGATGTACAAAAATAGATATAACCGTATTTTGTACCATCTATTTCAATAACAATAGAAAAAATAATTCCTTGTAATTCCAAACATAACACAAGTATAATTTATGGACAATTACAGTGTTAAAGTTTCCTTTTGGGAAGATGTAATTTTAGTGCATTAAAATGCTGAAATCCCTAAGTGTAACCAAAGTAATGTAAGTAGTGGTAATAACAATAATCAATTTGTGAATCTAATATATGAGATTTAAGATATGTTAGAAAACAAACAATAAGGTAATAAATATAAATAATACAGTATGGAATTAAGTGATATAATAATCAAAGAAAGGTAGTTAGTAGTTGAAAAGGGACAGTAAGCTATATTTAATAGTGTTAAGTGGAAGTAAAGCAGTAAAAGATGTTTAACATATTAAAAATACAAGTAAGCGGTAAATTACATTAAACGACGTTAATGAAATAAGAAGTAATTGATGTAAAAATAACCAAATATTAACAATTGACATAGGAGGCGTAGTAATTATATATATGTATATATGTATATATATGTATAGACATATATATATAGCCTCAAGTACGCATTTATGGCAGGTTTGAATTATTGAATATAGTCAATAACATAGATTAATTCAAAATGACTTAGTCATTAATATGGGTTGCAATGCGAGGTCAGTAGTGTTACACAACAAAAGTCTACCCACCGCAAGATGGTACCAGCAGTTGTGTATACATTATACTGATGTGGAACATATCCAACTGTAAGACCCGCAGAATTATATATTTTGTATAGGTGATGGGAATATACCAAAGTAGGATGATTTGTCCCGGTCGAAGTGTCAAAGGGCCAAGTAGAGTCTGCTTCAACCTTTTAGGGGGTACATGTTAGGTAACCAATTAGGAATTTCCTTAAGTGCATGAGGCAATATAAATGGGACGGCGAGCGTAGGCTCGATGCTATGATAGTGAGATTGGTACCATATAGTTGAGGAGTAGGAGCTGTTTACATAGATCGAAATCATCATCGGTCCCGAGCGATCAGCGGAAAGATAAGGGTTCGCTTAAACAGGCTACACCTCCTACTAGTATGGGTCACATTCAGCACATGCACTGCCTCATAATTATTTGTTAGTTTGTTCATTGTTAGGGGGTAGGGCTTGATAACCCGTAATGGAGGTCTTTCAAATGAATAGAATAGTCCATGGACATGTGTCCATGAAATGAAGCAGTTAGATAAGTCTTCAAGACGAGATAGAATACGGCTAAGTAGTTGTGGTGCATTATTAGGCACTACATGGGTTCCTTGGTATGCATGGCGGCAAAGACATGATACTGGGTTGACGATGAATCCTAACAAGGTACAGAGTAACGGATACTAGCAGGGAAAGTATCCCAGTCTAAAGGAGGACTGTGGTGCGCGCGTGCACACACCCTTATATATATATATATATATATATATATTGTATACCTCCAATGGGTGGAGCGTATCTACGCATAGATGAAGTCAAGACGACTAAGTTTAAAAAGTAGACATAATATGTAAAGGAAAGCAATGAACATAAACTAATGTTATGTATAAAGTATGTAATTTACCCGCCACCAGAATATTGTTCTGACTCCCCTCCTCATTACAACCCACATGATAGACTTAGAGGGACATGTACTGATGTAAGGCAGGAATGGTGGAAGGACATATTTCTTATACATGCTCAACATTAACAAGGACACTACTTAACAGAGGTATTAGCCTTGGTTAGTCTCTGATGTACTTTTGTTTATAACAGGATACCAACACCAACGATCCATAGTTTAGTGGACTTGGTTTTCGATTTAGCAAAAATTTGGACCCACTAATATGTTGGTTTGTTACATTTAGTATTAGAGCTTAGGTTAATCGATCTTAGAAATTAGGATACGTTGAGTGAACGTATTTATAATTTTACTATAATTATATATTATACCCCAAACTCTGCAAATTCCAACCATGAAAATAGTTGCAACCATATTTTGAAAGAAGGACAATGCGATTATAAGTTGGAAGAATAGATAAAGTTGTAGATATACACCTGTCTCGATTACCCCATGTAAAGTAGATCATGTTGGAAGGCATTAGCTTAAGTATAACATGAATGCGATACATGGAAGATTCTCTGAAGCTGGATAGTACTTGACTCTCTTATAGAGCATATATTGCCCTATGGTTATAGATCCCCGTAGGATTGCAGATTGATGATGTACATTAGATCCAAATAAGGGGAAAGTAGGAATTTATATATCGTAGATATTCGAAAGTAAGAATTAAATAAGTTTTCAAAAGAAGGTATGTAGTAATCACTCCAAGATAATAGTTAGATTTTAATATTCTTAAAGAAGATAAGTCAGGAGTAAGTGGAAAATAAGAAAAGTCCAAAAGCAGGGACAAGTAAACCAACTTAAGTCCGATCTCATATGAAAGAATTTAATAAAAGGTTTGAAAAAAATATTTGAAATGATTTTCAAAGGATTTATTTATCCCTATTTTTGAAAAGTAAGTAAATATTAATTTTTCCATACAATAAAATATCCTTTTATATTTAAATAAAAACTTATAGTAGAAGTTTAAAATTTGTTTAGACCAAAAGTTTCGGTTAAAAAAAGTTTTTAATATAGAGATATTTCTTTTGATGGAAAAGTAGAGCTTATATGTAACGACCTAGAATTTTAAACGCTTTATATTTAAATTTTGAATTATTTAAATATTTAAATATTGAATTTAATGCGAATAAAAATGATTTTTAAAGATGATTAGACTCTTTTTAAATAGTAAATGAGAATGGTAAACTTTTAATTTATAATTAAAGTGATTAAACTTGTTTTAATAATAATTCTTTTTAATCAATGCATGAAATTATCTTCTTGGGACACTGTCTTAGATTTTGATGAAACTACTATTGTTGGATCCGGAATATTGAGTAGACGTATGTCGACGAGTTTTGTGACGATTAGATGTACTATGCGATCGTGCAAGCTGGAAATGTGTATCGATAAATCTGGGAATTAAAATATAATATTTGTTCTACTATAAATAACACCTTTAACCTACCCTCCTCGTCACTTTTCCTTTCTTCTTCCCGTTCTTTACAAAAATCAGCTGCCACTCTTTTCCCCTCTTCTTTCAATTGTTTCATGAGCTAGGATCAACGAAATTCGACGATTTTGGATCCATTGGGATTGTGTGTGTGCGCTTCAATTCCTTGTGTGTCGATTGATGTGTGGTGTTGGTTAGGTGTGCTCAACTTGTACTAGCCGAAGCTAGGGTTGAGGCCACTCGGTGATTGAGGCGGTGATAGGCTATAGTGTTGGTGGCATTGTGCTTGTTAGGCGAAGACGCACTGGTGGTGGCATTTTATGGGGTTCTGATCGGCTAGGGAGGAAAGCGACATTTTGTTTTGTTGCATTGCTATTTCGGGTCGTGATGAACTTTGGGTGGCTGGAGGGGAAATCAAGGTGCAGCTGAACTCGGGGTGGCGAGTGGAGGTGATTGGTGGTAGCCGGAGCATCCGGAAGTGGCTATGGTGTTGTGCGACATTTGTAGGCATGAGTTAGGGATTCAGGTCGCATCGAGCATGGTGGGGTCGAGTTTGATATTTTTGGGCCGGATGCATCAAGCTTAAGAAGAGAAGACCGTTGGCACATACGGCGTTAAATTCCATCGACCGGAGCTCCGTGTCACTAGTTATCATGCACGGCATTTGTGAGTTCAGGCGTATTAGTCTGTAGTGGGAGGTGAAGGATTAGAGAGGGGGAAGATAATTTAAGGTAATTAAGTGGAAATTAATTAATTAATTTAAGTTATTAATCAATTTTCTTACAAAATTAACATCTTGTGCATACGCGGTCCGATCGAGACGCTATTTTCACTATTGCACTCGTAGCGAGATCCTCTACGTCTTGGATTGGTTTGGGCTTAGGTGAGTTTACTCACCATTTGATTTGTATATTATTGTGGTATAATTATTTGTTGTGTAAAATATAACATTAATAGCGTACAATGCAAGTTGTTACTTTGGACCCCTCCTTGCTTTTTTTAGCAAAGGCTAGCGGGGTTGACAGGACCCCTACCTGTTTTATTGCAAGGAACAATAAAAAAGAGACTCGAAACATACTTCAAGCCTCAAAAAAGAAAACCACACAAGGTCGAAACAAAAAGAAGAAGACAAACACACAAAGATAAACAAAGAGAAACAAATAAGAGGAAACACATAAGCTACCCGAGAAACAGGCAGACCTATCTCCAAGACATATTCGTAGCAGGCGGAAACACCGGGTTTCTCAGAGTAGCTTCATAAATTTCAATTTTCAAGTCCTTCCATAAAACCTCACCATCTCTCCTCTTCTTTTCAAAACAAATTCTATTACGTTCTTTCCAGAGCACATTGAAATATTTCTTCATGCATAGAGTATGATTTGTCTTTTAATCCTATATAACATGTATAATGGCCCAGACTACTTGTTTACATGTTACATATTGTTGTTTGATAAAGTTGAAGTGTGTGTGAACGGTTGAAGCGAAATTATCACTATAAAAGCACTTTGAAATCCCTTGTATTTGACATATGTTAAATTGGTTCAAATGTGAATATATCGTGGAAATATATATTTGATTATTCTTTACACCTGTTCGAGTGTGTTTGACCTAAAGAAAGTGGTTTGGAAATTTATAGAAATTGTGAAACAATGTTGCATAAGTTTGTATACCGAAAAGTCGCTATAGATGCACTTTGAAGATTTTGTTTTAATAAAGTATAAAAAGGTTGGATACTTTAGAAATTTTTCTACAATCTTTTACAGAAGTTTTTAAATGGTTTTAAAGTACTCTAAAAGGATGTTTGAAGTTTGAATTTTATTTTATGATCATTTATGAATGGTTTAAGTAAAGGTTTTAAATTATAAAACTTGTTTTATGGGTTTTAAATAAATTATAAAATAGACATTTTAAGTAATATTTTAAGTAAGTGTTTTAAACCATATTATAAGTATTTTAAAGAGATTTTTGGGATCATAACACTTATGTTATAGTGAACGGTTGTGTAAAGATAATTAAAAAGGTATATCACCTTGTTTAAATAGGGAAGATGTACTTGGATCTTTAAATGGATGCGTTTCAAAGTTAATGACAAGTATAAAAGTGATTTTGGGTTTACAGTAATGATGTTTAAGCAACAATTGTTCTTAGCCATTTAATTATACTTTTGAAAAGTAATATAATCTTTAAAAGAAAGTTTTAAAGATAATGATTAAGTGAAGTGTTGTGGGTTTGTTGTAAACAATGTTTTAGTAACATTTGTTTTTAAACCCTTGAATAATATTTTAAAGTGGTAAAATATTGTTAAATGATTTTGGTAAATACTTAGATCTTTGATAATGGAATTTTAAAGATAACAACAGATATGTAACCTTTGGAAAAAGGTAGAAAAAATAAGTTTTAAAGCATAAAAGAGTGAAGAGGTTTATAGCAACAACGTTTAAGTGACGTTTGTTTTAACCTCTTTGACGGTTTTTTAAGTAAGTAAAACTTATTATTGATTTGTGAATATATTTATACCATTAAGATAAGTATATGAATACTTTTGAGAAGTATTGAAATGTGTAGAAATGGATAATCAAGTTTTAATTGAAAAATGTAGTTTAATTAATAAGTTAAGTTTCATCAATAAAGAAGTTTTATTAGATAAAAAGGAGTTTTACTAATAACAGAGGTTTTTAATTAGTAAAGGAAGATTGATTAAAAAGGGGATTAGAAGTCGCTTATACGATTTGATCGTGCTTGTGCATGTTGATCAGGCTTTGTGTGTTACTCGCTTATATAAAGTGTTAGCACCAAAATTGGTCACTAACACCCAAATTCAGCTGAAAGCACCAAATACCAGTCACAGCTCATAAACAGAATGTATGTAGAGAGTAATGATGTGAAGAACAGTAAAAATTAAAATGAAAGCAGTAAAGAACAACAGATTTTATAGTGGTTCGACTAACTCCCGCCTACGTCCACTCGAAAAGTTTCCTTTTTATTGCTGTAAAAACCGATTACAGTTACAAAGTAGTAGAGTAGCCTTAGCCTTAGAAAAGAGAAAGTAAGAGAGCAGAAAGAAGATCCCCTTTCTGGAACCCCACATGATGTATTTATAGGCAAATCCAGGTAGTTGGGCCTCCTGAGTAATCCGGGCCCATCAAGGCCATTGTCGATCCAGGCTTTGTACCACGACCGAACCAGGTAGGCCGAGCCGTATATGCCGAACCACCATATACTCTAATATACCGATCCACTTCGAACCCGATCCACCCTGATGTCGCCTCGAGTATAACCCTATGCCAAACCCGAGCCACCTCATCCTGACCGACCCATACCACTACACTGACCCATGCCATCCTGACCGAACCATTAATGCCGAACGACCCTGTTCTCCCCTCAATGCCGAGCGACCCTGTTCTCACTTCAATGCCGAACGACCCTGTTCTCGCCTCAATGCCGAGCGACCCATGCCGAGCCACCAATGCCAAGCCGCCTATGCCGAGCCGACTAAGAGACTCGAAGAAATCATCCATACGACTCGAAGCTCGACTCCATACGACTATGCCGAATCCCAGCTGTAAACCCATGACTATTATCCATGCTTGGTCGTCCGTTCATCCAGTCGACTAAAATCTATCGCATTCCAGTCCTCGACAGCCAAGCAATCGATTTAGTTAAACCCGTCTGTCCACGGCCTTACAAAAAATGCGGGTTAACATAAAGTATACGGGACTTAGTTTCCCTTATGCAATCATTCTCATTATTGTTGAAATTGACCAAATATAACTCTGGAAATATTTAGAAGAAACACGGGAATTAATGGTATAGTTATCCTCGATGATGCTATACTGTACGTATAAAGTCAATTTTCTTTTCTAGGATATGATAAAGAAATCCGACCCCGTTCGGTTAGGAGGTGATCCCCGCCCTTATGTATTTTCTGTTTTTTTCCAACAGAACCGGAGTTGAGTCTATCGAAAATCATTCGATTGGTTTTTGGAGCGCCCGGTAAGCGAGGGAGTATACTTATATGAGATGACTCGAAACTGTAACCAGTACAAAACCATATACGTGTTCTATGCTTTAGAAGAGGTTCGTGATTGATTTGAAATGCTGGAATCTATGTGGAGATTCGAGATCTGTTTGACATGCTCAAACACATGTAGTTGTTCATGATCTATTCTGGATGTGGAAATCCATGTATGATTCTTAGATCTGTTGAGATATGAGAATCCATGTGTGGATTTCAAGATCAGTTGAGACGTTGGAATCCATATGTGATTCCGAGATCAGTTGAGATATGAGAATCCTTGTGTGGTTATGAGATCTATTCGAGTTGGACATTCATGCGTCGAGGTCCGTTCTAGTGGTGGCTCGTGTGCTGGAATGCCGAACGCAGCTTCACCAGTTGGTATGACTAAAACTAGAGATAGGATGCATAGACCAGGGGTTTAGCTAACCCAAGAGTGTGGCGTACTCTACCTGAGAGATACCTACAGTTATGCATGCATGAGTGGTGCACTTGGGCTCATGTTGTGGCCAGCTATGTATTTTCTATGTACATCAGCTAGGTATGTATGAGGCTTCGAGAGGATATCTCTGATCCTTGTGTATGAGGATCGTTCTCGAAGTTCTGAGGGCACCTCTGTGGAATCCTACACAATTAACGAACATGCCTTAGTGGTTTTGATAGATACCTATTATTGTTTTGGTGTATACTCACATGCATCTTAGCTACTTGATTATTTATATTTTACACAATGGACATTATTATAGTATCACTTGATTTTCTAACAGAAAATGATTTGGTTATCGTAAGCTAAAAATCCGTTCGTATTTATTTGGGGCATTGTCTTATCATATACCTTTATTTTTCAAGGGTTTTATAAATATAAAAATCCATGTGATTTGATTTTCTCATGCTAGTTCACCAGACTGATCCGGTTGTTATTTCTTATAATGCTTAGGTCAGCCCGGGTATATTCCAAATTTAACTGGACGCTTTGGAGCTTTAGGAGACGAGCTGGATGCCTCCAAGACCTATTCATATATTTATTTTCCATTAAATTGCTTGTTTTGTATCCATCAGCATTTGTGAGAACAGGCTGTTATAACTGTCCAAGCTGATGATATGTTAGTTTATTCTTATTGTTATATGTATATTAAAGTTTTCTTTTTGGTAAAGATCTTTCGAGATATTATATATTATCGTTCCGCATATGAGATTTTGATGTTGTGTTCCTCTTTCTTGTTTTATTTCATTTTCTTTTACCCTAACATTCTATTTTTCAAGCACTTGGGTGTTCAGTAAGTGAATATCGTTGAATTAGTGTCGATATACGGGGGTCGAAAAGGTTGTTCGTTATAGTATATATAGGTTATTTATTTATTTTGAGATGAAAAATTTAAGTTGTGAAATTCTTTTTAGAGGTGTATAATAGGAAGTGGTACTGCTTTATAAATGGGGGTAACCAACGGGAAAGAAGACAAGGACCCAAAACAAAGTAGCAGGCGTAAGCACTATGATGGTTCAATAAAGAAGTCAGTCAATTAAGAGAAAAGTTATATAAAGGGAAGCAATTTAAATAAGAGCAGTTTCGGTAAAGGAGAGTTAAGTAGTAGTAAAATTATGAAATATAAGTAGAAACAATGTTAGAAATTTATATAAAATAATGTTAACAATTAGAAACAATTTATGAAATTTAAAAAATGGATAGTTTCCACAAATATGTGCAATAATTGCATATACCTTTTAAAAGTTCCACTCATATGTTATTAGAGTCACTTTAACATCCCCTATCTAGAGGCCCAAAGCTAAGTGCTACATATGTTGCAGTCATCTATAGTATTAACTTTTGGTGACTAAATACGACTATGTTAATGATATCTATAATATCAGAAGCACTTGAATATAAAACAGATAACAGATTTCAAAAAAGCATTTTTTTCATTACATTTCAAAACAGATGTTCCATACTCAGATTACATAATCCCAAACGTTTTCCAGGCAATGATAAAATATACTTCTTACAAAATACGCCAAAAGCGACATATGAAGATGCTCCCTTGGATGATCAGAGTCATATAGTCATAATTGACTTAATACATACACATCAGAACTAAATAACAAAACAAAGAACTACAACTCCTAATAGCTATCCATTAGCCTCCTGCTCGCCTCCGGTAGCTTTATTCGTCATCCTACTAAAACCTGAAAGAACCTCAACCCATACCCTACTCAAATAAATTTTGAGCACCCTAGAGTTTAAAGAGAAAACATAAACTTCGAGTCAGACATAAAGCCTGCTGCGAATGATACTATACATCCCGGTTATTAATGTTAAGTGAGACCATGCCGCTTAGCGGAACGGGTTTCCCCTTACTAACATTCTTTTAACAAATATCTTTTGCAAATTTTTTCCTGCAACCAAAACTGATTAAATACCGTAAAGCATCATTACATAAGCTTACATATCAGGTAATAAAAGAACTATATGTTCAAACACTTTAGTTTGGTTTGGCTGACTATTAACCTTTTGGTTGACTCGGGCCTACCAGACAATATAAACAAAATAATCTAACATCCGTTAGACAATCCTCTTCTGGATGGTCTGTCCTTGACTATTTGTTAAAATACTTCTCCTCAGGACGGTCTGTCCCTAACTTAACATCTCCCAGGGTCACCTGATCCTAATGGTTTTGCGGGCTCACCAATAACCTATATGTATACAAATATATACATTCCCTTCTATGTTTAATCATAATTTTAGTCTTACCTGTGACAAAGCCCTACACATGGGGATTTTGGACTAAATTAGCTGGGGCTAATAGCTAATGTATAAGGCGCGACCCTATACCAGTCACATCTGGTATTCTAATATATGAGTCAATTTTACTTAGGGATATCTCCCTATAATTTTCCTTGAAAACCTTTTCATCTGAAATTGATTTAAAATCTTTTAAACCAAACTCAAACAAGGAAAACATTTATACTTTATGCTTTACTTAAATCACCCTGCCATGCTATATATATGTTACTCAGATCTTTGTTGATGAAAACCTTTAAACATTTGAAAGTACCCCTTTCGATCCTACTGAAAGTACCCCTTTCGAAACCATGCAAAACCCTTTCTTTTATCTAGGCCGAAAGGCCAAATTCTTCTTTCGAAACCATTCATATAAACCTTTAAAAACCATTGAAATTCCTTTTTCTTCGAAAGCTAAAAACCTTAGACATCCCTCTTTAAGACCAATAAACATTGCCTTTCGAAACCATAGGAAAAACCTTTCCTTTAAACCATTCAAAACCATTGGAAAACCTTTCCTTTAGACTTTTTGAAACCATTTGGGAACCTCCCCTTCGAAACCTTCTTTAAAACCTTTCGAAGGTATTAAAAAACTTAAACCCTTCAAAAACATTTGGGTTCAATTTAAAACATGTGGAAAACACCTTTCGAAATCATTCAACACTATCTACTCGAAACCTTTGGGTTATTCTTTTAAAAATTACTAAGGGTCACAAGCAACAGAGTTGAAAGCTTACTCTTTCGAAAGCTATAACTAAGTAGAGAAGTGATGGTGTCGAAACCAACCCTTCCGAAAGCATTGGAGAAGCAACAGGGATTTTATAAAACTAAACAACCCTCTTCGAAAGCTCTGTTTCGAAAGGTAGAAGGTGGTAGTAAAGGTTTCGACATAGTCGGAAGCTATTGTTTGAAAACAAAGGTGCAACTATTTCGAAACCAACCTTTAAAACCATTGACTTAGTAGAAAGCAGACTTAGTCGAAAGCTATTTCTTAGAACAAAGACGCAACCTTAACCTTTCTTTAAATCAATTGACCTACTCGGAGGCCAACTAAGCCAAAAGCTACTTGGTTGAAAGCAAAAAGGCACTTTTCTCATTTAAAACAAAAAGGCGCTTCGACCCTTTCGTAACCCCTTAGTTTCGACTCTTACCTTCCGCCCTTTATCCAATTCACTGTGTACCAAGCAGTTGATACTATGTGCATTGGTTTGTGGAAGGAGGCGGAGGATCTTAGTCGAAAGCTACCTAGGCGAAACCAAAAGAGGCGAAACATGCTTTTAACATGAATTTCTTATTTTAAATTTTTTTAAGTAAACTTTATAACTAACCTGCCTTGTTTGTCAAACTCTTATTGGTTGCTAATTTTTCTTTTATAAAAGTACTGCCATAATTTCAGAATTAATTAATTTAAATCATTTGCAAAATACCCCTTCTCCTTAATTAAATATATAAAACATTTAAGTCCCATACCTTATATAATTTTATATATTCATCAGAACACTTTGGAAAATTCTATAAAAATTCCAGAAAATCCTTTTTAATATGTTTTCTAACACATAAAAATTTCAGACCCAAATATTTATTTATTTTACCGTAAATAATTTATAACCCAATAAATTATTTTCTTCACTAGAAAATTAATATAAAATCCACATTAATTCAGAAAATTATGAAAATTGAAACCCTTCTCTATAATATCACTTCTGATCTACATTTAAATTTTTAAGGCATTTGGATGTCATTTAATAGGGTTTTCATATTAAACATATCATAAAAACTAATATGAACATGTATAAATCATCAACAAGCATATATAAACCTTCAATCGTCCAAAGCATGGCATTATCATGCAAAATCATTTTGGTTTATTCTTAAATCCGAAAACTATAAGAAAACGGGATGTAGTAATCATTCACCTTAGCGTTGTGATTAAAGATGTGAGGTTTGATTTTGTTTATGTTGATTTAATTTTTCCTCTTGAAAATCCTAGCTTTATCTTCTCTTGAGATTGAAAATGGTGGCCGACCTTAGAATATTTTTACTTGAGAAAAATGAAATGAACGTGTGTTTGATTTCCTAAGGATTTAGGAATAATTTCATCATATTTCCCATTTTCCCTCCCTTATTTCCTAACACTTTTATTCATGCTATCTCATTTTGATTTACATTTAATATGGCACGGCTACCCTTAGTTAAATGAAATCTCAATCTATTAATCATCTTACATTATTTTATTTTATTTAGCTAATTAAATATTCTAAATAATGTTACTAAAAATATGGGGTGTTACAATCTCCCCTCTTTAAAGAATTTCATCCTCGAAATTACGATAAGATACTCAACACACAATCAAAGGTAAAACATACCATCAATAAATCAGGATAAGCGTCTCTAATCCTGCTCTCAGTTTCCCAAGTACAGTCTCTAGCATCGTCACTCCACTGGACTTTCACTAATCTAACTGTCTTGTTCCTCAACTTCTTCTCATCTCTCGCGACTATCCAGATAGGCTTCCTAACTATAGTCATGTCTGGTTCCACTACTAAATCTTCTAACACAATCGGTGTTATTGTAGTGTCTGGATCCCAAACACATTTCCTCAGATGAGATACATGAAAAACATCTTTGACTACAGTAAAACTACTCGTTAACTCTACTCTATACGCGAGTTTCCCGATCCTTTCTAAAATAGGAAATGGTCCTACGAACCTTGGTGCTAACTTCCCTGTTTTCCGAATCGGATAACACCTTTCATCGGAAATACTGACGAAAACATGATCTCCAACAGAGAACTCTAAATCTTTTCGTCTTCTATCTGCATAGCTTTTCTATCTAGACCGAGCTTCCTTCATTCTCGCCCTTATCAACTCAATCTTTTCTGCTGCTTCTTTTACCAAATCAGGACCAAGTGCTAACCTATTCCCGGTCTCTAACCAACATGTAGGGGATTTGCATGGTCTTCTATACAAAGCTTCAAATGACGCCATCCCTATACTAGTCCGATAACTATTACTATATGAAAATTCGACTAAGTGTAGGTGGTCTTCCTATGATCCCCCGAAGTCTAATACACAAGCTCGTAACAAGTCCTCCAAGATCTCGTTGACTCTTTTAGTTTTCCCATCAGTCTGTGGATGGTAAGCGATCCTTATCTTGAGCTTGGTTCCTAAACTTTCCTGTAGACTCTTCCAAAATTCGCTAGTAAATAAAGAATCTCTATTACTAACGGTACTACTAGGAATTCCGTGAAGTCTAACTACATTCTTCATAAACAATTTAGCCAATACATGAGCCGTTCTATTTGACTTAACTGGAATGAAATGGGCACTCTTGGTCAATCTATCCACTATGACCCATATACTTTCATTCCCTTTGTTAGATCTCGGCAACCCATCTATGAAATCCATAGAAATGGAATCCCACTTCCACACCAGAATGTCCAATGGCTGAAGTAATCCACTTGGCTTATGATGCTCGGCTTTCACTTGCTTACAGTTCAAACACTGTTCACCCACAAGCCGACATCCCTCTTTATGCCTTCCCAGAAGAAACTTCTCTTCATATCTTGGTACATCTTCGTTCCTCCTGGATGAGTAGTGAACTTCGAATGATGGCATTCCTCCAAGACTTCCTTCCTTATGTCTCTCACATTTGGAACACATAATCTACCCTTCTTTCTCAACCACCCGTTCTGGTCAAGACTGAAATCTTTCAAGTCATTGCTCTCCGTTCCTTCCCTTAACTTTCTGATCCGTTCAGCCAAAATTGGATCCTCCTCTTGTTTAGAAGCTATCTTCTCAATCATTACCGGTTAAACTTCTAAACAAGACAACACAACACCTTCTCCACTAGACCCAGCCTCAGATCTACACTGCACTCTATAAGCTGACAATGCTTTTAAGTCTTTCCATTCTGCTAGCATAGCTAATACTGAATTCTGATGCCTTCTACTAAGCGCATCCGCTACCCTATTTCCCCTTCCGGGTGTGTACTCAATTCCAAAGTCATAAGCGGCTAAAAACTCCAACCACCTCTATTGTCTCATGTTCAGCTCCTTCTAAGAGAACAAGTACTTCAATGACTTATGATCTGTATAGAGCTCAAGTCTCTCTCCCAGAAGGTAATGTCTCCACACCTTTAACGCAAATATAACTGCAGCTAATTCCAAATCATGCATCAGATACCTAACCTCATGCAGTTTAAGCCATCTAGAAGCGTAGGCAATCACTTTACCCCTCTGTAGTAGTACATCTCCCAACCCAGTACCACACGCATCAGTATAAACAACTAAACCTTGATTCTCCTCTGGAACCACCAACACCGGTATATGGGTCAATAAGTGTTTCAAGCCATGGAATGTCTCCTCGCACTTATCGGTCCACAAACTTCACATCCTTTCGTGTTAGCTTAGTCATCGGTGCAGCAATCCACGAAAAATCCTTTATAAACCATCAATAATATTCGATAAATCCTAGGAAACTTCTTATCTCAATTATCGTTTTTGGTCTTTTCCAATTATTAACGGCTTCGATCTTTTCTGGATCAACTGACAATCCTTTCTCCGAAACCACGTGACCAAGAAACCTCACTTCTTTCTTCCAAAAATGGCACTTCGAAAACTTTTCCTTTAGCTGATGCTGTCTCAGCATCTCAAGCGCAACTCTAAGAGGAACTTCATGCTCCTTCTCATCCTTAGAGTATATCACAATATCATCTATAAAAACTAACACGAACCTGTCCAAGTGCTATCGGAAGATCCGGTTCATCAAATCCATAAAGAATGCCAGCGCAATAGTTAGTCTGAACGGCATAACTAACCATTCGTATGACCCATATCTTATTCTGAACGTCGTTAAAGGTATACTATCTTTTGCCACTCTAAGCTGATGAAATCCTGTTGCCGGATCCAACTGAGAGAATATCTTGGCTCCACTCAACTGGTCGAACAAATCGTTAATTCTCGGCAATGGACATCGGTTCTTTATCGTCTTCTCATTCAGCTTACGATAATCAATACATAGCCTTAACGATCCGTCCGGCTTCTTGGCAAATACTACTGCTACTCCCCAAGGCGAACTACTTGGTCTAATAAAACTCTTACCTTCCAAATCTACCAACCGAGCTTTCAACTCCCTCATCTCTGTTGGTGTCATTCTACTTGGCGGCCTACTTACCGGTTCTGCTCCAGGCACTAAATCTATCAGAAACTCGATGGCTCGTTTCGGAGGTAATCCAACTACCGGCTCAAAAACGTCTACGAATTCTCTAACTACGAAAACACAATTTAACTCATCTTTTAACTCCATAACACCTAGCAAAGCATTCATCTCACAGCTAGGGTTTTCTATGGTATAAACTACTCGATCACTACAATCCGGGTGTCTAAGTGATATTTTCTTATCTAGGCAAAATATCCTAGCATCATAATTACTTAACCAATCCATTCTCAATATAATTCTGAACCCAACAAAGTCAAATACATGCAAATGCAAACAAAGGTGTAACCTAGCAAGTCAAACTCTAAATGGTCAAACTTCATCCCAAGCGTCGCATACCCTCCTATCGGATTTGCAACTCTTAAGGAAGTAACTAAATATGCGGGTTCTAGGTTAAGTTTATCTACCAAGGATCGAGATATAAAAGAATGAGATGCACCGGTATCAAATAAAATGCTAACAGATGTATCATGGATCTGAAGCGTACCTCCTAACACAGCCTTTCCCTTCTCCTGCACCATCGACTTTGAAGTAGCAGGCTCTAATGCAAACACTTGGCCTTTGTCTCCTTTAGCTGGCTCTTTGCATTGGTTCTTGTAGTGGTCGTTCTGATCACAATTAAAACACATGATGTTATTCTTTCCGGTCACCTCCTTTCCTTTTCTTTTTCCGGTATGACATTCATGAGCATAATGTCCTTTCTTGACGCACTTATAGAAAACCACCTCAGACTTTCCTTTGTTTGTCGCACCTCCTTTCTGAGCATTCTTTTTGTGGAAAACTTTCTCTTTTGGCCCTGTCCAACCTGGACTCTTTCTCCTTCTTTTTCTCCAAACAAGCTAACATCTCTTCATGTCTCAATGCCATTTCCACTACCACATCACATGGATCTCTGATGTGCGATAAAGTAGCTATAGCCAACTCCATCTTCAAACCTCTGATAAACTTTCATTCATTTTCAACACTATATCAACAGTGGCATACCCATACCGGGTTAACTCTTCGAATCTACTAGCATATTCCAGAACTGACATTTCTCCTTGTTCCAGCTTAGCAAACTTCCTAACGAACACAGACTGCACCATTGCTAACATGAACCTTTCTTGAAACCTCCTCCTAAACTCTGCCCACGTCATAGTCTCTTCATCCACACCAGCAGTTACAGTATTCCACCAAAACAAAGTAGCTCCTTAAAGCTGTCTTGAAGCAAGTCTTCTTTTTTGCTCGTCGTTGAGCCCTAAGTCGGTAAAAATCCTCTCACAGTGTAGCAACCAGTTTTCTACCTCGATAGCATCCTCCATTCCGATAAACGGCTTTCCCCCAAGCCTAGCACGGTCTCTGCTCAAGTTAGCATACGGATTGACCATCGCAGCTTCCTGAACTCCTCCTCCAGCAGCATTTCCCCTAACAATTCCAGCTGCAATTCCAGCTCGCATCATGTTTATGAAAAACTGATACATGGCTCCCATGTCCACTTAGGGAACCTCTGCACCAACATTCTCAGCCTGAGCTTGACCTTGACAACTTCTAGCATTTGGTCGGGCATTTCCATTTGTGGTGGTGTTGCTAGATTAACTTTGGCTCTCCTCCGTCCATATCTGTATTCAAGCCTAGTGAGATACAGAAGAATAGCCTAACAAAGATAGGAGACTAGAGATAAAGCATATACTTATATATATCAAATACAAGTACGTTACAATGACGTTATCCCATACCCCGATCTTAACTCTAATTCCGAAGGATTATGTTTTCAAAAATCATTTTTAGTTAAAGTATTTCATAAACCTATGCTCTGATACCAAGTTGTAACATCCCCTATCTTGAGGCCTAAAGCTAAGTGCTACAGATGCTGCAGTCATCTATAGTATTAACTTTCAACGACTAAATACGGCTATGTTAATGGTATCTATAATATCAGAAGCGCTTGAATATGAAATAGATCATAGATTTCAAAAAAGCATTTTTTCATTACATTTCAAAACAGATGTTCCATACTCAGATTACATAATCCCAAACGTTTTCCAGGCAATGACAATATATACTTATTACAAAATACGCCAAAAGCGACATATGAAGATGCCCCCTTGGATGATCGAAGTCATATAGTCATAATTGAATTAATACATACACATCGGAACTAAATAACAAAACAAAGAACTGCAACTCCTAATAGCTATCCATTAGCCTCCTGCTCGCCTTCGGTAGCTTTATTCGTCATCCTCCTAAAACCTGAAAGAACCTCAACCCTCAGCCTACTCAAATCAATTTTGAGCACTCGAGAGTTTAAGGGTAAAACATAAACTTTGAGTCAGACATAAAGCCTGGTGTGAATGATACTATACATCCCGATTATTAATGTTAAGTGAGACCACGTCGCTTAGCGGAACGGGTTTCCCCTTACTAACATTCTTTTAAAACATATCTTTTGCAAATCTTTTCCTGCAACCAAAACTGGTTAAATACTGTAAAGCATCATTACGTAAGCTTACATATCAGGTAATAAAAGAACTATCTATTCAAACACTTTAGTTTGGTTTGGCTGACTATTAACCTTTTGGCTGACTCAAGCCCACTAGACAATATAAACAAAATACTCTAACATCTGTTAGACACTCCTCTTTTGGACGGTCTGTCCTTGACTATTTGTTAAAACACTTCTCTTTTGGACGGTCTGTCCCTAACTTAACATCTCCCAGGGTCACTTGATCCTAATGATTTTCCAGGCTCACCAATAACCTATTTGTATACAATTATATATTCCGTTCTGTGTGTAATCATAATTTTAGTCTTACCTATGACAAAGCCCTACACACTGGGATTTTGGACTAAATTAGCCGGGGCCAATAGCTAATGTATAGGGCACGACCCTATACCAGTTCCATCTGGTATTCTAATATCTGAGTCATTTTTACTTAGGGATACCTTCCCATAATTTTCCTTGAAAACCTTTTCATCTGAAATTGATTTAAAACCTTTTAAACCAAACTTAAACAAGGAAAACATTTATACTCTATGCTTTACGTACTCAAATCACTTTGTCATGCTATATATATATTTTACTCAGATCTTTGTTGATGAAAACCTTTAAACATTTGAAAGTACCCCTTTCGATCCTATTGAAAGTACCCCTTTCGAAACCATGCAAAACCCTTTCTTTTATCAAGGCCGAAAGGCCAAATCCTTCTTTCGAAAGCATTCATATAAACCTTTCGAAACCATTGAAATTCCTTTTCCTTCGAAAGCTAAAACCCTTAGACATCCCTCTTTAAAACCAATAAACATTGCCTTTCGAAACCATAGGAAAAACCTTTCCTTTAAACCATTCAAAACCATTGAAAAACCTTTCCTTTAGACCTTTTGAAACCATTGGGGAACCACTCCTTCGAAACCTTCTTTAAAACCTTTCGAAGGTATTAAAAACCGTAAACCCTTCGAAAGCATTTGGGTTCAATTTAAAATATGTGGAAAACACCTTTCGAAATCATTCAACACTATCTAGTCGAAACCTTTGGGTTATTCTTTTAAAAATTACTAAGGGTCACAAGCAATAGAGTTGAAAGCTTACTCTTTCGAAAGCTATAACTAAGTATAGAAGTGATGGTTTCGAAACCACCGCTTTCGAAAGCATTGGAGAAGCGATAGGGTTTTTATAAAACAAAACAACCCCTTTCGAAAACTCTATTTCGAAAGGTAGAAGGCGGCAATAAAGGCTTCGACATAATTGGAAAGTATTGTTTGAAAACAAAGGTGCAACTATTTCGAAACCAACCTTTAAAACCATTAACTTAGTCGAAAGCAGACTTAGTCGAAAGCTATTTCTTAGAACAAAGGTGCAACCTTACCTTTCTTTAAATCAATTGACCTAGTTGGAAGCCAACTAAGTCGAAAGCTACTTGGTCGAAAGCAAGTAGGCGCTTTTCTCAGTTAAAACAAAAAGGCGCTTCGACCCTTTCGGAACCCCTTGGTTTCGACTCTTACCTTCCGCCCTTTATCCAATTCACTGTTTACCAAGACGTTGATACTATAGGCATTGGTTTGTGGAAGGAGGCGAAGGGTCTTAGTCGAAAGCTACCTGGGCGAAACCAAAAGAGGCGAAACATGCTTTTAACATGAATTTATGATTTTAAACCCTTTTTAAGTAAACTTTTTAACTAACCTGCCTTGTTTGCCAAACTCTTATTGGTTGCTAATTTTTCTTTTCTAAAAGTACTGCCATAATTTCAGAATTAATTAATTTAAATCATTTGCAAAATACTCCTTCTCCTAATTAAATATATAAAACATTTAAGTCCCATACCTTAAATAATGTTATATATTCATCAAAACACTTTGGAAAATTCTACAAAAATTCCAGAAAATCATTTTTAATATGTTTTCTAACATATAAAAATTTCAGACCCAAATATTTTTTTATTTTACCGTAAATAATTTATAACCCAATACATCATTTTCTTCACTAGAAAATTAATATAAAATCCACATTAATTCAGAAAATTATGAAAATTGAAACCCATCTCTATAATATCACTTCTGATCTACGTTTAAATTTTCAAGGCATTTGGATGTCATTTATTAGGGTTTTCATATTAAACATATCATAAAAACTAATATGAACATGTATAAATCATCAACAAGCATATATAAACCTTCAATCGTCCAAAACATGGCATTATCATGCAAAATCATTTCGGTTTATCCTTAAATCTGAAAACTATAAGAAAATGGGATGTAGTAATCATTCACCTTAGCTTTGTGATTAAAGATGTGAGATTTGATTTTGTTTATGTTGATTTACTTCTTCCTCTTGAAAATCCTATCTTTATCTTCTCTTGAGACTAAAAATGGTGGCCGGCCTTAGAATATTTTTGCTTGAGAAAAATGAAATGAACTTGTGTTTGATTTCCTAAGGGTTTAGGGTATAAGTTCATCCTATTTCCCATTTTGCACTCCCTTATTTCCTAACACTTTTATCCATGCTAACTCGTTTTGATTTACATTTAACATGGCACGACTACCCTTAGTTAAATCAAATCTCAATCTATTAATCATCTTACATTATTTTATTTTATTTAGCTAATTAAATATTCTAAATAATGTTACTAAAAATATGGGGTGTTACAGTCTCCGCTAAGGTTGAAAATGGAAATAGCACAAGTGATAGGAAAATAATAAAATGGAAGCTATTTGCACTAAAAATGGCATAAACACTCCAGAAGCAATTTAAAACATAAAAAATGTGTAGATCTAATGACATAAACGTAAAAGAAGTAAAAACGACACAATTTTTATAGTGGTTAGACAGATACTCCGACCTACGTGCACTTTAATCTTTGTTATTGATTCTTTTCTCTCCAGATTACAATGTATTCATTTAGATCCGACACAATCTAATGGATCTCAGATTTAAGAGTATTTGAGGAAGAAGAAGATAGAAGAGAAATTCAAATGCCAAAAAGTCATTTTTTGAAGCTATAGGTATTGTATTTATAGGAAAACCGTCTAGAAGAACTGGAGGCCCATGAAATATCAAGTGTAGATCCGAGTATGCAGGAGTAAGTAACCGGGCCTAATTACTAATAAAATCACTCGGTACCGAGTGGTTTTGATCGGTACCGGTTGGTTTTTTCAGAGGGTAAATCTCCCCTCATTCTTTCCGTTGGCCTTCTATCTTTGATCCATTGTGTTTCGAACACTTTTCCCTTGAGATTGGGTTGTTTCTGAGAGCATCTGATACCGCTTGTACCTGTCTGCTTTTCTTTGAAAAATCCTCAGTGTTTTTTTATTCCTTGAGAAAAACACTCCATGAAAATTATTCGGGCCATCACTCCATGTACAAGAGTTTTGGGAGGGGGGGGGGGCACATGGAGGGAAAGGCTCTCGGTATCGAGAGGAAGTGCTCGGAACCGAGTGGTTTCCTTTGCTCCAATCCCTTTGTAATTCATTGAGTTACTTCATATCATCATTCCTTTGATGTTTCCAAAGTTTTTGGGTCATTTCTTCATCGTTTGTTCGTCCAATATTCTTGTTTAAGTCCGTTCGAAGACTGCATAAATTTTGGTTATAACATTGCCCCCAAAGTATGCCTTATGAATGTAAGGTGTGCTTTGCTCAAGAACAAGTTTATGCAGTAGTCAACTTCTGGCAGTCAAGCTTTCTAGCTATCCATCGATTGAAGTTGTGGTGAATCATCTAGTTCCTTTGGATTCTCTTACAAATCCACGGTCATTGTAGATCATTATAGATAAGGACTCTAGTCCATGCTTAAGTGTTAGTCATAAATCATAATCAGTTTGCTTTCATCCAAAGTTATCATATCATGTATCAAAATCGTCCTGTGTTCGTTTGGAATATATTTATTTTAGTATGATTACAAGGCATTCAAATCCTAAAGTCGAGTCAGCATCCAATTTAAGGTCCGATCTCGCCAAATCATTCATCATCCAAAATAGGATTTAATCTCTCTAGATCGTTTAGCATCCAAATTAGGGTTTAAGCTCTCTAGATCGTTAACATCCAAACTAGGGTTTGATCACTTCGGATCATTTAACTTCCAATCTAGGCTTCAGTCTCTCCAGATCGTTTAATCATCCAATCTAGGGTTCAATCTCTCAGGATCGTTTAATATTCAATCTAAGGTTCGATCTATCCGGATCCTTTCTGAGTGCAATCCACTCGCTCTCCTACAAGGGAACTCAACGTCTAAGTAAGTTCATCCATTCACTCTTCTATAAGGGGACTTACTTTCATACAAGCCCAATCCACTCACTCTCCAGCAAAGGGACTTGCATCTTATGGTGAACTCACCCTGTCTCTTTGGTCGGGAATACCATGATCAATCAATATCAACCATCACATTCAAGCGGATTATAAAATCCTAATTAATTTTAGGGGGTCATCAATCTCCGTTGGCGTTTCCTAATCAGTGTCATTCATCATTTATGAAGCATAAGTCAGAGCATTTGGCAAACATCAAAACACCAAATCCTATCAAGGATCACCTTCAGACTTCCCACTCAAAGCGTGCCTAGGGACCGATTAGGATCCCGTACATGTGTAAGCGGTCTGATGGTATTATTGCATTATTTATTTGAAACAAAAAGTGAAGTAAGGGAAGCAAACCTAAATCCAATCCATCCCGATCATAGGGTTACATTAAATGAAAGCCTCTGATCCATAGCTTCATTCTACCACCTGTTCCTACGGTGAGTTTCTGGTTCTAGCTCTTGTTGTTGTGCATTCGCATTCTGATCTGCCTTTCTAGCTTTAGCATTACCCATTCCAGGCATTAGAGCTCATCCTAAATCCAAATTGGTCGTGCCCTCGAGTAAATTCATGTCGGTACAGGCATGATTCATGTCGATATCGACTTTTTTTTTGGTTGTGGGGGCTTAGTTGTATTTTTCTCTACTCCAACTCCAGATTCTCTTGCATTAGTTTCTGGCCTTTGGTTCAAAATTCTAGATGCTCTGACTGTTATTTGCTGTTCTGCTCTTCTAAAAAAACTATTTAACATCTTCTCTTGTTAAGCCATCATCCGATCTTGCATCTCTTTCATCGTCCTCTTTATCACTTCCCTAGTCACGTAGATGGATAGATTAGAACTAGAGGACACCTCCTGGTTGTCTTCATGCTTTAGTTGACTCCCTCGAATCATAGATCTAGCGTCAGGCCTCTTTGTCTCTTCTAAACTTCAAATCCAAGCTTTAGGTTGTCAAATCTAGCTCTTTCTCAGTGAAAGCACAAAAATCTTTGCACCAAAAATGGCATAAATACACCAATATCATATTAAACACCAAAAATGTATAGATCCAATGAAATAAATGTAAAAGCGGTAGAAAAGACATAAATTTTATAGTGGTTCAACAGATACTCTGACCTACGTCCACTTTAATCTTTTTTATTAATTGTTTTCTCTTTGGATTACAATTAAATCAATTAGATCCGACCGCAATCTAATGAATCTCGGATTTAAGAGTATTTGGAGAAGAAGAAGATAGAAGAAAAATCCAAGTGCCAAAAGCCCTTTTCCTGAAGCTATAGGTGCTATATTTATAGGGAAACCGCTAAGCAGAACTGGAGGCCCATGAAATATCAAGTCCAGATTTAGATCTAAGTATGCAGGAGTAAGTGGGCCCATGAAATCTTGAACTGTCGTCGACTCCAAGTATAGTATTTCTGCCCTTTGATAAACAGTTTGTGTACCACCAATTAATTCATTCATGTTTGTACTTAGACCATCAGCTATAACCTTAGTAATAATTTTAAAAAAATAATTTAATAATAAAATATGTCTAAAGTCTTTCAACTCATTCACTCTCACTTTATTTTGTAGTAAAATCACAACGATGAAATTAAACCTGCCTAATTGTAATGAATTGTTATTAAATTTGTTAAACATTTTAATTATATCATACTGGTATAGCAGCACATTAGGTACGTGCGTTAATCACATAATGCTCAATTAGAGAAAATAGTGTCCAATACATCTTTATTATAAGTGTTATAAACTAGCAGAATTTTTTAGGGAAATTTGGAAGACTATTGTCCAATATTATTCACAACACTTAACACCAAAGAAAGAATTATGATCTAAATATACAACCAAAAAATCTACTACTCATTCGAAAATAAACTTTTATGAGTTTGATTTAGAATTGAAAGTTGACAAACTTGTCCTACCATAACACTAAACACATGCCATCAAGACCATTAAGAAAAAGAACAAAATTTCATACCTTCTAAACATAAAAGTTATATAATGTAAATTATATAATGATTAATTGCTTGTTGTTCTAAAGAATAAAAAGGAAAAAGGCGATCACAACAACATCAACTTTTTCTCATCCAATTTCAAGGCTACACTCAACAAATTGAGGCATAAATGCATATCAATACCTATGTAACCATACTGCACCACATCCAAAGTTCAAACCATAACTAGCTCAAAATTTAAAATATTGAATGATAAAAAATGAACATTTATTTTAGCACAAAATCTCCATCCAACGGACCACTTCCATATCAACTCAATAAACAATAATTTCTAGTGCTATATAACATAATTGAAATATTCTAAATCATATTATATACTAATATCTATGAACAAAGGACAAATGTATACTTTTTCATTGTTATATCTCATTTCAACTAAAAGGATATTTCAAGGTGAGCTGTAACGACCTATATTTTACATATCGGAGGATCATAAAATATTATTTTTGAATTCATATAAATTCGTATGACTCTTTAACTTTGGAAAATGCCTACTAGAGATATTTTATATTTTTAGAATTTTTCCGGATAATTTCACCCTTGGAAAGTTGTATCGGCTATAACTTTTGATAGAAGTCGAATTAGCATGAAAGGCCACTTCCATTGGAAAGATATGATGGATTCCCTTTCCGTAAAGTGGTCATAGTAGTGATTTGGATTTTTTGGGTAGGAGATATGGTTGTTTGAATATTGGAAATTTTTGGAGCAGCTTAGTGGGTGATTAGTGAGTTTAGGGGTAGGTCCACTAGCCCATTTTGGGTTTGGAGACCTTATTAGGCTGAACCATCTTCTCCAAATCACTTTCATACCTTCTTCCATAGATCTAAGCCTCCACTAACCCAATCTCCACTAAAAACCTTCTCTTTACTCCTCCAAATCAAGTCAAAACCATATATTAAGGGTAGATTAGCAAGGGAACCAGGGTTTTTGCTTTTTATGATTTCATCCCCAATTAATATACCGGGGCATTCTTATCATTTGGTCGATCCAAGTCCATGGCCATTTTCGGGTTCACTCGGAGCTTTAGATTCACTAATGATCTTCAAATGTACAATTTTGGGAAAGAAAAATCACATATATCTGTTATTATTAGATTTTGCCTCGATTTGCATGCAAATCTTCACTTTTTGGGTTTTTATGAGTGATTTATCATTTCTCACCTTATTATATATGTACATTTTGATTTAACACGTTTTGAATCCATTTTTAAAGTTAAAATTAAGTTTTAATGCCGTTTTAAAATCCAACTAGTAGTAAAAATGTGAATAAATGGATTTTTGGTGTTCTGGACATGTCATTTGGATATATGATTGCCTTGATATATGTTAGGCTGTATTGTATATACCTTGTATGATGATTGCCATAGTTGATTCTATGATTTACAAGTTTTAATGTTGTTTGGTGCACGTATGGTGTTTGTTTGTACGCTTGTATGGTTGAAGGAGGGATTAGACATGATTTTCTATCCGGTGATGCCTTGGTTCCACATTGAAGGGACCATATAGCATTTGCTGTCCGGTAGTGGGGTGAAACACTAAATAGAAATTGACGTTCGATGATCCCATAGGAGACCGAAAAGGACTTTCTGTCCGGTGGGCTATAGACGAGCACCGAACAAGGAAGTGTGCTCGGGGTTGTATCGTCGCATGTCGGGGTGGCTTCGAATCATGGCATGGTTGCCTCGTGTCAGAGAGGGGAAGGCCTTGGATTCTTTTTGGCAACCAAGGAAGCGATAGCATGACACTTTTACATGATGACTTCGAGACCTTGGTATGATAGCTTAATGATTTACGATGGTGTCTAGAGGTGTTTCAAAGAGGATGACTTAAAGATGGGATTCACGGCAGCAATCCATAAGGGCAAGCTAACGATAGGGGCTTGCGAGTGTGATTTGCAACAGTGTCCTACTTTGGAGGCGACCGTGATGGAATAACTATTGAGTTCCATTATGGAAACACGCGCACAAGGATAGTTGATAACTCGAAGGCTTCTAGTGTGCTTATAAAGAAGGGGTATGTGGGGACACCAACCTGGATTTATGATTGTGTTTGAATCTTGCGATACTAGACAAACCTGGGCTTTGTGATTGTGAGCCTGGTTCCCAGCCTTTCAGAGTGGCATGGATTCGAGCACCAATATAGCCGGGATTACGATTGGGTCTCTGGTTTGCGATTGTGCTATACGAGTTATCATATATCAAATGCACACGAGTGATAGTCAGGATTGTTTAATGGATACTATGGTTGCGATGGTTGTTATCACTTTAAGGTGTCACATGATTAGGTATTTTCGACTGTATACCTAGACACTGGGCGTTGTACTTCGAATGTAGTACACTTATATGGTTTTGATAGTAGATTAGCATATATCGACTGTTATATGCTAACACTTTGGATGCAGAGATAGGTTAGGAATGGTTGTTCATACCTTATACCTTATTTACTATATATGAGTTTTATAACATTTTGAGATGATATATTGCTCACACTAGGCGTTGTTGGACCCGAGGTTTTATACTTTGCTTCTTATTACCTTAGATACTCCTAGATGAGTAGATTAGGGATAACAGGTCTGGAGCTATACGTAGTACAAGTAGGAGGCTATGCCTTCATAAACCTATACTTGGAGCTTATTATCGCTTATATTTCAATGTGCAGCACCGTGGAGCTATACCAGTACATGTATTATTAGAGATGGTTATAGATTTTATTATGGAGAGTTCGGATGTATAAACTCTTTATTTCAGTTTTTGTATAGTTTGTTAACCTAATGAACTCTGATGTTCTTATTTATGATTCAGTTGATTATATCACTGTCTCGTCTGTTTTACCTCTATATTGTTATATTATATTTTATCTATGCACTATGAGTTGTTTTACATGTTCTATGTTTGGATTTTCTCTACTTTTCACCCTTGTCTACTATCCTACATCATTCGGGTATGTCCACAGTGCATCATATAGGTATACTTGGTAACGAAGGTGTAGGGAGGTCATCAAATTTGGTATCAGAGCTTAGGTTGCGTAGACGAGCTAAGTTGATACTAGGATCCATTATTGATAAGGAAGGAGCTATCGCCTTATAATGGATCTAGCGATATGTGAGAGAACATACTTGTTATACTTTGATTTTCCAAAGCTATATAGTAGTGTGTATGCACCATATATGTCGCATTGCATTTATGGACACCACTTTTCCTTTTAGAGAGACCGATCATTCATATTACAACTTATAAGAAAGAGTCGGCTAACAAGGAACGCTGTTAGGAACTCCATCTCTGGAGTTGAGGAGGGAGCAAGATCAGAGGTTGCTAACCCAAATTGTAGAACATGTTCGTTGAGACAGTGCAAAACATGGTTCGACATGCTCAAGTTGCTCCTACTGCAGCTGTTGGTGATGGTGCTCCAGTGCATGCGTCGAGGGCTGAGTTTGCCAAATTGAGCAAAGATTTCTTTACTCTGGGTGGCAAACTTTTTTCAGTCGTCGAAGTGTAGGATTGGTTGGACACCTACGAACGCACTTTTGAGGATATAGAGTAAGAGGATGCGATGAAGAGGAGGCTGGCTTCTAAACAGCTTCATGGAAGAGATATGGAGTGGTGGAACGCATCAAGATCACTACTCCTAAGGATCAGATTACTTGGGAGCAGTTCAAGGCAAGGTTTGAAGAAAAGTATATAGCGGCCACTTAGAAGTCGGTGCTCTTTCGAAAGGTTACTGACTTGAAGCAAGGATCTATGCCGGTGTCAGAGTACGTGATCGAGTTCGACACACTGTCGAAGTACGGTCTATCTTTTAGTGATACTCCACTCAAGAAGAACGAGAAGTTTATCGGGCTTAGACAATTATCTTGGGGAAAAGCTCATGTGTCATATTGATGAGACATTTAAAAGGCTTGTGCAGAAGGCCCTTCAACATGAGAGTTGGTACCTTAAGTCTAAGATGGTTGTTGCTCCTAAGGATGAGCCAAAACCATAAGCTGGAGGGGGAGACAAGGGGAAGTGGGACATTAAGAAGAAGAAGCAGTTTAGAAGAGTGGTCAGAAGAAGGTCAAGTGGGAGCCTACTTGTTATAATTCTAGGGAAAAGGGCCATCTTGTTAGGGACTGCAAGGCAGAGAGCAAGAAGTACTACAACTGCAACAAGCTGGGGCACATCAAGAAAGATTGTCTAGAACCACCGGGAAATAAGCAAGTTGTGTCTGCTTATGCTTTGAACGTTGTTCCAGATTTTTTGAGTGCTCCATCGATGATGGAGAAGGGGAATAACGTCATTATACAGGGTAGGCTTTCTATTTTGAATATGCCTGTATGTGTTTTATTCGATACCAGGGTTTCACATTCCTTTATATCTGGCGATTTGGTAGATATATATAGATTGGGATTGAGACCCGAGATAGTTTACCGACCTTTGATTGTTTGAACCCTGTTAGAGGATTGACTTGCCTTTGCATGGTTTGTCGAGACTTAGCCTTATCGAGTCATGTATTTTTGTTTGCTTGTGATTGTTTTTTTGGGTTTTCTAGGGTTTCGTATTATACTAAGGATGGACAAGCTGAAAGTACGGAGTAGTGGTGGATTATGAGAGGCCATTAGTGGCGATAGGGATGGATGATGGGCGTAGGTTGGAAATTGGATGCCTACTTAACGATGAGGTGATAGTTAGCTTTCTACATTCGTTTGAGGTCCTACACGACTAGTTATCATCTGTTCTTATAGTGAGGGATTATCCGGACATATTCGAGGAGGTGATTGAATTACCAACACATAGGGAGATAGAGTTCTATATAGATTTGGTGAGGGATGCCAGACTAATAGTTATGCCTTTAAGACACATGGCACCTAGAGAGTAGAAGGAGTTGGAGGTGCAAGTGAGTGATCTGTTGAGGCAAGGGTTCATTCGTTGGAGCAAATCTAAGTGGGGTGCACCTGTAGTATTCACCAATAAGGTGGATGACTCTCTGAGGCTGTGTAGATTTCCGTGAGCTGAATAAGTTGACGAAGAAGAATAAGTGTCCACTCCCACATATAGATGGCTTTTTCAATCAACTCCACCGTGCGAAGGTGTTATCTTAGTTGGTCCTTGCGATGAGGCTCCATCAACTGAGGATGGCAAGGAGACTGTGCCGATTACAACGTTCCATATGCCGTCTAGATTCTATGAGTGGTTGGTTATGCCATTCGAGCTTACCAACACATCGACATACTTTACTAATCTTATGGACCATGTTTTAAGGGATCAGCTAAACAAGTTTATACTTTTTTTTGGGGATGATATCCTTGTTTATTTGAGGATGGAGGAAGAACATAAGGAGTATTTGAGGATTATGCTCGAGGTGTTGAGAAAGCACCGATTGTAGGCGAAGTTTTTGAAGTGTCACTTTTGCAGAAGGGAAGTGCGATCTTTGGGTCATGTTGTTTCTAAGTAGGTATTACTCCTACGAAGGTGGCAGTAGTACAGGACTGGGATCGACCCAACACTGCTACAGATGTGAGAAGTATCCTTGGACTATCGAGATACTATAGTCGTTTTATCCAGAACTTCTCTAAGGTAGCAGCACCGTTAACCAACTTGATGAATAAGAATCGTACTTTTATTTGGCACGTAAGGTGCAAGCACGCATTTATGAGTCTGAAGGAGAGGTTGACGAGCACACCGGTGTTAGTCATTCCGAGCAGGAATGAGGAGTTGACAGTATACACAAACACATGTGGTACTGAACTTGGTGTGGTATTGATGCATAGGGGAAAGGTTGTCACCTACACTAGTCGACAGTTGGAACCGCGTGAGAAGAAGTATCCAACTCACGATTTCGAGTTGGAAGCAATAGTATTCACTTTGAAGATACAGAGACATTATTTTCTTGGGGAGAGGTTCGAGTTATATATGGACCACAAGTAATTGAAGTATCTATTCTCCCAGAAGGAGCTCAACCTTCATCAGCAGCAATGGTTAGAGTTCCTAACCTCCTATGACTTCGACATTTCCTATACTCCTGGTAAGGGAAATGCGATCACTGATGCATTGAGTAGAAGAAATGCTAGCTAGGGAGTGATGTTCCTAGATTAGAAGCAGTTGGAGTTCATCACTGACTATGATTTTAGACCCCGATGTGGGCTAGAGCTGGAACTGTTGGTTAGCTTGATGGTCAAAACTACCTTGATTGAGCGGATCGGTGCTAGTCAGAGGCGAGACACTAGACTAGCGATGATCATAGCGAGGATAGAGGAGGGAGTAAAGTCTAAGGAAATGAAACGTATGGGATCGACCATGATGGTTGGCTCCGTAAGGATAGGAGATCGTTTATTCCTAATTTAGATAGGTTGAGGGATGAGGTGCTACGTGAGTGCCATCGTTCGAGATTGACTATACATCCTGATGGCAATAAAATATACCGCGATATGAGGCGGACAATCAATTGGGAAGGGATGAAGAAGAATTGTAACGACCCATAATTTTAACTATTTTAAATTATTAAATTTAATATAATTTTTGAATTAAAATGGTTAGAAATAAAATTAAATGATTTATTAATGCAATTTATTGGATATGAACTTAGATAAAATTTTAAATATTAATTTTTATAAGTCGAATAAATAAATTTTCTGATATTGGAAATATCTAAATATATAAATTTTGGAAGGTATACTAAATTTTAAAACGCTAATTTCTAAATATGATAATATATATATATATATGTATATATGTATGTATGTATGTATGTATATGTAAACATGTGTATATCTAAATGTATATGTAAATAGGTAAAATGTAGATATGTATATAATGACAAAATATATATAAGTGTGTATATATATATATGTATATATGTTTATATAAAATAGTGAATATGTAAATATATATATGGTTGTTTTTGGTTTCGGGTTCTTGGGAATGGCAATGCCGAGGGGAGGAGATAGCCGTGCGCATGTGGGGGAAAGGGAAGAGGTGATAACAAGTGGGTGAAGTTTGGCAGTGAATGGTGGTCGTTGATGGCGTGGCGAGGCATTTGGGTGGCATTGTGTTTGTTCCAGGTCTTGGTGGAAAGTTCGGTTCGAACTTAGGGCCGTGCCGTGGATTACCAGGTGGATGAACGTGTGTTGGTGGTCGAGAGCGACTTGCGAGAAGGGTCGGTGGTGAGTGTGGTCGACCGTAGTTGGTGTGCAGGTGCACACGGTTGTGCATAGTTCGTGCATGCGAGTGTATTCGAATGGAAGAAGAGGAGTAAAGGGAACTAACTGGAAAGGAAGGAAGGGAAAGAAGGGAGTGAACGGACTGGACTTCGAAATTGCTTTGGGCCGAGTAAATAAGAGGATTTAATTTTGGCTTGGTTGTTTTGGGGATGAGCTGTTTTTTTATCTTTCATGGATGTGGGCTGGAATTTTTGTACGGGCTAGGTTGAACAAGCATGGAATGGATGGTTGGTTGAAAGAAAATTTAACTAAACTTTGTATTTTAAAAACCTTTAAAGTTTGAAACAAAAATTCCTTATTCGTTTTACATCTAAACGACGAGCAGATTTTTGTGTTTTAGTCCTATCGCCAAGCATGTTCACCTAAACTTATATGCCGGGATTTTCTGCAAATGTGAAAATAAAATGATTTATAATATTTGAAGTGGACGAATAAAAAAATTCATTTGATTAATTATCTGTTAATTAACTAATAAATTTTTAATGGAATGTAATTTTAATTAAATCGTTTTGTTTAATTTCCTTGATTAACAAATAATTTGGATTTGAAAATAACTCGCCTCAGTTAAGTTAAAACCAGATTCAGTTCTAATTTATAAATTGATTTAATATTAAATATAAATTTACTGACCGAGTTAATGGTCTATGTTTGACTGATAATGTTTTTGATATTGATTTTAATTATCTATTGTCCATGCCATTAAGTAGCCAATTTTTTTTAAAGTAAATAGAATAAAATGTCAACACGTTTTATCGAAAGTAAATCAACTTGTACCGATCATTATTCCGATTTCAGAAAATGTGATGATTACAAGAAAATTAAATTCGATGGACTGGTCATGATAAAGTGAACATATGGAATGAATTTCCATACGTGAATATTGACACCGATTGTGAAACTGTTATTTAAATGACTTGGCCATTTAAAATTTATCTTTGGATTCGAAGAGTCCGGGATCGGATATCAACATTATTCGAAAACCACTTCGATCAAATAACCACCACAAACCTTTACTATTTTGATTGTAGAGCCCAGTATGCTGGAATTTAAATTAATGTAATAATTTCGGCTATTTTAATAAGTATTTGTACCTAGACACCATTATAATATCACTGGATTTTCTATAAAAATGTTTTGGTTATCATAAGGGAAAAACCCGTTGTGTTTATATGCGACGCGGTCTTACGAGATACCTTTGTTTTCAAAGGATTTTGATAACTTAAATAATTCAAATTGAGTGTGTTTTCTCACACTAGTTTTCCAGCCTGACTCGAGTGTTATTTTATTGTAATGCTCAGGTTAGACCGAGTATTACAGATTCAGGTTAGGATGCCATGGAGCTTAAGAGATGAGCTGGATGACAGAGATGTATTACGCGTACTTGATTATATTCCGCTGTGTATTGTAGGCTGTATGTTCAGCACTTTTGAGGACAAGTTATTATAACTGTCCATATTTCTATGTTGATGGTTGTACTCTGATAATTTGTATGTATAATAACAGTTACAATTTTCTTGTATAAAAAAAATATGTTATTGTATATTATATTTTGTTCCGCTACGATTATGAGATTCCATGTTGTTTCTATTTCTCCTATCCTTTTCTTCCTAACTCCTAATGATTTGGTATTTCCCACACTCGATTGCTAGTTATTCTATACAGTGAACGTATTAGTGTCGATTTTCGAGGGTCAAAAATCCCCGATTGTTACAAGGATGTTGGGACATTCAACTTCAAGTGCATGAACTGTCAGTTGGTAAAGGCAGAGTTGAAGAAGCCAAGTGATTTAAAATTTACATTAGTTTGGCGATTTGATTTGACCCTATTCTCTTTCTTAATCATCTTCTACGATTCTCCAATTGTATACACGTATAAACTGTAACTATTGTTAAGAATTTAGAATTTGGCGGGGAAGAGAAAAAATGGCAGAACTCCGACGTCGCTTCGAAAATATAAGTACAGAAGTGAGGGTTTAGGTTTGTATTTATTGAGGTTCAAATTATGCCAGTTGTTCGTTTGAAGTATATTGAATTCGGGCCGTTTGGCAGTTATTATTGTCAAATTTTGAACAGCACCGGTCAAAACTAGTGTGAGAAACTGGTAAATTTCAACTGTTTTAATAACGTAATTAGTTAAAATTTTGTAAAAATTGTAACGATAAAATTTTGAAATAAAAATTTAATATTTGGAATACGTCTAGTTAAACATAGCAACTGGTAAATTTTCGTCCGAAAATATGAAAATTTATGTTGCGCGTAAATTCACTTCAATTTAATCAGTTAAAAAGCGATAAAAATAAAATGTTCCGAAACCTAAATATTTTTACATAGAAAAATTCTAAAACATCTTCTGAGCAGGATGTCAGTTTGTCGTTTTTCCAAATTCGGACATCTTTAGCTCCGTCGATCTTATTTTTCAGCGTTTTTCTTGCATTTTCCGCCGATTGAAAATTCGAATTTTTATAATTCAATCGTACCACCAATATCTGTATGCCATTTTGATCGTCTCGCCGCGCTGATCTTTACGGCATATTCATTTGTGTATTTCGGAGTCCGTTACGCCGTGGAAACTGCGAAATAGTCATTTGTATCGGTACCGTTTGAATTCTTTGGCCTCATTGGGTAACAACCGTGTAAAATTCCAATGGACATTTACATTTAATTTCTTTGAATGCAACTTTCAAGACCTTTACTATTTCCAACGTTGAATTGATTGGTTGGTTCACTTTATTTCGTACATCACATATAGTATCAAGTTTACTGCCACGGTTCACTTTCTTCCTTCATAATCCACCTGAAGCATGCGTTCTTTCACTAATTTTACCTATGTCCTCTTTTGGGTTCTCTCATTTGCTTGGTCCTCTACACAAGAAAATAAATAGTGTCACCACGTCACCTTCATTAAATCATCCACCGCATGCATGCCTCTACATCACCCACTGCCCCTACCTGATAGCCGAAACCCACTCTTTCCCAAGGCCGAACAACTCCACACCCACACCAGCCGAGATCTCTTTCCACCCTGCAACCAACCTCTCTTCCTCTCGCCCTTCCCCTGACACACGCCATGCAAGCCAGTTGACAACCCATCGCACACCTTCGACGAGCACAACGCTTGCCCTCAGCTACGCCTACAAGAAATCTCAACCACCTTGCCTTGCCGACCGCCTTCACCTCTAGCCGAAACTATCGTAACGCCAGTGGCGAACAACTCAGCCCCTCACATCTCTTCGCCACTCTCCTCCTCTGGACGTGAGCTTTCCCTGTGCTCCGCCTTTATCTCCTCCGCCGAGTTCGGTTCACCGATCTCTCTCTAGCATTTGTGTGAGGTATTTATAGTTTATACATACACATATTTACTGTTATAATAACGTTAGTTAAATAATGTTATATGGTATTAAGTAATATAATTTATAGTTTATATATAACGTAAGTCTTTGCGTTAGTTTTCCATACTGGTAGCTTATTCATTCACTTATGGATTTGGTTATAAGCTATTGTTTGATATACATTGATATCTAGGCATTGTTTTCTTCCTTTCACCTTACTATTGTCTAAATTTTATACAAGTATCCTACTGTATGAATAGAATATAAGTTTCTTATATATATACAGTTCACATGGGTTTTCCTATTGTTTTAAATATAGTTGCAAAGTTTAAAAAGTTGTTTAAATATTATATGTAGCCTGAATAGGTGTTTTCCTATTTGTTTGGTTAAGAAGTGTGGTCTGTACTTGTTTTCGAAATTTTTGTTCACAAATTTTTTTTTCCGCACATATATGTTATATTTTATTTTTATATGCGTAATATATACAAGTTTTGTATGTATATGTAATATATGTATAGCTTATAAAATAAGCTTACTGAGGCTGTGAATAGTTGTTTTGAAAATTGATTGTGGAAGCAAATGAGGGTTCTGAATCAAAGAGAATTCAGTTTTAATATATTTATATCATATATGTATGTCAGTTGTATGTATGTGTTGTGTTTGTATAATAGTTTGTATATAATAAAGTTATATAAGTTTATAAGTATATAATTTATTAGGAACCCTGATTCTTGAATTTTTCTGTATTGGTTTAATATATGTACTATTTTAAAATTATACTATGTATAGATATATATTTGTTATGTGTTCTATTTAAACCAATGATTTTGAATATATACGTATTTAATCTAGAATATTATCTTATCTATATATAGTTATTTTTAGCTGCATATTAAGCCCACTTATCCTTTTTTTCTCTCGATCCAACTCTGATTTGACTTCGTCAATCCCTCTTTAGAAATCAGCTTTGTCGTCGAAATTGTGCAAATCCTGCTTTGCTTTGCTTGGATTCGAGATTCAATTTCAGTGTGCATATCCGTGTCTCCTTCTGTATTCTCTAACCTCGAAAGGTGAGCACTCACTCACGATTAACGTTCTTTTATTTATTAAATTTGATTTCAATTGAAACGACAATTGAAATATGCTGTTGTTAGTTAATTACACTGTTATATATGCTATTACCTGTATCAGTTCACCTATGACATCTGACACTATTATCTGTTAATTATTTATGCAATGATAATACAGTTTGGCTGATAATTGATTTATTGTTGATGTTTATATTGGACGATAAATTGTTAATGTTAAAATGATAAATAGTATGCAATTGAACTTGATATAGAATAGTTAAAAGTTAAATTTGATTTAATGACATTGTATAATATGACCCCTTTAACTGTTGAATTTATTGACACGTAGGATTTGTTTAATTACATTTTGAACCACTGAATGTATGTTGTTAAATTGATGATGTATGAAATTGTAAATAGATGACAAGTGAAAAACCGTAATGTAATAATCTTTAATCTACATGAAATGATAGTGTAGATTCTAGAAATAATTATATTAATTCGTACAAATAACAATGCGAATTAATACGGTTATTTCGGGATTATTTGAATTGATTATTGGATTGTTATTGTTTGTTGTTATTGATTGTTTATTTACTTTGACACCATCCCAGTTATCACACTGCAAGTTCCCTTTGTTATGTTTTGATTTTAATTGAATTGGAATCGGGTTGAAATGATAAATACCCAAATTGAACATTGACCTAGGATAGAAAATTAAATAAAACCCGATTGGTCAAAAAAAAAGAATTTTTTTTTTAAAATAAACGAAGATTTTATTTGAAAAGAATATGATTTTGAAATGAAGTTGAAATTTGAATTTTTGATGAAAGGAAAATGTTAATAGTTAATAATCTGAAACAAAATATTAACAATGTAATTGATGAAAGAACGATGTTTAATTTGAGAAATGATTTAATAATTAAGTTTGAAATTATAATTAAGTTTGAAATTATTAAACTTTGAAATGATTTAATAATTAAGTTTTGAATTATTTAATAATTAATAAGATTGAATTATTTAATGATTAAATTAAATTGAATTTTTGAATAAGTGAATTTTACTTCGTAATAATTAAAATTGAGTTTCTTTATTAATTAAGTTTTGGAAAATTATCTAAGAAGTAAATAAGTGAAATTGAATTTCTTTAACAAGAAATGAAATGTGATATTTTTGGAATTAATGTAAGACTTGAAATTTAAAGGATTTGATTTGATGAATTTAACTTAATTAAATTGTAAGTTTTGATATAATGAAGTTGAATTTAAATAATGGATTTAATGAATTGGAAATTTGATAGAAATTGTTTTGAATGATAAAGTAACTTAACGAATATTGAATGAAATCGATAAATAAATGTAAATTGATTTGAATGTTAAAACTAAATTGATTCTAATGATTTCGAAATGAAACTTTTTACGAACTTGAATCAATATTTGAAGTGTTTTCAATATAAAGATTGAAATTGAATTATAAGATTTTGAAATGGTAATTTGGAAGTTTTGAAATGTAAAGTATGAAAACTGTTTTGATAGACAAATGAAATGTTGATTTGCGAATTGAAATTGAAATTGATTTGGTTTTGAAATAAATAAACGACCAATCGGTGAAATAATTTCGAAGGTTATTAAAGAGACCGGAATTCGGTTATGGATATACTCTCTATCTAAACCGAAACCACTTTAATAACTATGCGCGGAGTGATGATCCAGAATGAAGTGGTTGGATTGATGTACGTGTTGACTGAAGAAAGAGAACGATAATGGATAGCCTTGACACTTGTGTCAAATTGGAAATGACTAAAACAGGAGCTGTGCCGGGCCAATGGAGGATTGCTACCTCAAGTGGACACACTTCTTCGAACTACTCATTACTTGTTGTCGATTGGTGCACCCTTGATTTTGGGAGTGTTGTTTCACGGTGTTGCGGGCGCTGCGGCGTTGCGTTCTCACCAGTCCGGATCAGGCGAACGGTAGTATCACTACCTTGGGTATAGCCTCATGTGCCTTGTCATACTTGTATTCCATTTATGCGCGACCACTACGAATTTGTTTTGTACCTTGAGTATATGGATTGCCCTATGGTGACTTCCGGTTTTGGGGAAACTACGGTCTTGTATATGCTTTTGGGAATAAAAATGTGTTAAGGGTGGAATGGGCCATGAGTTAACGCTATTTTGATATCTTATTATTACTGATAGACATTATCTACTTATCGTACATTACTACATAGTAGATAGTTTAACGGATCCTTAAAGGATGGTTATTTCAAACATCCTTTGAGTTACTTGTATTTCAATTGCTATTTCACTTGAGTTGGATTTATTAATATGAGAATGTTAATCCTGACTCCAGTGTCTTGTGTTTTTGCTTTACGCTCGGGTCAGACTGAGTGGTTCAGCTTTCGAGACTCACCTTTGGAGTTGGAGCTTCGCTTGGAGATCCTGCTATCTATCCAGCTTTCAGATATTCGATGATTCCAGTGATGTATTCTGATTTTATCTGATGTATCGTATTACTCTTCTGTTGTAAACTCTGATGTATTTTATATATTCATATAGTAGCTTCATGAACTACTATCTCTTTTATTTCCGCTGCAATTATTACTCTGTGTCTGTGTTCTGTGATTACTTTATTTACTATATATGTTTCAATTTTGCCAAATTTAAATTAACAACGCGGTATTTTGAGCAATTCAACTCCGGCATGAGTGTCTACCTATACACTTATAATGGATGCGAATGATCCAAAATTCCGGGTCGTTACAGTTGGTATCAGAGCTTTGGTAGCTCTAGGAAAAACTTAACATATAGGGTAAATGTATTTGCAGAATCACTCTCATTCGAGTTTCAATCTCTTCCTTTTGACTCGATTCCTTTGAATTTTGGAACGTTACCCTCGGTTCCGAAATTCATTCGTGTCCTTCGCTATTCGTCTTCTTTCAATTCTGGAGCACCCCATAACTCCATTTTGAATGATATCTAAAATAGATCGGCGGTCTCACCAATCTTCGAATAAATTCGTAAAGGAGCAAAACTCCTTTACAATAGGCATTGATTTACCGGAGATTTCTGTATCCTCGGTTTACGATGCTATCTATCTCCTGCTATACCTGAATTCTATTTCTTGAGATCGAATGTCGATTTACCTCGGAATTCTATATCGATCTTATTTTGAAGTCACGGACGACCCGGTTAAGGTTGCCCGTGAATTAAATAAGCTTATCCATCTCCCGATTCTGTTAATCGAATTATCTTATCTTCTGTTCCAAACTTATCTTCGAATCAAATTTCTCTTTGATTTGAGTCCATCAAATTTGAAATCCCTATCCTTATTTTGAAAATTCATTCCTGTATCGTCGAGCAAAGAAATGTATTTGTAAACTAATATATATAAATGTTTTAATATATACAGTGTTGTTTGAGTTATTGATGTGATTTGAACTTCCGATCGATTCGTCTGATCAACGATATCGATAGGATTTCCAAAACACTTGAACAGAGCAAACTGACACAATATTATTTTCAAATTTGGAAAATGAAATAAATTGTTTGATTATATTGTGAAAATATAAGTAAAATTTTCTGGAATTTAATAGGTTAATTAAATTGGTTGTTTGAAATGATAATATTTGATTATCATTTATTGTTCTAAATGAATTTATAAATATGGTTTATAAATTGATTTGGAATTTGAAATGAATTTAATTCGGAAATTCGAGAATTTAGTTTCTAGTGATTTTGAACTTTGGTTTTAAAATTTTAAAGTATATATTATTGAAAGTATTTTCGAACAGAAATCGGTTTCAAAGAATTTTAAAATGTTGAAATCAGTGCTCTTCTCTTTGTCGCTGGAAAATAATTTCGGTGATGGCGGCCGCATCATCGACATTCATTTTCGAGTTTCGAAGTGTAGATACTATTCTGTAGCTTTGCTATGGTTTTGTTTTGAAAAATATATTTTGATTTGAATTTCTTCAGTAAAATTTGATTTATATATATATGGGTATCTTATTTATAAAATTTAATTTGATTTGATATAAATATATTATATATATCTCAAAACTGTTTAAAGTTAATCGGAAATCAAATTCCTAAATTTTGTTAAAGGATGATTTTAATTATAAATAAAACCAAAATTCAGAATAAATATTTAAACTTGAATAATTGAATTGGGAAAATTTTATTTGTATATTGTTCAACTGCATTCTAATACAACTTACCTAAATCATTCAGAAGTTGAATATGTAATTGGATAATATATAAGATAAATTGAATTTATAAATAAAATTTGAGTGTTTATAATAAATGTTATACACTGAATTTTGATTATAAAGATGTTAATAGAATTAGATAAGACAATAAGTAAACTCAGTTAATAATAAAATAGATTTGTTTTGAAAGAATTAATAAATTGAAATTTGATCAACTTATGAAAATACCTTGAATTTAAAAGCAATTAGTAAATATAAATTAATTTAAATCGAAACTTTTATGGTTTAAATTAATTTATATGGTTTAAAAATATGTAATAAGATATATTAAGTGAAATAAAATTTATAATAATTTGGAATTAAAGAATTAAATCTGTTGAAAATAAAATATGATTATAATAAAGACTATTCAAATTTATGGTTTTAGGAATTGTAAATTGAGGGTAATTGGATAATAAGATAATGAATTTAGAAATAGTTGTGATTGATTTTAGTGAAATCAAATGGATTAAATCAATTATTGAATATCAATTAATTTAAATTTGAATTTATATGGTTTAAATTAATTGTTATTTTGTATTTCAAATCTGTTTTTCTTTTCTGGTAGTTTCTATTCTCCTACCTCGTTCCTTTTCGGGGACGAAAAGTTTTGAGTGGGGAAGAGTGTAACGACCCGTAAATTTCAACTGTTTTAATAACGTAATTAGTTAAAATTTTGTAAAAATTGTAACGATAAAATTTTGAAATAAAAATTTAATATTTGGAATACGTCTAGTTAAACATAGCAACTGGTAAATTTTCGTCCGAAAATATGAAAATTTATTTCGCGCGTAAATTCACTTCAATTTAATCAGTTAAAAAGCGATAAAAATAAAATGTTCCGAAACCTAAATATTTTTACATAGAAAAATTCTAAAACATCTTCTGAGCAAGATGTCAGTTTGTCGTTTTTCCAAATTCGGACATCTTTGGCTCCGTCGATCTTATTTTTCAGCGTTTTTCTTGCATTTTCCGCCGATTGAAAATTCGAATTTTTATAATTCAATCGTACCACCAATATCTGTATGCCATTTTGATCGTCTCGCCGCGCTGATCTTTACGGCATATTCATTTGTGTATTTCGGAGTCCGTTACGCCGTGGAAACTGCGAAATAGTCATTTGTATCGGTACCGTTTGAATTCTTTGGCCTCATTGGGTAACAACCGTGTAAAATTCCAATGGACATTTACATTTAATTTCTTTGAATGCAACTTTCAAGACCTTTACTATTTCCAACGTTGAATTGATTGGTTGGTTCACTTTATTTCGTACATCACATATAGTATCAAGTTTACTGCCACGGTTCACTTTCTTCCTTCATAATCCACTTGAAGCATGCGTTCTTTCACTAATTTTACCTATGTCCTCTTTTGCGTTCTCTCATTTTCTTGGTCCTCTACACAAGAAAATAAATAGTGTCACCACGTCACCTTCATTAAATCATCCACCGCATGCATGCCTCTACATCACCCACTGCCCCTACCTGATAGCCGAAACCCACTCTTTCCCAAGGCCGAACAACTCCACACCCACACCAGCCGAGATCTCTTTCCACCCTACAACCAACCTCTCTTCCTCTCACCCTTCCCCTGACACACGCCATGCAAGCCAGTTGACAACCCATCGCACACCTTCGACGAGCACAACGCTTGCCCTCAGCTACGCCTACAAGAAATCTCAACCACCTTGCCTTGCCGACCGCCTTCACCTCTAGCCGAAACTATCGTAACGCCAGTGGCGAACAACTCAGCCCCTCACATCTCTTCGCCACTCTCCTCCTCTGGACATGAGCTTTCCCTGTGCTCCGCCTTTATCTCCTCCGCCGAGTTCGGTTCACCGATCTCTCTCTAGCATTTGTGTGAGGTATTTATAGTTTATACATACACATATTTACTGTTATAATAACGTTAGTTAAATAATGTTATATGGTATTAAGTAATATAATTCATAGTTTATATATAATGTAAGTCTTTGCGTTAGTTTTCCATACTGGTAGCTTATTCATTCACTTATGGATTTGGTTATAAGCTATTGTTTGATATACATTGAAATCTAGGCATTGTTTTCTTCCTTTCACCTTACTATTGTCTAAATTTTATACAAGTATCCTACTGTATGAATAGAATATAAGTTTCTTATATATATACAGTTCACATGGATTTTCCTGTTGTTTTAAATATAGTTGCAAAGTTTAAAAAGTTGTTTAAATATTATATGTAGCCTGAATAGGTGTTTTCCTATTTGTTTGGTTAAGAAGTGTGGTCTGTACTTGTTTTCGAAATTTTTGTTCACAAATTTTTTTTTTCCGCACATATATGTTATATTTTATTTTTATATGCGTAATATATACAAGTTTTGTATGTATATGTAATATATGTATAGCTTATAAAATAAGCTTACTGAGGCTGTGAATAGTTGTTTTGAAAATTGATTGTGGAAGCAAATGAGGGTTCTGAATCAAAGAGAATTCAGTTTTAATATATTTATATCATATATGTATGTCAGTTGTATGTATGTGTTGTGTTTGTATAATAGTTTGTATATAATAAAGTTATATAAGTTTATAAGTATATAATTTATTAGGAACCCTGATTCTTGAATTTTTCTGTATTGGTTTAATATATGTACTATTTTAAAATTATACTATGTATAGATATATATTTGTTATGTGTTCTATTTAAACCAATGATTTTGAATATATACGTATTTAATCTAGAATATTATCTTATCTATATATAGTTATTTTTAGCTGCATATTAAGCCCACTTATCCTTTTTATCTCTCGATCCAACTCTGATTTGACTTCGTCAATCCCTCTTTAGAAATCAGCTTTGTCGTCGAAATTGTGCAAATCCTGCTTTGCTTTGCTTGGATTCGAGATTCAATTTCAGTGTGCATATCCGTGTCTCCTTCTGTATTCTCTAACCTCGAAAGGTGAGCACTCACTCACGATTAACGTTCTTTTATTTATTAAATTTGATTTCAATTGAAACGACAATTGAAATATGCTGCTGTTAGTTAATTACACTGTTATATATGCTATTACCTGTATCAGTTCACCTATGACATCTAACACTATTATCTGTTAATTATTTATGCAATGATAATACAGTTTGGCTGATAATTGATTGATTGTTGATGTTTATATTGGACGATAAATTGTTAATGTTAAAATGATAAATAGTATGCAATTGAACTTGATATAGGATAGTTAAAAGTTAAATTTGATTTAATGACATTGTATAATATGACCCCTTTAACTGTTGAATTTATTGACACGTAGGATTTGTTTAATTACATTTTGAACCACTGAATGTATGTTGTTAAATTGATGATGTATGAAATTGTAAATAGATGACAAGTGAAAAACCGTAGTGTAATAATCTTTAATCTACATGAAATGATAGTGTAGATTCTAGAAATAATTATATTAATTCGTACAAATAACAATGCGAATTAATACGGTTATTTCGGGATTATTTGAATTGATTATTGGATTGTTATTGTTTGTTGTTATTGCTTGTTTATTTACTTTGACACCATCCCAGTTATCACACTGCAAGTTCCCTTTGTTATGTTTTGATTTTAATTGAATTGGAATCGGGTTGAAATGATAAATACCCAAATTGAACTTTGACCTAGGATAGAAAATTAAATAAAACCCGATTGGTCAAAAAAAAAGAATTTTTTTTTAAAATAAACGAAGATTTTATTTGAAAAGAATATGATTTTGAAATGAAGTTGAAATTTGAATTTTTGATGAAAGGAAAATGTTAATAGTTAATAATCTGAAACAAAATATTAACAATGTAATTGATGAAAGAACGATGTTTAATTTGAGAAATGATTTAATAATTAAGTTTGAAATTATAATTAAGTTTGAAATTATTAAACTTTGAAATGATTTAATAATTAAGTTTTGAATTATTTAATAATTAATAAGATTGAATTATTTAATGATTAAATTAAATTGAATTTTTGAATAAGTGAATTTTACTTCGTAATAATTAAAATTGAGTTTCTTTATTAATTAAGTTTTAGAAAATTATCTAAGAAGTAAATAAGTGAAATTGAATTTCTTTAACAAGAAATGAAATGTGATATTTTTGGAATTAATGTAAGACTTGAAATTTAAAGGATTTGATTTGATGAATTTAACTTAATTAAATTGTAAGTTTTGATATAATGAAGTTGAATTTAAATAATGGATTTAATGAATTGGAAATTTGATAGAAATTGTTTTGAATGATAAAGTAACATAACGAATATTGAATGAAATCGATAAATAAATGTAAATTGATTTGAATGTTAAAACTAAATTGATTCTAATGATTTCGAAATGAAACTTTTTACGAACTTGAATCAATATTTGAAGTGTTTTCAATATAAAGATTGAAATTGAATTATAAGATTTTGAAATGGTAATTTGGAAGTTTTGAAACGTAAAGTATGAAAACTATTTTGATAGACAAATGAAATGTTGATTTGCGAATTGAAATTGAAATTGAAATTGATTTTGTTTTGAAATAAATAAACGACCAATCGGTGAAATAATTTCGAAGGTTATTAAAGAGACCGGAATTCGGTTATGGATATACTCTCTATCTAAACCGAAACCACTTTAATAACTATGCGCGGAGTGATGATCCAGAATGAAGTGGTTGGATTGATGTACGTGTTGACTGAAGAAAGAGAACGATAATGGATAGCCTTGACACTTGTGTCAAATTGGAAATGACTAAAACAGGAGCTGTGCCGGGCCAATGGAGGATTGCTACCTCAAGTGGACACACTTCTTCGAACTACTCATTACTTGTTGTCGATTGGTGCACCCTTGATTTTGGGAGTGTTGTTTCACGATGTTGCGGGCGCTGCGGCGTTGCGTTCTCACCAGTCCGGATCAGGCGAACGGTAGTATCACTACCTTGGGTATAGCCTCATGTGCCTTGTCATACTTGTATTCCATTTATGCGCGACCACTACGAATTTGTTTTGTACCTTGAGTATATAGATTGCCCTCTGGTGACTTCCGGTTTTGGGGAAACTACGGTCTTGTATATGCTTTTGGGAATAAAAATGTGTTAAGGGTGGAATGGGCCATGACTTAACGCTATTTTGATATCTTATTATTACTGATAGACATTATCTACTTATCGTACATTACTACATAGTAGATAGTTTAACGGATCCTTAAAGGATGGTTATTCCAAACATCCTTTGAGTTACTTGTATTTCAATTGCTATTTCACTTGAGTTGGATTTATTAATATGAGAATGTTAATCCTGACTCAAGTGTCTTGTGTTTTTGCTTTACGCTCGGGTCAGACTGAGTGGTTCAGCTTTTGAGACTCACCTTTGGAGTTGGAGCTTCGCTTGGAGATCCTGCTATCTATCCAGCTTTCAGATATTCGATGATTCCAGTGATGTATTCTGATTTTATCTGATGTATCGTATTACTCTTCTGTTGTAAACTCTGATGTATTTTATATATTCATATAGTAGCTTCATGAACTACTATCTCTTTTATTTCCGCTGCAATTATTACTCTGTGTCTGTGTTCTGTGATTACTTTATTTACTGTATATGTTTCAGTTTTGCCAAATTTAAATTAACAACGCGGTATTTTGAGCAATTCAACTCCGGCATGAGTGTCTACCTATACACTTATAATGGATGCGAATGGTCCAAAATTCCGGGTCGTTACAAAACGCCCTGTGCCTATGGTCGACCGCTATAGGTCGACCGGCAGGCCTTTGGGGTCGACCGATCGCTTGTTATTGCTGTAATTAACGACGTCGTCTGATATTGTTTTATCTTCTTCCTTTTGAAACCAATCGATATAATTTCCTTCCCATTATCAACTTTCTTAACGTCCAAGCAATGCTAACTGTCCATTAACTTTAACTAGTAGTAATTAACGTTAGTTAGTTATTTTTGTTACCTTAATTGCATATATAACTATTTTCGATTCTAAAACTTCAAACGTTAATAAAATTTTCGTTTGAACTTCGATCAGAAAACTTTATATATGAAAATTGATCAGAAAACTGCCATAATGGTGCAAGTTTCAAAACTAAATTCTAATATTTGTAATAATATTTTTTTCGGCATTATTATTTATCAATTGATTAATTTTTAATTAATTGTCGAAAAATTACGGGGTGTTACAAAAAACATCTAGTAAAACTGTACTTAGAGCATTATTAATTTTTCTATTTTAAAACGTTTTTTTCCTAAAAAAAATCAATACGATATTTTCTTTAAAAAAATTATAACTAACTATTTATTTAATTTATAACTATAGTTTGAAATCTAGATAAAAGTAAATATAGCAATAACATACATCAAACGTTCCAAAGAATTACTGATATTGTAAAATGTTCTTTGGTTTCTTTCAAACCAAATATACCAACATATGATAGTGAAAATAGTATTTAGTAAAAACCTATTATCATTAGTAAAGTAAAATCTAAAACTACTATAATAAAGATCACAAGTAAAAACATTATTAATTACATTAATATCGAAAATATTAAGGATATTTAAAAGAATGAAATTGGTGATATTGCAGTCGTAATACAAGTGCGTACTAGTTTCCAATAACATATTGCAAAAAATACATTTTCAATCAACAATTACATTCTTCTTTTTTAGCAATTCGATGGTATTTAGTTTCCTATGTAAAATTACCATATATAAAGCTTTGACTTAGGCGGCGCGACACATTTGCTTTCCAAATAAATTTAAATAAACTCGATTTAGTTTCCAAAAATTTATAAAATGAATTGGGGGTGAAATTTTTTTACTCTTATCCCATCGGCTAATGTTAATATTGTTATCATTGTCTATATTACACAATTCGAATTTTGCGCAAGTAAAGCAAACTACGAAAGTGCGATTTCTTCTAATATATGATTAAAACTAAATTCCCAGGAAAAGTTATAATTTGGTCTAAAAACTTTTGAAATTATAATGTTTTTAAAATTACAAGTTTCGAAAAGCTCATTGAACTCTACTTTAAGGGGAATAGCAGATAACTAGCAATCATACCAGAATGATATGTTATTCCCAAAATGTAAAACGTACTATATTACTAATTTCGAATTTGAAAGCATCAAAAGTTTCAAAATTGGTTTCCAAACATGGGAAAAATTATTGGTATTACTAGGGGTATTATGATACTGCTTATTAGTGCTGCCATAAAATTAATTTGAGATTAGTTCTTTCCATATTAAGTTATCATTATTATTATTAAATTTCAATAACTATTTATCTAATAATGACATATTTAGGTTTTGTAAATTAATCATTCCTAACCCTCGCTCTTCTTTTGATTTTTACACTGCTTCCAATCTAACAAGACAATTTGTACTTCTACTTGAATTTTCTCTACACCATAAAAAGTCTCTCTTAATTTTATCTATTTTTTCAATTAACTACTTTGGAAAAAGATAAAAACACATCCAATTTATGGGTAGTGCTGATAACAAAATTAATAACAACTACCCTACCGGCCATTGAAATTTTTTTCGATTTCCTTTAGATAATCATTTATTAATTTTATCAATTATTATTGGCCAGTCTAGTGTTTAAGATTTGCTGGCCTTATTAAGTATTCAAAGTATTCTATGGGGAATTTCATAATTTTACAATTCAATGTATATGCAACTTGATTCTCCACCTTATCTAAGTCACGTAGTATAAATATAGAACTTTTATCAAACTAATCTCTAATCCAAAAAGTAACTCAAAACTATATAAAAGACTTAAGAATTATACTCTGCCTAAGCAAATGAGATATAAAAAGCATGCTATCATCCACAAACTAGAGAACGAAGGGGCCATTACTCGTGATCTCATTTCTTACATTGTCTAAAATCTTATTGCTAATTGCTTGTTTGATAGTCTTAGCAAAAATGTCAGTAGCTAGATTAAACAAAAGAAGTTACGATGGGTAAACTTGCCCAAGTCCAAGTTTTGATTGGATTTTATTTCCTAACATGCCATTAACCATTATACTTGTTTTTTCAGTTTTAGGTAAAGACCTAATCCAGCCAATCCATCGAACACTAAAATCCCTAGCCAGTAATAAATCCTTAGGAAAATTTCAATCAATCGATCAAAAGCTTTTGTAGAATCGAGTCTTAATTCCCAAATCTCTTATGCCAAATCAAAAGTGTGCAATCAACTATAGTATTTTTGCCCCTTGATAAATAACAGTTTGTGTACCATCAATTAATTCATTCGTGTTTGCACTTTGACTATTTGCTAAAACCTTAGTAATAATTTTAAAAGAAAAATTTAATAATGAAATAGGTCCAAAGTATTTTAACCCATTTGCCCTCACTTTATTTTGTAGTAAAATCACAATGACGAAATTAAACCTGCCTGATTGTAATGAACCACTATAGAATTCGTTAAACATTTTAATTATATCATACTAGTATAGGAGCACATAAAGTACATTTGTTAATCACATAATGCTCAATTAGAGAAAATAGTGTATGATACATCTTTATTATAAGTGTTACAAATTAACATGATTGCTTTTTTAGGAAATTTAAAAGATTGTTGTCCAATTTTATTCACAACACTTAACACCAAAGAAAGACTTAAGCTCTAAATATATAACTCTAAAATCCACTACACTTTGAAAACAAACTTTTATGAGTTTGATTTAGAATTGAAAGTTGACAAACTTGTCCTACCATAACACCAACCATATGCCATCAAGACCATTAAGAAAAAGAACAAAATTTCATATCTTCTAAACATGAAAGCTTCATAATGTAAATTGTATAATGATTAATTGCTTATTTGTTCTAAAGAATAAAAAGGAAAAAGGTGATTGCAATAACATCAACTTTTTCTCATCCAACTCCATGGCTACACACAACAAATTGATGCCTAAATGCATATCAATACCTACGCTGCACCACAACTGAAGTTCAAACCATAACTAGCTTAACTTTTAAAATATTGAATAATAAAAAATGGACATTTATTTTAACACAAAATCTCCTGTTAGTCCATGAGTTGATGGTTTTGATGACAACAACCTTAGAATAAGATTATAAAATATAAATACTAACATTATAGTGTAGATATATATGTATATGCAGGATTTAACCATGCAGGTACCAAGAATGAAGACTGTACAGTATAGAGATTCAAGATATCAAGATTGAAGACTCATGAGTATCAAGAATATCAAGATTATCAAGAGTTCAAGATTTCAAGATAAGTATTGAGTCTAGAATTATGTTAAAACTTCACAATAGCACTGAAATCTTCATTCCGTATTTTCATTTGGGATGGAACCCATTTCTACCTTTTTAGTGGCTTATAAACCCACGACAAGTAGCTTACAAACCTACGACAAGTGGCTTACAAACCCACGAACATCCTGGTTTTGTACAAGTTCTCGAGTCCTGATATGATGAGATATTCTATAGGAAGAAGCTTGCAAAACTACTTCAAAATGATTTTCAAAACTGCTTTTCAAAATGTTTTAGCCTTAAAAATTATCTTTTCAAATGATTTTCAAAAAGATGTTTTAGCCTTAAAAAATATTCTTTGATTTTGTTCTTAAATAAATTCTTGTTTTAAACTTCATTTGTTTTAAACTATCTTTTAATATATTTAACTTTTAATATTTACTTAGATTTAAATATAAAATTATAGTAAAATTATATATATATTATTCTCTATATTTATCTATGTATTTTATCTATAGTCAAGTATATTAATAAAGTTGAAAATAGTTTTAATATAAGATAAATGTTATTTTCAAAGAAAACAAAACATCAAAATTTCCTTAAGGATGTCGACATGCCCTAGTACCCCATGTCGACATAGTGTCAGTTAGGACCAAAAATTTGAATTTCAAAAGAAGTGTCTATTCGCCATAACCTTTCATGAATAGACATGGCTGTTGTTCTTCTATAAATAGGGGTTGGTTTCAACGAATTTTAGATTAGATTTTCTGGTTTTTCACTTCTCTTCTTCTTCCACATTTTCTTATTCAAAATCCTATCATCACTCTGCCGAAATCAACATTGAATCTAACTAGATCATCTCTGGTTTGATTCTCTATCACTATCTCAATAAGATCCTAGTGCTATTCAGAGTTATAGGCTTCTTTGTAATCTATCTAGTGAGAAAAGGTGTGATTGTAGCCTTGGAAATCAATCAAGCGAGAAAAGGTGTGATTGTAGCCTTGGAAATCAATTGGGTGAACTTGTTGCCCCGGAAATCAAGTATCTCTACCCAGAGGATTGTGATTCTGGAGGGTGTACCTCGTAGCCTTGAAACCGACGGTGTAATTGTACAATTTCTTTTGAAAGGAAATCCGTACTTAGTTGTGCGGGACTGGATGTAGGGTAACTCCAAACCAGTATAAAATCTGGTGTGTTCTTTCCTTTATTGCATTTACTTTATTTCTACATCTGTGTTTGATTCTGTGATTATATCTGTGTCTGAATATTGCATACATTTGTGTAAAAATCAACAATAACTCAAAAGGATTCAGTAATTTCTTATAAACATTATTCACCCCCCTCTAGTGTTCATTCTAGCCTTAAGATCCATATTCCGCATTCCTCACATTTGGTATCAGAGCCAGGTTTTCAAAAGTTTCATAATCTGATTTTTGAAAAAGTTTTTTTAAAATGGCTATGTTTAAGAAATTTGTTAATGCATGTTTAGAAATATTCAGATCATCATTGTCTCTTGAGTCTGCATGTAATCAATATTCAAATACAAGTTGTCTACTAAGATTGTTTGATGTGCAGGAATCATGCTTTATGGGAGTTGAGGAATCAAACCAGAAAAAACAAACTGTGCAGATCAAAAAGAACAAATAGATACTCGATAGTGGATGTTCTAGACACATGACTGGGAATCCAGATATGCTGAATGATATAATATACAAAGACGGAGGACTAGTTAACTTTGGAGACAATTCAAAAGGTTATGTGATAGGCATCGACAAAGTCGGTAACTCTGAAACTCCTATCATTACTAATGTTTTGCTAGTTAAGAATCTAAAACACAATCTGCTAAGTATAAGTCAACTATGGGATAAAGGATATAAAAATAAATTTGAAAAAGATAAGTGTCACATTGAAGATAATAATTCAACCATAATATTTGAGGGAATTAGGAAAAAGAATATTTATATTCTTAGTATGAAAATTTCAAATGATAACTTGTGTCTTTTGGCAAATGCAAGTGACCCTTGGATTTGGCATAAGTGATTTGGGAATTTGAATTTCAAACTCTTATCTAGACTGTCAAAACATGATCTAGTAAGAGGCCTTCCAAAAATGAATTTTAAAGTAGATAGTCTATGTGATGCATGTCAACTAGGAAAACTTAGAAAAATCTCCTTTAAATTAAAAAATATAATTTCTACTTCAAAACCTCTTGAATTACTTCATATTGATCTATTTGGTCCATCTCTAATTCTATCAATAAATAATAGTAAATATGTTTTTGTAATTGTAGAGGATTATTTTAGATTTACATGTACAATATTTTTAAAACATAAAAGTGATACTTTTGAATATTTTAAATATTTTTCAAAAAGGGTTCAAAATCAACTTTCTCAAAAAATTATAACCATCCGTAGTGATCACGGTGGTGAATTTGAAAATGAAAAGTTTGAAGAATTCTGCAATAAAAAGGGAATAATTCACAATTTTTCATTTCCAAGAACTCCACAACAAAACGGAGTAGTAGAACGTAAAAATAGGACGATTCAAGAGTGTGCGAGAACTATGCTTTCTGATAGTAATTTACCAAAGTACTTTTGGGCAGAAGCAGTTTCTACCGTCTGTTATATTTTAAATAGAATTTTAATTAGACCTTTAACTGATAAGACATCTTATGAACTTATTTACTCAAAGAAACCTAAGGTATCTTATTTTAGAATTTTTGGAAGTAAATGTTTTATGTTAAATACAAAAGATAACTTAGATAAATTTGATCCTAAATCCGACAAAGGTATCTTTATCAGATACTCTAATAGAAGTAAAGCATACCGAGTATTTAATTTAAGAACTAATACCATCGAAGAAACAATGCATGTTTCATTTGATGAAAATTTCAAAATTTTTGAAGAAATAAATGATGAAGAGGATTTAATCACTCAAAACCAAGAGTCAACTGAAACTAATAATGAATTAAATCATCCTAATAAAAGGATTAAACTTTTAAAATATCACCCTATAGAAAATATACTTGGAGATATGCAATATGTTGTTAAAACTAGAAACCAACTAAGTCAAATGAGTAATGTAGCTTTTATATCAACTATTGAACCCAAAAATCCAGAAGAAGCATCAACTGATGATTCATGGATTTTGGCTATGTAAGAAGAATTAAATCAATTCACTAGAAATGATGTTTGGGAACTTGTTCCTAGACCTGAAAATAAAACAATAATTGGAACTAAATGGGTTTATAAAAATAAAATGAATGAACAAGGAGAGGTTGTTAGAAATAAAGCCCGGTTAGTCACTCAAGGTTATTGTCAAGAAGAAGGAATAGATTTTGATGAAACCTTTGCCCCTGTAGAAAGATTAGAAGCCATTAGGATTCTACTTGCTTTCGCAAATCATAATTTCAAATTATTTCAATTGGATGTTAAAAGTGCATTTTAAATGGTTTTGTAAAAGAAGAAGTATTTGTTGAACAACCACCACTTTTTGAAAATGATAAATTTCCAAATCATGTTTACAAACTTAAGAAAGCTCTATATGGTCTAAAGCAAGCTCCTAGAGCCTGGTATGATAGACTAAGATCTTACTTGTTACAATCAAATTTTGAAATAGGTAAAGTAGATAATACTCTTTTAATTAAAAGAAATAAAAATGATATTCAACTAGTACAAATCTACGTAGATGATATCATTTTTGGATCAACTAATTTTGAAATGAATAAAGAATTTTCTGAAATAATGACAAAAGAGTTTGAGATGAGTCATATGGGTGAATTAAACTTCTTTTTAGGATTACAAATAAAACAATTAGATAATGGTATCTTTATTAGTCAAGAAAAATATGCTAAAGACCTAGTTAGTAAATTTGGTTTGACTACTGCGAGTGGAAAACCCACTCCCATGGCAACCAATGAGTTCCTTAGTAAAGAAGATCTCTCGAAAGATGTAGATCAAAAATTATATAGAGGAATGATTGGATCACTACTCTATATCACTGCAAGTAGACCTGATATCATGCGTAGTGTCTGTCCCTGTGCAAGGTATCAATCCCAACCTAAAGAAACCCACTTAAAAGCTGTAAAACGTATTATAAGATATGTTAAACACACCTTTGATTATGGCTTATTTTATCCTAAAAATGATTCGTTTGACTTAATATCTTACTGTGATGCTGATTATGCTGGTTGTAAATTAGACCAAAAAAGTACAAGTGGAACTTGTCACTTTTTAGGGCATTCTCTGATTTCCTAGTTTAGTAAAAAGCAAAGCACAGTTTCTCTATCAACAACTGAAGCAGAGTATATTTCTGCTGCTTTGGCTTGTTCTCAAGTAATATATATGCAACAAACTTTAAAAGATTTTGGTTTAAATATCTCAAAATCACCAATTTATTGTGATAATACTAGTGCAATAAATTTATCCAAAAATACTACTCAACATGCTCGAACTAAACATATTGATATCAGACACCATTTTCTCAGAGATAATATAAGTAGAGAAGTAATTACTCTCGACTATATCAATTCTGAAAATCAAATTGCTGATATCTTAACAAAACCCTTAAATGAATCTACATTTACTAAATTAAGAAGAGAATTAGGTATTTGTTCATTAACTGAAATATAAAATATAAATAAAAAAGTATAATTAAAAATTAAATCAAAATAAATCAAATAGTAAAAATATTGAGAACCATGTCGACATCCCCCCTATACCCATGTCGACATATAGCGTTTTTTTAAATTTTAAAAATTTTTCCCACCAAAATTCAAATAATTGGTTATATATTCTTCTTATTTTCAAAATTTTCTTCATTCTCTCTGTTCTCTTTCTGTTCTATCTTCTGAAATCAATTTATAAATGGCCTCCTCTTCCAAATCAAACATAAAATCAACCTTTTCGTTCCCTTCTCCTACCTCTGGTCCGTTCCAACGTACTACGCTCGCCTAAGTGACAAAAATGGAGGATTCTCTGAAGGATGCAATTCAGTTAATGACTGAAATTCAAATAGTGCAACTCCGAATGGAAAAAGAATAGGAAAGGCAAGGGAAAATCCTTAAAAATTTGCAAAAATTTCTAATGGACAATCATGCTAATCCAATCTTGATTGACGAGGACTCTTCAGGAGATCATGAACAAGAGGAAAGTGAAGAAGAAGAAGAAGAACCAATGGAAGAAGAGCATGCAGAAGACAACGATAAAGTCATTTGCATTGGCGAAGTATGTTTTGACAAGGACGGAAACTTGGTTGAACAACGTGGAAATTTCTGTTTCCATTATCCAAATTGTTCGATCCATAGATCTCCAATTGTCAAAGATACTCAGTAGTTTCTTCTTTTTTGTTTTTCATCGTTATATGTATATTTTTCACGTTGTACGAAAATGTAAATATAAACATATATATATATATATAAATATTGTGTGTTCTTATATATGATTCCTATATATGTTATATATAAGTATTATATAGGTACTTGGTTAGGAATGTTAGTGGTTTAGGACTAAGTTTTAGGTTTACAAGTAAGTATGGATTATGTACGATAACACTATCATCATATAGGATATTAGACTAAGAGTTATATAGTTTAGAGTTAGTTTGTTTTTGTTGATGAAAAAGGGGGAGAAATATAAAATAGAAGAGTTAGGCATAGATTAAGGGGGAGTTATCAGTTTTAGTGGGAGTTATTAGGATAGAAGAAATATTTTATAAACAACGATTGTCATCATCAAAAAGGGGGAGATTGTTAGTCCATGAGTTGATGGTTTTGATGACAACAACCTTAGAATAAGATTATAAAATATAAATACTAACATTATAGTTTAGATATATATGTATATGCAGGATTTAACCATGCATGTACCAAGAATGAAGACTGTACAATATAGAGATTCCAGATATCAAGATTGAAGACTCATGAGTATCAAGAATATCAAGATTATCAAGAGTTCAAGATTTCAAGATAAGTATTGAGTCTAGAATTATGTTAAAACTTCACAACAGCACTGAAATCTTCATTCCGTATTTTCATTTGGGATGGAACCCATTTCTACCTTTTTAGTGGCTTACAAACCCACGACAAGTAGCTTACAAACCTACAACAAGTGGCTTACAAACCCACGAACATCCTGGTTTTGTACAAGTTCTCGAGTCCTGATATGATGAGATATTCTACAGGAAGAAGCTTGCAAAACTACTTCAAAATGATTTTCAAAACTGCTTTTCAAAATGTTTTAGCCTTAAAAATTATCTTTTCAAATGATTTTCAAAAAGATGTTTTAGCCTTAAAAAATATTCTTTGATTTTGTTCTTAAATAAATTCTTGTTTTAAACTTCGTTGTTTTAAACTATCTTTTAATATATTTAACTTTTAATATTTACTTAGATTTAAATATAAATTTATAGTAAAATTATATATATATTATTCTCTATATTTATCTATGTATTTTATCTATAGTCAAGTATATTAATAAAGTTTAAAATAGTTTTAACATAAGATAAATGTTATTTTCAAAGAAAAACAAAACATCAAAATTTCCTTTGGGATGTCGACATGCCCTAGTACCCCATGTCGACATAGTGTCAGTTAGGACCAAAAATTTGAATTTCAAAAGAAGTCCCTATTCGCCATAACCTTTCATGAATAGACATGGCTGTTGTTCTTCTATAAATAGGGGTTGGTTTCAATGAATTTTAGATTAGATTTTCTGGTTTTTCACTTCTCTTCTTCTTCCACATTTTCTTATTCAAAATCCTATCATCACTCTGCCGAAATCAACATTGAATCTAACTAGATCATCTCTGGTTTGATTCTCCATCACTATCTCAACAAGATCCTAGTGCTATTCAGAGTTATAGGCTTCTTTGTAATCTATCTAGCGAGAAAAGGTGTGATTGTAGCCTTGGAAATCAATCAAGCGAGAAAAGGTGTGATTGTAGCCTTGGAAATCAACTGGGTGAACTTGTTTCCTCAGAAATCAAGTATCTCTACCCAGAGGATTGTGATTTTGGAGGGTGTACCTCGTAGCTTTGAAATCGAGGGTGTAATTGTACAATTGCTTTTGAAAGGAAATCTGTACTTAGTTGTGCGGGATTGGATGTAGGGTAACTCCGAACCAGTATAAAATCCGGTGTGTTCTTTCCTTTACTGCATTTACTTTATTTCTGCATCTGTGTTTGATTCTATGATTATATCTGTGTCTGAATATTGCATACATTTGTGTACAAATCAACAATAACTCAAAAAGATTTAGTAATTTCTTATAAACACTATTCACCCCCCTCTAGTGTTCATTCTAGCCTTAAGATCCATATTTCGCATTCCTCACATCTCCAACCAACAGACCACTTCCATCTCAGCTCCATAAACAATAATTTATAGAGCTATATAGCATAATTGAAACATTCTTAATAATATTATATAATAATATGCATGAACAAAGGACAAATGTGTATTTTTCCATTGTTATATCTCCTTTCAACTAAAAGGATATTTCAGGGTAAGCTGTAACGACCCGTATTTTACCTATCGGAGGAACATAAAATGTTATTTTTGAATTCATATAAGGTCATATGACTCTTTAACTAAGGAAAATGCCTATTAGAGACATTTTGTATTTTTAGAAATTTTCCAAACAGTTTCACTATTGGAAACTTATATCGGCTATAACTTTTGATAAAAGCCAAATAAGCGTCCATGGCAACTTCTATTGGAAAGATATAATGGATTCCCTTTCCATAAAGTGGTCATCGTAGTGATTTGGACTCTCTGACTAGGAGATACGATTGTTTGAATGTTGGGAATTTTTGGAGCAGCTTGGTGGGTAATTAATGAGTTTAAGGGCAAACTAACTAGCCTATTTTGGGGTTGGAGACCTTATTAGGCTGAACCATCTTCTCCAAATCACTTTTACACCTTCTCCAATAGATCTAAGCCTCCATTAACCCATTCTCCGCCAAAAACCTTCTATTTTCTCCTCCAAGTCAAGTTGAAATCATAGATTAAGGGTGGATTAGCAAGGCGATTCAGTAGAGATTTTCGAACCTATAATTTTGGGAAAGAAAAATCACATCTTTGCTATTGATTCTTGGATTTTGCCATGATTTGGTGCAAATCTTCACTTTTAGGGTTTTTGTGAGTGAGTTATCATCTCTCACCTTATTATATATGTATATATTGGTTTTAACTTGTTCTAAATCCATTTTTAAAGTTAAACTTAGGTTTTAACGCAATTTTAAAATCCAACCAGTAGTAAAAATGTGAATAAGTAGATTTTTGGTGTTCTAAACATGTCATTTGGATATGTGATTTCCTTGATATATGTTAGGCTATGTTGTATATACCTTGTATGATGACTGCCATAGTTGATTGTGCGATTTACATGTTTTAATATTGTTTGGTGCATGTATGGTGTTTGCTTGTATGCTTGTATGGTTGAAAATGTTTACTAGAGCAAACTTGAGGTAGGAACTTTAGAGACGGAATTTGATGGATCGGCTCTAGAGCGTTTGGAGTCATATTCTTGCATAGGCAATGTATGCACGATGTTGAAGTGCTGAAGGAGCTATAAGATTTTGGTATGGCATTGGTTGGTTCGCTTAGGCGTGTTTTGGTGGAGGGTTAGGCCGGTGGCCATGCGGGATATTCAAGTCGGTGGTGAGCTTAGGTTGTGGGTTGAGCACGAAGATCGGTTTCGTGGTAAGCTTAGTTTAGTGGCCGAAGATTAAAGTTGATTCGGTAGTGGTGGAAGACCGGATAGGAGTTTCTGTCCGGTGGGCATCTTGGCTCAGTAGAAGGAGGGATTTGATAGAATTTCATGTTTGGTGATGCATTGGTTCGGCATTGAAGGGACCGAATAGCATTTACTGTCTGGTAGTGGGATGAAAGGCCAAACAGTGATTTTCGTTTGGTGATCCCATAGGAGACCAAACAGACCTAACTATCCGGTGGGCTATGCCTAAGCACCGTACAAGGAAGGGTGCTCGAGGTTGTATTGTGGGATGTCGGGGTGGCTTCGAGTCAGGGCATGGGTTCTTCATGTCAAAGAGGGGATGGCCTTGGATTCTGTGCGGCAACAAAGAAAGCGATGGCATGACACTTTAACATGATGACTTCGGGATCTTGGTATGATGGCTTTACGATTTACGATGGTGTATAGAGGCATTCCAAGTAGAACGACTTAAAGACGAGACTCATGGCGGTGATCCACAAGTGCAAGCTAACGATAGGGGCTTACCAGTAGGATTTGCAACAGTGTCCTACTATGGAGATGGCTATGATGGAATAACTATTGAGTTCCATTATGGAAACACGTGCAAAGGGATCATTGACAAATCAGAGGCTTCTAGTGTGCTCGTAAAGAAGGGGTATGTGGGGACGCCCACCTAGATTTGCGATTGCGTCCGGATCTTACGATAGTAGATAAACTTGGACTTTGCAATTGTGGGCTTGGTTCCTAGCCTTTCAGAGTGGCATGGATTCGAGCACCAATGAAGCCGGAATTACAATTGGGTCCCTGGTTTGTGATTGTGCCATATGCGTTATCATATATCAAATGCACACGAGTGATGGTAAGGACTGTTTAACGGATGATATGGTTGCCATGGTTGTTATCACTCTAAGGTGTCACACGATGTAGGTACTTTCGATTATATACCTAGACACTGGTTGTAATTCGAATGTAGTACACTTATATGGTTTTGATAGTAGATTAGAATATATCAACTGTTATGTGCTAACTCTTTGGATACAGGACAGGTCAGGTATTATTGTTCAAACCCTATACCATATTAACCATATACGATTTTATGGCATTTTGAGATGATATATCGCTCACACCAGGCTATTGTATGACCCGAGGTTTCATACTTTGCTTCTTATTACCTTGGGTACTCTTAAATGAGTATATTAGAGAATAACAGGTCTGGATAGCGCATGGAGGTATACGGAGTACAAGTAGGAGGCTTCGGTTTCATAAATCTATATTTAGAGCTTATTATCGCTTATATTCCAATGTGCAGCACTATGGAGCTACGTTAGTACTTGTATTATTAGAGACAGTTATAGAGTTTATTATGAAGTCTTGGGATGTATAAACTCTTTATTTCAGTTTTTGCATAGTTTGTGAACCTACGCACTCTGATATTCTTATTTATGGTTCATTTGATTGTACCACTGTCTCGCCTGTTTTTCCTCTATATTGTTATGTTATATTTTCTCTGTACGGTATGAGTTGTTCTATAAGTTCTATGTTTGAAATTTCTCTACTTTTCACCCTTGGCTACCGTCATGCATCATCCGGATACGTCCACAGCGCATCATACATGTATATTGGGTACCAAAGGTGTAGGGCGGTCGTCAAATTTGGTATAGAGCTTAGGTTGCGTAGACGAGATAAGTTGATACTAGGATCCATTAGAGATAAGGAAGGAGCTATTGTATTAGAATGGATCTAGCAATATGCGAGAGTGCTTACTTGTTTACTTTGGTTTTCAAAGCTATATAGTAGTGCGTCTGTGTGTGTATTGCATAAGTCGCATTGCATTCATAGACACCACTTATTCCATTTAGAGAGACTGATCATTCTTATTACAGCTTATAAGAATGAGCTGGCTAACAAGGAATGCTGCTAGGAACTCCATCTCTAGAGTTATGGAGGGGCGGGATCGGAGGCTGCTAACCCGAATTGCAGAACATGATCGCTGAGGCAGTGCGAAACATGGTTTAGAATGCTCAAATTGCTCCTGCTGTAGCTGTTGGTGATGGTGCTCCAGTGCGGGCGTTGAGGGCTGACTTTGTCAAATTGAACAAAGATTTCTCTACTCTAGGTGGCAAAGCGTTTCTTTGAACAGAATCAGCCATCGAAGTGCAGGATTGGTTGGACACATATGAACGTATCTTTGAGAATATGGAGTAAGAGGATGCGATGAAGAGGAAGCTGGCCTCTAGATAGCTTCTGGGAAGAGCTAGGGATTGGTGGAATGCCATCAAGATCACTACTACTGAGGATCAGATTACTTGGGAGCAGTTCAAGGAAAGATTTGAAGAAGAGTATATACCAGCCACTTAGAAGTCAGTGCCCTTCCAAAAGTTTACCGACTTGAAGCAAGGATATATGTCTGTGTCAGAGTACGTGACCTAGTTCGACACATTATCAAAGTATGGCCTATCTTTTATTGATACTCTGCTCAAGAAGAATGAGAAATTTATCATGGACTTGTACAATTATCTTGGGGAAAAGCTCATGATTCATATTGATGAGACATTTAAGAGGCTTGTGGAGAAGGCCCTTTGACATGAGAGTTTGTACCCTAAGTCTATTTTGGTTGTTGCTCTTAAGGATGAGCCAAAGATGTAAATTGCTGGGAGAGGCAAGGGGTAGTGGGAGAACAAGAAGAAGAAGTAGTTTCGGAAGAGTGGTCAGAAGAAGGGCAAGTGGGTGCCTACTTGTTATGATTTTGGGGAGAAGGGCCATCTTGTTAGGGACTGCAAGGCGGAGAGCAAGAAGTGCTACAACGACCACAAGCTGGGGCATATCAAGAAGGAGTGTCTAGAACCACCGAGAAATAAGCAAGTTGTGTCTGCTTATGCTTTGAACATTGTTCCAGCTTTGTCGAGTGCTCCACCGACGAAGGAGAAGGGGAATAATGTCATTATGCAGGGTATGCTTTATATTTTTAATATGCATGTACGTGTTTTATTTGATACAGGGGCTTCACTTTCCTTCATATCTGGTGATTTGGTAGATAGATTGGGATTGAGACCCAAGATAGTTGATCGACCTTTGATTGTTATGAACCCTATTGAAGGATCGGTAAGTCTTTACATGGTTTATCAAGACTTAGCCTTATCAAGTCATGGATGTTTATTTGCTTGTGATTGCTTTATTTTTGGTTTTGTGGGGTTCAATATTATACTGAGGATGGACTAGCTAGGGAAGCACGAAGTAGTGGTGGATTGTGAAAGGCCGTTGGTGACAATAGGGATGGATGATGGGCGTAGGTTGGAGATAAGCTGCATGCCTAATGATGAGGCCATGGTTAGCTTTCTGTATTCGCTTGAGGTCCAACATGACGAGTTATTGTCTATGCCTAGAGTGAGGGAGTATCCGAACATATTCGAGGAGGTGACCGGATTACCAACACATAGGGAGATAAAGTTCTATATAGATTTGGTGAAAGATGCCAGACCGATAGTTATGCCTTTGAGGCATATGGCACCCAGAGAGCGGAAGGAATTAGAGGTGCAAGTGAATGACCCATTTAAGCGAGGGTTCATTCATAGAAGCAAATCTGAGTAGGGTGCACCTATAGTATTCCCCACTGAGGGGGATTACTCTCTGAGGCTATGTGTAGATTACCATGAGCTGAATAAGTAGACGAAGGAGAATAAGTATCCACTCCTGCGTATTGACGACTTATTCGATCAGCTCCATTGTGCGAAGGTGTTCTCTCAATTGGTCCTTGCAACGGGGCTCCGTCAATTGAGGGTAGCGAAGGAGATTGTGCTGATTACATCGTTCCATATGCCGTCTGGATTCTACGAGTGGTTGGTTATGCCATTCGGGCTAACCAACGCATTGACATACTTTACTGATCTTATGGGCCATGTTTTTAGGGATCAACTAAACAAGTTTATACTTTTCTTCAGAGATGATATCCTCGTTTATTTGAGGACAGAGGAAGAACATAAGGAGTATTTAAGGATCGTGCTCGAGGTGTTGAGAAAGCGCCGATTGAAGGCGAAGTTTTTGAAGTCTCACTTCTGGAGGAGGGAAACGCGATCTTTGAGTCATGTTATTTCTAAGTAGGTATTACTCCTACGAAGGTGGCAGTAGTACAGGATTGGGATCGATATAAGACCGCTACAAACATGAGAAGTTTCCTTGGACCGGCAAGATACTATAGACGTTTTATCTAGAACTTCTCTAAGTAGCAGCTCTGTTAACCAACTTAATGAAGAAGAATTAGACTTTTATTTGGGAAGTGAGATGCGAACACGCATTTGTGAGTCTGAAGGAGAGGTTGACAAGTGCATTGTTGTTAGTCACTCCGAGCGGGAATTATGAGCTGACAGTATACACAAACACTTGTAGTACTGGACTTGGTGCGGTGTTGATGCAGAGGGGAAAGGTTGTCACCTACGCTAGTCGATAGCTGAAACCGCATGAGAATAAGTATCCAACTCAAGATTTGGAGTTGGCAAAGATAGTATTCACTTTGAAGATACAGAGACATTATTTTCTTAGGGAGAGGTTCGATTAGTGTACGGACCACAAGTCATTGAAATATCTATTCTCCCAGAAGGAGCTCAACCTTCGTCAGCAGCGATGGTTAGAGTTTCTAGCCTCCTATGACTTTGACATTTCCTATATGCCTAGTAAGGGAAATGCGATCGCTGATGCATTGAGTAGAAGACATGCTAGCTTGGGAGCGATGTTCCTAGAGTGGAAGTAGTTGGAGTTCATCTTTGACTATGATTTTAGACCTTGATATGGGATAAAGCTGGAAGTGTTGGTTAGCTTGACAGTCAAACCTACCTTGATTGAGCGACTCGGTGCTAGTCAGAAGAGAGACGCTAGACTAGCGGAGATCGTGGTGAGGATAGAGGAGGGAGTAGAGTTTAAGGAGATGAAGCACACGGGATTGACCATGGCGATTGGCTCCGTAAGGATGAGAGATTGTTTATTCCCGGTGTCGATAGGTTGAGAGATGAGGTACTATGCGAGTACAATTGTTCAAGATTGATTATACATCCCGATGGCAATAAAATGTACCATGTTATGAGGTGGACAATTTATTGGGAAGGGATGAAGCAGGATGTTGGGACATTCACCTCGAAGTGCATGAACTGTTAGTTGGTAAAGGCAGAGGAGAAGAAGCCGAGTGATTTGCTGCAACCACTTGAAATTCCTAAGTGGAAATGGGAACAAGTTTCGATGGACTTCACCCACTGGATTGCCGAGGGCCGAAGGAGGGTATGGTAGCATTTGGGTCATAATGGACGGATTGACTAAGAGTGCCTGATTCATACCTTTCAAGTCAAGTAGAATGGCATCAAAATTGGTTGAGTTGTATGTAAAGTAGGTTGTGTGATTTTGTAGTGTAGCGAAGAGTATTGAGAGCGAATGAGACCCTTTGCTTACTAATGGGTTTTGGAAGAGCTTACAAAAGGCATTGGGGATAGAACTGCATCTCAGTACGACTTATCACCCACAAACTGATTAGTAGACCAAGAGGGTGAATCGTATTCTAGAAGATCTCATGCGAGCATGCATTATTGATTTTGGTGGCTCGTGGGATGATCATTTGCATTTAGTAAAGTTCGCATACAACAACAATTATCTGTCCAACATCGGTATGGCACCATTTGAGGTGTTATATGGTCGGCCATGCCACGCTCCTTTATGTTGGTGGAAAGTGGACGAGAAACTAATACTTTGGCTAGACATGATTAAAAAGACTTTGAAGAAGATCAAGATTATTTGGCAATGAATGAAAGCTGCTCAGGATAGACAAAAGAGCTACGCTGATAAGAGGAGATGTAAGTTAGAGTACTCCATCGGTGATATGGTATTCATCAAGTTCTCTCCTTTAAAGAATGTTGTTCAATTTGGCACTAAGGGGAAATGGCATCGAGATTCGTTGATCCTTTTCCGATACTTGAGAGATTGGGAATCTTGCATATAGAGTCCACTTGCCTCAGAAGATAGAGGGCATGCACAATGCGTTCCACGTATCTCACTTGCAGAATTTGGTGTACGACTCGGGCATGATAGTTCAACTGGATTAGCTTAATGATATTGAGATTGAACCAGAAGCATCGAGACCACGTAAACAAATCTTATCGTCGGACGTGATATGAAGTAGCTTAGGAAGAAGACAGTAGAGCTGGTGAAGGTTCAGCGGAGTGAGAGCGAAGACGATTACACTTGGGAGACCGAGGAGAGTGTATGGACCGCTTATCCAGAGCTATTTACTTAGTAAGACTTATGTTTATCATATTTACTTTCACCTTCGATATCATATAAGGTAGTTTAGTATCATGCATGCTAGGGTAGACATAGATACCATTTATTGCTTCCGTATGCATGTTTAATGTTTGACATGTTTGCTGGTGGATCATAGACATGCGGGGTAGTTATGTTCGATTTACGTTGGTTGTTTTGGGGATTTTGGGGGTGAAATTCCTAAAGAGGGAAAGAGTATAACGACCCATATTTTATGTATCAGAGAATCATAAAATATTATTTTTGAATCTATGAGGTCGTATGACTCTATTACTTTAGAAAATGCCTATTAGAAATATTTCTTATATTTAGAATTTTTCCGGATGATTTTAACCCTGGAAACTTGCATCGGTTATAACTCTTGATAGGAGCCGAATTAGTATCTGAAACCAATTTATGGAAAAAATATGATGGCTTTCCTTTTTGTAGAGTGATCATAATAGAGATTTAGGCTTTTTGGCTAGAAGGTATGGCATTTTGAAGATTGGAAGTTTTTGAAGCAGCTTAGTGGGTAATTAGTGAGTTTGGAGGTAAGCCCGCTAGCCCATTTTAGGTTTGAAGACCTTATTAGGTTGAACCATCTTCCCCAAATCACTTTTGCACCTTCTCCCATGTGTCTAAGCCTTCATTAACCCATTCTCCCCCCAAAACCTTTTCTTTTCTCCTCTAAATCAAGTCTAAATCATAGATTAAGGGTAGATTAGCTAGGAAATTCACTATAGATCTTCAATTCTATAATTCTGGGAAAGAAAAATCATATCTTTGTGGTTGATTCTAGGATTTTCCTTGATTTGCATGCAAATCTTCACTTTTTGGTTTTTTGGTGAGTGATATATCATCTCTCCCCTTATAATATATGTACATATAAATTTATAGGTTTTAACATGTTTTGTATCCATTTTTAAAGTCAAAATTAAGTTTTAATATTTTTTTAAAACCCAACCTGCAGTATAAAATTGAATTAATGGATTTTTGGTGTTCTAAACATGTCATTTGGATATGTGATTGCCTTAATATATGTTAGGGTATGTTGTATACACCTTATATGATGATTGTGATGGTTGATTGTGCAATTTACATGTTTGATTATTGTTTGATTGTGTGATTTATATGATGATTTTCATGGTTGATTGTGTGATTTACATGTTTGATTGTGTGATTTATATGATGATTGTCATGGTTGATTGTGTGATTTACATGCTTGTATGGTTGAAAATGCTCATCGGAGCGAACTAGAGGTAGGAACTATAGAGATGGACTTCGATGGATCAGTTCTAGAGCATTTGGAGTCATATCATTGCATAGGCGATGCATGAGGATCGAATTGTTAACATAGCGATGGAATCGACATGATGTTGAAGTGTTGAAGGAGCTATAAGATTTTGGTTCAACATTGGTTGGTTTGGCCTAGGCGTTGGTTCGATGGAGAGTTAGATCGGTGTCTGGGCAGGATATTCAGTTTGGTGGTGAGCCTGGGTTGGTGGCTGTGCAGTCAATTCCCCGATATTGCCCCGATATATCCCCGATATATCTCGTAACGGACTTTTGGGAAACGATATTCCTATATAGCGGCCCAATATAGCGGATCCGCTATTATCCCCGTTATTGCGGCAATAATCCGCTATATCCCCGATTTTGTTGCCCCGCTATATCCCCCTTTCCTATAAATAAGCATTTTGCTTGATGTATTGCTTTTATGTTTTATGGTAACTTCAAAGTTGATGTAACAATGATATACGTTGTTGGTTATTATAACTAGTTCTAACTTTTAAGTGTCAACTTTGTTTATCTTTACTTTATTATAACTTGTTTTGCTTGGTGGAAAATAATAAGCAATACTCGTTCCTCTTTTTAATGTAGAATGTTGATCATTCCTCTTTTTAAAGTCGTCCGCTATATCCTGCTATATCCCCGATATATCTCCGCTGCAACTTTTTGCACCTCAAACGCTATGGAGCGACATGACGCTTTAACTGCATAGGTTGGTGGTCGAGCACGAATATCGGTTCGATGGTGAGCTTAGTTTGGTGGCCGAGCATTGAAGTTGGTCGGTAGTGGTAGAAGGTCAGACAGGAGTTTCTGTTCGGTGGGTATCTTGGCTCGATAGAAAGAGGGATCGTACAGGATTTCCAATCCGATGAAGCCTTGGTTTGGTATTGAAGGGACCAGATAGGATTTGCTATCTAGTAGTAGGATGAAAGACCGAATAGCAATCGTCGTTCTATGATCCCATAGGAGATCAGATAGACCTTTCTATCTAATGGGCTATGCCTGAGCATCGAACAAGAAAGCATGCTCGGGGTTGTATCATGGCATGTCGGGGTGGCTTCGAGTCAGAGCATGGTTGCTTCAGGTCAGAGAGGGGATGATCTTGGGTTCTATGTAGCAACAATGGAAGCAATGGCATGGCACTTTGACATGATGACTTCCAGACCTTGGTACGATGGCTCTACGACTTACAATGGTGTCTAAAGGCATTCCAAAGAGGACGACTTAACGATGGGAGTCGTGGCAACGATCCACAAAAGACAGCTAATGATAGGGGCTTGCAAGTAGGTTTTGCGACTGTGTCTTACTATGGAGATGGCCATAATGGAATAGCGATTATATTCCATTATGGAGACATGTGAAAAGGGATCATTGATAACTCAGTGGCTTCTAGTGTGCTCGTAAAGAAGGTTACGTGGGGACGCCCCTTAGATTTGCGATTGTGTCTGGATCTTGTGATAGTAGATTACCCTGGATTTTGCGATTATGGGCCTGGTTCCTAGCCTATCGGAGTAGCATGGATTCGAGCACCAATAAAACCGAGATTACAATTGGGTATGCGGTTGTGCCATACGAGTTATCATATATCCAACGCACATGAGTGATAGTGAGGATAATTTGATAGTTATTATTTCCATGGTTGTTATCACTCTAGGGTGTCACACGATGTAGGTATTTTTGACTGTATACCTAGACACTGGGCATTGTATACCGAATGTTGCACACTTATGTGGTTTTGATAGTAGATTAGCATATATCGACTGTTATGTGCTAACTCTTTGGATGCAAGGACAGGTTCATGTATTATTATTCATACCCTGTATGTTATTTACTATATACGAGTTCTATAGTGTTTTGAGATAATATATCGCCTAAACCAGACTGTTGTCTGACTTAAGGTTTTATGCTTTGCTTCTTATTACCTCGGGGACACTTCAATGAGTAGATTAGGGATAACAGGTCTGGATAGTGCATGGAGCTGTACAGAGTACGAGCAAGATGCTAAGCTTTTATATATCTATACTTAGAGATTACTATCGCTTATATTCCGCTATGTAGTGCTGTGGAGCTATGTCAATACTTGTATTATTTGAGATAGTTATAGAGTTTATTATGGAGACTTGGGATGTATAAACTCTTTATTTCAGTTTTTGTTAATCTATGAACCTAATGCACTCTGATATTCTTATTTATGGTTGATTATATCACTGCCTTGCCTGTTTTACCTCTATATTGTTATATTATATTTTATCTGTGCACTGTGAAATTTTCTAAAGGTTCTTTGTTACGATTTTCTCTACTTTTCACCCTTGGCTACCATCATGTATCGTCCGGGTACCTCCACAGCGCATAATACAAGTATATTGGGTACCGGAGGTATAGGGCAGTCGTCATATGAGCCGCAATGACACTAATATGAGTACATGACTAATGACCATAGTGTAAAAATTAAATAACTCTCATGACCAAACAGTGACCCTTCATTGCTACTCATTTTTTCTAAAACTGAAAAACGTGTTTGATATATAGGGATGCAGGATCTCACACCTATGACATGATAGAGTTAGGGCTATGCCCTAGAGGAATTATGTAATTTGTTACTTATATCTAACTCGATAACTAATCTTATTCAAAATAAAAAGTGTTTTCTTTTTATTATATGCTTGATATAATGTGTTGTATTAATTGATTAAATTAAATGCATACTTAAAAAAAAACCCATAAACAATATGTTTTGTGATAGTAGTTACAAAGTACTGTGATCATGAGTAATTTATCATAATGAAATTAAACATGCCATTTTAATAACCTAGTCAAGACATACCGGGATTGGAATCAATACATCCGTAGAGACTAGATTACATAACCCTCTCCAAATGTTGGACAGTGTATTACACATGACTGCCAGGGGCACCAAGGGGTTATGTATTGATAGTTATTGGACAACTGTGGAATGACTCACTCGATAGTTTTCAATTGTTTAATATAACTTAGGTTAAACCGAAAATATCGATGTGACAAATTTACACGGTTCGCTTGATTTGAGAATACTATTGATCTTCAATATGGAAGCTTCAATTTGATTATAGTTAAATCATGGCATGACATCCATCGAATGACTATGGTTGAGTCGAGCGAAAGCATTGGAAGTGAAGTAGTATTCAAGGGAGGATCCGTCTCCTTTATTATATGAGGTTAGTATCGTAGTCAATTGAAGTCAACTCAAAGTCAAAATCTCTAGCTGGAACAGTTCGATTAATAATAACTACTATTATTGAACTAAGGACTTTGTGTTTGGACTATATAGTTGAATATAGACGATATTGGAATTTTGACCATTACCAAATTCCATAAGTCCAAAATGATATAGTTTTGACGAAGAGAATTGTTGTAAATAATTGCCACTACCGGCCAACACTTAAATAAAGTAAAATTGGATTTTACCAAAACTATGTAAGCGATAAATTTTGGTCATAATGTCACACCACCTGTAAAGTGACATGTGAATGTTAATATTTGAATTGTTCAATATTAATCGCCGATCAAATTTACACCTAAGAGTCATCCAACCGAAATATTGAATACTCCTATTACCACTTGATTTAATTAATTATAATTGTTATAAACTAATTAAATTAATTAATATATATGAAATATTAATTATAAATTTTTTATTCAATTTGTGTTGATCGATAATAAATAGTGTGCATATAATAGTTATAAACACATGTATCGACATAAGATATCGATGTGCATTTGAATTAGAATTAAATGCATTTTTTATTAATCGAGCATGAAGCAGTTTTGAGGCCCATTATGGAACCTAGAATGGAAGGCCATATCAGGGACAAGTGGGGTGAATTTTGATTCAAAAGGAGGTGATTTGGTAAGAGAAAAAGGTTGATCTAATCCCCTTTTTGCTCTTTGAGATCTTGTTTGTTTATTGACCTCCAAACCTCATTTTTATTGGTCTCTTTTCGTTCATTTTCAACCAGCAATGGCCGCCCTAGTAGCCCTCCTTATTTTCAAGCATCTAAACACTCAAATTAAAGCAAATTCAAACACCGGTGGTAGCAGCATTTAGATTAGTAGCACTTTCTAGATTTTAGAATCAGATTCAATGAGTTTTGGTTCAACATCTCAAGGTGTTTCATCTAAGCATAAGCAAAGGTAAATCCTTTATTTACAATTATATACTAGTGTATATTGTTCATCATGTCAAATATGTGTTGTAGTTGGTATATTCATTTAATATGAATATATATATATATATATATATATATTGGTGATGATAATGTATATACGTGTATAATAAAAAAAATTACATATATAAAGTTCACGGCTATGGTTTAATAAGAAAAGATTTTTTTAATATAATAATATTATAAGATGATTATTTAATAAACTAGTTTTTAAATTCAAACATAACAATATAAGGTACATGTTTATCATTTTATTAATATACACATATAATTTAAAGTTCATGAAATTAAAAAAAAATTAAAACAAAATATAATATATACACATATATAATTTAAATATTATATGCTTTTAAACATAAATAAGTATAGGTATAAAATTATAAAATACATACATGAAAAATATTTTATAATATATATTAGTCTATATTATTTTCGAAATTTTTTATTTGTTATCGATTTTCATATGGAAATCAATAATTAAAAAACAATTTTTTAAACCAAAACAATTTTAAACCAAAAAAAGTAATTTTTATGCCGTATATACTGAAATATATATATATATATATATATATATTTATATATGTTAAATCAAAATTTCGTTTAACGTCCAAGATGTGTATACAAGGAGGCATGTGCGAAGAAATTCCAGTAATACCCCTTTGTTTTATAATAATTGATAAGACTGTTTAAAACGCCATTCATGAGTTCAAAAATAAAATAGGCAAGTCAAAATAACAATAGGTAATATGCTTAAGCCATTTTCCTTTATTCAATTGTGAACGTGTTACAACATGTGCCAATATGCAATTTTCAAATTATTCAAGCCCTTATTTGTAATAATTGAATATCCTCTTCTCCTTCATTATCATTTATACCTGTCCTCGAGCTCTTAATGAAGAGAACATGGAGAAGATCTTGGTAAAGGTGATAAGAGTGAGAAAGAGGTTAAGGGTCCATTTTCATGAGGTGGTGCATCTTTATTTATAGTGGTTGGAAGGAGGTAGACTTGCTTCCATTGGCGATGTAGGATTTTGATTGCTATCTGGGTGATGGCTTCAACATGAATGTCTTTGAAGTTTTATGAAGGGAAACACACTAAATCCTCTTGAATTTGCTCTTGTAAATGATTTTAATACCCTTTGACATTCCCATAGCATTGATTTTGTGCGACATCAATAACATGCGATATTCATAGGATTGGACATTGATTTGTACATCGTAACAACCCTAATTTTAGTTTAATATTATTCAAGATGTTTAATTGGATAGATTAATTAGAATAATGAAAATGGTTTAGGAGAATGAGGTTTGGTTATTAACAAGTTCGCGCCTTAATAAATTAATTAATAAGATTGTTTTGAAAAATTTAACACATAAGATAATATATGAGAAGGGAAAAATAGGTAGATCCATCTTTAAACCCTTAAACCCTGTCCCCCTCATATCATTCTCATTTTACTCATAAAAAAACAATCAAAAGAAGAACATATGGAGGACGGCCACAAACTAGGGGAAAGGGGATAAAATCAAAAGAGATTCATAGTATAAAGCTTATGGGAACTATATCAACATTAAATCTCAACTCCAACGTTAAATTTAAGGTGAATAGTTGCTAAAACCATCTCCTTTTATCTTTTGTTTAATTTGATTACGGATAGTACCCAAATTTATCTTGTTTGATTTACCAAGTTATGGTTGAATAATCATTGTTTGGATAAAATAATGGTTTGTGGAAATTTTATGGGATTATTTAAATTGGTTCTAGGGGTAAAACTTAGGTTTTTAATCTCCAAATGTATTGATTTTCTAGTATGTTGTGTAAAACATTAATTTGGAGATGGGTTTTAAATTTCAAAATTTTCCGAGTTGAAATAAATATTTTATGAATTTCCTAAGGTGGAAATTAAGTTTAATTTGGATCTTAATTATAAAAATAATTAAATATAGTTTTTGGCCCCAAAATTTTATATGGTAAATAACAAGGTATTTTTGAATTTCTGGAATTATTGGGAAGTTTTCCCAAGTGATTTCCAATTATTATGAATTTATTTTGCTAGATAAGCATTTAAATTAATAACTAATTAAGGTTATTAATTAAGTTGGCAAATGATTTTGGGACTTTAAAAAACCAAATTCGACATACTTCCTAAAAGGAACTGGGTAAAGCATTTCATTGTCCAATAGGAATTTGACAAAGAATAAGATTTGGTGAAAAGTATTTGCTTTTATTGGTCACAAATCAATTTTCATAATATACGATAATGTCATGCCGCTCCTATACGAAGCAAAGTAACGTTGGAGCTAAGAAGATCGACGTCAATATGGAGGGAACCATATGATAACTACTTAGGTAGTTATAGAATGATTCCTACAATGTCGAAGTTGACTTCGTCGGCAACCTATTATCGGCGGCATCGAATTCTCGTGATTCATTTATGTGTTTAAAGCTTAGTGCCGAAATCATTGACGTCGTATGTTTTCACCCTTGTTCTAAATGACGTCGCCTCACTTATGCCGCCACCATTGATGTCACCTATCACCCTTTTGATTATTTTCTGTAACGATCCATATTTTTCGATAATTGAAAATATTAAATTAAATAAGATTTTGAAATTTAATATTGTAAGAAATTAAAATTTATAATTTATTAATGAGAAAAATAATTAGAATATGATTTAATAATGTTGTTTGAATGTTATTGACAACTATTTTAATGTAATTTCAATCAATTGAAATAAATTGTAAAGTTAATTTGGTTATAATTGTAAATAAGGAATAAAATAAATGTTGGATTTAATGTTGAAATTATATGTTATAAATTGGAAATCAATATGAAATTTAATGTATTAAATATTGCAGTTAATATGGTAAAAGATGATAACTGTAGAATATGAATGTAATAAAATGTAAACTAATGTTAATTATATTCATAAGGTAATAGTTGATTCAATAATAAGAGTGTAAATCGAAATAAAAGAATTTGATTGAAATTAAAATATAATTAACTGGGGTTTTATCACTGTTGCAATCAAACGTTGAAATTTTTACAATATTTAAATATTGGATTTAACATGGAAAATTTATTATTAAAGATTATAAATTTCTATGTAATCAAGAATGATAAAATTGTTAACTTTATAATTTGAATTTAAAGGTGATTAAATTAATTTAATAATAATTAATTTAATTAATGTGAAAATTAACCATTTTGGCTACTGTCTCGGATTTCGACGAAACCAGTTTCATTGGATCCGTAACAGTGAATTATTGTAGGATTTCAAGTTTCGAAGCGATCAGACTTATCGTTTGATTGTGCGAGCTTAAAACGCGTAGAAATCGATTAATAGAATTTAAATGAGTACAATCTGATTTTAAAAGCTAACTTCTATATACAATGGAATTAGGATTTGAAACTAGTTCCATTGAGTTTAAAAATATCGAAAACCTATATTTTGATATATGGGATGACCTACTTTTGTTTCGAAAATGAAACGGGCTTTTCGGGTCGTTGTTATCGTTTCGACCCAATTTGATATGTCCATTCGTTCTTATCTATCTCTGCCTGTATATAGGCTGTTATAAACTCTAGAAGCTTCTTTTATTTCTAATTCCTGCATGTACAATTCTATATGTCTATTCAATTATCTATTCCTTCTTCAATGGCTGTCAATTCCAAAAACCCTAATTTCAATTCAAAATCAAATCGAAAATTCAAACTTATCAAACCATATCAAATTATATATCATTGGAAAGCTCTCGACGAGCATAATCTAGATCTGTGGTTTTTTTTTCAATTGAGTCTCGGATTGGCCAGAAATTAGTGAAGAACTCTCGGCCGTCCATTCTAGGTTTTCGATTTCAACGGTAGATCGTCGTCCGATCGATGATCGGGAGGCGCTGCTGCGTAGAGGACGATCGAGGCTTTCGATCTCTATGGTTAGTTGTGTCAGATCGTGTACAAGTTTGCCACGATTGGGCTCCAAAGATGAATGGCGCTGGAGTTTAGTGTGGCGAGGCGGCGACGTCGTGGGTAGTCGCAAGACCAGGGCGGAGGCGGTCTGGCATGGCCGAGGCAACGGTGAGGTCTGATCGATGGATGGTGATCGGAGTTGGGCGCGACGGCGACAAGAAGAGGTGGCGACTGTGTTAGGGCTCGAGGGTTACGTGCGCGATAGGGTTTGGGGGTGAGCTTATTTACTAATTTGTCCCTGTAATTTATTTTTAATTTAAATTTTTAAACGTTCTAACATATATAACATTTTAATACGAGCTCGGATTTGAACACGGTTTTCTCCATTGCGGTCGTATCGAAATTCCAGACAACATGGAACTGGTTTGGTCGAGAACTGAGGCTGTTGAAATTTTGGGCTTTATTTGGATTTTAAATCGACTAGAAACCAAAGGTGAGTGATTTAACCCACTCACAAATACTAAACCATCTTATGTTAGTTAAATTAAATTTATGATATGATAAAAATATTTTTGGTTGCTGTTTGGTAGTTGACATTTCAATTTAATTTGAATTTTATTGAATTGAATTGCCATTTAAATTAATATTCAATTTAAATTGTTAGTTAAATACCTGATAATGATAACTAGTTAATTGTTGTGATTTATTGGCTAATTTGGATGTTGATTGTGATGGATGTTTATTTGTTGACATTTTGGATAATTGGATGTTTATATCCCTGTTATCACTATGGGTTGAAATGATACATACCCAAACGATCTTATAGATTAAGGAAAATCGTTATGGGTTGAAATGGTAAACCCGAGTGATTTTATTAATTTGGAAATTGTTGATTCGGGATACGGGTTGAAATGATATATACCCGGGAAATTTAACTATTTGGGTTGAAACGATACATACCCAATCACTTGATCATAGGGTAGATAACTATATACGGACACCGTTGGTCGGTTTTAAATTATTTCTAAATAGTAAAGTACGTTTGAGTTATAAATTTGATTTTTAAATTTAATTTAATGATTTTATTTAAAATTTATATTTGGAAAATATTTGAAAAATAATTTATTTGATATGTTTTAAAGTTTCAAATTATAAGTTAATATATGGTTTTAAATGTAAATTTAAGACTTAAACTTATAATTTTATTTAGTTTTAAAAATGTATTTTAAATAATTTAAAATTTAATATAATAAAATATTTAATATAGTTTTAATATATATATTTTAAATTTAATTTAATATAATGAATTTAAATTTAATTTAAGATAATAAATATAGACTTTTATAATAACTTTAATAGATAATAGATTTTTGTAAATGATTTTAGAGTTTTATAAAAGGATTTTTATAAAAGATTTTTATAAAGGATTTTTAAAAGGTTTTTAAAGGATTTTATAAAGGGTTTTATAAAAGAACTTGTATAAAAGAAGTTATAAAGGTTTTAAAAGAATTTGTGTAGAAGTTTATGAAAAGGGGAAGAGTTGTAAATGTTTTAAAATTTATAAATAGCTTTATAAATTGGTTTAAAGCATATAAATAGTTTATAAATGGTTTAGAAGAGATTTATAAATTATTTTCGAAATTAATTGAAAAAAATCTTCCTCGGTGTTATGAATATATTTATACTTTTGGAATAAGTATATGGTTATCTTGATATGAAAGTATAAACTATTTTCTAGATCTATTATTATAAAAATGTTTTTAAATGACCACGATGTGAAAAATATAACGATTGGTTGTTAAAGAGACTGGGGTCGGATATTGTCATACTCTCTGCCAATTCTGAAACCACTTTAACAACTGTGCACGTGATGGAGAATCCAAAACGAAGTTGGATGTTTGGCGAACGCCACTGTATGAGGTATGAACGCAGCCTTGAGCCCCGCGGGTCAGGTTGATATGACTAAAACAAGAGCTATCCCGGGCCAAGTGAGGTCGCTCCTCCTATCGGACATGCTTCTTCGATACCATATGTTTTACTTTGTGATTGATTTGGTGGCCACCTTCGATTTGATTATGGAAGTGTGTTCCGAGGTGGGCGGTAGTAGCTGCTATGCGTTACCACCAGTCCGGGCGTGCAAAATGGTAGAATCGTACCCCGGGCATTGCCTCGTGTGCCTTGTCATATGCCTTATCGAGCCCACTATGATTTGGTTTGTGTCGTACCTATGGAGTGCTTCCTGATAGCCCACCGGTTTGGTGGAGTTTATAGTACTATATAGACTACGACATTTATAAAAATGTGTTAAGGGGGATATGGGTAACGCCTCAGCGCTATTTTAATACTTTACTTTACTGATAGACACTATCTATATAGTGTATATTACTACATATAAATAGTTTAACAAATCCTTAGGAGATGGAAATCCCGAACATCTCTTAAGTTATTGCACACACATTATACACTGGATAGGAGATGTAAAATCCCGTAAACATCTTTCAAGCCGTTACACTCATATTATTATGTTGATTTAACATACATAAGATCTTTTAGTTCCGACTCGAGTGTTTTGTCTTTTCATTACGTTCGGGTCAGCCTGAGCATTTCAATGTTGAAGACTTTACTTCTGGAGGACGAAGACGGAGATTTGTATACTATATATATATATATTCCACTGCATCATGTTGTTCCGCTGCATTATCCTATTATACCTGTTGTATGTATAACTCTTATTGTATTATAAAGGTGTAATCAAATGTTATTTGTAAAACAGCTTCATGAACTGTTTATTTGATTATTACATTTTGTCATTCCGCTGTGAGATTTTGTGTTTTGTTTTTCCTTCTTTTTCTCTTATTTTCTTATTTACTCCATTAAGAATCCTCCCTTTTGAATGGTTTGAGTTGACATGTGTGGTTTATTGTCGATTTAAACCGTCCAATAAGGTGGGTCGTTACATTTTTGGTATCGATTATAAAAAAGCATTGATGCCACCGGTTTTAATTTCGACCTTTTATGTTTGGCAGTATAGTAGCCGAAGTATCTAAGTAAACTTTTTTATAACGACGCCGCTAGTTTGGACGCCACTATTCATCAATGTCCGCAAGGTTTTATATCGCATTGTGTTGGCAACGATGCCGCACCACATTAATGCCACATTTCTTCCTTTTTAACACCGGAGAGGCCTAGTTTTATGTAAATTAAAACTATGTTTTAAAGAGGTGATATAGCCAATGTTCAAGAGGGTCGAAAACCCTATGATTTAGCAGTTAGCCATATGACTTGTAAAAATATAAAATTTTGTTTTAAAAGGTGGGCAGCATACATTATATGTATGTCGACAACCTTGTTTTCAATATACAGTTTTATACTTAAAAGGATTTAAGTTCTTGGTTTTTGACCTTGGATAGAGGTTGACATTGTTATTAATATTGACATACTTTGTATGATTTCGACTTTGATTATTGGGGATACCAATGCTTTACATCGCTATGTGCTATAAGTACATGAAGTTGACATTATTTATTGGGTTTACCAAGATCGAATGAACTCGACACTAATCATTGGGGGTACCAATGTATATTTTTAATGAGTCCGGCATAGATCATTGGGATACCGGTGTATATTATTTTGAAAATGTTATAAGTTTAAGGGGTATGCAACCTAATGGGGACACTAATAGATATAGGTTGAACATATGGGTTAAATATGAATTAAATTGATAAGTGATGGGTTCATAGTCATCTTAGAAAAAATATGGAATGTGAGATGGATAGTCCTCATCATGTCGGAGATGGATTGTCTTTAAATGGTTATGGAAGGATTCATAGTCATCCTAGGAAAACTATGGCATGTGTGATGGGTAGTCCACATCATTTTAAATAGATGAAACCATATGTGATGGGTAGTCCATATGGGAGGGGATAGATAATCCATAAAAAAATTATATATGAGATGGATAGTCTACATAACTTCGATAATGAACCCATATGGGATGGGTAGTTTGTAACGACCCGCAAATTTATCACTTTTATAAATTATATTTATCTTTAAAATTATTCAAATAAAAGGTTGATAATACAAATAATATTGTTTTAATGATAATAAATAATAGTAATCTTATTTTGAATAGATATTTACAAAAATATCTTCCTCGGGATTTAAATCGATAAAATAGCCGAAAATCGTTTTATCAATAAACGACTCTATAATCATCCAAAGTTGCGAACGAGACTGGATATACACACTCATATTTATATTTAAATAAGAATATGAAATAAAATATTTTATTTTATTTTTGAAAAATAAAATGTATTTACAACATCATTAGTAATGTCATTATATTTAATAATTAATTAATGATTTTAAATTGAGATTAAATGATTATATAATTATTATAATTATTCAAATAATTGTTTTAAAGTGATAATAATTCATATTAATTAGTTTTAAAGTGATAATGAATAATTTATAATGGTTTTATAATAATATATATTTAATTTGAAAATATAAGGAAAATCGATATCGGTTTATCGATATAATAACGCTTTTTGTAAACAATTGTTCAATATTGATTTATATGGTTTATAATTCAAATAGGATCATTTTAATTCATTTATAATGATAAGAAATTAATTTTCAAACTTTTATTAAAAATATATATTTATATATATATATATAAACTAAGAAATGAAAATATAACCAGAAATTGAAATCGGAATTCGTAACGGATGGACGTATATAAGTTGTACAATGTTGTTTATATAACTTGAATACATATACAACATACACATATATATGTTAACGTATACATATACAACTAACAAAAATTTGTAAAAATATATTTATATAAAGTAATAAAATAATACCTAAAGTAATAATTACTTTAAAAAGCAAACATCTCAATCTTACGCCACATCACATCACTACCTCCATCATCATCACCACCACCTCCTACATCTCATCCACATGCAGGGGCTGTCGTGTGCCATAAGAGGTGGAGGGGGAGGCGTTTTCTAAGAAAGGTGGGGTATGTTGGTAATTTTACTTTGAAGGTATTTCTCTTTTTTTATAAATACCACATCTCCTTCTCACTTATCCTTCACATTCATTCTTCTCCTTCTTCATTCTTGAGATTTCTCTCTAATGGCTTCCATAGAAGCCTCTCTTCTTCTCAAAACTTGAGAAAATGTAGGAGGGTTAAAAATAGTGGAAGTGCTTAAGCACTAATCCATTGATTACTCTTTAACATTTTCAAAAGTTAACCAAATCTTCTCTAATCTATTTTAAAGCAAGTGAGAGGAGCTTGGGTCGAGAGCAAGGTGGAATGGGGAGGGTGGTCGACTACTTGGAAAGCGAGAAGGAGTTGTTTAGTTAATGCTTTCGTGAAGTGTTGATTGGAATGAATGTTTGTAGGAAGTTTGGATTTGGATTATGGTGAAAAACTCTATATTTATATATTTATGTATATTATATATATTGGATGATATGATATAGTTTGATATGTGTGTTTATTATGGTTGTTTATCATTTTTGGATGATGATGATATGATTGGTTGATTGTATTGACAAGTCACGTTAAATGCACGTCAATATTACACAAGGAAATCACTTTCTGAATCAAATTATAAAAGTGATATGCAATCATTAAAACTCTTTAAAATTATAAATTTTTTATAAATACTAAAAACAAATTCGATGAAGTTTGAATAAGAAATGGAAAACGAGTCAAAACTAGGTGCGTCGCATAACGGTAGTTCGCGATTCGCACTGCAAAATTCAAATGGGTATATAAAGTGAAATATAGCTCGGAATTCTTTGTAATAAGAATTTTCCTAACTATTATATCCATAGTTTTCAAATAAAGGAAAATGATCAAGATTTAAATAAGTATATTTTTAAATATAAGTAAAACAAGTTTTCAAAATAATTGCGGTTTTGCAGTTCAAAATCCAAAAAAGGATTTCTTAAAATTTAATATTTTTAAATGTTTTAAAAATATGGAAAATCTTTATAAATATTTTAAAATGTTTTAAAAGATATCTGATTGTATAAATAATTTTTCAAATGATAGAAAAGTCATTTTGGTTTATATAACTTTAAAAACACTATTCGCAGCACTATTTGTAGCTGTTTTCAATAACTTTTAAAATATAACTTTAAACTTAACAATTATTTTCCAAATCATTTATAAATATTTTTAAATGAATAATTATGTGTTTTAGATGATTTGAAGATTTAATTATTTATTTAAAAGGATTTAAATAAAAGGATTAAAGAAAAGTTGTTATAAGCGATTGTTTTAATCTTGGCTCCAATAAGCCGACGAGTACACCTGATTTTTCTATTGATGAGATCTAGTTGAGGTGCTTAAACTAAGGAAATTTTAAGGAGAAATTAGTGCCTAGGCTCACCTGGCCTCTCCTAGGCGAGGGTAGATAAGGTCGAAATGTCAGAAACGAGTTAAGTATAAAAGATTAAATTTCTCAACTTTAAACAACATGGGTTATAAACAGATAATCTTCTTATAATTGATATTAAATTATGAGGAGGGAACTTGTACTACTAATATAAATTTAAAAGGTGATTTCACCGTTATTCAATGGATAGTAATTATTCAATATGGAAAATAACATCAAGTATAATTTGAAATAATTTATACAGATCTGTTTCATTCAAATATTAACTATTTTGGATTTACCATCTTAGATAACATGGTTTCAACTTATTAAAAAGTTATATTTTTGGAACAGAAAAATATTTATTAAATTTAAATAAAATTATTTGGAATTATTCTAAGTTCTAAAAAGAGTTTAATTAAACCGAAGAATTTAACAAAGAGAGTTTTAATGAATTCCATATGTATTAAAAAGAAATGGTTTTCAAAAGATAAATATCTCTAGAAGATATTTTGAATAAAAAGATATTAATTAACGGAATTTTAATCACTTATTTATAAACCATCTTTTTATCGATGATTAGTTTGAAGGAGCCGGGGTCAGATTTGGGCGATTCGTATCAAAAACCACTTCAAACCAGTTTACACGTTTGAAAATGAAGATATATATTGAGGACCAAAATTTTAGAAGATAGAGGATCTTCATTTCGAAAGGACTACTTGTTGATAATCTTTGGGTAGCTCCCGAGATAAATAAATAGTAGTGGTCCCTTTGTTCTGAAAATCTTTGAAACACGAGGATTATTCGCTACTAATCCTAGAGCCAATTCCCAACAGGATGTGGTAGGAAAGTACCTTCAGTTTGTCCTGTTCCTGACAACTTGTATGGACGAATATATGGTGTTGCATTTCTAGATCATATTGATTGATTTCTATGAAAGTATCATCTATTTGGTGGTGGAGAAGGCAACCTCTCTTAGCTTAACACCCTTTCCTAAGACGTACGAGCTCAGGAGTTATACATTTGTGGAAATCAGTTGTGTGATTATGAAATGGCAAAGTGGCATTCAAAGTGGAATATGTTCTATATAAAAGGTAATCATTACCTCAAAGCCTCACACTTAGGAATGGTGAAACAGGGGAAGCTTTAAGGCTAAGTGGCTCGCAACCATCAGGGTATGAAATCACCTTCTAGATCTTTAAAATTTCTACCCACTATAGCATCAGTTTTAAATTAAGTCGTGTATGCTATGAGATGTCTTGGATAGGTTGGTAATGGTCGGGTGATGTAATACTCGGTGTCATTCGTGTAAGTTTCAGATATGCCAGTCTTAATTCACATGAGGACCAACATAGGGGCCTCGGGTGCATTCCTCTAGAAATGCACTATACGAGAGGTAGTCTATTACCTCAGTATTTAGTTGGAAATCCAATCTCAAATAAGTGCCTTCGGTTTTGTTTCGTAGAACCTTAAATGATTAGGTCCGGAATTTAATATGGTAACAACTTTGGCTAAGATTCATAAGTTTACTTGCAAATGTTTTCAAAAAATGTCGTTAAGAATAATATTACCAAATTTTCATGTAAAAATGTTTTGGTTATCATAAGGTAAAAACCTGTTTTGTGTTTATGTCGGGCGTGGTCATATGAGATACTTTATGTTTTCAAACAGTCGTATTTTGAGTTTCTCACACCAGTCCCATGACTGACCCGGAGTTTATTTCCTTTTCCTTAAACTTTGGGTGCCCTATTTTTTCGGGCAGCTTAGTAGTCAGGTTTAGTTAGAAGAAATCTAGAAGAGCTCGGAGCATGGAGTTAGAAGATTCTTCGGTAGACTATTAACTCTTTCCTACCACACTTGTGTACTATTGTATTCTGCTTTTGTACAGACAGAGATTTATAACTGTCCATGTTTAACTCTGATAACTGTATTTAAAATTTTCACTATAAAGATTTTATATATTGAAATAATATATTTTATTCCATTCGTGTAAGATTCTATCCTATGTTTATTTTTCCTTTTACCCTTAACAAACCGCCTCTCTGGCACCCGAATTTGCGGCATGTGAATACCGAGGTTATTGTCGATTTCCAAGGGTCGAAGAAACGGGTCCTCACATAGTCCATATGGTAGGGGATGGGTAATCCAAATAATCGCATGTGAGATGGATAGTCCATATAAATATAAGACAGATAGTCAGTTGTAATTAAGACATATAGTCAAATGAGAATTAAGATGGATAATCTACCTAATTGGGATGGGTAGTCCAATATATGTTGCATGACTGCAAATACTTATTTTCTATGTTCTAACCATTGTGGATGTAGGAGCACAATATATGGTTAATATGTTTTGGTTAAGATACTACTGAGGGGAAACCCCTTTTGCTTAGCGGCATGGTCTCACTAGATATCTATTGGTTCGAGATGGTAGGTTATTATTCACACCAGAATTTTTGTCTGGCCCAAATTTTTTGTTTTTCCCTTAAACTCTCGGGTACATACTCATTTCAGTAGGCGGGGAGTAAGAGATTTCAAATTTCCAATAAGATGAATAAGCTTCCAGAGACGTGTAGGAAGCAATCTAACTATTTATGAGTTCATATCTAATCCGTTGTATTGTTGAGTTTGTCCGTATGGATGTAATGACTAGTTATATAATTTCCAATTGTTACACACTGAAAAACCAAGGGGCATCTTCATATGTTGCTCTTGGAGTATTTTGTAATAATTATATTTTCTCTGAACGTGGAATTGCGAATTGGATTATGTAATGAATATGGAATTTTATTTATAAAATGAAACATGAAAGTTTGCTATTAAATTGTGTTTAATATTTTTTTCATATTCATGTATTTCTTATTATTAATATGATTACCATAGCCGCATTTTATCACCGGAAATTTATACTATAGATGACTGCAGCATTTGTAGCGCTTAGTTTCAGACCTCAAAATGGGGGATATTACAAGTTGGTACTAGAGCATAGGTTTATGTAAAACTTAAAAAAAAATTGAAACATAATCCAAATAAATCAGAGAATAAGATTGGGGTATGGGATAATGTTATAGTAACGTATTTGTATTTTCTATATATATATATATATGTATGTATGTATGTATGTATTCTCCCTTCTCTCTTACACCGTTCCTTCTGTATCTTATCAAGGCTCATATGTGGATTATGAGAAAACAAGGTATGGAAATAGAAAATGGAAGAGTTAATCTAGGTGGCGGAAGTACCACAATCAATGGAAATGTTTGACCCAATACCAGAAAGAACCAAGGTCGACAAACGAATGTTAATCAAAATGCAAAAGCAAATATAGGTGTTGGAACCCCACCAGTAGAAATGGGGACTATGTATCAGTATCAGTTCTTTGTTAATCTGATGCAAACTGGAGAAGCTATAGGTAGTAGTTGGAGTTAATGCTGCTAATGCGGAAGGAGTTAAAACCCGTAGCGCCAGTTGGCAATAACTATGCTAAGCTGAACAAAGATTATACAAGTCTTGGTGGGAAGCCTTTTCTCGGGACTGAAGATACTATAGAAGTAGAGAACCGGCTGTTGCATTTAGAAGAATTTTAGCTGATTTGGGTTTGAATAGTGAGCAAAAAAGGAGATTGGCTTTAAGACAATTGCAAGGTGTTACGTTATTATGGTGGAATGGGGCAACCATAGGAGTACCAAAGGAGGAATTGACTTAGGCAGAATTCCGGAGTATGTTTAAGGAAATAATTTTATCTAAGGTAGCCAAGTTAGCCCTGCTTAGGAAGTTCATGGAACTATACAATCACATATACATGATATATCTTATCATATTATAGGTATATATTAGAAGAAGATCGTGGTGCACAACAAAATCATGGCTCATAGACAATTGAAGAAAGATGGATCATACTATTTAAAAGTAAGGTCGTATTATTGTATTATAGTCATATATATATGTTGTATAATCTCCTTGAGTGATCAAAACACACAAAATTTTATATTGACAGATCTTACTAACAAACTACTCTGATTTTATACTTCACAATATGACAGATGTTTGTCACTTTGTCATAGACATCTATGACAAAACTCTGTTAATTATTTTTAGATCACTTCAAACATCTGTTATATAAGGACAGACGTCTGCGAACTTTCTCGGTCTATAAACAAAAACTGCAACTGTCATTTTTGAATAGATGCTTCCCTCTGTTTGAACAAACTTCTTCCTCCTTCAAAAGTTGCAATCATTAATCAAAGAGTAAACTTTCAAGAAGTCGTAACTTTTCAATACAGCTCTTTGATTTTATAAATACTTCAATCGATTGATATTTAAATTGAACTTGATTTACTATTCTCTAACTTCTATATTCATATTCTCTTATGTTATCGTTGACTTAATATTCTTAATCACTTTCAACCAAAATCTATATATTTTGATTAAATTATTTCCTACAAATCCAAGCAACTCACACTCATTATCATTCAAAGAAGATTACAGGAAGAATTGTACCAATAGTCAATATTCATATTGTATTTAACACAAGTTTGTCAAAGGAATACTTTTGAATTAGCCTATTCCTTCGGACGATGCGAGGGTTATTTTTAGTGAAAATGGGTGCTTCGGGAGTAGGCATAAGATGGGAGGTCAGAACCAGTATAAAAACTATAGCGTGCTTGTTTTTATACTTTGCTTTATATTGCTATATTTATCTCATATATTGGTATACACTCACATACTAATACACAAGTCATATTCGATACAATCCACTAGACTTACATTTGGTATCAGAGCACGGTTATTTCAATTTACAGTAACATACGATTGAATTTTTTTAATATGGCAAGTACATTTCAAGAAGGTCAATCAGCTACTTGTCCCCCACTATTTACCGGTTCTAATTATGCTTATTGGTCAACACGTATGCAAATTTTTATGGAAGCTAATGGTTTAGGAATTTAGCAAACTACTCAAATTAGATATGAAGCAACTACCACCGACATAAGCATGTGGATCGATGCACAAAAGAACACGGCAACTAATAATACCAAAGCCATGAATGTTTTATTTTTTTAACTTGATAAAAATGAATTTTCACGAGTTATGATTTGCAATACTACATATGATATATTGCATTTACAAGTTACTCACGAAGGCATGACAAAAGTCAAGCAAACAAAAATTTCTATTTTACAAAACAATTTTCATCATTTAAAATGAAAGCAAATGAATCTATTATAGACATGTACGCTAGATTTCAAACTATACGACATGATCTCATGGCACTTGGGGTCAAATGGGAAAGAAAAGTTTTACCATCGATGAAGCTAACGATCTCTCTTAACTCAACGTCGAAGAAATAATAGGAAATCTGATGTCATATGAAGCTAATTTTTAGGCAAGAAAGGAGCAAAATCAAGTAAAGAAGAATATTGCTTTTCAAGCAAATAATGGCAGTTTCGACTTGGACGAGGAAAAAATTATATTCATAGCCAAGAACTACAAAATATTTAAGAAATTCAAAAGGATGAAAAAATTGTAGAATGGTGGCCATTCAAACTCATCAAATCAAACATCAATCAAATTTTATGGATGTGACAAGTTCGACCATATGAAGAAAGATTGTCCATAACTCAATAGATAAAATGAAAAGAAAATTCAAGAAATTAAAAATGAAGCGAAGAGTTTTTCAAGTAACTTGGGATGACTCCGATTCTTCTTCTTCCTCTAACAGTGATAGTAAAAGCGACTCAGAACAAGCTAATGTTTGTTTTATGGCTAATACTAATTAGGTACGCCCTGAATTAACATATGATGAAATTTTGGAAATTAGCATAGAATTAGATGATAAATATAGAGAACCGAAGAAACTAAACAAGGAATATATGGGAAAAGAAACAGAGCAGATATAGAAATTGGTTAATTAAAAGATGAAAAAACAATATTGGAAGAAGAACTAGAAATGGCACAAAATGAATGTAAAAATTTATCTTCCCAAAATACTACTCTATTACATGATTTAGAAAATAGCAAAGTAGAAAATGCCGAACTTCAAAAAGAAAAACTAGAACTTAAGGCGAGGTTAGATTCTAGCAATATTGAAATCTTTCATCTTAAAAATAAGTTAGATAAAATAACTAATAATGTATCAAAATTTAATATAGGAAAAAAAACTTAGAAATTTTGATCAAAGTATCAAGACCATCAAGAAATCGAAATGGATTAGGATTTAAAACTAAGCAAAAACATAGAAACTATAGTACACTATATACTAAGTTCAAGAAACCTACCTTAAAAGGTAAGATTAATATTCCTGGAATAAATACTGTTAAAATATGGAGTCCCAAATCAAATAACAATTTTATTAGACAAAAACATATAGATGAATACTTGAAAAATATTGTTTATAATAATAATTATGTCTTTAAAGGTACCAAACCTACTTGGGTATGGCTACCTTCACCCACTAACACATAGGACCCTAACAAAGGAAGTTTGTACCAATTAAACTTTTACTATTTTGCAGGTACCTAAAGATAAAGTAAAAAGCAAGGAGAAATGGATACTCGGTAGTGGATGTTCCAGGCGTATGACAAGAAATGCACACATGTTATCAAATATAACATACATCGATGGCGGCATTGTGACATTTGGAGATAACTCAAAAGGACTTGTCATTAGCATTGGAGACATCATCAACGTTAGTATATCTACTTCCCCCTTATTATTAATATTTTATTAGTAGAAAAATTAAAACATAACTATTAAGTATAAGTCAATTATGTGATAAAGGATTTAGGATCGATTTGGAAAAAGATAAATGTAGTATATTTGATTAAAACAAAAATTTAATGTTTGAAGGATTAAGAAATGAAATATTTATGTTTTAAACATGAGTATTAAAAACAATAGTGATTTATGCCTAACCGCCAATCATAATGACCCATGACTATGGCACAAATGCTTTTGTCATGTAAATTTTAAATATATAAATAAATTAGCAAAGAATGATTTAGTAAGAGAATTACCCAAAATTAATTATAAAGTTAATAATCTTTGTGATGCTTGTCAACTTGGAAAATTAAAGAAAAATTCTTTTAAACCTAAGAAATAAATTACTACCAAACAACCATTTGAATTACTTCATCTAGATTTGTTTGGACCAACTCAAATACGATCAATAAATCATAACAAATATGTATTTATTATCATAGATGATTTTTAACGATACACTAGGACATTATTTTAAAACAAAACATGATACATTTGAAACATTTAAAATCTTTGCTAAGAGAATTAAAAATTTAATGAACTTAAAAAAAAGAGTATAAGAAGCGATCATGGTGGAGAATTTAAAAATAATATTTTTGAAATTTTTTGCAATATAAAGGGAATTAGTCTTTTTTTTTTGTTTCCACGCACACCACAACAAAATGATGTAGTAGAAAGGAAAAATCGAACACTACAAGAATGTGCATGAACATTACTTAGTAACAGTAGTTTACTAAAGATTTTTTAGGCCGAAGCTATTGCTACCTCATGTTATGTATTAAATCGTGTAACGCTTTGACTTATGACTAAGTATACATGTTACGAAATATTTTTTGGAAAGTAACCTAAAGTATCATATTTTCGTATTTTTGATTCTAAATGCTTTATTTTGAATACTAAAGATAATCTTGGAAAAATCGATCCAAAGGCCGATGAAGGAATTTTTGTTGGATATTCAGGTCGTAGTAGAGCATATAGAATTTTTAATAAATGAACTAACACTATTGAAGAAAGTCTTCATGTTTCTTTTGACGAAGATTTTAAGAATACCAAAAATGACGGCGACGACGAGGTTTTAAATAATAATAGTATTAATAATACTTCTGTAACTGAATACAATAATACCATAAATAATAATGGCAATCTTTTGAGATCACCATCTCGAATCTTAAAAGATCGTCCAATTAATAATGTAATTGGTGATTTAAACACAAGAGTTTCAACTAGAAATCAATTAAATAAAATAATTCATGTTGCATTTATATCTAATTTTGAACCTAAAAATTATAAAGAAGCATCAAAAGATGATTTTTGGGTTATTGCAATGGAAGGGTTACTTAATCAATTCGAAAGAAATGATGTATGGAAACTTGTACCAAGGCCAAATGATCAATCGATAATAGGAACTAAATGGGTTTTTGAAAATAAAGCAGATGAAAATAGAAACATTTTTTGTTATAAATCAAGATAGATGCTCAAGGATACAATCAAGAAGAAGGAACTGATTATGAAGAAACTGTTAACCTGCCTTTTGGTAAGGTAGTACACAGGCATATTTAACCCAACAAACTTCACGATCATTAAGGAAGAAAGCCCAGAGAGATGGTTACCAGGATTAGAGATCGACTATATTTTAAACTATGGACTATAGTTGAATGGATTTGGGTGGACAACACTCAGAAAATGGCTAAGTATGGAACTAATACTTCCCCTAAAAGAGGGTCCGGAATAGAGGGATCGGATTAAGCAGGATGCACACAACACAACTCATTGATGATCGCTCCATAACTCAACAACCATAAGGTGGATTGAAGTGAAACTTTGGAACTAGGAAGAGAGGAACCTAAGGAGTTTACCCTAGGCATTGCATGGCATTTGGAGGAGTTTGGAGGGATCGGCCCCTATACCTCCAAAGGGATCGGCCCTCTTCCCTCTTAGGGATCGGCTAAACCCAACTTTATTGAAAAGATCAATCAATATTTCAATATCTACACTTCCAATTGACATGAAACTTGGAGCACCCACCCCATAGGGTTTGTACATCATTTGGAACAAGTTAGAAGGATCGATGCCTATCCATCCATAAGGATTAGCTATAATCAGCCTTCGTAGCATGTTGCAACAAAGATCGATTAGTAACTCAAGTTCTGCTAATCCAATTGGCATGAAACTTGGAGGCTATACATAATACAACATGAAGAAGCCCCCCTAGGGATTGCATGTCATTTGGAGGATTTTGGAGGGATCGGCCCCTATCCCTCCAAAGAGATCGGCTGAAATCAGAATGCATGCAACACCACTTCACGGAAAACGCGATATCTCACAAACCGTAAGTCGGAATGGCACGAAATTTGGAAGGTGAGTAGCTAACATCATGGGGAACCCCAATAGGGGCACACTCCATTTGGACACAAAAATAGAGATCGGTACCAATCTCTATTATGGGCCCAATGGGCCTGAAAATTCTTGGTGGCTTCATCATGGCCTAGAGGTTCTTCTGCCGAAATTTTAGCTCGATCCATGCACATCTTCCCTTATAAATACGGCAGGCATGGTGTCAGAAAAAGCATATTCTTTCTGTTTCTCTTTAGCTTCAACCTAGGCTACACTCTGCTAATTTCATTCTTAGATTCGAATCATAACTGTAAACAAATTACAATGCAATAAAAAGGATTATTCTGGAGTGGACGTAGGTCAGAGTTAGTCGAACCATTATATATCTTGTCTCTTTTTACTTGCTTTCATTTTTAATTTGTTTATTCTTTATATTATATTCTCTACATTAGATACTATTTTAGATCTGTGATTGGATTTTGGTGATTTCATACAACTAGGTGTGTTGGTGACCAATTTTAACTCCAACATTTTGGTGCTTCCACTGAGAATACTTGCACCCGCGGATTTGGAAGCTAGGATCTTAGATTTGGAAGCTTGGATACTTGGATCTAGGAAGCAATGGCTAGGAAATCAACAAGGAGAGTGCTATAGGAAAGGAGCCACCATGGAGGGAGTTAGGAGGCTTCCTCAGGAGCTGAAGCTAATCAAGCATATATCTACATCACCATGGATAAAATGGAAATGATGATGGATGCTATGTAGGAGAGGATGCTGAAAAGACAGGAGGAGATGATGCAAAATTTACTCCGACAGATTGGATAAGCTGAAGCATAGAATCAAGGGAATGGAGCAGTAGGAGCTAATGACAACTTAGATTAAGGAATTGAAGTAGCAAGAATCGCTGGAAATTAGAACTGGAAACATGAAAATGGAGCCAATGGATAAAGGAATGGAACAAAGCATCCGGGGGCAGTCTCTGGCCATCTTAGAGGGACCGACAGTGATCCCTCCAGAGAGATTGGCACCGATCCCTAAAGGCCAGGGGCATGCCCCCAGGTCTGGTTGATCGCGATGCTGGAGGACCTGCAATCAATCTCATGGAGCTTGGTGCGAATCGGAATGTGGATGCCTATCTGGAGGAATGGTTTCCAGAATTCCCTCGTACACTCGGAAGCAGCTTGGACATGATGATAGGAGACTACCACTGGAAGATAATGATAGGTTTACAGAGATGATCAGGCGAGCTATGCTTGGAGGGTTGGTGAACCGGAATCTGGAGGATATAAATAGTAGTCCATTCGCTCCTAATATCAGGAACGCTAGGCATCCACCAGAATTCAAACTACCAACACTGGAAGTTTATGATGGAAAGTCGGATCTGACTATGCATATAATGAGGTATATACCGCACATGGAAGTATTGGAGGCATCAGAAGAAGTCTTGGCACGATGCTTCACCTGTACTTAATGGATGCAGCTGGGCAACGGTTCAGACAGTTGGAAAGCGGTTATATAAGCACATGGACAAAATTGGTCGAAAGATTTATGAAGCGGTTTCGGGTTCATATTATGAGACTCAATAATGTGATGACATTGACATTAGTAAAGTAGTGGGCAAGAGAATCACTCAAGAATTTGTTAACTAGATTCAATGCCGCAGTTGTTTCGGTTGATCGACCAGAATCATCAATGGTTTTGATAGCGGCAGTGTCAGGAGTTGCAGATAATTCAAATTTTAAGATATCACTAATACAGGATCTAGCGATGGATCTCGGGGAATTTTACCATGAAGCAAAAAGGTTTCTGTGACAAGAAGATGTGAAAGCTGATAGAGAGGCAACAGAAGTAATACGATACGAGGTGGAGAACCGCCTGGTGAATGCTCAGGAAAGGACAAGGGTAAACAGAACATGGACAATAGCTTCGATGGATCGAAGAGGCAGAGGGGAGAACCCAAATTCTCTTCTTACTCAGAATTGAATGAAACCCTAGAATGGATATATCTAGATACTCGAGGACGCCTTCTGTATCGAAGGCCGGCAAGGTGGGAACCCTTCGAACACGAATGGACATCAGGTAAGCGCTGCCTATTTCATGAGCTGGATGGGCATAGTATAAATGACTGCAGGTATTTGAAGGATATCATTGAGGAACACATGAGGAATAGTCAGTTACAACAATACATAAGGACTCGGGCTGCGGCGGTGGAATAGGAGCAGCCACCTTCCACCTTAAATGAAAATGGCAACGGCCAAGGCATCATCATCAACTTGTCATCAATTGATCGGGATGGCATGAAATAAGTAACAAATTCCACAGTAGGATGGGTAAGTCACTTACACATGTACGAGATCAAGGACGGTCCCTAGGCATTCTTTGAGATGATGATAACCATAGTGCTTGGGTTTGTGAAATTTTTTCTTCTTCTTGTTTACTTCAAACTCTTACTTTTCTAATTTTATTTAAACTCTGGTTTATTGATTATACAAAATCTTATTTTATAGTTTGGCAAATGGACTTAGGAATGTTTAAATTTGGATCAATGTAATAGATAACACAGGTCACGGTTGTGGTCCTATCCGAAGAGACGGGATAACAATTGCAAGGTATGGGTCTTTTCGTCGGGCGAACATGACAAAACAGACTCATGCATCATGGAATAAGTCCTCAACTGAGTATCGAGGTCGATGAATAAAACCCACAGGTCATCATGGAATATGCCTAGCAAGGGGTAGGTCGCTTCGTTCGAACGCGATGGATCGACCTACTCAGGTCGTCGAGTATGGATTGTGCTCGACAAGGATCTGGTGAGATCAATGTCGTCGGATATATACTATGCCTGGCAAGGGGTAGGTCGCTTAGCTCGAATGCAATGGATCGGCCTACTTAGGTCATCAAGTATGGATTGTGCTCGGCAAGGATCTAGTGAGATCGAGGATTTGGATTAGGACAACAAACCGGAGTGGTCATGGATTCAGATATTAGTTTCGAATAGCAATGGATTTGGCTTTGGATTAATGCAGATCCGGGTAAAATGATATGGAGAGACCGTGTATTTGGATTGGATTCTGGATTAGAAAATACGGTTATCAATGGATTATGGATTTATGGCAATTCAAAACACACCTTCATATCTCAAAGCATGATTTAGGGGGAAAAGTGTTAACACGCCTTTTGGAAATGCAGTACACAAGTGGATTTAACTCAACAGACTTCATGATCATCAAGGAAGAGAGCCCAGAGAGATGGTTACCAAGATTGGAGATCGATTATATTTGAAACTATGGACTATCGTTGAATGGATTCGAGTGGACAACACTCAAAAAATGGCTAAGTATGGAACTAATACTTCCACTAGAAGAGGGATCGGAATAAAGGGATTGGATTAAATTGGGTACACACAACACAACTCAACAACCACAAGGCGGATTCAAGTAAAACTTTGGAAATAGGAATATGAGACCCTAAGGAGTCTACCCTAGGGATCGCATGGCCTTTGGAGGAGTTTGGAGGGATCGGCCCCTATCCCTCCAAAGGATTGGCGCTCATCCCTCTTAGGGATCGGCTAAACCTAACTTTATTGCAAAGATCGATCAATATCTCAACATCTACACATCCAATTGACATGAACTTGGAGCACAAGCTAACCACAACATGAGGAACACCCCATAGGAATCACACATAATTTGGAGCAAGTTGGAGGGATCGGCCCTTATCACTCCATAGGGATCGGTTATAATCAGCCTTCGCAGCATATTGCAACAAAGATCGATCAATAGCTCGAGTTCTACTAATTCAATTGGTCTGAAACTTGAAGGCTATACATGATACAACATGGAGAAACTCCCCTAGGGATCACATGTCTTTTGAAGGATTTTGGAGGGATTGGCCCCTATCCCTCCAAAGGGATCAGCTGAAATCAGAATGTATGCAGTACCACTTCACGGAAAATGCAATACCTCAAAAAGAGTAAGTCAGAATGGCATGAAATTTTAAGGGCTAGTAGCTAACATCATTGGGAACCCCCCAGAAGGATCGTTCCCCATTTGAACATCAAAATAGGGATCGGTACTGATCCCTATTGTGGACCCCAATGGGTCTGAAAATTCTTGGATGACCTCGTCAAGACCTGGAGGTTCTTTTACCTAAATTTCAGCCCGATCCGTGCACGTCTTCCCCTATAAATACAGCAGGCATGACATCGAAAAAAGCATCTTCTTTCTGCTTCTCTTTATCTTCAACTTAGGCTACACTCTGCCAATTTGATTCTTGGATTTCGAATTGTATTTGTAAACAAACTATAGTATAATAGAAAGGATTATTCTGGAGTGGACTTAGGCTGAAGTTAGCCAAATCATTATAATCATGTCTCTTTTTACTTGCTTTCATTTTTAATTTGTTTGTTCTTCATATTATATTCTCTACATTAGATACTATCTGAGATCTATGACTAGATATTAGTGCTTTGATACAACTGGGTGTTGGTGGCCAATTTTGATGCCGACATAAATATTCGCTCTTTTTGCATGTCTTGAAACTATACGAACATTACTTGCTTTTGCATGTCATCATAATTTTAGATTATTTCAAATAGATGTTAAGAGTGCATTTTTAAATGGTTTCATAAAAGGAAAAGTTTATGTTGAACAACCACCCTTATTTGTTCATGAGAAATATCCAGACCATGTTTTTAAACTTAAAAAGGCATTATACGGATTAAAATAAGCACCTCTTGCTTGGTATGAGAGGCTTAAAACACATATATTAAATTCTGGTTTTCAAATTGGGAAAATTAATTCTACATTATTTATAAAAAGAGAAGATAATAATATACTAGTTGTACAAATATATGTTGATGACTTCATATTTGGATCAACTAATGAGAAACTATGTAACGGTTTCTCTAACATGATGAATTCAAAATGTCACATATGGGAGAATTAATTTTCTTTTTAGATTTACAAATAATGTAGATTTACAAATAAAACAACTAGAAAATGGAATGTTTATAAATCATGAAAAATATTGTAGAGAATTATTAAACCGATTTGGAATGGACAGTACTTCAAGTAAACCTACTCCAATGAGCATGACTTTACATTTAGATAAAGATGAAAATGGAAAGGATTTCAATCAAAAATTATACCAAAGTATGATAGGATCTTTGTTACACTTAACGACTAGTAGATCAGATATTATGATGAGCATTTGCCTATGTGCATGATTTCAAGCACAACATAAGGAGTCACATCATCGACCAGTAAAAGAAATTTTGCGATACTTAACTAACACTAAAGATTACAGACTTTTCTACCAAAAGGCAGCTCTTTCGATGTTCTATCATATAGCGATGTAAATTTCAGTTGTTGCAAGACGGATAAAAAAAGTACAAGTGGCACATGTCATTTTATTAGTCAATCTCTGGTTTCATGGTTCATTGAAAAGCAAAATTATGCTTCTCTCTCAAAATGTGAAGCCGAGTATATCTCTACAGCCTTAGCTTGTGTACAAGTAATTTATATGCAACAAACACTTCAAGATTTTGGTAAAATTATAACTAACTCTCCTATATACTGTGATAATACCAGTGCTATAAATTTATCTAAGAATCCAATTGACCATTCTCATACAAAACATATCAATATTCCTTACACTTTTTTAAGAGATAATGTAGAAAAAGGAATCATTTCTCTTGAATTTCTTAACACTGAGAATCAAATACTAATATTTTCACTAAAATGCTATATGAATCAACTTTTATAAAGCTACAACGAGACCTTGGTATATGTTCTGTTAACAAGATTTCTTGTCAACACCTCAAAGATATGCTAAAGAATGGATGTTATACTTTATGCAAGTTGAGAAAAGAAGGAGGTATGAATCCTTCCTGAATTTCCTCTTTGAATAGGCTTTATTTGGTTATATTTCTTAAGAAGGCCTTTCGAATCCGTCGAAAGGGTCGGTTTCTGTGTTAGATGACCTTTTGATCCAGATGAGTTAGTATGGTTTCCCCTTCGAAAGCCTTCCTTTCGATCCAATTGGAATACCCTGAGTTAAGTTCACTTAGATAGGTTTCAACCTCATTGGAGGCCCAAAGCTATTGATTAGCTTGAGTTCTAGTTAATGAGCAGAAATGGTGTTTCGACCTTGTCGAGAATCTGGACCTTGAACTCCTTATGCTGGTTGTAGGTATCCGTGAATTATGGCCTAGTTTCGACCTTGTCGAAGGCATTGATTCAGTAGAAAGGTAGATTAGAGTAAGTATCTACAATTATTTGATCATAAGTGGTTTTGACTGTGTCGAGAGAGCCCTTTCGAAGCAGGAGAAACCTGAAATTCAAAGGTGAATCCAACAAAAACTTCAATGAAACAGTAAAGGAAACTAAAGTATTCGAAACTTCCCTTTATCCAGCTAAGTAAACTTTATTTCTCTAACTTCCCCAAATTAATTTACAAAGTAAGGTTACAAGACTTTACTTAAGGATATACAAGTTGAGAATGAGAGGAATCAGTCCTCCAAACATGATCCCTTGGGTCTTATTTATAGATGCGGGTCAGCACCTTTCGGCCTTGATGCTTTCGACTAGGTCGGAAGGTGGCTACCGAAGGGCTTAAGCATGTAGTCGCCTTTGTCGAAAGGTTTGGTGGTGATCCTCTTCTTTGAGTTGTCTTGTAAATGCTTTCGATTCTATTGATAGCCTCTGCTAATTGGTTTCGACAATGTTGGTTTCACCTATGCTCTTGTTTCTGATCTGATGCAGAACCCTTTTTGGACCACATTGGCTTCGACTGGTTTGAAAGGCTTACTAAAATGTTAACAAGATTTCTTGTTAACACCCTAAAGATATGCTAAAGAATGGATGTTATCCTTTATGCAAGTTGAGAAGAGAAGGAGGTATGAATCCTTCCTGAATTTCCTCTTTGAATAAGCTTTATTCGGTTATATTTCTCAAGTAGGCCTTTCGACTCCATCGAAAGGGTCGGTTTCTGTGTTAGATCACCTTTCAATCCAGATGAGTTAGTATGGTTTCCCCTTCGAAAGTCTTCCTTTCAATCCAATTGGAATACCCTGAGTTAAGTTCACTTAGATAGGTTTCAACCTCGTTGGAGGCCCAAAGCTGTTGATTAGCTTGAGTTCTGGTTAATGAGCAGAAATGGTATTTCGACCTTGTCGAGAGCCCGGACCTTGAACTCCTTATGCTGGTTGTAGGTATCAGTGAATTATGGCCTAGTTTCGACCTTGTCGAAGGCAGTGATTCAAAGGAAACGTAGATTAGAGTAAGTATCTGCAATTATTTGACCATAAGTGGTTTGGACTATGTCGAGAGAGCCCTTTCGAAGCAGGCGAAACTTGAAATTCAAAGGTGAATCCAACAAAAACTTCAATGAAATAGTAAAGAAAACTAAAGTACTCGAAACTTCCCTATATCCAGCCAAGTAAACTTTATTTCTCTAACTTCCCCAAATCACTTTACAAATTAGGGTTACAAGACTTTACTTAAGGATATACAAGTTGAGAATGAGAGGAATCAATCCCCCAAACATGACCCCTTTGGTCTTGTTTATAGATGCAAGTCAGCATCTTTCGACCCTGATGCTTTCGACTGGGTCGGAAGGTGGCTACCGAAGGGCTTAAGCATGTTGCCGCCTTTGTCGAAAGGTTTGGTGGTGATCCTCCTCTTTGAGTTGTCTTGTAAATGCTTTCGATTTAGTCGATAGCCTCTGCTCACTGGTTTCGACAATGTTGGTTTTGCCTGTGCTCTTGTTTCTGATCTGACGGAACCCTTCCCGGACCACATTAGCTTTGACCGGTTCGAAAGGCTTACTACAGCTTTCGAAGGGTTGCTCAAGACAATGCTTGTTTTCCAACAATTTGAATGAAGGCGAAACCATTGATTTCGAATGGTTTGGCATGTGTTCAAAGAGCTATTCTTCATTGTCTTCGAGGAGTAACTTTGACTTAATCGAAAGTTCTTCATCTAGTTGAAAGGTTGTAAATGAAGGCAGAAGGGTGCTTTGGACTCCTTCATCTTCTTCGAAAGGTAAACACCCTCTGGATATTGATTGGAGAAACCTTTCGACACCTTCGAAAGGTCATGTCGCTTCCAGAATTCGATGGTAGCATCCCTTCGACTCTTTCAAAAGCTCTATCTGGCATCCTTCTTTCTGCTTTTCTTTTGGTCTTTGCCTGTAATGGTTTTGACTAAGTCGAAAGGTGATTTTTGGAGTAACATTTGCGCTCCCTTGCAATGGAAGCACTTGAGTTTTCAAGTCAACTTTGTCGAAGCCTAGAAGCTTCCCGCCTCTTGGCTTTCTCGCGTGGATCTGGGCCGTCCATTCAAATCTTATCTAGCAGCTGATAACCTGGGCGACTTTTCTTATAAAGTACGCCTGTCTTCTTCTTCTTCCTTTTTTACTTTTCTGCAATCAAAATTTCAAGAACAAGTACAAGAATTCTACAGATTATCAAACTTTTAGCTTGCTTCTAGAAATCAAAGCAACCAACAAATTCGATCCGTAAGTTTATATTTAACTTTATTTTGCTAGTTTCAATCGAACTTCACTTTTTAGATTTCAAAATTGAAATTCGATTTTGAGATGTCAAATTTTTAATTTTTTGAAGGAATTTGGTTCGATTTACTGAAAAGCTTTTTTGAATTCTGTTTCTAGAATTAATAGAGTTTGTTTTTCGTTTACAATTTTGAAATTGACAGTGAATGATAGTGAAATCCATCCCCTTATCCGGTTTGGATCATTATTTCAAAATTTGCTATTTTTGTTCTTCATGAGTAAATCTAAGTTTCCAGTTGATAGTAATTTTTATATTTTTGAAATCGAAAAAGATCGATTTCTATTAGAATTCATTTCCTTAATAGGTTTGATTTTTTTTAAGAAACTTTTGGAATTCTGGATTGCAATCGAGTTTAAGGAAGATAGTGGAACATGCTTTCTTCACCCAGAAGTTTCAAACGTACTAATGAAAAATTGGCACCACAAAATGACTTTTCTACCCCTTCGAAAGGGATTGAGGCGGCAACTTGGGTTTTGCTTCCTTAGCCCCATTCGATGAGGTCGAAAGGTGTTGTAGTGCCAATTTGATCAACCTTGTCGTAAGGTTATGCTGTTAAGTAGAGAGTAGGAACTCTTTTGATAGCATAACGTTTCGACTAAGTCGGAACCCTTTGTTTCGATTGTAATCCATTTTCCTTAGTTAATTTTTGGAGTCATCAGACCCCTTCAATACCACCTTTATCTACTAGGTCAAAACCTCCATAGAATGGTTTTTGTCCAGCTTTGTCAAAACGTCCTAAGCGCATATGAGTTTAACTAGAACCTTTCGACTTCAATGAGTATGTTAAGTTTCGACAACATTAGTTTTTTTTTCAGAAACCCTTAGTTATTGGTTTCGATAGTGTCGAAGGGTCTTGTTACTTGGTTCATGAAATGTTTGTAGTGCACCTTTTTGTTCAAGTTTTTGAGTTGCCTTTAACTATTTTTCCTTAGCAATTTGATTCCTATAAAGCTTTCGACATTGTTGAAAAGTGATGATTGAATAATCATTTTGTCTAATCCTTTTGACCTTGTCAATAGGTCAGGGAGCACATTTACTTAGGCCTTCGGCAATGTTGAGACATACTTGTTAAATGTTGATGTCCCTTTCCTTTAAAATCGAGTCAGACCCCAAGGATGAGGGTGACAAAGAAGATGCCGTCGGGGAGGAAGGCAATGATGACGACAATGATAATGATGATGATAATGATGGTAATGATGATGATGACCTTGCTGATGGCCAAGGTTTTGACGGAGATAAAGGGGGTCCTTTTGGAACTTCTGAGAAGGATGGTGGCAACAACGCTAAATCTCCTTAAAATGAGCTATCTCCCCAGAAGGATGTTCCACCCGCATTCCCTGGGCCTTCCGCTGTTCTAGAGGATGAGCCTGCTCCTGTTCATGCTGAAGATCTAAAAGGGAAAGAGTAGGCCTCCCAAGCTTCTATCCCAGTTTCTCAGGTATGGGATTCTCTGTTTAAACATCTTTCACTTCGAAGATAATAATTAGTGCAAAATCATTTATTTTAGATGAGGAAAAAGTCCTCCCTTCCCAATAGGATAAAACTTAAAAGAAAACAAGCCGAAATTAACGAGTTATATAAGGAATTAGACAAACAGATAAGGGAGCACAATGTACTCTCCGAAAAGTATCGTAATCTCGGTAGGAGTGCCACGGTTCTGGCATCTTTTAAACATCAAAGGGCTGCCCCCTTATTAAAGAGAGCGCGCCTCCGATATGACGCTCTCTTAAAGGAGAACTAAGAGTTACTTACTTTATTTTGGATGTTGATTGAGGAGAGAGAGATCTTAGTTAACTTTTTTGTATAAAGCTTATTATAGACATTTGATTATTGACTTTTCGTACTTAGGTGAATTTAGCGGGGGTCTACTTAGGTGTTTCTACAAAATATACTTAGATGAATTCAGATCTGACCCGCATCCTGGAGCTTGTTGGAATTTATGACGGGTTAGGTCGATTCCTCAAAATCTCCCCGCTGAAAAGCTTAGAATTCTTTTCTAAATCTGTATTGTATGAACTAGATGAATAGTTGTATGGAAATGTTATGATGTATCGATTTACAAATGTTTGTTTTAGTTTTGCATTTTATGCTTTACTCCACTTTATTATATTATTTCAGAGTGAGTGTTCATTAGGTTGCCTTGTCTCTAGAGACCATTTAAGCCAGTATGTTAAACTGAGAAGATTTTATCTTGAAAAGGCTTCAATTTTAAAGTCTTCGAAATTAGCAAGATATTGTTTTCTCAGAGATTTATAAAAACTCTATTTGGAATATCCCCGCCTTCGCTTTGACTTCCTTGGTGATGAAAAAGTGACATTCCTTAAAGAGATCAGAAAATTCCATACAAAATTAATTTGCGGCCGCGATAGTCCACCAGTTAGGAAATGAGACTACAGCAAATGTCCCCCGATGTTAACCTCGGAGGGACTAAACATTCCTTTTGATTCTACAGTTAATCTTTCTGCTAATTCACTATATAAAGTTAGAAAAGTAGTTTCTAAACTTTAGTTGTCAATCAATTGTCCATTGTATTTTTTGACTTTGTTGTCGTTTGAATTGTAATTCTTTGTTGCAATAATAAAGAAATTTTTCATTCTAATTTTGACTTTGTTTTATTTTTATCTCTTTTTGCATAAATAGGAGCTACGGTTATCTACAACCTCTCCTCCTTTTAATTTATCGTCATGCGTCGATGCTCTTAGAGTGAAATTATTGTAAGCAAGTGGAGGGATTGTGCTTAGCGACGATATCTTATTAGAATGCTTCAGTGGTAATATCGAAGCTGTGAAATGGCAAGAAAGATATTTTCTTTAGAAAACTATTGCCAGTGGTCAAAATGATCACATTGACTATCTTGAGACTGAAATTAAAAGTAAAGATGAAACGATTACCACACTCAAGCGACAAGTGAAGACAAATCCTTCAATTGATTTTTATCACAAGATGTTAGAGCTTATTCAACAAATAAGTGACTTGGAGCTAAAATTAAAGGACAGTCAGGCACAATGTGCTTCTTTGGAATTCATTATGGGGGACAAGATTTCAAGTATTGATTTGCCAGTCCCTCACGCTACTACTTCGGCTATTAAACCTACAAGTTCGAAGCTTCTTGTGGCCTAGAAATTCCCTTCTATGCTCAACCCTCCTCCGGGCTTAGACGAGAATGTTATGGGGAATTTGTGCCGGAAAGTTAAACACGAAATAGCAAAGTATTTTGATGAACACCAAAAAGTTAAATATTCTCAGACTATTAATGATTATGCCGCCAAAAATCAAAAGCTCGAGCACGATATTTATTTCCTTCAAAAGTGTGTTGCGGAGTTAGAAAGGGATAACAAGACCCTTAGTGCGACAAATAGAGCTTTCAATCGTGCTCTGATAACTAACATTGATGCAATTGACGACTAAAAAAAGTTAGGAAGAAAGAGAAGAAACTCAAAGAAGTTCTTTGTGCCGCGATTCAGCATGTAGTAGATCCTTCAATCGCTAAGACTCTTGACAAAGCTGCACAGGACTTGTGATTTATTTGTATGTTTGATATGAATAAACTTGTTTTGTATAAAGATGTTATTAACTTCATAGTTTTGTAAATTATCTCATGAATTATGTAAATTATATAAATTCGGTAAATATCACCTGATTTGTAATCCTTTTCTATGATGCCACTTCTGAAATGCTTTTTGATAGCTCCTTCATTACTTCCTAATTTGCTGAATCTTTTATTTCTCTTTGTTGTGCTCATTTTTCTGAAAAATATGAGGAAAACAATATTTCTAATTGTCAGCTTGAAATTGACATACCGGTCTATGTATATCATTTGTTTAAATTAACAAATCATCTTAAAAGATAATCTATATCAAACATCTAAATCCCATCTTCTACCGTGATGAGAAGTGCTTGAGAATTTAATTTCAACCATTTGGCTGGAATATTTGAAATTTGCTGATAGAAAATCCTGTCTTATCACAAGGGCATAAATGTTGGACTGTAACCTTTAAGATATATTTAATAAAGAACTAAATTCAGAAATCGCCATCTGAATTTCGAAAGTAGAAATCCTTCGAACCATTCCTTGACATTAGTGGGATTTGGTAAATTAGAAATCCAAAACTCAGATTCAAAAACTCTTTATAGTGATCTTCATGACAATTTTCTTTGACCCAGATTCGGGCATTTGTGATAGAAAAATAGAATTCCATTATTGAATTTTCACACCGAGATTAGGGTTCACATAAGTAATCGTCTTGATACCCAGATTTAGGTATATCAAGATAATCAGTGATCGATAGGGACCCGAAACCCAGATTCGGGTATTAATAAATGAAGTCCTGAAATAAACATTCTTAGTCCAGTATTCGGGTAATAGATGAAATTCCAGTATGAGAGACCCGAGACCCAGATTTGGGTAATAGTAGATGATATTTATAAATGAGAATCCCAAAACCCAGATTTGGGTATTTATAATTGGAGCTCTATTCTACTCCTTTGAAGTGTGAACCCTTCAGGTCTTGTATAGAAGTAATTTGTCTAGTTGCCTCTTGAGCTTGGACGTCTTAGTCCATGATCTGATGAGCCTCTTCTTAGGCTTAGACATCTTAGTCTATTACTGAATGTGCCTCCTCTTGGGCTTGGATGTCTCAGTCCATTATAGAATGTGCCACCTTTTGGGCTTGGACATCTTAGTCCATTGTTTAGTGGGCCTCTTCTTGGGCCTGGACGTCTTAGTCCATTATTGTCCGGTGCTCTTGGTTAGCTCATCTTAGAGACTGGAACCAAGGACTTACCCGACCTCCCTTTGGGAGGCGTCCTGCCCTGGCCCTTTTGCGGTGCGGATATGGGCTTGTTTGGTGCTCTACCCTGGCCATCTTATGGCCCGAATAAAGGCTTACTCTGTCCTCCCTCCAGGAGGTGCCTTACCCTGGCCCTTTTGCAGCGCGGATAAGGGCTTGTTCGGCGCTTTACCCTGACCATCTTATGGCGTGGATAAAGGCTTACTCCGTCCTCCCTCCAGCAGGTGCCTTACCCTGGTCCTTTTGCAGCGCAGATAAGCGCTTGTTCGGTGCTTTACCCTGGCCATCTTATGGCACGGATAAAGGCTTACTCTGTCCTCCCTCCAGGAGGTACCTTACCCAGGCCCTTTTGCGGCGCGAATAAGGGCTTGTTCGGTGCTTTACCTTGGCCATCTTATGGCGCGGATAAAGGCTTACTCCATCCTCCCTCCAGGAGGTGCCTTGACCTAACCAGAGGCATGGCCAAGGGCTTGTCCGGTGCTTTAACCTGGCCATCTTATGGCGCGGCTAAAGGCTTACCCGCCCTCCTTCCAGGAGGTGCTCTGCCCTAGCCATCTTGGTGTGGACAGAGGCTTTTTTATTATCTTAGGTAGACTACCATCTTAGGTAGTTTTCAAATATAAGGTACATTTCACTCCCAACCATGTAGATTTTCTCTTTGAAAAGCAACTCTTTATTGATTCTTTCTCAAATTTTCTTTACATATTCTTTGACCTTTCCTTGTCGAAAGAAATTTATTATCATTCCCTCCATGGCTCTGCAATGGTTAGTTTTATGACCATTCATCATGTGGTAATGACAATAGGATCCACCCTGGTTTCTTTCATGTTTTGGCCTCCTTTTCTATGATAACCAGTAGTTAGGCTCATCCTTTGTAAGCAAGTAGACATTCTCTATGGAAGTTGTCAAGTTGCATTCTTTTGGAAGTCTAGACTTGAAACTTGATTCTTGCGGATGGCCTTTTGACTTTTTAATTCTTGGCCTTATTATTTGACATTCTTCGTTTGCTTTTCTTTTTACCACCCTTTGAATTTCTTGAGTTGGAAGTGCTTTTGCTGTAGTTGGTTACCACTTACATGCAAAGGCATTGTAATCATCCATTATCTCTTTCTCAAAGATTGTGCCTTTTGAATAGAGTTGGATTGTTCTTCTCACTTGGTTGAAAACATTGTCACTTCCATTTGTTTACTTTCTTAGTGCAAAGATAGGGGTGGGGCCAACATGAAAAGGATTCAAGTTCCATTTCTCAGGATCATAAGATTCTGCTTTTTTCTTGTTTATAATCCTAAGGGCTTCTAGCCTCAGTCTTTGCTCTTCATCTTGATTGGAGTTCTTGATGAACCTTGAAGGGAACTTTATCTTGTGGGGTTCAGAGGATCCTTATTCCGATCTTATGATTCTTCTAGCCATGATTTACCAAAGTAGATAAACTTGAAGTAGTATTAAACTAAGTAAGGTTAGAGAATAGTAGTGTTGGGGGTTTATCCAAGTTGGAGGTCAAACCCTCCTTCTAACACCAAAAATGTTACCAAGATTTCTTGTCAATAACCCAAAGATATGCTAAAGAATGGATGTTATCCTTTATGCAAGTTGAGAAGAGAAGGAGGTATGAATCCTTCCTGAATTTCCTCTTTGAATAGGCTTTATTTGGTTATATTTCTCAAGCAGGCCTTTCGACGCTATCGAAAGGGTCGGTTTCTGTGTTAGATGACCTTTCGATATAGATGAGTCAGTATGGTTTCCCCTTCGAAAGCCTTCCTTTTGATCCAATTGGAATACCCTAAGTTAAGTTCATTTAGATAGGTTTCGACCTCGTTGGAGGACCAAAGCTGTTGATTAGCTTGAGTTCTGGTTAATGACCAGAAATGGTGTTTTGACCTTGTCGAGAGCCTAGACCTTGAACTCCTTATGCTGGTTGTAGGTATCAGTGAATTATGGCCTAGTTTTGACCTTGTCGAAGGCAGTGATTCAAAGGAAAGTATATTAGAGTAAGTATCTACAACTATTTGATCATAAGTAGTTTCGACTGTGTTGAGAGAGCCCTTTCGAAGCAGGCAAAATCTGAAATTCAAAGGTGAATCCAACAAAAACTTCAATGAAACAGTAAAGGAAAGTAAAGTACTCGAAACTTCCCTTTATCCGGCTAAGTAAACTTTATTTCTCTAACTTCCCCAAATCAATTTACAAATTAGGGTCACAAGACTTTACTTAAGGATATACAAGTTGAGAATGAGAGGAATCTGTCCCCCAAACATGACCCCTTTGGTCTTATTTATAGATGCAGGTCAGCACCTTTCAACCCTGATGCTTTCGACTGGGTCGGAAGGTGGCTACCGAAGGGCTTAAGCATGTTATCGCCTTTGTCGAAAGGTTTGGTGGTGATCCTCTTCTTTGAGTTGTCTTGTAAATGCTTTCAATTCTGTCGATAGCCTTTGCTCATTGGTTTCGACAATGTTGGTTTCGCCTGTGCTCTTGTTTCTGATCTGATGCGGAACCCTTCCTGGACCACATTAGCTTCGACCGGTTCGAAAGGCTTACTACAGCTTTCGAAGGGTTGCTCAAGACAATGGTTGTTTTCTAGCAATTTTAATGCAGGTGAAATGATTGATTTCGAATGGTTTGGCATGTGTCCAAAAAGCTATTTTTCATTGTCTTCGAAAGGAGTAACTTCGACTTAATCGAAAGGTCTTCATCTAGTTGAAAGGTTGTAAATGAAGGTGTAAGGGTGCTTTGGACTCCTTCATCTTCTTAGAAAGGTAAGTACCCTCTGGATATTGATTGGAGAAACCTTTCGACACCTTCGAAAGGTCATTTCGCTTCCAGACTTCGATGGAAGCATCCCTTCGACTCTTTCGAAAGGTCTATCTGGCATCCTTCTTTCATCTTTTCTTTTGCTCTCTACTTGGAACGTTTTCGACTAAGTCGAAAGGTGATTTTTGGAGTAACATGTTCAATTAATGAATTAACTAATTAATATATGTCACATTTATTTCTCATTATAAAATTTTAAACATTTTTTCTCTATATAAAATTCTAACTAGAATTTATTTCAGTCAATCTTTTAACAACCATAATAAAAAACTGTTAACAAATTTATCGTTAAAACAATTCTATCCGTACAAAATTTTAACTATAAACAAACTATACATTCTATTTATATATAGTTAAAGAAAAATAAAAAAATAGAAATATTATTTATAAATTTAGAAAAACTATACATGTCTTTTGATTATGACTCCACTTACTCAACTATCGACTTTAGTTCAACTTCATCAAATAGTACCTACGTATCACCAACAAAAACAACACCTTTGTCAAATCGATCGGCCTCACTAAATATTATGGCATCACCTATGTATCACACCGACTGCTCTCCTAAGGAAAAGAAAGCTAAACGAGCAATTGATCTTGAATCAACATCTCTCAATACTAAAGTTGATGCAATATATCACTGTCAAAAAGAGATGATGGTAGTTCAATGAGTAATTTATTACAAGCAACGACGTCAATGATCTCATCTTAACTTTATCGAAAAATGTATTCTAGCAATTTATGGTCGTTCACCAACAAAAATTGCTTGCATAAAAAATCTCCTCATTTAATAGAAACTCCTGTAAAAACCTACAACATTATTCCAAGGAATTAATTGAAGGCAGGGCCCTCAAACCAAGACTGGATTGATACTCCGGCTTGCCCAAGTTGGTCGCCACTTAAGCCTCAAGATAAGCAAACTAACACAAACTCTTATAATCAACCTGAATTCAAAAATTCTCCGATGGGCGAATAATTCTGTACACACACATATATATATAGAATTAAATATGTAAACCATATAATATATAATTTTTGTATGTTTCTTGATTATAATAATCGTTTATTATGCCGATTCTATGAAAATATTCCATTAAAAATAAAAGATATAAACAACATATTGAGAAATACAATTCTACCATTCTCAGATGTCTCTGAAGACGTAATAGACGTCTGTCAAATTTCTCGGGAAAACATTCTTGAGTGTTCTTAGAAGTCTGAGCCAAGTTTCGGCTGTTACAAATGGAACTTCATATTTTTTTTCACCCAACTCTTCAACTATTACCCAATCTATTTCAATTCTAAAACCCAAACTCAAAAAACCCTAGCTTCCCAAAACCCTAATTTATCAAAAATGGCCCCGAAAACAAAAAATCAAGTTAACAAGAGATCAAAGAGAGGCTAATCTTCTACTTCTCATACCCATCTTGTCACCGATTCTCATATTCAAGAATGGCTTCGAAATAGTCCAATCACTAACAAAAAGATTCGACGTGCTAAAGTAAAAGAGACTTCATTCTGGTCCATTCTACTGACTATGCAAATTTGGTGAATATGGCCTTCAAGAACTCACCATCTCCTTCGGTTGTCGAGAATTAATCAATGTCAATGAAAATGAGGTACAAATTAATCAATTGGCCATCTTTTTTTTTGCAAACTCATGTAGTAGTGATATTTGGACACCTAAAAATGAAGATAGTTGGTTATGGACTAGTGTATACGGTCGTGTTTTGAAAATTAGTGTAAGCACAATTGGTCGTTTGCTCGATTATTCCTCTACTGGACTTGATTTAGAGGAAATTCCCTACCATAGAAATCTGCCACGTGATGAAGTTAAAACTAAATTTGGGAAGATAGAATATTGCAATGGAAATCCATTTATTTACGACCAAAAGCTAGATTATTAAATCGTATGATAATTAATACAATAATACCTCGGTTAGGAAGTCATAAACGAATATATGAAAATGACTACAAATCCCTATATGCTATATTTGGTGGAATTCAAGTAAATTGGACTAAATTTATTCATGATAAGATTAAAAGTTTTTGGTCTCACCACTAATGCATAATTATATATGCTCCATATATCATGCGTCTTTTACAAGGTCTCAAAGTACCTTCTTATATTTCTCATTTTGAAGAAATTCCCGTAAAAGAAAGTGGTATAAGGTTTTTATCCTTAATGCATCTTCCCGAAAGGCCACCTCCAATCATGTCTCTTGCTCAATGTATAAATCAGCAGCAACAACAAATGCATCTAGTTCCTTTGCAACAGGCTCAAGCACATCCTCCTCCACAATCACCTCGTCCTCCACAACAATCTGGTTCTTCTCAGCATACTACCGAATATCATTTTGATTTGGAGCTTTACAAAGCTTGCACTGAACCAACTCAAAATGAATCCATCCATGATTTAACACTATGAAATCACAAATTGGTCATGGTCAATCAGAGAGCTTTGGAGAATAATAAAAAATCTTTACACAATAAAATGGCCGGCCTGGAACGATCTTTTTCTACAGGAATGACTAAAATGGAGAAAACTTTGGAAAAGGTTGTTTCCACTTTGGGCAAAGTTATGAGAAAAGTTCATGGCAGATCATCTTCTAGATCATCCTTGTCTCCTTCTCCAACACCACCTCCTTCAGCACAGACTCCTATTTACCATCCTCATAGATCATCTTCTTCTGGAGGAAGTTCCCAACAAGATCGAGGAAAGACAATTATATAGGAAGAACTAGAAGAAGAACATGAAGATAGCGATGATATGTCTTGGCCAGATCATTCAGCGCCACAACAAATGAATCTTTCGACATTTCAAGGATTGTCCATTCATGAAAATTAAGAATATATGCAATGGCCGGAAAACTATCTTTCTACTTCGTCCGGCTACAATGACCATTCTGATAATTATGGTGATTTCTTTAATTACAATTATCACGACTATTAGTGACCGTTCCTTGCACTTTGTGACTGTTTATTTTTTATTATTTGTTGTTTATTCGTTCTAGTACTGATGTTGTTATTTCCCTAACTATTTCATCTTGATTTTTATGGCTTTGTTTCTATTTCATTTCCACTATTATTATTTTTTGATAATGCCAAAGGGGGAGATGAATATGCATATACATAGTAGGAGATAACATTCAGGGGGAGTTATCTATTCACTACTTACTAACCATTGTAGAGTTGCCATCCTCAAAAGGAGGGAGAATGTTAGAACCTTTATTGTGCAATTTCAGTTACAACAACTATACAATCACATATACAAGATATATCTTATCATATTACAGGTATATATATTAGAAGAAGATGATGGTGCACAAGAAAATCATAGCTCAAAGGCAATTGAAGAAAGATGGATCATACTATTTAAAAGTAAGGTCATATTATTGTATTATAGTCATATATATATGTTGTACAATCTCCTTGAGTGATCAAAACACACATAATTTTATATTGGCAAATCTTACTAACAAACTACTCTGATTTTATACTTCACAATATGACATACGTCTATCACTTTATCATAGACGTCTGTGATAAATCTCTGTTAATTATTTCCAGACAACCATAGACGTTTGTGATAAATCTCTGTTAATTATTTCTAGACAACCATAGACGTCTGTGATATAAGGATATATGTCTATGAACTATCTCGGCCTGTAAATAGAAAACTGCAACTGTCATTTTTGAATAGATGCTTCCCATTGTTTTGAACAAACTTCTTCCTTCTTCAACAGTTGCAATCTTTAATCAAAGAGTAATCTTTCAAGAAGTCAAAACTTTCAAATACAACTCTTTAATTCTATAAATACTTCAATTGATTGAGATTTTAATTGAACTTAATTTACTATTCTCTAACTTCTATATTTATATTCTCTCGTACTACCATTGACTTAATATTCTCAATCACTTTCAATAAAAATCTTTATATTTTGGTTAAATTATTTCCTACAAATCCAAATAACTCACACTCATTATCATTCAAAGGAGATTATAGGAAGAATTGTACTAGTAGTCAATATCCATGTTATATTGAACACAAGATTGTCAAAGGAATACTTTTGTATTAGCCTATTCCTCTGACAAAGCAAGGATTATTGTTTAGTGAAATACCGAAGGGGAGCTTTAGGACTGGACGTAGGATGGGAGGTCCGAATTAGTATAAAATCTCTGGTGTGCTTGTTTTTATACTTTGCTTTTTATATTTTGTTATATTGTTATATTTAGCTCATATATTGGTATACACTCACATACTAGTACACAAGTCATATTAGATATGATCCATTAGACTTACACAAATCACCAACATGTTGTAGATACTGGAGACTGATTTGTCTTTGGTCCAGATATGGTTAGTGTAGCCACGTAAAAGATTGAGTTGATCCGAGCTAGGATGAGAGAAGCTTGGTCTAGGTAGAAAAGTTACACAGATAAGAGGTGTAAGGATTTAGAGTTCTTGGTTGGAGATCATGTTTTTATTAAAGTATCACCGATGAAGGGTATGGTACGATTTGGAAAGTCCGAGAAACTGGCACCAAGATATGTTGGACTATTCCCTATGACAAAAAGGATCGGGAAATTCACATACCGGATATAGTTACCAAGTAGTTTGGCATGAGTCCATAATGTGTTTCATATTTCTCATCTTAGAAAGTATGTGTATGATCCAGAAACTACTATTGCTTTAACTGCACTAGAAGATTTAGTAATGGAATCAGATCTGACTTTTGTAAGACAACCAGCTCATGATGTGGCCAGAGATGAGAAGAGACTAAGGAACAAGACATTCAAGTTAGTGAAAGTCCAGCGGAGTGACAATGAGAAAGACTATACTTGGGAGACAAAGGATATGATTATGGATACTTATCCTGAGCTGTTATGCTAGTGTGTTCTACATTTGTTGTATATAGACTTTATAGTTGGGAGGATATACTAGTATTTTTTGCATGTTTGATATGCTTGTTATGTAGTCCCTACTGAATTTCGAGGAAGAAATTCTTTAAGGAGGGAGCTTGTAATACCCTTAGTTTTAGTCTAACATTAGTCAGGATGTTTAATTGGATAGATTAAATAGAATAATGTAAATAGTTAAAGAGAATGAGGTTTGGTTATTAACAAGGTCATGCCTTAATAAATTAAGTAATAAGATTGTTTTGAAAAACTTAATAAAAAAGAGAATATATGAGCGGGGCAAAATAGGTAGATCCATCTTTTAATCCTTAAACCCTCTCCCCTTCATATCATTCTCATTTTAATCACACACAAAAAATCAAAAGAAGAACATAAGGAGGCCGACCATAACCTAGAGGAAAAGGGGACGAAATTGAAGGAGATTCATAATATAAGCTTAGGGAAACTATAGCAACATCAAAGTTGAGATGAATAATTGCTAAAACCATCTCTTTTATCTTTTGTTTAGTTCGATTATGGATAGTACCAGAATTTATCTTGTTTGATTTGCCAAGTTATGGTTGAATAATCATTGTTTGGATAGAATAATGGTTTTATGGAATTATTTGAAAGGGTTTTAAGGGTAAAGCCTAATTTTTAATCTCCAAATGGTTTGATTTTCTGGTATGTTGTCTAAAACATTAATTTGAAGATGTGTTTTTAATTTCATAATTTTTAAAGTTGAAATAAACATTATATAAATTTCCTAAGGTGAAAATTGAGTTTAATTCGAATCCTAATTATTTAAAATAATTAAATATAGTCTTTGACCCCAAAATTTTTATATGGTAAATAATAAGGTATTTCTGAATTTCTGTGATTTTTGGGATTTTTCCATGTGATTTTAAATTGTTATGAGTTTATTTTGCTAGATAAGCATTTAAATTAATAATTAATTAAGATTATTAATTAAGTTGGCAAATGATTTTGGGACTTTGAAAAACTAAATGCGGCAGATTTCTTGAAAAGAATTGGGTAAAGCATTTCATTGTCTAATAGGAATTTGACAAAGAATAAGATTTGGTGAAAATTACTTGCTTTTATTGGCAATAAATTAGTTTTCGTAATAATTACGATAATGTCATGTTGCTCCTATCCGAAGCTAAGATAACGCCAGAGCTAAGAAGATCAGTGTCATTATGAAGGGAAGCATATGATAACTACTTAGGTAGTTATGGAATGATTCCTACAATGTTGAAATCGACTTCGCCGATAACCTATTGTCGGCGACATCGCATTCTCAGGATTCATTTAAGTGTTTAAAGCTTAACGCTGAAATCATTGACGCTGCATGTTTTCACCCTTATTCTAAATGTTGATGCCTCACTTATGTCGCCATCATTGATTCCGCCTATCATCCTTTTGATTATTTTTGGTATCAACTATATGGAGGCGTTGATGCCGCCTGTTTTGACTTCGACCTTATATGTTTGGTGGCATAGTAGCTGAAGTATGCTAAGCATACTGTTTTACAATGACGCCGCTAGTTTTAATGTCGCAATTTATCAATGTCAGCCTCGTTCTATATTTAATTGCGTTGGCAATGATGTCGCACAGCAACGACGCCGCTAGTTTTAAAGCCGTTATTCATCAATGTCAACAAGGTTTTATATTTCATTGTGTTAGCAACGATGCCACACTGCACCGATGCTGCATTTCTTCCTTTTTAACGCAGGAGAGGCTTAGTTTTATGTAAATTAAGACTATGTTTTAAAGAGACGATATAGCCAATGATCAAGATGGTCGACAACCCTATGATTTGGCAGTTAGCCATATGATTTGTAAAAATCTAAAATTTTGTTTTAAAAGGTGGATAGCTAATATCTAATGTATATCGACAACCTTCTTTTCAACATAAAGTTTTATACTTAAAAGGATTTAAGTATTTTTGGATAGAGGTTTACACTGCTATTAACGTCAAAAATATTCTCTATTATCCTAATTAACAGCGGTGAGCCATATGTTGTATGATTTCGACTTCAATTATTGGGGATACCAATGTTTTACATCTCTATGTGTTATAAGTACATGAAGTTGGCATTATTTATTGGGGTTATCAAGATCGAATAAACTCGACATTAATCACTGGGTATGCCAATGTATATTTTTAATGAGTCCGGCATAGATCATTGGCAATACCAATGTATATTATTTTGAAGATGTTATAAGTTTAAGGGGTATACAACCTAATTAGGGCCACCAATAGATATAAGTTGAATATATGGGTTAAACATGAATTAAATTGATAAGTGGCGTGTTCATGGTCATCCTAGGAAAACTATAGGATGTGAGATGGATAGTCTACATCATGCCGGAGATGGATAGTCTCTAAATGGTTAATGAAGGGTTCATAGCCATCCTAGGAACACTATGGGATGTGTGATGGATATGCCAAATCATTTTAAATAGATGAAACCATATGTGATGGGTAGTTCATATGGGTGGGGATAGATAATCCATAAAAATGTTTATATATGAGAAAGACAGTCCACATAACTTTGATAATGAAACCATATGTGATGGGTAGTCCATATGTAGGAGATGGGTAATCCAGATAATTACATGTGAGATGGGTAGTCCACATAAATATAAGATAGATAATCGATTGTAATTAAGACAGATAGTCAAATGAGAATTAAGACGGATAGTCTACCTAATTGGGATGGGTAGTCCAATATATGTTGCATGACTGCAAATACTTATTTTCTATGTACTAACCACTGTGGATGCAGAGGCATGGTATATTGTTAATATGTTTTGGTTAAGATACTAGTGAGGGGAAAACCCGTTCTGCTTAGCGGTGTGGTCTTACTAGATATATATTGGTTCGAGATGGTAGGTTATTATTCACACTAGACTTTTTGTCTGACCCGAATTTTTTGTATTTCCCCTTAAACTCTCAAGTATTCATTTGAGTTGGTCGGGAGTAAGGGATTTCAGGTTTCCAGTAAGACGAAAAAGCTTCCGAAGATGTGCAGGAAGCAATCTAGCTACTTAGGAGTTCATATCTAATCCGCTATGTTGTTGATTTTGTATGTATGGATGTAATGGCAAGTTATATAATTGTCAAGTGTTAGACTCTGATCAACCAAGGGAGCATCTTCATATGTTGCTCTTGAAGTATTTTGTAGTAATTATATTTTCTCTAAACGTGGGATTGCGAATGGGATTATGTAATGAACATGTAATGTTATTTATAAAATGAAACGTGAAAGTTTGCTATTAAATTGTTTTTAATATTTTATTCATATTCATATGCTTCATATTATTGATATGATTAACATAACCGCATTTTGTCATTGGAAATTAATACTATGGATGACTACAGCATCCGTAGCGCTTAGTTTCGAACCTCAAAATAGGGTATGTTATATATATGATGCCCCTTGTTATGTTGACGACTTTCGATGTGTCAATCTCATCATAATATTCCGACATTCTTTTGTCTTGATAACATGCGGCATTGAATAGACATGCTATTGCTTGATGGGCAACATTGGATGGATGCGGCATTAATGAGATGTGACATTATTGATATATCATGCTGCTTTAACATTGATGGCTTACAACCTAATCTTATTCGATATCATTACTATTGATGAAACGTGCAATAAATGGTATGCGGCATCTTTGTGGGCTTTCAAAGTGATGAAGTGGGGCAACTTTCTCTTGTTTCTTTATTGATGGAGCACGACATGGATGATATGCAATGTTGATAACATGCGGCATGGAATCAAAGCGGCATGGAAGTAGTGTAGCACCATTATCGGATATAGGCCTTTGGTATCAATTATCCCCTTGCCCTAACATCCGAAGCCTTGAACTTCGACATAGATCCTTAGTTTCGGTATTGATTCTTTTGCTCGCCTTCCTTAGAAAATATGTGCTGCCGCTTTCCTTTTATAAAAGAAACTTTTTACAATTTAGTGTAAAACTAAGAATTTTCTTTCTTTTTCGATTCTTTGCAAGGTTTTCTTTCTAATCCTTATTCCATGTTTCATACAAAGTAAATGATAATTTTCATTACTAACTTTAGATTTAAAAACTTTGGGCAATCCCTATTGGATTTGATTAAACAGTGAATTGGTATGTTTTTTTCATATTATCCGTATAAACCAAGATTAAAAATTTGGTTTAAGAGATTAACTAATAATGATAATTTCTCAAACGGAAGCCCGGAAAGTTAAAGGGTCGGAAATTTTATTTGGATGTCTTAGTCCTTTTTCTTGTCGCCTCTCTTTGGGCTTTGGACATCTTAGTCCCTCGTTTTTGCTCCTCTCTTTGGGCTTTGGACATCTTAGTTAATTTTCTTTAGGCCTCTCTTTGGGCTTTGATTGAGCTCCTTATCACCGTCTTAGGTGATGATTTAGGTTTTGCCACACTTTGGGCTATAATTGAACTCCTTATCACTGTCTTAGGTGATGATTTAGATTTTGCCACTCTTTAGGCTATGATTGAACTCTTTATCACCGTAATAGGTGATGATTTAGGTTTTGAAACTCTTTGGGCTATGGACACTCTTCGTCTCATTCTAGTGATTTAGGTCCCTTACAAGTGATTTAGGTTTTTAACTTTTTGCTCCTTAATAGTGATTTAGACCCCTTACTAGGATTTAGATATTTTCCCAAAGATTTGTTTGGTAAATTTTTTTGAATAAAACTGCTTGTTGAAAATAATGTTGGTGTAAATTATTCCACCTTTGTATGATATATATATATATAATTGCCCCACTTCAGGTTTTGCTTATCAAAAATAAATATCTTGTTTGTAAGTCTAACAATCATTATTCATAAACTGATAGACTGTATAAATAAGGACATGCTTTTCTATATGAATGCCTTCTCTTAAGAAGATTTTGAATACTTATCTTTTTCCAAAAAATGGCCTATGATGGAGGATTGATAATGACCCAGAAGCTCATAACGTAAATCCAAGCCATGAGATAAGAATCATTTTATCTTGGATATTTAAGCTATCCTCTTCCATAGAAAACCAGAAATTCATAGTAGATTAGTCATAATTTCATTCTATAAATAAGCTTGAATTTCATGTTAGTATATAATGAATTTCAAAATGAATCAGAAATTTCAATGAGTTGAATTGATCCATGGTGGATAATTGCCATAATATTTCACGGCTGCAAACTTAGATTATACATGCCTACAAATCGTTAGCTTTTACAACTTAAAAGCAATAATAATTAGAAATAAAATTCAAAAACAATAATGTAATATGGTCATGTTTGCCAAGTAATAATAAACTCATGCATATAAAAGCAATAAACTCATAATTTGAATACATGTTCATTCCTTTTTTTGGTACGTGAATGTAATGCATTCAAAATATTGTATTTAAGCTATTGATGTTTTACGACTCAACACCTACTACCCCATTATAATGATCATTTTTAATTTTATGCTTGTTCAAATTGATAGTAGTAAGCATATGACCATGTACTACAAAGTACAATTTTATATACATGTCTTTTAAGCACGCCCAAGGGCACTATATGGTACTCTACATATTTTAATAATATTATTAATATATCTATCATGTTACCGTTCCCCATGATCCATCCATATGTATTGAAAACCATGTGACATCTGAAATCAATATTTTCGAAACCATATATATGTGTGTGTGTGTTTCATAAGTCTTTATATTCATGAAAATCAATACGTGTTTGAATTCTTTGCAGTTGAAACTTCTATTTTTCGAAATTTATATATTATGCAATCCATGTTTGAAACTAACTTATGTCCAAAAACTCCTATGTATATTAGTTCATACATACTTTAAAAGCTAATATGTTCAAAACTTAACATGTTTTCAAAACCTGTACGTTTTTGAAAGCATAATATACTCGAAGTTTATGTATGTAAAGCTTATCAAACCTTATGCACTTAAAAATTCGTATGTTTTCCAAAACTCATAGGAAATGTTACGCATTTTAAAGCAACTATATACTCAAAATTTGTATATATGAAACTACACATATAAGAAACTTCTTTTACATATTTGAAACTAAAGATACCTGAAACGTATATTTATTCATCCAAGACTTGTATATTCACAAACCTCTATATCCAAAACTGTATACTTTTTGAAACCAAATATGTACTTGAAACTTTATGTTGTTCAAAACCATGCATATCTAAAACTATATATATATTTATATATATAATATATGCATACATACATATGAAGCTATATATGCATACGAAACTGGACAGCGCATTTAAAACCTTAATACACATGAAACTGCGTATATGCACATATCTGCAGCTAATATTCTAGAAGTTTTTGTTTACAAAATGGATATATACGATACTGGTATATTCAAAGGCTATATACACATGATACCATATAAACTTGAATTATATATTTGAAACCATACAAAACTCTTTCGAAATCGAATACCCATTCAATACTACACACTTGTTTAAATCTCATATATTTGAAATCTTTTACACTTTTTAGAAACCCGCTTATATATTTAAAATTCAATGTATGATTGAAGATAATACATATGATACTGACGTATGTTCATACATATAAAACCATGTATACTTGAAAAGCTATCATATTTAAAACTGATATATGAAGCCAATATTTATTCAAGACCCAAGTTAGATTTGTTTTACCCATAATTCGAAAGCTTATCATATATTTTTGAAAGCTAATGTATATATAACTTTATATGCATATTCAAAACCTTTATATATTTGGAAACTTAGTTGTATACAAAACCTTATATTTACAAAACCACATATATTCTAAATTTATATATATGAAACAGCTCTTATTCTGAAACCCTCGCATTCTTCGGAGCTTAGTATACTTTTAAGATTATGCACATGTACTTGAAGCTCTCATATATTTAAAATCTTGCATATGTACAAAGCCTTATGTCTTTCAAAAGCTTGGTATACTCAAAATTTTATGTTCATTAAAAGCCATATATCCATTTGAAGCTTATATTTACAAAATTATGTATTTATGAAACTTGTCATAGATTCAAAAGCTTGCATAAGATATATTTTTGGAAACTATACGTACATATATACATACACAGATATATATATGTATGTATGTATGTATACACATTTGCATATATGTAATGCCAATATATTTTCAAACCTGACATATTCAAAGTGAGACGCCCTACCTCTATACTCACGCTAGCCAAGAACACTACGGAGTAATGCCGTCAACTAGGCTATTGAGGAGCGACCATCTGTGTAATTGCTTTGTGCGAGCGCCGATATGTCAGATAGTATAATTCATTTTAAGAGGAAATCCGACATACCGGTACAAACTCAAAGCTACTACACAGTGGCTATAACATCTTCCGAAACAAATATAGAAATAAATATAACATAAATCAGTCATAGATATCCATATCACAAAGGCGGAAATAGATATGAATATAACACATAGAAGTGTATATCAGAGTAGTGGTCAAACAAGATCCACAATATCACAAAAGAATAGATACAAGTGCTACACAAAAGAATATATATATACATCAAGGAGTCTCTAACTCAAATGTATAACAACAAAAACTACAAATCTAATGTAGTTAGACAAAAGTCAGATAATGAGGATCCCATAAGGAGTCAGGCAGAAGCACCTGAAACAACTCGGTTTGAACCAAGTATTATTTAATAAGAAAATAATAAACGGATCATTCTAGCTATAAATATCAGGAAAAATGAGATAGAGTAATAGGTATGACAAAAAAATGTGATAACAATAATGCCATACTGAGATAGTATATATTTGAAAATCAACCATTAATCATTCAATATCATAAGAATCTTCTCAAAGATCAAAGAAAAATGAATATCATATTCTTTATTTTTATTCGCCAAGTCACAAATGTTGGCAAACATCTCAATGCCAATAGTAAAAGTTGGAGAAACACAAATTCACCAATGCACAAATATTGATAAACCTTATCAATGAAATCACGAAAATTGGTGAAACACAAATTCTAGAAATCATCCATAGAAATCCAGAAATCACAAAAAGGGGGGAGGCCTATCACAAAACGGGAGCATGAAAACTCACCAACACGTGTATCACAAAACGGAACGCTATTCCATGGTTGCTAACCATTAATTTTGAGCCGAGGCTCCACAAAACGGCCCGAAGACCATGGGTCGCTACCCCACCAATTTTGAGCCGAAGCTCCACAGAAACGGGGTTTAGTCTCCCTCGCAGACAAAGAGACATCGCACATTGCTAGTCTAAATCACAAAATGATCATCATCGATCATCAAGAAGTGTCAATTACACTAAGCTAGTAAATAAATGAGTTTAGCTTCATGTCCCATAACCACTAGCTTAACTTAAATATTTATGAACAAATTGTAGATCTCCACTCGAAAATTGTCACAGGAGTTTCAATCGAACAAGTCTAAGAATTAACCGACGAAGTAAACGCAAGCGTTTCATACCACTTGTTTTGCTAAGCCGTTTAATTAGATTTCTCATACGAATGAGGTAAAGGTTTGTAAATACTAATAGGTTGGAAAATGGTTTTATAAACGAGCTTTGTATTAAAAATAGAGTTGAAATCATATTTGTATAAGAGTTTGAATAGTTACTACTAGTATAGAAACCTTTGCATTTGAAAGTGACAAATCACAAAAATGATTATAAAAACAATCAATCACCAAAGATTCACATTCGAATACGTGAATCAAATCCATAGAAATCGATATCAAATCCATCAAACAGATATTTCCAAAAATCCAAAGAAAGAAGTCATCAAACTCGATAATAGTGATAACAACTAATCGGATCGACAAAAATCGATTAACATTGGAATTTTACTCAAAATTAGGCGAATAGGCAAAACTGGGAATTTCCAGACGTCTGAGGGGTTGTTCCAGACGTCTGGATTTGGTTCTGGAAATATTCCAGAAAACCATCCAGATGTCTGAAGCCTAAAATCAGACGTCTGAAATCCTTTCAGACATCTGGGGGTAAATCCAGACGTTTGGTTTTGGTTTCTGGAAATATTCCAAAAAACCAACCAGACGTCTGACATCCTTTCAGACGTCTGGAACGATAATTCAGACGTCTAAAATTAGTCACTGCCCTTTTTATTTTTCTGCCGTGTATTATTTTTCTCCAAGAGGCAAAACCAGACGTCTGAACACCTGGTAAAGGCAACAATTTGCCTAGGCCATAATGGCCAAATCGATTCGGGAGCAATCGAGCAAGCAACGACGACTAAGGATTTATGCCAAATGACAACCCGACCTTATAAGCTCTTCGATACACCCCAAACAACATATCCAAACATCCATTGTGGGATTTTCACAAAAATTGGACTTCAAATTCAAAAATTGGTAAATCAACCATATCAATTCAAATCAAAAGCAAATGATCATGAATAGATGTTAGGAATTCATACCTAACAATAAAGATAGATATAGACATAGATGTGAGATAAAAATCTCACTTTTTACACAAAAACAAGGAAGAAGAAGCTTGAAAACAAAGGAGGATCAACCACTCTTCAATCTCAACTCTAGAAGCTCCAAACTAAGATCAAAAGCAAATATTTCCTAAGTTAGGTTATAGGAAATTTCTGAAATTGGAAAGAGGTTGAGATGGAGAAGAAGAAGGAGATACTTACCTAAGCTTCACTTTGAATTTGGAGCTAAAACATGGATTTGCTAAAGAAACTAGGGTTTAGGATTTTAATTTCCTGTAACAACCCGCATATCTATCGATTTTATATTTAAATATTTTATCGTTAGTCGGATGTTAGTCCGAAAAGCTACTTTTTGCATACGGTCAAATTAGGACTCGAGACCACCCCCATTGAGTTCAAAATGACGTTTGCGATCTTTTTGAGTGTAAACTTCGATATGTTTGGAGATAGTGAAATTTTCGTCACTTTTCCCACTTGTGACTTTGGTTGGGACTGCACCTTCTTAACTCAGCCCAACTCCCTCTTCTCTTCATCACTTCATCAAATACTTCAAGCTTCTTCAAAAATGGTGGAGGGAAAGAGAAATTAAAATTCCAAGCTCGAGATCTTTAGTGAATTCAGCATCAAACTCCGACTTCAAGGTGAAGAACATAGATTCAAGCTAGGGGTTGATTCTTGCTTTGTTCTTAAGCTCTCCAACATCAATTTCGTGGAAAAGGTGAGATTTTTAATCTCACATCTCGCCTATAACTGTCATTGGGTTGTTGGAAATGACTTCCTATCACTTTAGCATTAATGTTTGCAACTGGTTTGGATTGAATTGGTGAGAAACTCAAGTTTCAGTGCTGTTTGCAAAATTCTGACCGGGCAGGTCGAACCCCGTATTACTCTGCGTAGGCAATCTCTTCTGAAAAACATTTATCAGAATTTCTACTTTGATGGTTTTGGGATTGACTTCTTTGGACTTTACTCACGTTTTCGAACGTGAATTGATTTGTTTCTACAATCGTTTTATGACTTGTCACTTTAAAGATATATGAAGGTTTCAATACTAATAGTAAATATCAAAACTCTTTCATCAAAGCGATTTCAACACTATTTTAAATATCAAAAGTTCGTTTTCTCAAACCAATTTTAAATCTACTAGTATATACAAGCCTTTACTTCACTCGAATGAGAAATCGACTTAAACGACTTAGTAAAACGAGTGGTATGAAACGCTTGCGTTCACTTCGTCGGTTAGCTCTTGGACTTGTTCGATTGAACCCTTTTGTGACAATTTCCTAGTGAAGATCTACAGTTTGTTCGTAAATATTTAAGTTAAGCAAGTGGTTATGGGACATGAAGCTAAACTCATATATTTACTAGCTTAGTGTGATTGACACTTCCTTATGATCATGACGATCATTCTTGTGATTTAGACTAGCGATTGAGCGATGTCTCTTCGTCCGTGTGTTCGGACTTGCCTTCGGGCCATCCGTGTGTTCGGAAAAATTAAATGGATAGCTTCCATGAGATAGCTTCTCGTCCGTGTGTTCGGACTTCCCCCTTTTAGTGATTTCTGGATTTCGTGTGTTGATTTCTGGGATTTGTTCTGGATTTCGTGTGTTGATTTCTGGATTTAGTGCTTCACCAACTTTTGTGGTTTTCACTGATATGATATCAGTTTTTGTGTATTGGTGAATTTGTGTGTCATTACCTTTTTATGTGTTTGGATCTTTGAGAAGATTCTTATGACATTGATTAATCCCTTGTTGATTATCATTTACATACTTATAGTAGTATGCCATCATGGTTATTATATGTTTATGCCATACCCCTTATCCTATATCATGTCATCTGATATTTATAGTTAGACTGATCCGTTTATTATTTTCTTATAAATAATACTCGGGTCAGACCGAGATGTTACAGGTGCTTCTGCTTGACTTCTCTTCTGGATTACTTTGACTTTTGGCTAACTACTTAGATTAGTAGTTTTTGGTTTTACACATTTGAGATATAGACTCTATGTTGTGTATCTATTCTTTTGTATAGCACGTGATGCTATTCTTTTGTATTATCGTGGATCTTTCTGACCACTACTCTGATGTACACTTTCATGTGTTATATATTTATTCATATCTTCTTCCGCCTTTGTGATATGGATGTCTGTGACTGATTTATGTTATGATTATTTCTATGTTTGTTTCCGAAGATTATATATAGCCACCGTGTGATAGCTTTGTGTTTGTATCGGTACGTCGGATTTCCTCCTTAAAAGATATGCATTCTATTCTATCTGACGTATCGGTGCTCGCAAAAAGAAGTTACATGGATGGTCGCTCCTCCACAGCCTTATTCTCCGTGCTAATTGACAGCACTACATCGTAGTGTTCTTGGTTAGCGTGGGTATAGAGGTGGGGGCGTCACAGCTTGGTATCAGAGCCAAACTTCGGAACAATGTAGAATAACTTAACAAGGATCATCGTCCTAAGTCCACCTTAGGAGTTGTGTTTCAGGATTTAGTTCGAGTCTTCGAACCGATTTATCCTGTTTTCTTTATGATTCCTTGTTTCATCATTCAAGATTGCTTGATGTTCATTGGTGAATAACCTTCTTCTTTATCTTCTTTCTTTCTAAAGGAAGAGGATGTCAAGACCAGGCCGTCCCAGAGCTGGGACATCTACTGCGGCTCCTCGAGATGGAGTTTTTATGACAACTCAACAGCTTCTTGAATTAGTGACGAATGCTCAAGCAGCTGGAGCTAACCCGGAACCTACTCACCCAAAGTCGGGATTTGCACGGTTGTGCAGCGATTACACCAATTTGGGTGGGAAGCCCTTCAAAGGTTCCGAACCTATTATCGAGGTTCAAGCTTGGTTAAAATCATGCGATCGAATTTTCTCTCGCATGAACCTTATCGACCTGCACCGCGTTCAAGTGGCTTCCAGTATGCTCCAAGAGAGAGCATTGGATTGGTATGAACTTCTTACTTCCGAAATTAATGAAGCGGATCTCACATGGGAGCACTTCCGAGAATGCTTCGAATCGAAATTCGTACCCGAGGCTGAAAAGGTAACTTTGGCTCGGCGATTTATTGACCTTGTTCAAGGTCAGGCTTCTGTGGCGGACTACGTCGCATCATTCGAATCCCTTTCCAAATATGGGGTCGAATATATAAATACTCCACTAAAGAAGAACCAGAGGTTCGTTTATGGCTTAAACAAAAGCCTCAAGAAGCCATTACTTTTAAAGTTAGAAGTTTCTTTCGACCAAATTGTAGATATCGCTCTTCGCCTTGAAGAGGCTGATAGAGAAAGTGATGTTGAAGTAGTAGCTTCCAAACCCAGCTTTAACAACAAAAAGAGGCCCAACAAATTTAAAGGTCCTTATCCCAACAAAAAGGGCAAGGAAGCAACTCCTGCTGCTAAGACTTTTTCCTCTAGTGATGGGAAATGCTATAACTGTGGTGTTAGGGGACATTTTTCGGACAAGTGTCCAAAGCCCCGCTCTTGCCGCTACTGTAAAAGTACAGATCATTTTATGCACCAATGCAAAAGGCTTCAACAGAAGGAGGGAAAGCTTAATGTGGCTCAAGCCCCTGGTAACACATCTCGCCGTCAAGGTATGTCACATCTGTCCTTGATGGCATTATATTATTTCATGATCAACCTATTAGAGTTCTCTTTGATACGGGTGCATCCCATTCTTTTATATCAAAGGAACTTGTCGATACTTTTTCTTTAAGTGTTACTGCTTTAATGACTTCATTAAGAATTGCGAATCAGGTTGGTGGATCCGCAACTCTTAGTTTACTTTGTAAAGACGTAGAGATTATTTTATGTGATTTTTCTTTCCTAGCCGATTTGCATGTCATGCGTTACTTAGGCTTTGGAATGATTTTGGGTATGGATTGGCTTACTCATTATGAAGCTCATATCCTATGTCCTGAGCGGACTATTTATCTCCGTCATCCGCAATCTGTTAATCAGATTTCTATTATTCTTAAAGATTCGGATTCCGCTTTAGTTGCATCATTATATTCTTTAAATCCTCGCGATGATGACAATGATGATGAGGAGGATGTCATTTCTCGTATTCGCGTCGTTCGTGAATTTTCCGACATCTTTGAGCCCATTTTAGGATTACCACCTAAACGAGCAATTGAGTTCAAAATTAATCTTTTACCTGGAGCTCAACCTATTACCCGTCCTCCTTATCGCATGTCTAATAAGGAGAACGAAGAGATGCGCAAACAACTATCTGAGTTGGAGACGAAGCAACTTATTCGCTCTAGTTCCTCGCCTTGGGGAGCTTCAGCTATTTTCGTAAGTAAGTCCGATGGTACACTTAGGCTTTGCGTCGACTACCGTAAGCTTAATGATCTTACTATTAAGAATAAATATCCATTGCCTCGGATTGATGATCTGTTTGATCAACTTACTGGTGCTAGAGTCTTTTCACAATTGGACTTGGCTACCGGTTTCCATCAGCTTCGTATTGCAGAGGATAGTATTCCTTTGACTTCGTTCCGTACGCGTTATGGATCTTATGAATGGCTAGTTATGCCATTCGGTTTAACGAATGCTCCGGCTTATTTCGTTGACCTTATGAATAGAGTTTTCAAAGATTTTCTCGATCGGTTTGTTCTCATCTTTATTGATGATATTCTTGTGTTTTCTAAAACCGAGGAGGAACACGAAAAGCATCTTCGAATTGTATTGGAAACCCTTAGGAGCAATCAACTAAAAGCAAAATTTTCTAAATGCCATTTTTGGCAATCTAGTGTGAAGTTTCTCGGTCATATTATTTCCGAATCCGGAATATCAGTGGATCCTTCAAAGATTGAAGCGATTCAAAATTGGAAGAGACCGGAGAGCGTGACTGAAATCCGTAGCTTTCTCGGATTGGCAGGTTATTACCGCCGTTTTATAAAAGACTTTTCTAAGATTGCCGTACCTCTTACTGGCTTAACAAAGAAAGGTGTTAAATACATTTGGTCGGACAAATGTGAAACTTCTTTTCAGAAATTAAAAGAACTCCTTTCTGATGCTCCTATTCTTATTATTCCCGAGGGGAATCTAGACTTTGTCGTTTATACCGATGCTAGTCGCGTTGGTTTGGGTGCCGTTCTTATGCAAAAAGAACGTGTTATTTCTTATGCTTCTAGGCAATTAAAGCCGGCTGAGACTAGATATGCCACACATGATTTAGAACTCGCGGCTATCGTTTTCTCCCTTCGAATTTGGCGACATTATCTTTTGGGAGAAAAGTTTATTCTTTATACTGATCATAAGTCTTTGAAATATTTGTTTTCTCAAAAGGAACTTAATTTGCGTCAACAACGTTGGCTCGAATTTCTTGCCTCTTATGACCTTGACATTCTTTATACTCCCGGGAAGGGGAATCGAGTTGCCGACGCACTTAGTCGAAAACAACAAGCGGTTGTTTCCATGATGATATCTGAATGGAACGATCTCGAACTTTTATCCACTTGTGAAATTCGAGATCGCGTTTCCGATTTGTGTTCATCTCTTGTTTTATGTAGCCTTGAGGCTCGTCCTTCTTTATTAGACCGCATTCTTGAAGCTCAACAGCTAGATCCTGAATTGGCTTTGCTTTGCCAAAATCTTAAGGATAAAACCGATATTGAAGGTTTGAAAGACTTTGATATCGATTCTCGTGGCGGCATTCGAAAATTTGGTAGATTGATCGTACCAAATATTAGTGATCTTCGTAGAGACGTTCTAGAAGATTCTCATCGTTCCAAGTATTCCATTCATCCCGGTAGCAGTAAAATGTACGCTGATATGAAGCGACTTTATTATTCGGAGGGAATGAAATCTGATATCGCTAACTTTGTTAAGTGTTGCATGACTTGCCAACTTGTTAAGGCTGAACATCAAAGGCCCGGTGGGTTATTGCAACCATTGGAAATTCCAGTATGGAAGTGGGATCAAATTTCCATGGATTTTATAGATGGCCTTCCCCGTTCTCGTTCGGGTCATAATAGCTTATGGGTGATTGTTGATAGACTTACTAAGTCTGCCCATTTTATTCCTGTTCGGTCAAACCGAACCGTTCCTCTTCTGGCCAAACTTTTTATTAAAGAAATTGTTAAACTGCATGGAGTTCCTTCTTCCATTGTTAGTGATCGGGATCCATTGTTTACTAGTGGATTCTGGAAGAGTCTTCAAAAAGCTTTGGGAACGAAGCTTAATTTTAGCACCGCTTATCACCCCCAGTCCGATGGACAAACTGAGCGTGTGAATCAAACACTTGAAGATCTTCTTCGTGCTTGTGTTCTTGACTTTGGTGGAAGTTGGGAAGATCATATTTCACTTGTTGAGTTTTCCTATAATAACAGCTTCCAATCTAGTATTGGTATGGCTCCTTTTGAGGCACTCTATAGAAGGCCATGCCGATCTCCTTCTTGTTGGCTTGAGGCCGGTGAGAAACTGGTTTTAGGACCAAACTTTATTCGAGATTCCACAGAAAAGATTGATCTTATTCGACATAGGATGAAAGAAGCCCAGAGTAGACAAAAATCCTATGCCGATAACCGAAGAAGGAAATTAGAATTTTCTGTTGGTGATCTTGTATTTATTCGTGTTTCACCAATGAAGGGTGTTGTACGTTTCAGTCGATCGGGAAAGTTAGCGCCTCGATATATTGGGCCATTTCCTATCACCGAGCGTATTGGTTCCATGGCTTACCGCCTTTCATTACCGGCTCAGTTTTCTGCTATGCATGACGTGTTCCACGTATCTCAATTATGGAAGTGCCTTCGGGATTCCGATTCGATACTTGAGCCCGGTGTTGTGGAAGAGATTGAAGTTTCACCTAATTTAACTTATGAGCAGCATCCTGTTCGAATTATTGCTTCGGAGATCAAACGACTTCGAAATAAAGATGTTCCGCTTGTTAAAGTTCAATGGTCCTCAAATCCTAAGGATTGTTCTTGGGAAACTAGAGAATTCATCGAGCGTACACATCCGGAATTACTTTCTCATGCTCTTTGAGGTAAACTTCTTAATTCCAATTTCTTTTGTGTTAATATGCATTTTGGTTGTTACTTTTTATTTCCACCATATATATTGCGAGGACGCAATTTCTTTAAGGAGGGGAGTCTGTAACAACCCGCATATCTATCGATTTTATATTTAAATATTTTATCGTTAGTCGGATGTTAGTCCGAAAAGCTACTTTTTGCATACAGTCAAATTAGGACTCGAGACCACCCCCATTGAGTTCAAAATGACGTTTGCGATCTTTTTGAGTGTAAACTTCGATATGTTTGGAGATAGTGAAATTTTCGTCACTTTTCCCACTTGTGACTTTGGTTGGGACTGCACCTTCTTAACTCAGCCCAACTCCCTCTTCTCTTCATCACTTCATCAAATACTTCAAGCTTCTTCAAAAATGGTGGAGGGAAAGAGAAATTAAAATTCCAAGCTCGAGATCTTTAGTGAATTCAGCATCAAACTCCGACTTCAAGGTGAAGAACATAGATTCAAGCTAGGGGTTGATTCTTGCTTTGTTCTTAAGCTCTCCAACATCAATTTCGTGGAAAAGGTGAGATTTTTAATCTCACATCTCGCCTATAACTGTCATTGGGTTGTTGGAAATGACTTCCTATCACTTTAGCATTAATGTTTGCAACTGGTTTGGATTGAATTGGTGAGAAACTCAAGTTTCAGTGCTGTTTGCAAAATTCTGACCGGGCAGGTCGAACCCCGTATTACTCTGCGTAGGCAATCTCTTCTGAAAAACATTTATCAGAATTTCTACTTTGATGGTTTTGGGATTGACTTCTTTGGACTTTACTCACGTTTTCGAACGTGAATTGATTTGTTTCTACAATCGTTTTATGACTTGTCACTTTAAAGATATATGAAGGTTTCAATACTAATAGTAAATATCAAAACTCTTTCATCAAAGCGATTTCAACACTATTTTAAATATCAAAAGTTCGTTTTCTCAAACCAATTTTAAATCTACTAGTATATACAAGCCTTTACTTCACTCGAATGAGAAATCGACTTAAACGACTTAGTAAAACGAGTGGTATGAAACGCTTGCGTTCACTTCGTCGGTTAGCTCTTGGACTTGTTCGATTGAACCCTTTTGTGACAATTTCCTAGTGAAGATCTACAGTTTGTTCGTAAATATTTAAGTTAAGCAAGTGGTTATCGGACATGAAGCTAAACTCATATATTTACTAGCTTAGTGTGATTGACACTTCCTTATGATCATGACGATCATTCTTGTGATTTAGACTAGCGATTGAGCGATGTCTCTTCGTCCGTGTGTTCGGACTTGCCTTCGGGCCATCCGTGTGTTCGGAAAAATTAAATGGATAGCTTCCATGAGATAGCTTCTCGTCCGTGTGTTCGGACTTCCCCCTTTTAGTGATTTCTGGATTTCGTGTGTTGATTTCTGGGATTTGTTCTGGATTTCGTGTGTTGATTTCTGGATTTAGTGCTTCACCAACTTTTGTGGTTTTCACTGATATGATATCAGTTTTTGTGTATTGGTGAATTTCTGTGTCATTACCTTTTTATGTGTTTGGATCTTTGAGAAGATTCTTGTGACATTGATTAATCCCTTGTTGATTATCATTTACATACTTATAGTAGTATGCCATCATGGTTATTATATGTTTATGCCATACCCCTTATCCTATATCATGTCATCTGATATTTATAGTTAGACTGATCCGTTTATTATTTTCTTATAAATAATACTCGGGTCAGACCGAGATGTTACAGGTGCTTCTGCTTGACTTCTCTTCTGGATTACTCTGACTTTTGGCTAACTACTTAGATTAGTAGTTTTTGGTTGTACACATTTGAGATATAGACTCTATGTTGTGTATCTATTCTTTTGTATAGCACGTGATGCTATTCTTTTGTATTATCGTGGATCTTTCTGACCACTACTCTGATGTACACTTTCATGTGTTATATATTTATTCATATCTTCTTCCGCCTTTGTGATATGGATGTCTGTGACTGATTTATGTTATGATTATTTCTATGTTTGTTTCCGAAGATTATATATAGCCACCGTGTGATAGCTTTGTGTTTGTATCGGTACGTCGGATTTCCTCCTTAAAAGATATGCATTCTATTCTATCTGACGTATCGGTGCTTGCAAAAAGAAGTTACATGGATGGTCGCTCCTCCACAGCCTTATTCTCCGTGCTAATTGACAGCACTACATCGTAGTGTTCTTGGTTAGCGTGGGTATAGAGGTGGGGCGTCACATTTCCCATCTCCACCACCATTTTTGCTAAAGCTTAAGTTGTAGGAAATATAATGAAGTAAGGAAGAGGAGTGGAGTGGAGTTGGGTTGATATGTTAGGTTAATGGGCTGAAACCCAAACCCATAGCCCTAAGTGAAAAGGTCGAAATTTTAGCTAGCTCCAAACATATCAATGTTTATACTCAAAAAGGTTGCAAATGCCATTTTGGACTCAATGGGAGTGGTCTCGAGTCCTAATTCGGCTGTTTGCAAAAAGTAGCTTTTCGGACTTAAATCCGACTAATGATGCTATATTTATAAAATATTTAAATATATAATCGTAAAATATGTGGGTTGTTACAGACTCCCCTCCTTAAAAAAATTGCATCCTTGCAATACTTAAGAAGGAAGTAAAAAGTAACAACCATAAAAGCATATCAACATAAAAGAAATTTGAAATAAGAAGTTCACCTCAAAGAGCACGAGAGAGTAAGTCCGGATGTGTTCGCTCGATGAATTCTCTAGATTCCCAAGAGCAATCCTTAGGATTTGAGGACCATTGAACTTTCACAAGAGGGACATCTTTATTTCGAAGGCGTTTTACCTTCGAAGCAATAATACGAATATGATGTTGCTCATAAGTCAAATTAGGCGAAACTTCAATTTCTTCCACAACACTTGGCTCAAGAATATAATCGAAATCTCGAAGGCATTTCCGAAGTTGAGAAACGTGAAACACGTCATGAATAGTAGAAAATTGAGCCGGTAATAAGAGGCGATAAGCCACGGAACCAATACGTTCAGTGATGGGAAATGGACCAATATATCGAGGTGCTAACTTTCCCGATCGACTGAAATGCACAACACCCTTCATAGGTGAAACACGAATAAACACAAAATCTCCAACAGAAAATTCTAATTTCCTTCTTCGGTTATCGGCATAGGATTTTTTCCTACATTGAGCTTCTTTCATTCTATGACGAATAAGGTCAATCTTTTCTGTGGAATCATGAATAAAATCTGGACCTAAAACCAGCTTCTCACCGGCCTCAAGCCAACAAGAAGGAGATCGGCATGGCCTTCCATAGAGTGCCTCAAAAGATGCCATACCAATACTAGATTGGAAGCTATTATTATAGGAAAACTCAACAAGAGAAATATGATCTTCCCAACTTCCACCAAAATCAAGAACACATGCACGAAGAAGATCTTCAAGAGTTTGACTCACATGCTCGGTTTGTCCATCGGACTAAGGATGATAAGCGGTGCTAAAATTAAGCTTCGTTCCCAAAGCTTTTTGAAGACTCTTCCAAAATCCACTAGTAGACAATGGATCACGATCGCTAACAATAGAAGTAGGGACCCCATGCAATATAATAATTTCTTTAATAAAGAGTTTGGCCAAAAGAGGTACGGTCCGATTGGATCGAACGGGAACAAAATGGGCGGATTTTGTTAGTCTATCAACTATCACCCATAAGCTATCATGACCCGAACGAGAACGGGGAAGGCCATCAATAAAGTCCATGGAAATTTGATCCCACTTCCAAATTGGAATGTCCAAAGGTTGCAATAACCAACCGGGCCTTTGATGCTCGGCCTTTAAAAGTTGGCAAGTCATGCAACACTTAACAAAGTTAGCAATATTGGATTTCATTCCGTCCCAATAATAAAGTCACTTCATATCCGCGTACATTTTACTACTACCGGGATGAATGGTAAATTTAGATCGATGAGAATCTTCTAAAATGTCATTACGAAGATCAATAATATTTGGCACAATAAGTCTACCAAATTTTCGAATACCGCCACGAACATCAATATCAAAGTCTTTCAAACCTTCAATATCAATTTTATCCCTACAACTTTGGCTAAGAAGAACCAATTCGGGATCATGCTTTTGAGCTTCAAGAATGCGGTCTAAAAGAGAAGGATGAGCCTCAAGGCTACATAAATCAAAAGATGAACATGAGTTGGATTCACGATCTCGAATCTCACAAGTGGATAAAGTCGCGAGATCATTCCACTCGGATATCATCATAGAAACAACCGCTTGTTGCTTACGACTAAAGGCATCGGCAACAAGATTTCCCTTTCCGGAAGTATAAAGAATATCAAGATCATAAGATGCGAGGAACTCGAGCCAACGTTGTTGACGCAAATTAAGTTCCTTTTGAGAAATAAATACTTCAATGATTTATGATCGGTGTAGAGAACAAATTTCTCTCCCAAAAGATAATGACGCCAAATTCTAAGGGCGAAAACAATAGCTGCGAGTTCTAAATCATGAGTGGCATATCTTGTCTCGGCAGGCTTTAATTGCCTAGAAACATAAGCGATAACATGTTACCCTTGCATGAGAACGACTCCCAAACCAACACGACTAGCATCGGTGTAAACAATAAAGTCTTGGTTCCCGTCGGGAATCACAAGAATAGGGGCATCGGAAAGGAGTTCTTTTACTTTCTGAAAAGAAGCTTCACATTTGTTAGACCAAATGTATTTAACTCCCTTCTTCGTCAAATTAGTAAGAGGTACAGAAATTTTAGAAAAGTCTTTTATGAACCGATGGTAATAGCCCGCCAATCCGAGAAAGCTACGAATTTCCGTCACACTCTCCGGCCTCTTCCAATTTTGAATCGCTTCAATCTTTGAAGGATCCATGGAAATTCCGGATTCAGAAATAATATGCCCCAAAAATTTCACACGAGATTGCCAAAAGTGTCATTTAGAAAATTTTGCTTTCAATTGGTTGCTCCTAAGAGTTTCCAACACAATCCGAAGATGATTTTCATGCTCTTCCTCGGTTTTAGAATAAATAAGAATATCATCTATAAAGATGAGAACAAATCGATCGAGGAAGTCTTTGAAAACTCGATTCATAAGGTCAACGAAATAAGCTGGAGCATTCATCAAACCAAATGGCATAACAAGCCATTCATAAGATCCATAACGAGTATGGAATGGTGTCAAAGGAATGCTATCCTCTGCAATACGGAGCTGATGAAAACCGGTTGCTAAGTCTAACTGTGAAAAGACTTTAGCACCACTAAGTTGATCGAATAAATCATCAATCTGAGGCAAGGGATATTTATTCTTGATGGTGAGATCGTTAAGCTTGCGGTAATCAACGCAAAGCCTAAGTGTACCATCAGATTTCTTCACAAAAATAGCTGAAGCTCCCCATGGAGAGGAACTAGTTGAATAAATTGCTTCGCTTCCAATTTGGATAATTGTTTGTGCATTTCCTCATTTTATTTATTGGACAAATGATAAGGAGGACGGGTAATAGGTAGAGCTCCAGGGATTAGATTAATTCTGAACTCAATTGCTCGCTTAGGTGGTAACCCTAAAACGGGCTCAAAAATGTCGGAAAATTCACAAACAACGCGAATACGAGAAATGACATCTTCCTCATCATCATTATCGTCATCATGAGGATTTAAAGAATATAAAGATGCTGTCAAGTTGGAACCCGAATCTTTAAGAACAATAGAAATCTGTTTAACAGATTGAGGATGTCGAAGATGAATAGTCCCCTCAGGACATAGGATATGGGCTTCATAACGGTTAAGCCAATCCATTCCCAAAATCATTCTGAAACCAAGGTAACACATAACATGCAAATCGGCTCGGAAAGCATAATCACATAAAATAATTTTGACATCTTTACAAAGTAAACTGAGTGTTGCGGACCCACCAACCAGATTCGCAATTCTCAATGAAGTCATCAAGCCAATAACATTCAAAGACAAAGCATCAACAAGTTCTTTTGATATAAAAGAATGGGATGCACCCGTATCAAAAAGAACTCGAATAGGTTGATCACGAAACATAATAATGCCATCAAGGATAGAATGAGAAATACCTTGACCACGAGAAGTGTTACTAGGGGCTTGCACAACATTTAGTTTTCCCTCCTTCTTGCCTTGAAGTTTGGGACATGCAGATATATAACGACCCGAACTTTTGCAATAGCGACAAGCAAGGGGCTTCGAACACTTATTTGCATAATGATCCTTAGAACCGTAGTTGTAGCATTGCCCTCCACTAGAGGTAGGAGTCTTTACTACCGTTGTTGCTTGCTTCTCTTTCTTGTTGGGATAAGGACCTTTGAGCTTATTAGGCCTCTTCTTGTTGTTGTTGAAGTTCGGTTTGGCACTCCCAACTTCAACATCACTCTCTCTATCTGCCTCTTCAAGTCGAAGAGCGATATCAACGAGCTGATCAAAAGAAACTTCCAGTTTCAGAAGTAAAGGCTTTTTGAGATTCTTATTCAAGCCATAAATAAACCTCTGATTTTTCTTCAATGGGGTATTTATATACTCGACCCCATATTTAGATAGAGATTCGAAAGAAGCGACGTAGTCCAACAAGGTCAATGAAGCGTCGAGCTAGAGATACTTTTTCAGCTTCTGGCACAAATTTTAACTCCAATCTTTCCCGGAATTGCTCCCAAGTAAGATCCGCTTCACTAATTTTAGAGATCAAAAGCTCGTACCAGTCTAATGCTCTTTCTTGGAGCATGCTAGAAGCCACTTGGACTCGATGGAGATCAATAAGATTCATGCGAGAAAAGATGCGGTCGCATGTTCGAAGCCAAGCCGGGACTTCTATAATGCTCTCGGAACCTTTGAATGACTTTCCACCCAAGTTGGTGTAATCGCTGCACAAGCGTGCGAACCCAGATTTAGGATGTGTGGGCTCAGGAATAGGTTCGGCAGCTTGAGCATTTCTCACAAGGTCTAGAAGTTGCTGAGCAGACATAAATACTCCATCCTAGGGAGTAGCACTAGATTGACCGGCGCTGGGACGGCCTGGTCTAACCATTTCTCTTCTTTAAAAAAGAAAGAAAAGAGGAAAAAGGTTATTCAAAAAATGATTATCAACAAACTTGATTGATAAAACAAGGCATCATAAAAAGAAATAGGATAGAACGGTACGAAGACTCGAATTAAATCCTATGGCACGATTCCTAAGAAAGACTTAGGACAATGACCCTTGCTAGATTATTCTATATTGTTCCGAAGTTTGGCTCCGATACCATGCTGTGACGCCCCGCCTCTATACTCACGCTAGCCATGAACACTACGGAGTAATGCCATCAACTAGCATGAAGAATAAGGCTGTTGAGGAGCGACCATCCGTGTAATTGCTTTGTGCGAGCGCCGATATGTCACATAGTATAATTCATTTTAAGAGGAAATCTGACATACCGGTACAAACTCAAAGCTACTACACAGTGGCTATAACATCTTCGGAAACAAATATAGAAATAAATATAACATAAATCAGTCACAGATATCCATATCACAAAGGTGGAAATAGATATGAATATAACACATAGAAGTGTATATCAGAGTAGTGGTCAAACAAGATCCACAATATCACAAAAGAATAAATACAAGTGCTACACAAAAGAAAATATATATACATCAAGGAGTCTCTAACTCAAATGTATAACAACAAAAACTACAAATCTAATGTAGTTAGACAAAAGTCAGATAATGAGGATCCCATAGGAGTCAAGCAGAAGAACTTGAAACATCTCGGTCTGACCCGAGTATTATTTAATAAGAAAATAATAAACGGATCAGTCTAGCTATAAATATCAGGCAAAATGAGATAGAGTAAGAGGTATGACAAATACATGCGATAACAATAATGCCATACTGAGATAGTATATATTTGAAAATCAACCATTAATCATTCAATATCACAAGAATCTTCTCAAAGATCAAAGAAAAATGAATATCATATTCTTTATTTTTATTCGCCAAGTCACAAATGTTGGCAAACATCTCAATGCCAATAGTAAAAGTTGGAGAAACACAAATTCACCAATGCACAAATATTGATAAATCTTATCAATGAAATCATGAAAATTAGTGAAACACAAATTCTAGAAATCATCAATAGAAATTCAGAAATCACAAAAAGGGGGGAGGCCTATCATAAAACGGGAGCATGAAAACTCACCAACACGTGTATCACAAAATGGAACGCTATTCCATGGTTGCTAACCATTAATTTTGAGCCGAGGCTCCACAAAACGGCCCGAAGACCATGGGTCGTTACCCCTCCAATTTTGAGCCGAAGCTCCACAGAAACGGGGTTTAGTCTCCCTCGCAGACAAAGAGACATCGCACATTGCTAGTCTAAATAACAAAATGATCATCATCGATCATCAAGAAGTGTCAATTACGCTAAGCTAGTAAATAAATGAGTTTAGCTTCATGTCCTATAACCACTAGCTTAACTTAAATATTTACGAACAAATTGTAGATCTCCACTCGAAAATTGTCACAGGAATTTCAATCGAACAAGTCTAAGAATTAACCGATGAAGTAAACGCAAGCGTTTCATACTACTTGTTTTGCTAAGCCGTTTAATTAGATTTCTCATACGAATGAGGTAAAGGTTTGTAAATACTAATAGGTTGGAAAATGGTTTTATAAACGAGCTTTGTATTAAAAATAGAGTTGAAATCATCTTTGTATAAGAGTTTGAATAGTTACTACTAGTATAGAAACCTTTGCGTTTGAAAGTGACAAATCACAAAAATGATTGTAAAAACAATCAATCACCAAAGATTCACATTCGAAGACGTGAATCAAATCCATAGAAATCGATATCAAATCCATCAAACGGATATTTCCAAAAATCCAAAGAAAGAAGTCATCAAAGTCGATAATAGTGATAACAACTAATCGGATCGACAAAAATCGATTAACATTGGAATTTTACTCAAAATTAGGCAAATAGGCAAAACTAGGAATTTCCAGACGTCTGGATTTGGTTTCTGGAAATATTCTAGAAAACCATCCAGACGTCTGAAGCCTAAAATCAGACGTCTGGGGGTAAATCCAGACATCTGGTTTTGGTTTCTGGAAATATTCCAGAAAACCAACCAGACGTCTGAAATCACAAATCAGATGTCTGACATACTTTCAGACGTCTGGAACGATAAATCAGATGTCTGAAATTATTCACTGCCCTTTTTATTTTTCTGCCGTGTATTATTTTTCTCCAGGAGGCAAAACCAGACGTATGGCATTGGTATCCAGACGTCTGAACACCTGGTAAAGGAAACAATTTGCCTAAGCCATATTGGCCAAATCGATTCGGGAGCGATCGAGCAAGCAACGACGACTAAGGATTTACGCCAAACGACAACCCGGCCCTATAAGCTCTTCGATACACCCCAAACAACATATCCAAACATCCATTGTGGGATTTTCACAAAAATTGGACTTCAAATTCAAAAATTGGTAAATCAACCATATCAGTTCAAATCAAAAGCAAATGATCATGAATAGATGTTAGGAATTCATACCTAACAACAAAGATAGATATAGACATAGATGTGAGATAAAAATCTCACCTTTTACAGAAAAACAAGGAAGAAGAAGCTTGAAAACAAAGGAGGATCAACCACTCTTCAATCTCAACTCTAGAAGCTCCAAACTAAGATCAAAAGCAAATATTTCCTAAGTTAGGTTATAGGAAATTTCTGAAATTGGAGAGAGGTTGAGATGGAGAAGAAGAAGGAGATACTTACCTAAGCTTCACTTTGAATTTGGAGCTAAAACTTGGATTTGCTAAAGAAACTAGGATTTAGGATTTTAATTTCCCATCTCCACCATTTTTGCTAAAGCTTAAGTTGTAGGAAATATAATGAAGTAAGGAAGAGGAGTGGAGTGAAGTTGGGTTGATATGTTAGGTTAATGGGCTGAAACCCAAACACAAAGCCCTAAGTGAAAAGGTCAAAATTTTAGCTAGGTCCAAACATATCAATGTTTATAATCAAAAAGGTTGCAAATGCCATTTTGGACTCAATGGGAGTGGTCTCGAGTCCTAATTCAACTGTTTGCAAAAAGTAGCTTTTCGGACTTAAATCTGACTAATGATGCTATATTTAAATATATAATCGTAAAATATGCGGGTTTTTACACAAAGCCTCACGTAAAAACTAGCACATTTAACAACTTATATGCATACATAAAAACTGTCGTATATAAATAAACTTTTATATTTAGGAACTTTGATGTATATATATACATAATTTAATAATAGTTGTAATAGCTTTGATGTCACACTTTTTATGTATCAACGTGACTACGAAAAACGCCCCTCTATATATTATCAAATCTTAATCATTTAAAAATAGGATCTAATATTAAACTTTTTTTACAAATTCAAACGCCTCTAAAAGCAGGATCTAACAATTAAACATGTTTTACAAATTCAAAACGCTTCTAAAAATATGATCTAAAATTAAACTTACTTCACAAATTCAAAATAATTCTTTACAAATATACAAATCTAATATTACTTGAAAATATAAAATCATTCTTTTGACTGATTTAAACGTATACAATTTATAAGAAAAACAATTCACGTGCAAAGCGCGTGCCGTAACACTCGTATATATACATGAATCTCCATATGTACGGCTTTCCTATTTGAAAATCCATGTATATGTATTTGAAATCTTATATCCAAAATTTCGAAAATTCAAAACCAAATATGTATTTGAGATTTTCACTTCCAAAATGTAAATTCTTTCAAGATTTTCAACTTTGAAACTCTTATATCAGTAAACTTTTAAAATTTTAAAATATAGAATTGTTAACTTTAAAATTTTGGTAGCCACTGAAATGAGACCATTAACCGTAGGAAGCTCTGAACTTAGAGCCCTCTATTTTGTAATGAATTCTTATACTTACGATATAGAGCCTAGTCACCTTTAAAATGACATTCGATTGCCTTAAAAGTAAGATCTGACGATCTTCTACATGAAATTGAATTTCGATATGAAGCCTTATGTCTCTGATCTATTAATTTCTAAAGTCATTGGTTCCAGCACCCATCATTTTAGACATTTGACCTTGAATTTGGACTTGAATCATTTGAAATCATCGTTTTTGAAATGAAATCGTTGGATCTCTGACCTCAATCGGTTCTTCTTAGATCTAGAAACTTTTGACATCAAGCTAGGCTTCGACATGAAGGCCGGCTTCAACCTGAGTTTTCCAATGGCATTAATTTAACTGGCAGCATTACTTAGCTTGACGCATCATTGACTTGCAGCGTTAAAAACTTCGGCATTAATATAAAAAATTATGGCGTCAACGATTTTAGTATCAATACCGCACTCTTAGGCATTAATATTCAATACTGCACACTTCGACATTAATATTCAATATCGCACACTTTGGCATCCATAGTTCAATACCGCACACTTTGGCATCTATAACTTCGACCTCATCAATCTTACGACATGAGTTACCTAGCGGCATGAATCTCCTAATAAAATCAAATCCATCAGCACCCATTTTCTTCATCAAATTTTGAGCTTTGGGATGAAATTTCCATTTTTAACATGGAGTTCCAACCCCGACATCATCAACCTCATTATCATCTGATGCTCACGAGGTCAAGATTAACTTCGAAATCCTCCATATCTACTTCAAAATCACCTAGATCTATAAATTCAATATTCGTTGAAGGATAAAAAAATAGTGAGATTAGTGAATGGGTAAGAATTGGAGATGAATTGGTACCAATTGGGAAATTTTATGTTAGACGAGAGAGGAGGACAAGATAAAATTTAAAAAAATTATGTCAAAGATTGACGAGATAAAAATTGAAGCAGTAATGATGATGAATCGAAGTTGAATAAGCTATGGGTTGGCTTTAACAAATGATACATGGGGAAGCCCTGCGGAATCACCATTCAATTACTACCAGATTTTTGCTTCTACTATCCATTTCCCCTGAAAAACGTTTAAACATTAATAAATTTAGTTTCCAAACTTCAAATTTTAAATTTGAAACCAAAAATAAATCCCTTTTAGGGTATTTTGATCATTTCCTAAACATGCGGAGGTTCGAGCCCTCTTTCTAACGTTAAAATGTTAAACTAACATTTGGTCAACATTCAAGATGTGTGTACAAGGAGGCATGTTCAAACAAATTCCAATAATAGCATGTTAACCCAAAAAATGGATCAAAATCCTTGATTGAGCATGAAAGCACCAGCCTTATTTATCAAGGCAAATAAAATAGAAAAAGCAATAGTAAAGCGCAGAAGAAGTAAAGAGACAAGAGATTTTTATAGTGGTTCGGCTGTTAATGAAGCCTACGTCAACTTTATAGCTTATTGATCAACTGCTATTACAAAGGAGTTGGATTATAATATGATTCTTCTTTCCTATGTTAGATCAAGCCACCATTGTTAGAGACAACTGGAAGGACCTCAGTTGCCCTTTAATGGCTGTTATGAGGGAGAAGAAGAGTGATAAAACAATGGTAGAGATTCAGCAGAGATCGGAGAAGATCCCTTTTCTGTTGCAGATGAAATATAATTTATAGGGGTTGGAAAGCTATTGGGCCGAGAATTGCTTTGTAAGATGCTTATAGTCGTCATGCAGAGAGAGCTTAGAAAGTTTGGAGCCAAAATTGGCCAACTTTTTAGATCGGTATCAATCTGATCCAATTGGTCGGTACCGATCCAAATCCTTAGCCAATTTTTGGCTTCGATTTGTTTAGTCAAGCTTCTTACTTCATAATGATGCACTTCATATAATTTTGTAGCTTGTTGACTTATTTTGATGATGATTCTCCTGTGGGTTAGAATGAACTGTATTCTGAATCAGATGAACCTTCACTTCTTGAACTTAGATGCTTGGAATGTTACCAAACTTGTTGGGTGAGCTTGGTTGAGGCATAGAGTCACCATGCAAAAGGATTGGGGCCACCACGAACTACCAATTCGGATCGGTACCGATCCGAATTGGATCAGATCGGTGCCGATCCGAAAAGATAGCATATTTTTCATTCAAACTTCCTAGAGTCCTTTGTCTTGTATTTTTGGACCTTCCGATCAAATTTCGAGTCGTTCTGTTTTAATCTGAATGTTCTAACTCCCATTGAATTCTGCTGGGTTTAAAACGCAGTTAACTTACCCCATGGTTTTATAATAATTCACAAGATTGTTTAAAATTCCATTCATTAGTTCAAACATAAAATAGGCAAGTCAAAATAACAATAGGCAATATGCTCAAGCCATGTTCCTTTATTCAATTGTGAAAATGTTACAACATGTGCCAATATGCAATTTTCAAATTATTTAACCCCATATTTGTAATAATTGAATGTCCTCTTCTCCCTCATTAGCCTTTATGTTATTAGTTTGTCCTCGAGCTCTCAATGAAGACAACTTGGAGAAGATCCTAATTGGAAAGAGTGATAAGAGTGAGAAAGAGGTTAAGGACCCCTTTCTATAAGGGGGTGCATCTTTATTTATAGTGGTTGGAATGAGGTAGGCTTGCTTCCATTAGCGATGTGGGACTTTGATTGCTATCATGGTGATGGCTTAAACATGAATACCTTGAAGCTTTATGAAGTGAAATACTCTCACTCCTCTTAAATTTGCTCTTGTGAATGATTTTAATACCCTTTCTTTACATTGCCTTTAACATTCTCATAACATTGATGTTGTACGACATTGATGACATGCGATATTCATAAGATGCGACATTGATTAATATATGTGCCTATTATTATGTCGGCGACTTTCGATGTGGCAATCTCATCATAACCTTTCAACATTCTCTTGTCTTGATAATATGCAGCATTGAATAGACGTGCCTTTGCTTGGTTGATGAGATTGGAGGGATGCAGCACCAATGAGATGCCTCATTATTGATATATCATGTCGCTTTAACATTGATGGCTTAAAAAAAGTGTTATTTGATATCATTGTTATTGATGAAATGCAGAATAAATGGTATGCGACATCTTTGCAAGCTTTCATAGTGACGAAGTGCGACAACCTTCTCTTGGTTTTATATTGTTGGAGCACGACACAGATGATATGCAATGTTGATAAAATGCGACATGGAAGAAGTGTAGCGCAATTATCAATTGTAGGCCTTCGATATAAATTATTCCCTTTCCCTAGCATCCAAAGCCTTGAACTTCGACATAAATCCTTAGTTTCGGCATTAATTCTTTTAATTGCCTTCCTTAGAAAATATGTGGATAACAACATACATATTTAATAATTGATTTATGTTAACCATATTTATATGTATATATATTATGTGTGTGTAGTATTTATAGATAATATATTAATACGTATATATATAAGTTAAAAAATGATTTTTAAATGTATATACGCGTTATATAGATATTTATTCTGATTCTAATATATTAAATTCTAATTTTGCAATCAATAGACTTTGTTAAGTCTATCTTGATCTAAATTTAAAGTTGAATTTTAAATTTGAATTTAGTCTTGTAATTTTATATATTGTCATTTATAATTATTTTATAATATAATAAATTGTGTTTATATATACATATATTTATGTACAAACAAATACATTGTATAATCAATTACATTATATATATATATTACTTTACAATATATGTAACAACTCAAAATTTTGGTCACTAAATTTTAAATGTTTAATTTATTTTAATATTTAAATAATGGGATTTTGGAATTTAATAATTTGAATTCCAATATAGAAATCGTTATTATTTAAATTATAAATTTAATATTAATTAAATGAATTTAATAATCGTATTTAACTCCTTTTAATTAATAAATAATTTTGATGAATTCGATTTGTAAATTTATTAGTAATAATAAATAGATCGGATAAATATCGATACTGTGATTGAAAAATATAAAACGATATTTAAACATGTGAAATTATCATTCCGGGCACTATCTCGGATTTTGATGGAACTAGTGCCATTGGATCCAGGATAATAAATTGTTATACACCGACGAGTATCGTGACGATCAGACGGACTGTGTGATCGCGCGAGCTCGAAATGCATAGCGATTAATTTTAGAATTAAAATAATATAACTTGATTTTAAAAAGCTAAATTCTGTATACTTTGGAATTAGGTCCCAAAAATAATTCCGTTGAGTTCGGAATGGGAGTATTTTGTTAGGAACACCAATGAGCATGCCTCGATTGGAGTCCGTAATTTTGAGGGGCATAGCGTTGGAGAAAACCCTATATACGAACATCCATCCCTCTCCATTCTATAATCTAAGAACCCTAAATTATTCTTATCCAATGGCCATAGATGATCAGCACCGCTAGGGGCCCAATTAGCCTTAGGTCCCGGCATGAAAAATGTTCGTGTGAGTGAGCCAAGTGTTTTGACCAGTTGGATCACCGTAGATCGTGGTGAGGCGGCGTAGATCAGAGATGGATGGTGATGATTAGACTTGAGATTTTCGGCGTCGATGTTCATCTTTGGGCGATGGGCACTGAAGCATTGTTTTAGAGGAGGTCAAGGGATTTCTTATGGAGGTAGTGTGGTGGTGAACGACGGCCTATGGCGGGGCCGTAGAGGAGGTGAACGGAGGCAGTTTTGTCGAGCTCGAGCTTGATTGTAGAGCCATGTCAGGTGGCGTCGAGGTCGTAGTGGGCCAGGGAATCAGCAAAGGTGATGCGGCGGCATAGAAGTCGCCTAAGGCGGTGGCGTGGGATAGATGAAGTCAATGGATGCATTAGGGTTAATGAGATTAGGGTTTTGAGATGGTAATTAGCGTTGTAATTAAGGATTAATTTATATTAAATAACTCAAAATCTTTTTAAACCCATAATTATTTCATACGAGGTTCAATACGGATGTCGTCAGTCGCTTTGAACTTGCAGGAATGTCTTCTTCGTTTTGGAATTGGGTTCATGGAAATTGGAGCTTGTAAAATTTCTAGCTAAATTCGAACGTTATTCGATTTTAGACGGAATTAGAACGCGAAAGCGATAACTGAAATTTCAGTGAGTTAAACTCGCCTTTTTGGTTAATCAATACATTATATAGTAGCTAAAAATTGTTTACTGTTATCTGCATCTCATTTATATTCTTTTATTGCTTATATTGATGTTTAGTTAAAATAATTTATGGCCGTCTATTTCAATTGTTTAAGCGTCTTTATAGCGATTTTTCATAATATCGCCAGTTATTGAATATCATCTCCCTAACCTTTATGTATTGAACTTGAGCATGTATTTTCAGAAAATAGATGTTTAAAATTCATTAATAATTTTGATTAATGATATTTGAATTTAATCAATCATTTTAATTTATGATGTTTGAATTTAGTAAATCATTTTAATTAATGATATTTAAAATTAATTAATCATTTTAATTAATAGAATTTGAATTTAATTAATCGTTTTAATTAATGATGTTTTAATTTTAGTTAATCATTTTAATTAATGATGGTTGAATCTAGTTAATCATTTTTAATTAATGATATTTGGATTTAATTACTAATTTTAATTAACGACGTTTGAATGTAATTAATCCATTTAGTTAATGATATTTGGATTTAATTAATAATTTAATTAATGGGGTTTTTTAAAAGTTAATTAACTAATTTAATAAAAGATTTTAAAGTAAATCAACTGATTTAATACAAGTGTTTTAAAGTTACTCAATTTATTTAATAAAAATGTTTTAAAGTTAATTAATTAATTTGACAAAAGTGTTTAAACATAATTGATTAATTTATTAAAAAGATTATAAAGGTGTATATAAATTATCCTTTAGGACAAATTAACATTGTTTTAAATTTATAAAGGTATTTAAATTGATTTATTATCCTTTAGCATAATAAGTGTTGTTTTAAATTTATAAATGCTGGTTTATAAACGAGAAAATCTATTAATAAAAATTATTTAAAAATAAAGCTAAGTGTAAATTGTTTTGAGTTTATAGCAAACAATATTTTAACGACATTTATTTTGGACCCTTGTTTTAGTACACTTAGTATTATAATTTGCCCTCTTAAAAGAATATCTCAAAGAGTATTTTAAAAATGTTTTACAATATTTGACATGTGAAAATCAAGCCCAAATGTGGGTCAAATGTTTTAAATGTTTGATTCATTTATTAGTGGTAAGCGTATGCGATTTAATTCCCATACACAAATCACTTTGTTATTCTCGATAGTTGATTTATCGACTCTCGATTTTTATTCTACTATCTTCTTTGTATTTTGTCACTCTAAGACAATGTGTTGCTCTTTTTGAGTTTTGATATCCTTTGGCGAAAATGACTAAAACCAAAGTGCGTTTAAAATGGGGTGCAACCTCCTAGTCAAGCCAAAGCGTGTGTGGGAGTCAAACCATGTGGGACGCACCCATTAGGATATATTCACATTCATCTGGAAAATTAGATAGCATGTGTGCATTGATGTGAGTATATTCAGATGTCTGTGGATTTAATGAGGTCCAGCTTGGAAGTTCCCGAGAGTAACGCGTGCTCTCAACTATATTTTATCTAGAGGTATAGTTTTGTTGAAGGGCGGAGCACTCTCTTAGTTATGTTGGATAAATTCATTTTCCTTGTTTCTATCTCGAATCTTGGAATTGATATGTTCATCTTTTGTGATTTGTCAATTCAAGACGATTTTTTTATTTGAGTGTTGCTATCCTTTGCCGAAAATGACTTAAACCGAAGTGCGAGTAGATGTCAAGCTATGTGGGATTTTTCCCATTAGGGTATCTTCACATCTACTCTAGATTGGATTTGGTGGTATGCATTCGAAGGTGTATAATACTCGGATTCTTAGTAACAGTTGGCAGGGTCGGGTTTGGTATTATCCGAGAGCCATCTTATCTATCAAGTATATTTCAAGAGGTATACTTTCGGTAAAAGGGGTGCATCCTCCAAGCCATTTGTTGAAAAATTTGCCTTTTCTTATTTAATTCAAATCATTGAATTGTGTTTCATAACTTGCATCGAGAAGTATCTGAAGCTCTTCTCGATGTCTAATTATATTTGTCCATTCTAAAAGTTTGGATTTTTTCATTATCTATGTACATCCTTTCTTATTTGGATTGTTATTCTGATTGTTTCTCATTTTTAACATATGGATGTTGTTCTTGTGAGGTAAAAACCGTTCCGCATTTAGTGGCATGGTCTCACAAAATTATTAAATGTTAGCCTTATTACTTGAGTTTTCTCACGCTTGTTTTTCAAACCGATCTAGGTGTTATTTTATTATAATGCTCGGGTCAGACTGGATGTTTTTCTAGGTTGTCGTTGGTAGGGTTTAGAGCTCATAGAGTAGAGCAGGATGTTCACCTGTCATAGTATTTTACTTTCGGTTGTATTATATATACCTATCAACAATTTTAAGGTCGGGATTTTAGAACTGTCCAACTGATAAGGTTTATTTTTAACTCTGATGTACTCTGTATTTTAGAATGACAGTTTTTACTGTCTTTGTTATATTATATGTTGTCGATTCCATTGTGAGATTCTGATTTCCATATTCTCTGTTCTTTTCTTTTTATTTTACCCTAAAAATCTGCCTTTTTGGTGATTGGATGTTCGACATTTGAATACTGTGGATGTATTCGGTGTAGACTCTCGATGGTCGAAAAAGCAGGTCGTTACAGTTGGTATCAGAGCTGAAGGTTAAGTGAGAACCTTGGCTTTAGTAGGGTATTATTCATTAGAGATAAGGTAAGTGACACCCTAGAATGAGTTTGAGAATATTATATATAAGGGAGCATATTTGTTAATATTATAAAAACATATTATGTTAATTGGTCTATTGAGTTGTTTATGAATTCTGGTTGGGATGTGGGATGCCATAGTGTCGATAGGGATTTCTAAACACTCGAACAAGGCATGATATTGACTTTTGAAAATTTGGCAAATGAAATATTTTGCTTAGGATTATTTTTATATATATAAAGGAATAATTTTCAAATTTTATATAGTTATTATGAGGTGTTTGTTTGAAAATGATAATATTTATTTATTATCATTATAGATTGATTTGTCGTGCTCAGAAAACTTAAGAGCATTTACTATTGTTTGATAATTGTAAGTACATTAGAACGAACCCCCTTGTGAATTAATTTTCACAATTTGACTATTAGGTGTTCGGAGAAATTATTAATTTAAAAGTCATCTTCAATAATCTTAAGTTAAAAGTAAACTTTTTATCAAAAGTTGTTTGGTATAATCTAAATGATAGGATAAGACATTTAGAGAATAAATAATTGAGAAAATTTTATTATAATAAAGGTGAACTATTATAATACGAAATGATTTTATACAAAGGTAATTTTAATTATAAATTTGGTTTATAAAATGTGTTTTGAAAAGAGCTTTGAAAATTTAAATCTTGGACTCGTTTGAAATAATTTCGAAAGGTTTTTGAAAATTATATAGTAGTACTACATGGAAGTAGTACTAAATATAAATATTTTGGAAGAGGAAATTTAGGTGGAATACATTTTTAGGGTAATTAGGAGGAAAACGTCTCGATTAGTTTTGTGGTAATCTGAATAATCGTCTAAGTGATGATCAGACATTTGCTTAGACGAAGGTTGTGGGGCACTTAGTAAATTATTCTCTTTATCATTATACGATTAAAATAAGTGTAAATCTAGACGAACCTAAAGTGAGATTTAATAAATAAATGGTTGAAGTTATTTCATATAGAATATTTACGGAACGTTCTCGAAAAGGAGATTTGAAATAAAAACTAGGTATTTAGTTATTAAGTTCCCTTAAAGGGAATTGATTTCAAAATAAAAGACATTTTGATAAATGAAAATTTTAAACTTTTGGATAGAAAAGGGATGATTTAACTCAAATTTTGAATGAGCTAAATTAGATAGAACGTTTTTGGTAAATTTATTTTATTAAAACCATATATTTTTGTTAATTATAAGTTATGAAAACTGTTTAGTGCTACTGGGCCTCCGAATTTAAATTTTGAGAAAAATAAAAAGTAAAAAGTTAAATAACAAATAAATAAACAAAGTTGATATTTTGTATATACTCTTAGAATGCAGAGGAGTAATATACAAGTAGATAAGAGTGGAATAAGTTTCTAATCTAATGTTTTATAAAGATGTGACTTCATAAAATGTTAATAAACTTAAGTGAAAATTTTTGAAATAATTTTTAAATGATGTTAGTATTGATGAAATACTATTAATGAGAATGAAAGGGATTGGTATAATTAAGAAAACAACCAAATTAAGTATGTAAACTATATGTAGATCATTTTATTCGTATGGTTTTTTGATCTAGATTCGAATACATAGCTTCGGGGTGATTCTCACCAGTTCGAAAAAGAGTTTCTCGGTTGATTCTTCTCAGCGAACACTTGATTCAAATTCTCGATATGATACTAAAGTTTTCTATCATAATATACGGCTATGCAAGGAGAACGGAAGTTTCTAATCAAGAAATCTTATCGAAGTCTGCTCTAAGGGAGATCGAGTGAGCGATACTAGTTTGAAAGTAGAAGTCTATATATCCGAGCAAGTGATCAGATCAAATATAGCATACGAACAATTTATGTATATCATATGGGCCTAATTATAATTGTATACCTAGTGTGTGACTTAAGAAAATTTGTGAACTTTAGCAAAATCCTAAATCTTGTTTGATAAGTCACTGAACATTTTAATGGTATTAAGTGTTAGTTTATTCCTATATGGAATTTGATTTGATTTGATTGGTTATGTGATTTTTATATACCATTTTTTTTATTAAGTTAGAATTTATAAATAAAGGTTTATGGACTGTTGTTTATTAGGGCTTAAATCTCGATGCTTTTGAAAAAGTAATTTCAAACAAATTTATGGAAAGAAATAATAAAAATATTGTTTTTGAAAATATTGTTGAGGTGTTAATGTTTCAAATGTTTGAAAAGAATATTTTTGAAATGGTTTTTCAAATATTTTTTGTTATGACTAAAGTTGGGAAAAAAAGGAGTTTTCGGAAGACTCGCCGGGTATATTTGTTTTTTATAGTTGTTGTTTAGGAGGAACCAGAATACCACTGGATGCTCATGTTGTTTTATTCTAGAGTTATACCATGCTTCGATTGGGGAGCCCTCTCCTTGTCATAATTAATTTTGGTTTTTATATATTTCTTTTTAGGAAGAATTCGAGAATAAATTTTAAATATAAAACCTGGGCATTTATTTCTAAATTTATCTTTTGAAAATATTATATGCCTAGCATTTATTACAGAGTATTCTCTGTATTTTTTTACAGATGGTTGATATGTTGCTTTTGTTTGCATGAAGGTTTATATCATGCTAGTTTTTGCATGTAGAGTTGCTTCATTATTATTAGTTGCACCATATTGCCTTGTTGCCTATGAATGTTATATTGTTTATGCTATTTGAATTTATGATAGAGATAGCTAGTATATTTCTCTTTTATCAGCATGACTCTCTTTTGGATTATATAAGTACAAGGAAGCAAGAGATTTTTACTTGACTTGTTGAGCATCTACATTTGCATCGAGATAATAAATTGCTTGCAAAAATATAAATCAAATGCAAAAAGGTACGTAGTAGATTTAAAAATTGGAAATTAGTTGATGGTTTTATGCCCTACATATGGGAAGCCACTTGGCTTTTGATTTCTTTTGTTGACTTGAGGCCCGTGGAGGCAATTTGTAGTTGTTCCGATCGAGTCGTGCAAAGGAGATGCTGCTGAAATTTTCCGTAAAAATTTGAGATTTAACTAATAAGTTTAATAACTCATTGTAATAAATAGTTTTAAACTTAAGGGTATGGAGACATTTTATTCCTTGGGAATTTCGAGGACAAAATTCTTTTAAGGGGGGAGAATGTAACAACCCAAAATTTTGGTCATTAAATTTGAAATGTTTAATTTATTTTTAATATTTAAATAATGGAATTTTGTAATTCAGTAACTTAAATTCCAATATAATGATCGTTTAAGTATTTGAATTGTGAATTAAATATTAATTAAATGGATTTAATAATCTTATTTAACTCCTTTAAATTAATAAATAATATTGGAGAATTCAATTTGTAAATTTATTAGTAACAATAAATAGATCGGATGAATATCGATAATGTGATTAAAAAATATAAAACAATATTTAAATATGTGAAATTAGCATTCCGGGGCACTGTCTCGGATTTTAACGAAACTAGTGCTGTTGAATCCGGAACAATAAATTGTTGTACGTCGACGAGTTTCGTGACGATCAAGCGTACTGTGTGGTCGTGCGAGCTCAAAATGCGATGCGATTAATTTTGGAGAATTAAAATAATATAAGTTGATTTTAAAAAGATAACTTATGTATACTTTGGAATTAGCTCTCGAAAATAGTTCCATTGCGTTCGAAATAGGGGTATTTGATTAGAAACCCCAATGAGCATGCCTTGATTGGAGTCCTTAATTTTGAGGGGCATAGTGTTGGAGAAAAACCTATATAAGGAAATCCATCCCTCTCCATTCTTTAATCTAAGAACCCTAAATTAGCCTCATCTAATGGCCATAGATGATCAATGCCTCTTGGGGCCGAATTTATGATGTTTGAATTTAGTAAATCATTTTAATTAATAATATTTCAAATTAATTAATCATTTTAATTAATGGGGTTAAATTTAATTAATCATTTTAATTAATGATGTTTTAATTTTAGTTAATCATTTTAATTAATGATGATTGAATCTAGTTAATCATTTTAATTAATGATATTTGGATTTAATTACTAATTTTAATTAACGAAGTTTGAATGTAATTAATCCATTTAGTTAATGATATTTGGATTTAATTAATGGGTTTTTTTTAAAAGTTAACTAACTATTTAATAAAAGAGTTCAAAGTAAATCAACTGATTTAATAAAAGTTTTTTAAAGTTACTTAATTGATTTAATAATAATATTTTAAAGTTAATTAATTAATTTGATAAAAGTGTTTAAATATAATTGATTAATTTATTAAAAAGATTATAAAGTTGTGTATAAATTATCTTTTGGGACAAATTAACATTTTTTTAAATTTATAAAGATATTTAAATTGATTTATTATCCTTTGGGATAGTAAGTGTTGTTTTAAATTTATAAATGCTGGTTTATAAATGAGAAAATCTTTCAATTGAAATTGTTTAAAAATAAAGCTAAGTGTAAATTGTTTTGGGTTTACAGTAAACAGTGTTTTAATGACATTTGTTTTTGACCCTTATTTTAATACACTTAGTATTATAAATTTCCCTCTTAGAAGATTATTTCAAAGAGTATTTTAAAAATGTTTTACAATATTTGAAATGTGAAAATCAAGCCCAAGTGTGGATCAAATGTTTTAAAAGTTTGATTCATTTATTAGTGGTAAGCGTATGCGATTCAATTTTCATACACAATTCACTTTGTTATTCTCGATAGTTGATTTATCGACTCTCGATTTTGATTATGCTATCTTCTTTTTATTTTGTCAATCTAAGACGATGTGTTGCTCTTTTTGAATTTTGATATCTTTTGGCTAAAAGGACTATAACCAAAGTGCGTGTAAAGAAGGGTGCACCCTCCTAGTCATTGTTGTGCTTCGTCATTCTAAGACTATTAGTCGCTCATTTTGAGCATTTATATCCAACATCGGAAAAACTAAAACAAAAGCGCGAGTAGGAGTCAAGCTATGTAGGTCGCACCCATTAGGATATATTCACATTCATCTAGAGAAGTCGATAGCATGCATGCATTGATGTGAGTATATTCGGATGCATATGGTTTTAACAAGGTCCATCTTGGAAGTTCCTGAGAGTGACGCGTGTGCTTTCAAGTATTATTTTATCTAGAGGTATAGTTTTGTTGAAGGGGGGAGCACCCTCCTAGTTATGTTGGATAAATTCATTTTTCTTGTTTCTATCTCGAACCTTGGAATTGATGATCTGATCATCTTTGTTATTCGTTAATTCAAGACGATTTGTTACTTATTTGAGTGTTGCTATCCTTTACCGGAAATGACTAAAACCAAAGCACGAGTGGAAGCCATGCTATGTGGGATTTTTCCCATTAGGTATCTTTACATCTACTTTAGATTGGATTCAGTGGTATACGTTTGGAGATGTGAAATACTCGGATTCTTGGTAACCGTTGGTGGAACACCTCACATTTTTAGATAATTAAATAATCAAATAACGATGAACTGTGAAAATAAGAATTCTTGAAGTTGTTAGAATATGGCCTCGAAACTTGTACCATTGTGTCTGTGGCGATTTTATGATCAATTTCCATATATAACTAGTCGAAATCCGAGTTAATACGAAGGAGTAACAAGAAGAACAAGAAATCAAATATATATATATATAATTAATTAATTAAACGAAAAAAATAATAAATAAAAGGACCCCACGGGTCGACCATCAGGTCGACCGGCAACGCACAAGGGTCGACCTTAAGTTCGACCCGCAAAGAACACAGGTCGACCTGTATTTGCCATGCAGAGCTTTTCTAATTCAGTTTTCGTGCGATCTGAAGCATTGATTTTTGGATTCAACGATTCACAGTGAACCTGTGACGTGGTTGCATCAGATTCAATCCAAAAATCTGACAGTCTGAGATCCCCAAACTCCACTATAAATAGAACCCTATGCCTAGCTATTTTCCCACAATCAGATTTTCTTCCAATTGGGTTCATTGCTTGAGGCTGAACCCTAAATAGAAAATATTTCTGGGGAGAAGATCTTTTTAATAAAAATATTAGACACTTTAGAAGGCGATCTAGGAAGGCCAAAAAGCTAAGGATGAGCAAAGCTAAGGACGACATGTGAGTGGATTGAAATTAAATCTATTTTATGTTTATGATATAATATCGTTAGATTCCCATTAAATATTTAATTCAGCATTTATTTCAGTAATTAATTCTGCTAATTAGTTATGTTGAAACTGTAAATTTTATAAGAGAAGTGTACTTATATTTAAATGTTATTTATATGGAAAAAGAAAGAAAGGAATCTAATTAAATATAAGTAATATTAGGCTTAAGAATTATAGAGAAAGGCATAAGCCTAAAAGTGTGAAATTTACAGTAAATTATGTTAAAAATTTAGGGAATGAAATAAAAAGGGGAAATCTAATAACTTGATTTGGAAGTTAGTAATAGATTAGTTGGTTGGTTTAGAAAAGGGAATACATTTCCATAGTTTAATATTATAAGAATAACGATAAACGTAATTGCAAGAATAAAAGCAAGAAAAATGGAATTAGTGCAAAATAGAGACATTACTGTATTTTGTATTACCCAAAAATTAAAGAAACAATAAAAGAAATATCTTGCAGTTACGGATTATTGTTTATAGCATTATTTAGTATTAAAATATGGAACTGGATTTTTAGCACAGTCTTTGTAACCAACCAAATAGAATAGAACTACTTCCTAGAATGAAAGAGAATAACGTGAAGCGTTAAAGAAATTAAAGAAATGGAAGTAATCAAGTTAATTATTTGACAAGACTAGAAATAATAAACGGAAGATGTGACTAGATCTGTATTTACTGCGCAGATAGTCGAAAAAAAAGTAAAGCAGTTATTATGATAAGTAAATTTGTGATAGTTGGACATAGTCCCAAGCCAAGACTGTCATATAATATAAGAGAACTAAAGATAATTTAATATCATAATAAAAGAAGACAAACTAGAATAGAAAAGAGACACTTGCAATTACATTTATAACATGTAGGTTATAAAAGAAAGAAAAGAATATAAAAGTAATAATTGCAAGTATAATTGTAACACATAGGTTATAATTAAAAAGAAAGAAATAGAAGAGGCTTATTCAATCAAACTTAGATCTTGGATTAAGTTAATAAGCAAAATAATAGAAGTGTCCTGTACCGGCAGCATTCCCTTTCAGGTTTAGGACTAATGGTCACACACATAGGTGGGGCTGGGCATGCTGATTCGGGTAAATAAGCAGCCAACAAAATACGAAAAGTAAACTGTGCATAGTAAAAGATTAGACGTAGGATCTAACAAAATGGTAAGGTGCGTTTGGAGTAGCCCGAAAGAGAATCTGGACAAAGAGCCTAACGAAGCAGTTCGTCAAATATTTTAGTATAGAAATAGCACGTCCAACTTAGTTAGTTCGGGCTAGAAGGAAGTACGAGACTTCAAAAGGGACGTGAGGATACTTTAGATGGCCTTCTGGGGTAGTCCTAACGAAGCTGCACCCCCGGAGGCAGGTCTGTAGGTATTCCATCAAGAGAGTATGCCTTGACTGCTTTTGCATTGTAGGCCTAACGAAGCGGACCTTTGTAGGCAGTCAAAAGGTTGATGATGGAGTAGGATATTCGTATGACACCATACTCTGGGTTGCAAGTAGGTTATAGTGGGCAGGACCCAAAAGGATAATCGCATGCGGAGATCAAGCCATCATCAGTCAGAGCGAGTTCGGGAAAGACTAGAGTTAAACCAACAGGCCAATGATTCTTTCACTATCGAGACATTGAATGAGGGGCACAGCCAATTGGATGTTTAGATTATTTGCAGTAGGGCACAACCACTTAGCTCTTGAAAGGTCTTTCGATTAGTTGAGAGGTGGCTGCGTGGGGCCATAGCACGATGAGAAAAGAGACAGACCAAGTAGAATATCTGTATTGCAGGCTTAACGAAGCAGACCTTTACAGATATAGAAAATCCCCGACAAAGTTCCGTACAAGGTAGACCTTGTTGGCAGAATTCAGGGAGTAGATAGAACGATTACGTGTAGTCCTCAAGGTATGCAGTGGGTGGTACATTGTGGATGTCCGAGCACTAGTATAAGCTAGTGCAGATGCAGTTTCACGTTTTCCTAGCAGACGATGGAACATTTATATTGTAGGCCTCACAAAGCCGTCCTTTACAGATGTAGTTTCAGTACGCTCTAGCAGCGAGATGATGGAGTCCTTTTTGAGGAGGATATGGAAGGTACTATAGGTAGTACATAGGACCGATGCGGTCTTTGGGCATGTAGCTACACATATATCGGTTATTAGGTTTTAATCTACTAGGGAGTAGATGGGTACGATTCACGCACAGAGGCGAGAGTATTATAAACCCAATAAACCTAACATAATAGAAAATGGAAATAGAACGATATATGTAGAATTATGCTTAGAAGTGTATAACTTGTCCATTCACCAGAACTTTAGTTCTGACCCCCTCCTCATAACATCCCACAGGTTAGATAGATGGCAGAGATTTTCCAGCTTGGTGACACTTGTATAGAAAGTGTTATTACCTTGGTGAGTATTTACTTACTATTATATTTTTAGTCAGTTCCACTGTGAGATATTTATTTAAGCTCTGATATATTTATCTTTGCCTATTTGCAGGATACCAAATACCCAACTCGAGCTTCAGTGGGCTTGGATTTTAGCATTTTTGCGAAAAATCCGGACCCATTGGAATTCGGGTTGTTACATTTGGTATCAGAGCTTAGGTTAGTAGATCCTAAGTAGATTAGGTAATATGAGTGAACGTATTTGTATTTTTGAATAAAATATAAATATATTATGTACTAAAATCCAAATAGTTCCCAATTATAGATTTTAACATATGGAAAGTTTTTAGAAGTATATTTGTGCATAGTTTGCTAGTTAGGTTTGGGATGACCCAAGGATGTTGAGCCCTAAGTTATTGCCGATTTATAGTGTACAATAAGCTATGTTTTGAGAGAAGATTGGTATCCATATGTTATAGGAAGTTGGAAAGTTCCCTAAGGATAGTAGAAAGAGTAATTTTATTTTGGAAGGAATAAGATATTTTAGTAAGCAAATGAGATTTCCAAGGTTTAGGAAGAGTATTCCTAGGGTAGTAAGAAGAAAATCCACTTTATGTCTAACCGAATAAAATGAAACTTTTGAATATTGAAAAGTTGAAAAATATAATTGTTAATATGTTTTAGGAATTAAATATTGGGTTTTTGAAAAAAAAGTGGTATGAAATTTAAATTGATTTTTATATGATGTAAATTTTGTTAAAAGTGAAATTCTTTTTGAAGAATTATAGAGCATGTATAGCTCGCTAGTTTCTTTGTAGGTAAACAAAGATTTTAAATATAAAAACCTAGAGTGTGTTAAGTATCGAAAATGTAGGTTACAACATTTATTGTTGTAATAGATGTTTTCATGAAAAATAAAGGAAGCATAGACTATGACACTATTGTTATAGTAGGTGACTCCCAAAGGAAATGTTTTTTACATAGCATATGAGATTTATTAATATTTATTTTAATTAAATCCATATACTAGTATTTTTGAGTTGTAGTAACGGTATTTTACACAACATCTGCTTTGACCCAAATAAAAATGTGTTTTGAAGATAATTTCTAAGTATAGAAATAAAGTGGTTTGTAAGTACACTTGTTATTTAAATAAGCATATGGAAATGTTTCTAGTTATGAAAATATTAAAACGGCTTTGAAAATGAGTTCTTTTAAAAAAAGACAAAGAAGATATAAGTTAAATATTAGGACATTAATAAATTTCGTAGGAAATGTTTATTGTAAGTGAATGTAGATTAAGCATACTTTAATCTATTGGAATGAAATGAATAATTATATAATTTTCTATGAAACCAAATCACAAATAAAGGTGTTTTGTGCAAGTTATAAGGAGTACGTGAAAGAGATTTATAAGGTATGGAAAGCACCATATTTTGTATACCCTATTTCGAAAAATTAAAATAAGTTCCTTGTAATTTCACATAAACACGAAATCCTCGTTTAAAGGATTCATAGAGGGTTTTAGCGTTAATGGTTTCTCATGAGAGAAAATAGTTCCAATACATTAAGGAATAAAACCATTAGGTGTAATGAGAAGTATAATAATTAGAGATAGTGTTAGTTAAGAGGGATATTATAGAGAGCCTTAGTAGGAAAGCTAAGAAATTGAAATTTCATATTTTTCCATTGATTAAGCGCATTGGTTGCTTGCCTTTGTAGAAAGTCCCCATTTGTAGTAAGTTAGAAACTCCTCCAAGGTTAGGTAATTGGAAGAGTAGGAAAGTTAAGGGATTTTTGATAAAAATAATTGTTCTTATCTACTCCAGTTTCCGTAAATTTGAAAATCTATGAAAAAAGATGTTTTGAAAACATGTGAGGACATTTTTGGAAGTCAAGAAAAAAAATGTTTTAATGACAAGCAAGGAATGTTTTAAAGAAAAATGGTTTGGTGAAAAAGTGAATAAGTTTTTGGAAGAGAAAAACTTAGTAAACAGTTAAATTTAAAAGTCCAATTTTTTTTTAGAAAGCTGTAAAGGTCTTTAAAAAGGAAAAGAGGAATAAGTTTTGAACTTAGAATTTGTGAGTTTTTCCCCTCTAGGTTTGGGGAATAATTTAAATTCAAAGAGTTGTAAAGATGCAAATCTAGAAAGATAAAATGTTAAGTAACAAAGTACCTTTGAATTTAATAGAAACTTCAAAGTAACACTTTTAAAAGCAATAATTTTGGGATTTGATGTTTCATAAATTTAGAAGCTTTAATTTTTGAAATGAAATGATAAATACCAAAACAAACTTTTAAATATGGAGTAAATAGGAATCATTTACTAGTTGTGATGGGAAAAGTGTAAGGCTATGTAGGAGATAGCAATGATTACTTCTAGTAGTAGTAATAAAAGTTCCCGTAAAGTATATAGGACACTAGTGAGAACCTAGGAATGTTGTTTCATGTGTGTAGACTATAGAAGAATAGTGAAGTGATATTAGTAAGATAGTAAGACACACGTGGTTGGGATAGTAGACCTTAGTTGGGGAAAAATGAAAGGTAAAGGTAAAGAAAAAATTTCCCCAAGCTTAGTTGCCTTTTAAGATAGAGACTACATAGATTGAAATCCTTATTCGTTGTAGTAAATGAGGCTTGGGTATTCCTTTTTGAGTATGGAATGGAAGAGATGAATAGATCTTATTCATTGTGAGTAATATAGCATAAGTTAGTAACGAGAATAGGTGGCGGGAGGATCATATGAGTTACTTGGATTCCTAGAGTAGGACCGTTCTGTGTCAGAGTGGACATGGTCCTAGGCCTCCTAGCCCTAGAGGATAGCTGTGTATAGCTTCTATATTAAAAGAAATGTAAAAGCAGATAAAAGTAACTAAAAGAAAAATAGTAAAATTTAAAGAAAGCGATAGAAATGTCAACAGAAAAAATTGAAAATAAAAGTTTTTCTTATGTAAACCGTGCTTGGGAAAGAAAATATAGATTTTTATAGAATAGCGGCATAAGTTCCAAGTACGGAGAAAGAGGTGCATGAAAAGTAAAACGAGAAATGTGAGTTTTTCCATATTCTACCGTCTTTTTGACATAAGAAATAAAGTTTGGAAAATTAGATTTTTCTGAAATTCGAATATTAAAAGTTGTGTGGTAGGAATGGATGTAAAATTCATTGAACTACGCCCCTATTTAGTAGGAGTGTGAGAAAAATTTGGTTGAAAAACGTTTTGAGTTTTCAAAAGATTGCATTCATATAGAAATTGCAAGTATATTTAGGGTGTGTGCATCATGTTTTAAAATAAATTTTTAAAGAAGAAAAACATTCATATAGGAGGTACCGCTTAGAAATTCAAGTATATGCATATATTTTATGTTGAATGACACTTTGCACAATGACACGGATGGTCGCAAAATTGGATGTATACACAATGGATGTGATTGAGGCGAGGAATTACATAGTTTTACCCTTGTCAAATTTCAGGGATGAAATTTCCTAAAGGGTGGGAGAATGTAACACCCTGCATTTTTAAATAATTAAATAATCAAATAACGATGAACTATGAAATAATCATTTTTGGAATTGTCAGAATATGGCCTCGAAACTTATACCATTGTGTCTGTGTCTATTTTCTGATCAATTTCCATATATAACTTGTCGAAATCCGAGTTAATACGAAGGAGTTAATAGAAGAATAAGAAATCAGATATATATATATATATAATTAATTAAAAGAAAAAATAATAAATAAAAGGACCCCACGGGTCGACCGTCAACGCACAAGGGTCGACCCACAAAGAACACAGGTCGACCTATAGGTCGACCCACATTTGCCCTGGACGTTAAATCGTCTAGGGACGTGCCGAGCTTTTCTAATTTGGTTTTCGTGCGATCTGAAGCGTTGTTTTCTAGATCCAACGATTCATAGTGAGCCTGTGACGTGGTTACACCAGATTCAATCCAAAAATCCAACAGTCTGAGATCCCCAAACTCCACTATAAATAGAACCCTAGGCCTAGCTATATTTCCACAATTAGATTTTCTCCCAATTTGGTTCATTACCTGAGGCTGAACCCTAAATAGAAAATATTTCTGGGGATAAGATATTTTAAATAAAAATATTAGACACCTTAGAAGGGGATCCAGGAAGGCCATGGAGCAAAGCTAAGGACGTGCAAAGCTAAGGACAACATGTGAGTGGATTTAAATTATATCTCTTTTGTGTTTATGATATAATATCATTAGATTCCTGTTAAATATTTAATTCAGTATTTATTTTAGTAATTAGTTCTGCTAATTAGTTAAAAATTAGACGTAGGATCTAATAAAATGGCAAGGCGCGTTTGGAGCAGCCCGAAAGAGAATCTTGACAAAGAGCCTAACGAAGCAGTTCGTCACAGATTTTAGTACAGAAAGAGCATGTCCAAATTAGTTAGTTCAGGATAGAAAGAAGTACGAGACTTCAACGGGACGTGAGGATACTCTAGGATGGCTCTCTGGGGTAGGCCTAACGAAGCTACACCCCCGGAGGCAGGTCTGTAAGTGTCCAATCAAGAGAGTATAACTTGACTGCTTTGCATTGCAGGCCTAACGAAGTGGACCTTTGTAGGCAGTCAAAAGGTTGATGATGGAGTAGGATATTCGTATGACACCGTACTCTAGGTTGCGAGTAGCTTATAGTAGGAAGGACCTAAAAGGATAGTCGCATGTGGAGATTAAGCCATCATCAGTCAGAGCAAGTTCCGCTATGAGATATTTATTTAAGCTCCGATATATTTATCTTTCCCTATTTGTAGGATACTAGATACACAACTTGAGCTTCAGTGGGCTTGGATTTTAGCATTTTTCCAAAAAATCTGGACCCACTGAAATTCGGGTTGTTAGGGTCCGGTTTGGTATTATCCAAGTGCCATCTTAGCTCTCATGTATATTTCAAGAAGTATACTTTCGGTAAGAGGGGTGTGTCCTCCTAGTCATTTGTTGAAATTTTTTCCTTTCCTTATTTAATTCAAATCTTTGAATTGTGTTTTGTAATTTGCATCAAGAAGTGTCTAAAGCTCTTCTCGATGTCTAATTATAATTTTCCATTCTATAAGTTTGGATTCATTATCTATGTACATCCATTCTTGTTTGGATTGTTATTCTGATTGTTTCTCATTTTTTAACATATGGATGTTCTTGTTGTGAGGTAAAAACCCATTTCGCGTTTAGCGGCGTGGTCTCACAGAATTATTAAATGTTAGCCTTATTACTTGAGTTTTCTCAAGCTGGTTTTTCAGACCGATCCGGGTGTTATTTTATTATAATGCTTAGGTCAGACAGATTATTTTTCCAGGTTGTCGTTGGTGGGACATGAAGCTCATGGAGTAAAGTTGGATGTTCACCTATCATAGTATTTTACTTTCCGATGTATTATATATACCTATCAACAATTGTAAGATCAGGATTTTTTAACTATCCAGTTGATAAGGTTTATTTTTAACTTTGATGTACTCTGTATTTTGGAGTGATAGTTTTTACTGTCTTTGTTATATTATATGTTGTCTATTCTGCTGTGAGATTCTGATTTCCCTATTCTCTGTTCTTTTCTTTTTATTTTACCCTAATAATCTGCCTTTCCGACGATTAGATGTTCGACATTTGAAAACCGTGAATGATATTTGGTGTCGAATTTCGATGGTCGAAAAGGTGGATCGTTACAATGTACATATTAACATATATATTTATATATACATATATACTTTACAACACACATATATATAAGGGCTAACATTCTGTTGTGGTATAAATCTCAGCACTTATACACGTACATGTTAAACAATGTACATTATTTATGTTGCATATACACATACACATACACACTTATGTGTATATAATACACATGTTAAACTATGTACACTATTTATGTTGCAAAATACATGCCTTATTCACATAATGTTCAATTCTAGAAAATAGTGTACAATACATCTTTATTTTAAGTGTTACGAATTAAGAGGATTGTTTTTTAGGAAATTTAGAAGATGGTTGTCTAATTTTATTCACAACACTTAACACCAAAGAAAGACTTAAGCTCTAAATATATGACCATAAGGTCTACTACTCTTTGAAAAAAAAACTTTTATGAGGTTGACTTAAAACTAAAAGCTACAAACTTGTCCTACTAGAACACCAAACACATGCCATCAAGACCATTAAGGAAAAGAACAAAATTTCATACCTTCTAAACTTGAAAGCTTGGTAATATAAACTGTATGATGATTAATTCCTTGTTTGTTCTAAATAATAAAAAGGGAAAAGGAAATTGCAACAACATCAACTTTTTCTCATCCATTTTCAAAGTTGCATTCAATAAATTGACACATACATGTATATCAATACCTGTGTAACCAAATTGCAACACATCCAAAGTTCATACCATAACCAACTCAAATTTTAAAATACTTAATAATAAAAAATGAACATTTATTTTAACATAAATCTCCATTCAACTGACATCTTCCATCTCAACTCAATTAGACAATACTTTATAGGATTATATAACATAATTGAAATATTCTTAATAATATTATTATTTACTAACATACATGAACAAAGGACAAATGTGTACTTTTCCATTGTTATATCTCTTTTCTTTTAAGGATATTTCAAGGTAAGCTGCAATAACAATGTAAAATGAGTACATGACTGATGACCACAGTGTTAAAATTAAATAACTCTCATGACCAAACAATGATCCTTCATCGCTACCTATTTGTTCTGAAACTGAACAAATGTGTTTGATATATAGGGATGTTGGATCTCACACCTATGACATTCATGAATACATTAACGATCAAGTGCATGGATAAGGTAACATACCAATTGGGCAAATAATTCAGCATACTTTATTTCTAATGTTCGTACATTCTCTGGGAACCTTGAAGACAATTGCCTCCCTCTAACTATAATACAATTAAGTACAATAAATACGAAACTTTTAGTTCAGTTGATTCTAACAAAAGTCCATACAAAACCAAGTTTGATCCTGAAAATCCAAAATTTGAACTACCAATAACTGTACATAGACAAAAGTGAAAGTATATGTTTATGATTGAAACGACATAGAACAATGAAAGAAGAACGCACCATTTAGAGAACAATGAAATAGTATAGAACAATGAACGTATATGTTTGATTACTGGGGGCCATCTTTTGTTTAATGGAATAATCACAAATATCAAATAATAGGAAATTAAACCGAATTATGAATAATAATTTATTAAGGCAATTAGTTTATATATTTACACTATTCATTATTGCATTGAGTAACCAATATGAACAATATAATCTTTGACTTGTAATCCTTTATCTATAGAGTGCATATTAATATATACTAGTAGAATTATTATTTGAAGTTCTTTTGGTGAAAATATGTTGGTTCAAGAAGCATTACATTACATGAAATAAAATTTCATTTTTTATGAAAAAAAAGTCTCATGTAATACTTATTGTTATTCTAATATTTCATGAAACAACAATATCACTGAAAGAGTATAATATGCTTCCTAAAGTAATTATTTGAAGATTAAAGTAATGCTTGCATGCATGGAAGCATCTCACTAGTTTTTAACTTCTATTATCATAGTTGTGGCATTTCTTTTACTCAAAGGTCATAATTTATATAACTCACTTCAAATATTTATCTAATAAATTGTAAATAATGTAAACATAATCTCACATTCAATATGAAAAACTTACCCCATGAGTCCAAACTCATAAATCTTCATAAAACACAGCCATGATCTTTTCTACAGTTGTATATTGGCTTCCTCAACTTCTTGGTGGATTTAATATTAGAGCATAACCAATAATGGCTTGTTCAATGAAAAAATGAACTGAACTAGCTACAGCGCAATCAGGCATGACTTGTTCACTTATCCGTGGGTGGTTTAATGCAATTCTATAGCTAGTGAACTGAACAGAAAACTGGTGGATAAAATGGCAAAGAGTTTGCCATTTTATTGCAAAATAAGTTAAAACGGCAAAGTTTTTGCCGTTTTATTTAATTTTTACAATAAAATGACAAAGTCTTTGTCGTTTTATTGCAAATTAAATAAAACGAAAAAGACATTGCTGTTTTATTTAATATTTTAAATAAAACGGCAAAGACTTTACTGTTTTATTTATTTGTGATTTTTTTAAACTGATTTGTGGTTGGTTTTCCCTCTTGAGTTCGTTCAGTCTAGAAGTAAGAAAGAGACATTAAGTGAACCGGTTTGTTGTTGGTAATGGTCTTACTTGCCATTTATTTCATGCCACATAAATATCATAGTGCATTGTATCAAGTGGTGGAAGCAAGAGAATATGCTCATATCTGAGGATGTAAATCGGTCAGACCGGACCAGACGGAGGCGTTTTCAGTTTCTGTCCTAAATAAAATCGGACCGGACATGGACCAGACGAGATTTATATTCGTACAAATTTTGTTGTCCTAGCTCGTGTCCTAAATAAAATCGAACGGACACGTACATACGTTTTTCGGACACGGACTCGAACATACACAGACGGACATTGCTATTTACATCAAATTTTATGCTGTTTAATAGAATTTTCATCAGCTATATTATTTTTATCAATGTGTATTGAAGTATAAGCATTTTATGAATTCTTACTCAATCAACCGACCAAATAGTTGTCATATATGTTTTGAGAAACATAGAGGATATACTGAATTATAAGAAATTCGGATGAATTTGAACGAACACAGACCGAACGAGATTTTTGCTCGTACAAATTTTGTTGTTCTAGCTCGTGTCCTAATTGAAAATCGAACGAACTCAGACGGACTTATTTCGACCATGGACACGAACGTACATCGGACACTCGTACAAAATTTACAGCCCTACTCATATCCAAACATAATCATCATAAATGCCACCTTCTCTTGCAAGACAAAAACCATGTGGCATAATAACCTAACCTCAGAGCAGAGAGAAACTAAGATGCTAACTATGCTCTTCGATGAGTATTTTGATCGTATAGACATATCTTCGCATCTGCGGTCAGATGAGTGTTGAATTGTCCGAATGTCTAGAACCCATATGGCTTAATCGAAAGTCCCTAACTCTCAAGCATCTTGTTGCACTCCTCGTTGACCTCGTACACATGTTCACTTGCTCACTTGTCCTTTTGGTTTGATCTTCAATTGGTGGCAGGAATAGCTTCGCTGGAACTCAACTACAAATTGCATTTTTATTATTTTGTTCAACGAATTGCTGAGCTTTGTAAATTAAGGATTTGGTTTTGAGAGTGTGATTTGTATAAAACTTACAGTTAGATGAAGGAGGGTTGTAGAACTCGGAGTAATTTTGGAATGGAGAATGCTACAATACCCAAAAATAGGGAGTAGAAAAGTGCGGATCTTAAAATGGAGGGGACGAATTCAAGGGTCTGTGTAATCCAACGGTCAGCATGATTTTCACATGAAATGACATCCTCATTTTTGGTCTGAGTAGCATTTTTGTTTTGGAATATCACCAAATGACAAACGTACCAAATTAGGGTACTTCGTTATTATTAGTAGACATAGGATTCACAGTCTTTCTAGTTACGAGTGTTATGGTATGCGCTTCACGCGTGATTATGGTAGGTGCTTCGCGTGTGAATTGTTTTTCTACAAATTGTATATGTTTAACGCATTCAATAGAGAATGATTTTCACAAATATGTTTCCATATTTTTGCATTAAAATCATGTGTAGTTATGTTGAATTTTTATTTCTAAATTGCAACATCTAATTTTTTGTTAGCTTGAATTTTTATTTATATTATTAATTAATAAAGAACGAATTTGAAACGAAAGTTTGTTTGTTAAATCCTATTTTTAGGTGATATTAAGATTTGATAATATTTAGAGGAAGGTTATGAATATGTGAAGAAAATTTAATTGTTAGATCCTATTTTTAAGTGGTAAAAAAAGTTTATTAAATCCTATTTTTAAACGATATTAAGGTTTGATAATATTCGTAGAGAGACATTTGAATCTGTAAAGAAAATTTAGTTGCTAGATCCTATTTTAAGTGACGGTAAGAATTGATAACATAAGAGGCATTTTTTGTAGTTCGGCCTGACATCAAAATAGTGTGGCAACAAATATAACAACTATTATTAAAGAAGATAAGCTACTATACAAACGTTCCATTGTTCTAGTTAGCCTAATAGTTCAAGCGTAAGGATAACTTGGAGCCACCTTAGTCGAAAAAATTGTAGTCTTTTAGCATATTGATATAAGCCCTTTAGCGTATTGTTGAGGAACCGAGCAAGTAATACCTCCATGGTTGAAAATATTGGTACAAATTTTTTAGTATATATTGATATGAGCTAAAGTATATCCTTTGAAAGACTATATAAAATTAACATCGGTTAAAGCATCAGTTTGGCGAAGTTAAACGTACATCATTTCAATGTTCTAAAATTGCATATTTTGACATAGTTAAAATTGCATCATTCAGAGCACGTACTGACGCATATAAGTTGGCACACAATAACAAAAGGAATCTCCAATGTTACATGTCCACCAATTCATACTTATACACCATTACTTTTAGTTATTTAGCTATGTGGAACTATTCCAATTCCAAACCGTCATTCCACCTTGAACGTGCAAGACAAACTTAACATAATCACTTAAACACAACCTTTCTACAACAAACTATCATATTTGAAAGACTGAAAATAAATGATTTCAGAGGATAAAGCGGATGAGCACATAGAAGCATACACAAGGTTTACACCAACCAGTAAAGGAGGATCTGCTTTAGAATTATACTACCATAATAAAATTTCTACTCTTAATATGTAATCATAGAATGTTGTCATTTCTAAACCTAGCGGTCATGATCGAAATTAGAATAGTTTTTGTGAATCTTTTGTGGTGTTTGGAATTGATAACTGTTCCAGTTCAGTATTTGGGAGATGCAAATTAATGTTGTGTTTGATTATTCTGTTAAGCTTCGATTTTGCTGTATTTTTTTAAACATTAGTTAATTGATTCTAGTGTGATTTGATACCAAACATTCAAATAAACAATTAAGAAATATATCCAATTTTGTTCACCATCAACTGGATTAGTTGACATAGTATGAAAACAAGTTTTGTGTTTTATTATACATTTTTGCTAAAGTAAAAAAACAAGGTACAAATAGAGCACAACTAAAAGAACGTCACATATAGCAAGGCAGATTGCACGGCATGGGCAGCGTATGATACATGGGACAACGTGGTACGAAAGGGGTGTAACCATGAACTACATCAACCCGGAACTATGCAGGTTTCAAATACAACATACAATACACCTTAAACTTCACGCTACACTACCACAAACTAAAGGCTACAGATCGACAACTGGAGTAGCACATGACCCAACTGCGCAAGATAGCACAATTGAAGACCACTTACATACCACAAAGCAAATAATGCAATCACAAGCATAAATGCGCTGCTAGTCACAACAACAAATATTTAAAACGGCAAACCATTATCAAGTGTGCATGCACATAAAATGTCACTTCCTCTATACAAGATCAAGCCTAAATAAGTAAATGCTCAATTGGCCCTTTGACAGGTGGCAAGCATAAGTCGCGCCAGTTTCCACACATCAAAATCAAATTATCCCACCTAACCCAAATTATCTCACTAAAATCAAATTATTCATCCTCAACGCACAACTCAAGACAAGCCGTGTAACACCCCTATTTTTATTGGCATTATTCAAGATATTTAATTAGAATAAATTGAATAGAATAATGTAGATAAGGAGATTGAGGTTGATTAATAAACTAGGTGGCCGTGCTTATTTAAAATCAAATGAACTTATATAAATGGTTAAGAAATTAAACACAAGGGTATTAGGGTAAAGCCGCCCACACTTCCCACCCTTATACTCTCTTTCTTAGTTCTACACGTTCATTTCACAAAAACAAAAATATTCATAACCGTGAGAAGCAAGGCCGAGCATTATAAGAGAAGAGAAAAATTAACTAAAAGCTAGGAATCAAGTAAGAAGGAATCAATCTCAATCAAACTTCAATTTCCTTATCCAATCTAAGGTGAATAATAATTTCTACATGTCTATTTTGATTTTTACATCATATAGTTTTAGATTTAAGGATAAATCTATTTTATGATATATTGAACGATGATATTCTTGTTTATGATTTATATGTGTTTAGACAAGATTGTTTAATAAGGGATATACACGATTTTAAGGCAAAACCAAGATGAAATGATTTTTAAATGCCATGGGAAAATTTTATGTTATAGAAAACATGATTTTGGAGTTGTGTTTCAATTTTCATAAGTTTCTGAGTTTAGATGGATTTTATATGAATTTTCTAGTGTAGAAAATGATTTATTGGGTTATAAATTATTTACAGCGAGAATAAGGATTATTTGGGTTTGAAATTTTTATATATTGGAAAACATATTAAAATAGATTTTCTGGGATTTTTCCAAATTTTTCCTAAGTATTTTGATTAATAAATAAAATTATTTAAGGTATGAGACTTAAATGTTTTATATATTTAATTAAGAAGAAGGGGCAATTTATAAAATAAAATTATTATTTATTTCTGAAAATTAGTGGCAGCATTTTCTGAAAAGAAATTATTAACCAATGAGAATTTGACAAACAAAGGCAGGTTAGTTGAAAAGTTAACCTTTTTAAGGTAAAAACAAAGAAATCATACTTTTTGCATGTTTCAGCCTTTTATGGCAGAAAACCTTCCGACTCAGACCTTTCGACAAGGTCGAGAGATTCATAGCTTTCGACAAGGTCAAACCAATGCATATGGTATCAAGTTACTTGGTGCGTAGGACAGAGTCGAAGGGTTCATAGTCGAAGATTGATGGCCAAAGAGGTTGGGGGTATGCTTGTTTAATAAACCAAAAGCTTTCACTAGCTTTGCTTTCGAATTAGAGCTTTCGACTTGGTTTCTTTCAACCAGGTCAAATGTTTAATAAGAAAGGTTTTAAACCTTTCGACAAAGTCGAAAGGTTACTGCCACTTATCATTGTTTTATTTTGAACCTTCTGACACAGTCGAAATGTTATAGCCTCTTTTTCCAACCTTTCGAAGTCGTTGCTTTCAACAAAGACGAAAGGTTTACTTGTTTTAAAAAACCAGCCGCTTCTCCCATTGCTTTCGAAGGGTTTCAAAGCTTTCAACTTAGATGATTTATCCTTATTTTATAATTGAAGTATAACCCAAAGCTTTCGAAGAAAGTGTTTTAAATGCGGAGGCCTATTATTTTTAATGATTTGAGTTAAAGCTTTCGAAGCAGACCTTCCGACTAGGTCGAAAGGTTGCTTCCAGCGTAGTCGAAAGGTTTTAAAAGAGGACCTTCCGCATATTTTACTTGAACTCGGTAAGTTTTCGAAAGGTTTATATTATAAGAGTTGAATGCTTTCGAAAGGTTTAAATTGGTGAATGGTCTAATTAGTTTCGAAAGGTTGTTTTGTAGACCTTTCCACAAGGTCGAAAGGTTTCGTTTGACAGGTTTGAAACCCACACTCTAAATTTTAAAGGAAAAACCCACGGCTTATGTATAAAGGAGTTTTGTAATGGCTTTAAGAATGTAATTTTGAAGAAGTATTTCCTTGATAAAAATATAAGTTAAGAGTGTTAACTATGTTATGATATGTATTTCAAGGACTTAAACCCACATGAGTGGTATTGTTAAATTATTATTTTGCTTCTTCAATTATGAGTACATTCACATGAAAACCCATAGCCGTATTTTGGGGGAAAGGGGTAGAAGAACCAGTAGGTTAACTCAAATAGTGAATATAAATTACTTAAACCCCTGAATAAGTAGATTTGCATCGAGGGAGTCAGAGTAACCAAAAATATAGGATTCCTAAACTTTGTAGTTATTGGTGCATACCAAGAGTTTCATAGTAAACCCATGAAAACTACGATAAGGTAGTTATTGGTGTATAGCAAGAGGTTCATAGTAAACCCATGAAAACTATGACAAGGTAGTTATTGGTGCATACCAAAAGGTTCATAGTTAACCCAAGAAAACTATGCATAAGGACAGTTATGGGTGGAGGAAGCACCACAACCAATGGAAATGCTCGACCTAATTCTCGGAGAAACCAAGGTAGATAGGCTAATGCTAATTAAAATGCCGAGGCCAATGTAGGTGTTGGAAATCCGCCAATAGATGCGGGGATGGTGTATCAGTTGTTTGCTAATCTTTTGCAAGGGGGAGCTGTTGGGAATGTTAGTGGAGCTAATCCTGTAGTTCCAGTTGGATATAACTATGGTAAGCTGAGTAGAGACTATGTCAGTCTAGGAGGAAAGCCGTTTGCTGGAACAGAAGATGCGGTTGAAGTAGAGAATTGGCTATTGAACTATGAAAGGATCTTTACAAATTTAGGCTTGAATGATGGAGAGAAGAGAAGACTAGCCTCTAGACATCTGTAGAGGTTAGCGCTTCATTGGTGGAATAGTGTGATGGCCGGAGTGCCGGAGGAAGAGTTGACTTGGGCTGACTTCAGGAGGAGGTTTGAGCAGAGGTTCTTGTCTAAGGTTGCTAAATCGACATTGATGAGGAAGTTCATGGATCTTGTCCAAGGACAGATGTCTGTGATCGAGTATGCTGCTAAGTTTGATGAGCTATGTCGATATGGTTATACTTTGGTTGACACGAATGTCAGGAGGAATGAGAGATTCATTAGAGGTTTGAGGCCATATCTAGGCAGGATGGCTATGACTCATATTAGAGAGCCTTACCATGTGATGGTGGAGATGACTGTTCGCCATAAGGAGATGCTTGCTGTTTCAGCTAGGGAGAAGCCAGTTGAGTCCCGGGGTTTTCAAGAAAGAAAAAGGAAATTCTTTAAGAAGAAAGGAGCCCAGAAATGGGAGGCTACTAAGAAGGCGAAGGCTGATTTGATGTGTTATAAGTGTGATGAGAAGGGCTATTATGCCCACGAGTGCAGAACTGGTAAAGGAAAGAAGCCTGCTCAGAAGAAGAATGTGAAATGCTTTAATTGTGACCAATTTGGGCATTATAAGAACCAGTGTCCAGAACCAGTTAGGGTAGACAGAGGTAAGGTGTTCGCTATTGGACCACCATCTTCTTCTAAACCCACTGCAGTGGAGAAAGGGAAAATTGTGATGGAAGGTACACTTTTGATTCAGAATATACCAGTTAGGGTACTTTTTGATACCGGTGCATCGCATTCATTTATGTCACAGTATTTGGTTAATAGGTTAGGTATAGAACCCACATACCTTGTTACTTCATTAAGGGTTGCGAATATAATAGGAGGGTATGCAACTCTTGGGATGAGATGTGACCAGTTAGAACTTAGGTCATAAGTTTGCATGTAGCTTGTATGTTTTTTATTTTGTAGATTTTGGGATCATCTTAGGTATGGATTGGTTGGGTAAGTATGAGGCTAGGATATTTTGCCAAGATTGAGAAATATCATTGAGGCACCCAAATAGTCATAACTGAATCATTTTCTCGGTGGAAAATTCCAGTAAGAGTGTTTGTGCTCTGTTGAGTACCATGGAGGTTGGAGAAGAGCATAGTCAGGTTCAGGTAGCTAAAGAGTTTGCAGATGTATTTGAGCCAGTCACCAGACTAGCCTCGAAATGAGCTGTTGAGTTTTGAATAGACCTTATACCGGGAGCTGAACCTGTTAGTAGACCACCTAGCAGGATGACACTAATAGAGATGAAGGAATTAAAGGTGCAGTTAGTGGATCTTGAGGAAAGGAATTTTATTAGACCAAGTAGTTCGCCTTAGGGAGCAGCTGCGGTGTTTGTGAAGAAACCGGATGGGCCATTAAGGATGTGCATCGACTATCGTAAGTTGAACGAAAGGACGATAAAAAATAGAGACCCTCTGCCAAGGATTGATGATCTATTTAATTAGTTGAGTGGAGCCAGAGTATTTTCCCAATTGGATTTGGCGACGGGGTTCCATTAGTTAAGAGTGGCAGAGGATAGTTTTCCTTTGATTGCATTTTAGACTAGGTATGGTTCATATGAGTGGTTAGTAATGCCATTCGGATTGACGAATGCGCCTGTTTTCTTTGTTGATTCGATGAACTGGATTTTCAGAGAGCACTTGGATAGGTTTGTGTTAGTGTTCACGGATTACATTTTGGTGTACTCTAAAGATGAGAGAGAGCATGAAATTCATCTTAGAATGGTGTTGGAGACGCTGAGGCAGAATCAGCTGAAGGCGAAGTTTTCCAAGTGTAATTTCTGGAAGAGAGAAGTTAAGTTTCTTGGTCATGTGGTTTCAGAGGAAAGACTGTCGGTTGATCCAGTTAAGATCGAGGCGGTCAATAATTGGAAGAGACCAGAGAAGGTAACCGAGATCAGGAGTTTCCTTGGACTTGCTAGCTATTACCGGAGATCCATCAAGGATTTCTCGCGGATAGCATCGCCTTTGACTAAGTTGACCAGGACGGAAGTGAAGTTCGTTTGGTCCGACAAATGTGAGGAAGCATTCCTTAAGTTAAAGCATTTGTTAACCAATGCACCAATGTTAGTAGTTCGGGATGGTAACCAAGGGTTGGTAGTATACACTGAGGCATATGGGACTGGATTGGGAGCAGTATTGATGCAGAAGGGCAAAGTTATCGCTTATGCATCCAGGCATCTTAGACCGCACGAGATAAGGTATCCTCTCACGACTTAGAGTTAGCTGCGGCGATTTTTGCCTTGAAGATTTGGCGGCATTATCTTTTGGGAGAGAGATTTAAGTTGTATATCGATCATAAGTCATTAAAGTATTTATTCTCTCAGAAGGAGTTGAATATGAGAGAGCAAAGGTGGCTGGAGTTTTTGGCTGCTTATGATTCGGTATAGAGTATACTCTGGGAAAAGGAAATAAGGTAGTAGATGCTCTCGGTAGAAAACATTAGAATGTGGTGTTAGCAATGTTGGTAGAATGGAAGGATCTAGAAGCTTTAGCCAGTTGGGGTGTACAGTTGAGATTTGTTGCTAGTTCTAGTTAGGGTACTGCCATGTTATCTTGTTTAGAAGTTCGACCAATGCTGATCGAAAGGATAGCTTCCAAGCAGAGACAAGATACAGTTTTAGCCGAGAGGATTATAAGGCTTGATGAAGGATCGGAGATTGATGACCTAACAGATTTTAGTCTTGACCAACGAAGATGGTTGAGAAAGAAGGGATGACTCTACGTTCTGAATATAGGGAATTTAAGGAGAGAAGTTCTAGAGGAATGTCATCGATTGAAGTTTACAATTCATCCTGGAGGAAACAAGTTGTATCAAGACATGAAGAGAAGCTTTTATTGGGAGGGCATGAAGAGGGATGTTGGCTTGTGGGTTAGGCAGTGTATTAACTGTCAACAGGTGAAAGCCGAACATCAGAAGACAAGTGGGTTACTTCAGCCTTTAGATATTCCAGTTTGGAAGTGGGATTCGATATCGATGGATTTTATAGATGGGTTGCCAAGGTCAAGTAGAGGAAATGAAAGTATATGTGTTATAGTGGACAGGTTAACCAAGAGTGCCCATTTCATTCCAGTAAAGTTAACTAGGACGACACCTGTTTTAGCAAAGTTGTTCATGAAGAACATAGTTAGACTTTATGGAATTCCTAGTAGCATAGTCAGCGACAGAGATGCTAGCAAATTTTGGACGAGTCTACAAGAGGTATTAGGTACCAAGCTCAAGATGTGTACATCTTATCACCCATAGACGGATGGGCAGATAGAGAGAGTCAACAAGGTACTCGAAGATTTGTTGAGGGCTTGTGTATTGGACTTTGGTGGATCTTGAGAAGATCACCTACATTTGATTGAGTTTTCCTATAATAATAGTTATCATACTAGTATAGGAATGGCACCTTTTGAAGCTTTGTATGGAAGACCGTGCCGATCGCCAGCATGTTGGTTAGAGACCGGAGACAGATTAGTTTTAGGTCCAGATTTGGTAAGAGAGGCGTCGTAAAAGATTGAGTAAATTCGAGGACGGATGAAGGAAGCTCAATCTAGGCAGAAGAGTTACATAGATAAAAGGTGTAAGGACTTAGAGTTCTCAGTAGGATATAGGGTTTTCATTAAGGTATCACCAATAAAGGGTGTGGTACGATTTGGAAAGTCAGGAAAGTTGGCCCCGAGGTATGTTGGTCTATTTCAGATTATAAAAAGGATTGGAAAGCTCGCTTACAGAGTAGAGTTGTGGAGCAATTTGGCAGGTGTCCATAATGTATTCCATGTGTCTCATCTTCGTAAGTATGTGCATGATCCAGAGGCAACTATTCCACAGACAGAGTTAGAGGACTTGGTAGTAGAGCCCAATTTGACTTTTGGTAGACAACCAGTTCAGGTTGTAGCGAGAGATGAGAAGAGATTGAGGACCAAGACAGTCAAGTTGGTAAAGTTTCGGTGGAGCGACAATGAGAAAGACTGTACTTGGGAGACTGAAGATAGGATTCGAGAGGCTTATCCTGATCTGCTTTGATGGTATGTCTATGTTAGATTTATATAGATTGGTTGCTAGTCAGATAGGCTAGTATGGTTGTTAAAAGATTTTAAAGATGATTTCTATGTTTGCTAGTTAGTCCTTACTGAATTTTAAGGACGAAATTCTTTAAGGAGGGGAGCTTGTAACACCCCTATTTTTATTGACATTATTCATAAGATTTAATTAGAATAAATTAAATAGAATAATGTAGATAAGGAGATTGAGGTTAATTAATAAACTAGGTGGCCGTGCTTATTTAAAATCAAATGAACTTATATACATGGTTAAGAAATTAAACACAAGGGCACTAGGGTAAATAGTCGCCCACACTTCCCACCCTTATACTACCTTTCTTATTTCTACACGTTCATTTCACCAAAACAAAAGTATTCATAACCGTAAGAAGCCAGGCTGGCCATTAGAAGAGAAGAGAAAAATCAACTAAAAGCTAGGAATCAAGTTAGAAGGAATCAATCTCAATCAAACTTCAATTTCCTTATCCAATCTAAGGTGAATAATAATTTCTACATCTCTATTTTGATTTTTACATCATATTATTTCAGATTTAAGGATAAACCTATTTTATGATATATTGAATGATGATATGCTTGTTTATAATTTATATGTGTTTAAACAAGGTTGTTTAATAAGAGATACACACGGTTTTAGGGCAAAACCAAGATGAAATGATTTTTAAATGCCATGAGAAAAAATTTTATTATAGAAAACATGATTTTGGAGGTGGGTTTCAATTTTCCATAATTTTCTGAGTTTATATGGATTTTATACGAATTTTCTAGTGAAGAAAATGATTTATTGGGTTATAAATTATTTACGGCAAAAATAAGGATTATTTGGGTTTGAAATTTTTATATGTTGGAAAACATATTAAAATAGATTTTCCAGGATTTTTTCAGATTTTTCCTAAGTGTTTTGATAAATATATAAAAATATTTAAGGTATGGGACTTAAATGTTTTATATATTTAATTAAGGAGAAGGAGCATTTTATAAAATAAAATTATTATTTATTTTTGAAAATTAGTGGCAGCATTTTATGAAAAGAAATTATTAACCAATGAGAATTTGACAAACAAAGGCAGGTTGTTGAAAATTTAATATTTTTAAGTTAAAAACAAAGAAATCATACATTTTGCATGTTTCAGCCTTTTACGGCAGAAAACATTCGGACGCGGACCTTTCGACAAGGTCGAGAGGTTCATAGCTTTCGACAAGGTCAAACCCATGCATATGGTATCAAGTTACTTGGTGTGTAATGAATTGGACAGAGTCGAAGGGTTTGTAGTCGAAAGGTTGATGGCCAAAGAGGTTGGGGTATGTTTGTTTTATAAACTAAAAGCTTTCACCTACTTTGCTTTCAAATTAGAGCTTTCGACTTGGTTGCTTTCAACCAGGTCAAATGTTTAAAAAGAAAGGTTTTAAACCTTTCGACAAAGTCGAAAGGTTACTGCCACTTATCATTGTTTTGTTTTGAACTTTCCGACACAGTCGAAAGGTTATAGCCGCTTTTTCCAACCTTTCGAAGTCCTTGCTGTCGACAAAGACGGAAGGTTTACTTATTTTAAAAAACCAGCTGGTTCTCCCATTGCTTTCGGAGGGTTTCAAAGCTTTTGACTTAGATGATTTATCCTTTTTTTTATAATTGAAGTATAACCCAAAGCTTTCGAAGAAGGTGTTTTAAAGGTGGAGCCCATTGTTTTAAATGAAATGAGTTAAAGCTTTTGAAGCAGACCTTCCGACTTGGTTGAAAGGTTGCTTCCAGTGTAGTCGAATGGTTTTAAAAGAGGACCTTCCGCATATTTTAACTTGAACTTAGTAAGCTTTCGAAAAGTTTACATTATAAGAGTTGAATGCTTTCGAAAGGTTTAAATTGCTAAATGGTCTCAATGGTTTCGAAAGGTTGTTTTGCAGACCTTTCGACAAGGTCAAAAGGTTTGGTTTGACAGGTTTGAAAACCCACACTCTAAATTTTAAAGGAAAAACCCACGGCTTATGTATAAAGGAGTTTTGTAATGGCTTTAAGAATGTAATTTTGAAGAAGTATTTCCTAGATAAAAATAAAAGTTAAGAGTGTTAACTATGTTATGATATGTATTTCAAGGACTTAAACCTACAGGAGTGGTATTGTTAAATTATTATTTTGCTTCTTCAATTATGAGTATATTCATAGTATAACCCATAACCATCTTTTAGGGAAAAGGGGTAGAAGAATCAATAGGTTAACTCAAATAGTGAATATAAATTACTTAAACTCCTGAATGAGTAGATTTTCATCCAGGAAGTCAAAGTGACCAAAAATATAAGATGCCTAAACCTTGTAGTTATTGGTGCATACCAAGAGGTTCATAGTAAACCCATGAAAACTATGATAAGGTAGTTATTAGTGCATAGCAAGAGGTTCATAGTAAACCCATGAAAACTATGAAAAGGTAGTTATTGGTGCATGCCAAAAGGTTCATAGTTAACCCATGAAAACTATGCATAAGGACAGCTGGCAGAGGCTAATTGGTTTGTGTTGAAACAATGAAAACTATATCTGGATTAAGAATTGACATCAGTCAGTAGGTTCCTAGTAAACCCATGAAAACTAGGATAAGAATATGGTTAATGGAAGTATCAGTAGGTTCCTAGTCAACCCATAAAAACTAGGATGTGTAGTGAGTTACTGGATAAGTCCATAGGTTCCTACTCAACCCATGAAAACTAGGATAAGGTGATTAGTTATTGGAAAGACCAATAGGTTCAGGAGGAGCCATGAAATAATTAAGTTAACTAGTAGAAGCCTATAGGTTCATAGTGATCCCATGAAAACTATGATTAGGACAGGGTGTCCATTAATTGTAACAAGGTTATTAGTTGTAATGACCCGGAAATTTTAACGATTTTAAATAACGTAATTAACTAAAATTTTCATGAAAATAAACAATAAAATTTTTGCAATGAAAATTTGATATTTGGAATACGTCTATTTAAACGTAGCAAGTGTCAGATTTTCATCGGAAAATATGAAAGTTTGTTTGGTTGTGGAATTTCAATATAAAATTTAAAATCAGTTAAAATTTGATGGAAATAAAATATTTTCGAAATCTAAATATTTTTACATAAGAAAAATGTAAACCATTTTCTGAGACATCATATTTCATTTCGCCAAATTTGGACTGCTCTAGCTCTGTTTATATTATTTTCGGCGTTTTAGCAGCATTTTCGGTAGCGAATATGGAGTTTCGATAGGTGGGTCGTATCACTCATATCTGTGTACCATCTTGTTCGTCTCATCACGATGATCTCCGCAGTATATTCATTTGTGCATTTCGACGTCCGGTACGTGGCGAAATCTGCGAAACGGTTAGCCGTATCGGTACCCATTTGGAGCCTTTTGGTTTCCTATGTCCTTTCATTTATCCACCGTGAGAAATTAAATAGCCACTAGCCTTTACTATTTTAAGAATTCAATAGCTGGCTTTGTTATTCTCGTTGGTTCCAATATTTCTGGTTCGTTCCTTTTCATTTCATTCTCTCCTTTCTTTTCATTTGTTCTGTTCATTTGAAAAAAGAAGATAATAATAATCAATGAAGCATATATATATTTGTTGAGAAGCCTGCTCATCTCCTTCTTGTTAACCTGCTCGTCCATCAACTTTGTGCCATATCCACCCTCTCCGTTCCATCTCCCCTCTGACCTCATGCCCATAGCCTGCCTCTCCCCTTTCCAAGTCTCCACCATGACCGCATCCTCTCCCTTACAGCTCGCCTACACCAGACTAGAGCCCTCCTTTCCCCTCTCTCTCCCGACCACAACGGCACCCAAGCACCGCAAGCCCCTCCTCTGAGCAACAGCAGTTTCATTCCCCTAGTAGCCCAGCTCCAACCGCATATCCAACCTCCTCCACGCCTTACTCCACGACATCCGCCTCCGTCTTGCTTCCCAAGCCAACCCAGCCTTTGCCTCTATAACAGCCATTGCCAAACCTTCCGACCTGCACAACCCATCCTACCACCTTCCGCCTTCACTCCATTAGCCACCTGACCCAAGCTAACGACCCTACCGACAGCCCTACATTCCCATCTCAACCCACTCCACGCCACACTACACCCTGTCCTCCGTGTCACCCCTCCGAGCAGCCTTCCTGTGACGCCCTACCTCTATACTCACACTAACCAAGGACACTACTGGGTAATGCCATCAATTAGTACGAAGAATAAGGCTGTTGAGTAGCGACCATCTGTGTAATTGCTTTGTGCGAGTACCGTTATGTCAGATAGTATGTCATGCATTTCATTTCAAGAGGAAATCTGACATATCAAATACAAACTCAAAGCTACTACACATTGGCCATGTGGCCTTCGGAAACAAATATAAAATAAGCATAACATAAATCAGTCATAGATATTCATATCACTAAGGCAGAAACAGATATGGATATAACACATAGAAGTGTACATCAAAGTAGTGGTCATACAAGATCCACTACATCACAAAAGAATAGGTACAAGTGCTAGAAAAAAGAATAGGTATACATCAAGGAGTCTCTATCTCGAATGTATAAAAACAAAAACTACTAAGCTAAAGTAGTTAGCCAAAAGTCAGAAGCTAATCCCTTCTAAGAAGTCAAGTGGAAGCACCTGAAACACCTCGGTCTGACCCGAGTATTATTTAAGAAGAAAAATAATAAACGGATCAGTCAAGCTATAATTATCACGTAAGATGAGATAGGATAAGAGATATGACAAATATATATATGATAACAACAAAAATCATACAATATCTCAAGTTTTCTCAAACACCAAAAAGAATGTCATATTCTTTAGCTTATTCACCAAATAAAAAATATTGATTGAGCTTATCGATGCAAATCACAAAAATTGGTGAAACACAAATTCTAGAAATCAATAATTAGAAATCTAGAAAATATAAAAAGGGGGAGGCCTATCATAAATAGGAGCATGAAAACTCACCAACATGTGTATCACAAACGGGACGCTATGCCATGGGTCACTAACCCATAAAGCCGGTGCAACAACGTAGTACAATGACACGCCCGAGGAACCTGAAACTCAAATAACCCGGAACAACGACGTAGTACAACGATACGCCCGATGAACCAAACTCCATAATACCCATAGGTCGCTAGCCTATAAAAAATGAGACGAAGCTCAACAGAACGAGGTACAGACCCCACACGGACAATGAGACATCGCATATCGCTAGTCTAAACCTCAAAATGATCGTCATAGATCAATAAGTGTAAATTACACTATGCTAGTAAATAAATGAGTTCAGCTTCATGTCTCACAACCACAAGCTTAACTTAAATATTTATGAACAAATTGTAGATTTTCACTCGAAAATTGTCACAAGATTTCAATCGAACAAGTCTAAGAATTAACCGATGAAGTAAACGCAAGTGTTTTATACCATTTGTTTTGCTAAGTCGTTTAATTGGAGTTCTCATACGAATGAGGTAAAGGTTTGTATATACTAATAGATTGGAAAACGGTTTTAAAAATGAGCTTTATATTAAAAGTAATGTTGAAATCATTTTTGTGAAGGAGTTTGAGTATTTACTACTAGTATAGAAACCTTTGTATTTTAAAGTGACAAATCATAGAAACGATTGTATAAACAATCTATCACCAAAAATTAACATTCGACGACGTGAATTAAAACCATGAAAATCGATATCAAATCCATCAAATGGATATTCCCAAAAATCCAGAAAAGAAGTCATCAAAGTCGATAATAAATGACAACAACTAACCGAATTAACAAAAATCGATAAAAACTGAAAATTTGCATAAAAACGGGCAAATTGGCTGAATTTAACAACGCCAGACATTTGGTGGTTTTCCCAGACGTCTGAGCTGAAGGTCTGGAAATTTCTTCCAGATCGCTCAGATGTCTGGGAATAACCTCATATGTCTTAGCCGTAGGTCTGGAATTTTTTATTCCTTTGCCTTAGATGTCTGAGTGTTTTCCCCAGACGTCTGAGCTGAAACTCAGGGCAAAATTTGCCTAGACCATTGATGGGAAATCAACTCGAAAGCGATCGAATGAGCGATGATAGCTAGGGATTTATGCCAAGGGACAACCCAGCCCTATAGGATCTCCAATACACTCCAAACAACATGTCCAAACATCCATAGTAGGATTTTCATAGAATTTGACTTCAAAACACCAAAATTGGAAAATTCACCAAACCAATTCAATTCAAAAGCAATTGAACATGAAATAGATGTTAGGAATTCATAGCTAACAACAATGAAAACTGTAGACATAGATGTGAGTTCAAGAACTCACCTTTAAACTCAAAAACAAGGAATGAGAAGCTCTGAAACAAAGCAAGATCAATCTCTCTTCAACTTCACTTCAAGAACCTCCAATCTATGATCACATGCAATGAATTTCCTAAGTTAGGTTATAGGAAAAATCAAGGATTGAAGAGGAATTGAGATGGAGAAGATGAAGAGCATGCTTACCTAAGCTTCTCCTTGATTTTTGGAACTTGAATTTGAATTTCCTAAGAATCTACGGCTTATGAATTTTGATTTCCTCTCTTTCCCCCATTTTTCCTTTTGCTTGGGTGTTAGGAAATTATGAGTGGAATGAATGAAGAGGAGAGGAGTTAGGGTATTTGGTAGAGGGGTTTGGGTTAGTGGGCTAGAACACAACCCAAAGCCAAAATAAAAATACCAAAATCCTAATCAACTCTAAACATATCGATGTTTATACTTAAACAAGTTGTAAACGTCATTTTAAACTCAATGAAAGTGGTCTCGAGTCCGGATTCGAATGTTTACAAAAAGTCACATTTTGGACTTTAATTCAACTAATTGTGCTATATTTAAATAAAACATTTAAATATATATTCGTAAAATATACGGGTTGTTACAGACTCCCCTCCTTAAAGAAATTGCGTCCTTGCAATATTTAAGAAGAAAATAAAGAGTAACAACCACACTAAGGTATAATAACACAAAAGAAAAATTTGAAGCGAGAAGTTCACCTTATAGAGCACGAGAGAATAAGTCCGGATGTGTTCGCTTGATGAATTCTCTGGATTCCCAAGAACAATCTTTAGGATTTGCGGACCATTGAACTTTCACAAGCGGAACATCTTTATTACGAAGGCGTTTAACCTCCATCGTAATGATACGAATAGGATGTTGCTCATAAGTCAAATTAGGTGAAACTTCAATTTCTTCAATAACACCGGGCTCAAGAATAGAATCGAAATCTCTAAGGCATTTCCGTAGTTGAGAAACGTGGAATACGTCATGAATAGTAGAAAATTGCGCCGGTAATGAAAGGCGATAAGCCACGGAACCAATGCGTTCGGTGATGGGAAATGGGCCAATATATCAAGGTGCTAACTTTTCCGATCAACTGAAACGCACAACACCCTTCATAGGTGAAACATGAATGAATATCAAATCTCCCACAGAAAATTCCAAATTCCTTCTTCGGTTATTGGCATTGGATTTTTGTCTACTTTGAGCTTCTTTCATCCTATGATGAATAAGGTCAATCTTTTCTGTGGCATCACAAATAAAATCTGGACCTAAAACTGGCTTCTCACCGGCTTCAAGCCAACACGAAGGAGATCGGCATGGCATTCCGTAGAGTGCCTCGAAAGGTGTCATACCAATACTAGATTAGAAGCTATTATTACAAGAAAACTCGACAAGGGAAATATGTTCTTCCCAACTTCCACCAAAATCAATAACATAAGCACGAAGGATATCTTTAAGAGTTTGATTCACATGCTCTGTTTGTCCATCGGACTGAGGATGATAAGCGGTGTTAAAATTAAGCTTCGTTCCCAAAGCTTTTTGAAGACCCTTCCAAAATCTTCCAGTAAATAATGGATCACGATCACTAACAATAGAAGTAGGAACTCCATGCAATTTAACAATTTCTTTAACATAGAGTTTGGCCAAAAGTGGCACGGTCTGATTGGACCGAACGGGAATAAAATGGGCGGATTTTGTAAGTCTATCTACAATCACCCATAAACTGTCATGACCCAAACGAGAATGTGGAAGACCGTCAATAAAGTCCATGGAGACTTGATCCCACTTCCAAATTGAAATGTCCAAAGGTTGCAATAACCCACTGGGCCTTTGATGTTCGTCCTTTATGAATTGGCAAGTCATGCAACGCTTAATAAAGTTAGCAATATCAGATTTCATTCCATCTCAATAATAAAGTCGCTTCATGTCCACATACATTTTACTACTACCGGGATGAATGGTAAATTTAGAACGATGAGAATCTTCTAAAATGTCTTTACGAAGATCACTAATATTTGGCACGATAAGTCTATCAAATTTTCGAATGCCCCCACGAGCATCGATTTAAAGCCTTTCATACCATCAATATCATTTTATCCCAACAACTTTGGCTAAGATAAGCCAATTCGGGATCTTACTTTTGAGCTTCAAGGATGTAGTCTAAAAGAGAAGGATGAGCCTCAAGGCTACATAAAAAAAGAGATGAACATGAATCAAATTCACGATCTTGAATCTCACAAATGGACAAAGTCTCAAGATCATTCCATTCGGATATCATCATGGAAACTACCGCTTGTTGCTTATGACTAAGGGTATCGGCAACACGATTTCCCTTTCCGGGAGTATAAGGAATATCATGATCATAAGATGCAAGGAATTCGAGCCAACATTATGGACGCAAATTAAGTTCCTTTTGAGAAAATAAATACTTCAAAGATTTATGATCGGTGTAGAGAACAAATTTCTCTCCCAAAAGATAATGACGCCAATTTCTAAGGGCGAAAATAATGGCCGTGAGCTCTAAATCATGAGTGGCATATCTAGTCTCGGCAGGCTTTAATTACCTAGAAGCATAAGCAATAACACGTTCCCTTTGCATGAGAACGGCTCCCAAACCAACACGACTAGCATCGGTATAAACAATCAAGTCTTGGTTTCCTTCGGGAATCACAAGAATAGGAGCATCGGAATAGAGTTCTTTTAATTTCTGAAAAGAAGCTTCACATTTGTCTGACTAAATATACTTAACTCCCTTCTTTGTCAAACTAGTAAGAGGTACGGAAATTTTAGAAAAGTCTTTTATGAACCGACGGTAATAGCCCGCCAATCCAAGAAAGCTACGAATTTCCATCACACTCTTCGGTCTCTTTCAATTTTGAATCGCCTCAATCTTTGAAGGATCCACGGAAATTCCAGATTCAGAAATAATATGTCCTAAAAACTTCACACGGGATTGCCAAAAGTGGCACTTAGAAAATTTTGCTTTCAATTGATTTCTCCTAAGGGTTTCCAACACAATTCGAAGATGTTTTTCATGCTCTTCCTCGGTTTTAGAATAAACAAGAATATCATCAATAAAGATGAGAACAAATCGATCGAATTAGTCTTTGAAAATTCAGTTCGTAAGGTTAATGAAATAAGCTGGAGCATTCGTTAAACCAAATGGCATAACAAGCCATTCAAAATATCCATAGCGAGTATGGAACGATGTCAAAAGAATGCTATCCTTTGCAATATGAAGCTGATGAAAACCGGTTGCTAAGTCTAACTATGAAAAGACTCTAGCACCGCACAGTTGATCAAATAGATCATCAATCCGAGGCAAGGGATATTTATTCTTGATGGTAAGATCATTAAGCTTGCGGTAGTCAACGCAAAGCCTAAGTGTACCATCAGATTTCTTCACAAAGATAGCTGAAGCTCCCCATGGAGAGGAACTAGAACGAATAAACTGTTTCACTTCCAATTCGGATAATTTTTTATGCATCTCCTCATTTTCCTTATTGGACATACGATAAGGAGGACGAGTGATAGGTAGAGCTCCAGGGATTAGATTAATTCTGAACTCAATTGCTCGCTTAGGTGGTAATCCTAAAACAGGCTCAAAGATGTCAGGAATTTCATAAACAACGTGAATGAGGGAAATGACATCTTCCTCATCATCATTATCGTCATCATGCGGGTTTAGAGAATACAAGGATGCTACCGAATTGGAACCTGAATCTTTAAGAACAATATAAATCTGCTTAACAGATTGAGGATGTCGAAGATGGATAGTCCTCTCGGGACATAGGATGTGGGCTTCATAATGGTTAAGCCAATCCATTCCCAAAATCATTCCGAAACCTAGGTAATTCATAACATGCAAATCGACACGGAAAGCATAATCACATAGAAAAATTTCAACATCCTTACAAAATAAACCGAGTGTTGCGGATCCACCAACCAGATTCGCGATTCTTAATGAAGTCATCAAGCCCATAACATTTAAAGAAAAAGTATCAACAATTTCTTTTGATATAAAAGAGTGAGATGCACCCGTATCAAAAAGAACTCGAATAGGATGATCATGAAACATAATAATGCCATCAAGGACAGAATGAGAAATACCTTGACCAAGAGGAGTGTTACTAGGGGCTTGCACAACATTCAGCTTTCCCTCGTTCCTACTTTGAAGTTTGGGACATGAAGATATAAGATGACCCGAATTTTTGCAATAGCGACAATAAAGGGGTTTCAGACACCTATTTGCATAATGGTCTCTAGAACCATAATTGTAGCATTGTCCACGACTGGAGGTAGGAGTCTTTGCTACCGAAGTTGCTTGCTTCCCTTTCTTGTTGGGATTAGGGCCTTTGAACTTACTATCAGGTTGCCTCTTCTTGTTGTTGTTGAAGTTCTGTTTGGCACCCCTAACGTCATCATCACTTTCTTTATCGGCCTCTTCAAGTCGAAGAGCGATATCTACAAGCTGATCGAAAGGAACTTCTAGTTTCAGAAGTAAAGCCTTTTTGAGGTTCTTATTCAAACCATAGATAAACCTTTGATTCTTCTTCAATGTGGTACTAATATACTCGACCCCATATTTAGAGAGGGATTTAAATGATGCGACATAATCTATTACAGAAGATTCACCTTGAATAAGGTCAATAAAGCGTCGAGCTAACGTTACTTTTTCTGCTTCGGGCACAAACTTTAACTCGAACCTTTCTCGGAATTGCTCCCAAGTAAGATCCGCTTCAATAGTTTCCACAATTAAAAGCTCATACCAATCTAATGCTCTCTCCTGGAGCATGCTAGAAGCCACTTGGACTCGATATAGATCCATAAGATTCATGCGAGAAAAGATGCGATCGCATGTTCTAAGCCAAGCTTGGACTTCTATAACGCTTTCAGAACCCTTGAATGGCCTTCCACCCAAATTGGTATAATCACTGCACAAACGTGCAAACCCGGATTTAGGATGAGTAGGCCCAGGAATGGGTCCGGCAGTTTGGGCATTCTTTACAAGATCTAAAAGCTGTTGGGAAGACATGAATACGTCATCCTGTGGAGTAGCATTAGATTGACCGGCGCTAGGACGAACATGTCTAACCATTTCTCTTCTTTAAGAAAGAAAGAAAGAAAGAAAGAAGAGGAAAAAGGTTATTCTCAGAATGAATTCTAATAAACTTGATTGATAAAACAAGGCATCATAAAAGAAAATAGGGTAGAACGGGTCCTAAGACTCGAATTAAATCCTAAGGCACGATCCCTAAGAGAGACTTAGGACAATGATTCTTGTCATAATATTCTAAATTGTTCCAAAGTTTGGATCTGATACCAAGCTGTGACGCCCCACCTCTGTACTCACACTAACCAAGGACACTACTGGGTAATGCCGTTAATTAGTACGAAGAATAAGGCTGTTGAGGAGCGACCATCTGTGTAATTGCCTTGTGCAAGTACCGATATGTCAGATAGTATGTCATGCATTTCATTCAAGAGAAAATTTGACATATCAAATACAAACTCAAAGCTACTACACAGTGGCTATGTGGCCTTCGGAAACAAATTTAAAATAAGCATAACATAAATCAGTCACAGATATTCATATCACTAAGGTGGAAACAGATATGAATATAACACATAGAAGTGTACATCAAAGTAGTGGTCATACAAGACCCACTACATCACAAAAGAATAGGTACAAGTACTAGACAAAAGAATATGTATACATCAAGGAGTCTCTATCTCGAATGTATAAAAACAAAAACTACTAAGCTAAAGTAGTTAGCCAAAAGTCAGAAACTAATCCTTGCTAAGAAGTCAAGTGGAAGCACCTGAAACACCTCGGTCTAACCCGAGTATTATTTAAGAAGAAAAATAATAAACGGATCAGTCAAGCTATAATCATCATGTAAGATGAGATAGGATAAGAGATATGACAAATATATATGATAACAAAAAAAATACAATATCTCAAGTTTTCTCAAACACCAAAAATAATGTCGTATTCTTTAGCTTATTCACCAAAAAAATAATATTGATAGAGCTTATCAATGCAAATCAAAAAAATTGGTGAAACGCAAATTCTAGAAATCAATAATTAGAATCCATAAAACATAAAAAGGGGGAGGCCTATCATAAATGGGAGCATGAAAACTCACCAACATGTGTATCACAAACGGGACACTATCCCATGGGTCACTAACCCATAAAGCCGGTGCAACGATGTAGTACAACGTTACGCCCGAGGAACTTGAAACTCAAATAAGCCGGAACAGCGACGTAGTACAACGATACGCCCGATGAACCGAACTCCATAAAACCCATAGGTCGCTAGCCTATAAAAATGAGACGAAGCACAACAGAACAGGGTACAGTCCCCCACGCGGACAATGAGAAATCGCATATCGCTAGTCTAAACCTCAAAATGATCGTCATAGATCAATAAGTGTAAATTACACTATGCTAGTAAATAAATGAGTTTAGCTTCATGTCCCATAACCACTAGCTTAACTTAAATATTTACGAACAAATTGTAGATTTCCACTCGAAAATTGTCACAAGATTTCAATCGAACAAGTCTAAGAATTAACCGACGAAGTAAACGCAAGCGTTTTATACCACTTGTTTTGCTAAGTCGTTTAATTGGAGTTCTCGTACGAATGAGGCAAAAGGTTTGTATATACTAATAGGTTGGAAAACGGTTTCAAAAATGAGCTTTGTATTAAAATTAATGTTGAAATCATTTTTGTGAAGGAGTTTGAGTATTTACTACTAGTATAGAAACCTTTGTATTTTAAAGTGACAAATCATAGAAACGATTGTAAAAACAATCTATCACCAAAAATTCACATTCGATGACGTGAATTAAAACCATGAAATTCGATATCAAATGGATATTCCCAAAAATTCAGAAAAGAAGTCATCAAAGTCGATAATAAATGACAACAACTAACCGAATCAACAAAAATCGATAAAAATTGGAAATTTGCATAAAAACGGGCAAATTGGCTGAATTTAACAGCGCTAGACGTTTGGTGGTTTTCCCAGACGTCTGAGCTGAAGGTCTGGAAATTTCTTCCAGATCGCTCAGATGTCTGGGAATAACCTCATATGTCTGAGCCGTAGGTCTGGAATTTTTTATTCCTTTGCCTCAGACGTCTGAGTGTTTTCCCAGACGTCTGAGCTGAAGCTCAGGACAAAATTTGCCTAGACCATTGATGGCCAAATCAACTCGAAAGCGATCGAATGAGCGGTGGTGGCTAGGGATTTATGCCAAGCGACAACCCAGCCTTATAGGCTCTCTAATACACTCCAAACAACATGTCCAAACATCCATAGTAGAATTTTCATAGATTTTGACATCAAAACACCAAAATTGGAAAATTCACCAAACCAATTCAATTCAAAAGCAATTAAACATGAAATAGATGTTATGAATTCATACCTAACAACAATGAAAACTATAGACATAGATGTGAGTTCAAGAACTCACCTTTAAACTCAAAAACAAGGAATGGGAGGCTCTAAAACAAAGCAAGATCAATCTCTCTTCAACTTCACTTCAAGAACCTTCAATCTATGATCACATGCAATGAATTTCCTAAGTTAGGTTATAGGAAAAATCAAGGATTAAAGAGAAATTGAGATGGAGAAGATGAAGAGCATGCTTACCTAAGCTTCTCCTAGATTTTTGGAACTTGAATTTGAATTTCCTAAGAATCTAGGGCTTAGGAATTTTGATTTGCTCTCTTTCCCCCCATTTTTCCTTTTGTTTTAGTGTTAGGAAATTATGAGTGAAATGAATGAAGAGGAGAGGAGTTAAGGTATTTGGTAGAGGATTTTGGGTTAGTGGGGTAGAACACAACTCAAAGCCCAAATAAAAACACCAAAATCCTAATCAACTCCAAACATATCGATGTTTAGACTTAAACAAGTTGTAAACGTCGTTTTAAACTTAATGAAAGTGGTCTCGAGTCCGGATTCAACTGTTTACAAAAAGTCACATTTCGGACTTTAATTCAACTAATGATGCAATATTTAAATAAAACATTTAAATATACATTCGTAAAATATACGGGTTGTTACCATCGCCACAACGCAGCAGCCCTGACCGCCATTTCAGCCTTGTGCCGCAACCTCTCCTTCGCCTTCCAGTCACCTTGCATCCCACAGCCTTACTCCTCCTCTTCATTACATGTAAAAAAGAAGAAGTGAAATATATATTATATATGTATATATTTGTTTTCATCGAATTCTCAAGCTTGCTAGTTTTGCTTTGTTCTCTGTTGTCCTGGCCAGTGTTGCAGCAGTTTACTTTGCTTTGCTGCTGTCCGAATCTATATCGCAGCTCTTTGGCTTGTTGTTGTTCCGTGTCCGTGTCCGTTTGCTTATTCTCGTTGTTTTCTCGAGCCTCGAAAGATGAGCGATCACTCACGATTAACATTCTTATATTTAGTAAATTTATATTCACATGAAATGACGATTGAAACGTATTGTTGAATTCAAATTGATTAGTGATTAAATTTGCTAAATATGATATGTTATTATTTGCATTTGTTCACCTATGTTAATTGACAATATTGACACCATAACACGTTATACATATATATATTATATTTTAAATTGTTAGTAATGATCCATGCTTGTAATTGAGATGTTATGCTATTTTAAATATTATGCTATTGTTCTCACACTGAAAGTTCCATATTAGTTTAGGAAATCCCTATGGGTTGAAATGATACATGCCCGAATGATCTTATAGATTAGGGGAAAATTGTTATGGGTTGAAATAATAAACCCAAGCGATTTTATTGATTTTGAAATTTTGAGATTACGGGTTGAAATGATATATACCCATAAAATTTAAATTATTATGGATTGAAATGATAAATATCCTATCACTTGACCATAGGTTAGAAAACTATATACGGATACCGGTGTTCTATTTTTAATTGGTTTCCAGAATTTTTAAAATATGTGTTTTGATAAATATTGATTTTTATAAAATATAATATAAAGATTTTATTTTAATGTATGTGTAAAATTTAGATTTTTAAAGTATATGTTTGGAAATTTTTTAATTTATAAGTTATGTTGAAAATGTAAATTTTAAGATTTTACTTATGATTTTATTATTTTTAAATATATATAAAATAAGATTTTATACAATATTTAATAAAATAAGATTTAATTTAATAATAATTAAAATAATAAATTTAATTTAATAAAATTTAATTTAACTAATATATATATATAATATGTTTTAAAATATTTATTTAAATTTATATTAATATTTTGAAAATAGATTTTATAATAACTTTAATAAATTAAGGTTGGAATGATAAATTGAAATTGATTTGAAATTTTATTTGTTTAAGAATTGTATTTAGATAAGAATTGATTTGAAATTTATTAATTTTGAGATTTTAAAGATATGATTTTTATAACTTGATAACTGAATTTTGATTAAAGGTGATTAAATGAATATTTTCAAATTTAAATAAAATTGAAATCGAATATTTAATATTGATTTAAATTTGTAATTTGAGATTTTATTTAAATGTTATAGAAAAATGATTAAGTGAATATTTTCAAAATTTAATAAAATTAAAGTTGAATTTTGAAATATAAATGAAATTTATCAAATTGAGTTATTGTAAATGTTTAAATATTTAAACTTTGAAACCTATTGAATTTGAAGTGGTTTAAATTTGTAGTTTAAACCTGGATTAGAAATCGATATAAATTAAAATGGTTTTTATGAGAATTTGTATTGAACCTTTAACCGTTTTAATTGAAATCGTTGAACTGAGATTGATTAAATTGAATTTTGAAACTAAAGTTGATTTGAATTGATTTGTGAAATTGGAAGAAACAATTTTTAATTTGAAACAATTTTCGATATAAACTCTTTTAACATACAAACTATTTTAGTATATATTATTTTAAATTTACAATTTTTTTTAATATATATATATTTAATACATAAACTATTTCTAATATATAAACTATTTTAATCTTAACCTACTTTTTAATATAAACTATTTTTAATGTATAACTATTCCAATATTTAAACTACTTTCAATATTCAAACTGTTTAAGTTGGAACTGTTATGGTTTAGATTTAACGGATTTAAATGCGAATACTTTGATATGATGGTTTAACCTATTTTGTGGTTATGATTTTGGAAATGAATATGATTTAAAGTGAGTAATGATTTTGAAAGTGAATATGATTTTGAAAGTGATATGATTTTGAAGTGAATATGATATTATGATATCAATTATGAACCGGTTTTGAAAATGTAAAAGAACCAACCGGTGTGAAATGAGCGTTTGGTTGTTAAAGAGACCGGGATCAGATATTGTCATATTCTCTGCCAATACCGAAAACCACTTTAACAACTATGCACATGGTGGAGAATCTAGAATGAAGTAGGATGGTTTGGCAGACGTCTGTATAAGGCATGAACGCAGCCCTGAACCCCGTAGGTCAGCTTGATATGACTAAAGTAGGAGCCATACCGGGCCAAGTGAGGTTGCTCCTTCGATCGGACATGCTTCTTCGATACCATATCTGTTACTTTATGATTGATTTTGTGGCCACCTTCGATTTGATTATGGGAGTGTGTTCCGAGGTGGGTGGTAGTAGCTACTATGAGTTACCACCAGTCCGGATTCGCAAAACGGTAGTATCCTACCCTGGGCATTGCCTCACGTGCCTTGTCATATGCCTTATCGCGCCCACTACGAGTTTGGTTTGTGTCATACCTATGGAGTGCTCCCTGTTAGCCCACCGGTTTGGTGGAGTTTACAGTACTGTATACACTACGACATTTATATAAAAATGTGTTAAGGGGGATATGGGTAACACCTTAACGCTATTTTAATACTTTACTTTACTATAGACATTACCTATGTAGCGTATTGTACTATGTATGTAGATAGTTCCACGGATCCTTAAGGGATGAAATCCCAACATCCTTTAAGTTATATTGTATTTCACTTGAGTTGATTTACTTGCATAAGAATATTAATCCTAACTCGAGTGTTTTGTGTTTTGCTTTATGCTCGGGTCAGCCTGAGTGTCACAGCATTTGAGACTCACCTTTGGAGCTTGGTGCTTTGCTTGGAGATCTATCTTTATCTATTTAGCTTTCAGTTATTTCCAGTTGTTTATGTTCAGACTCGTCATTTGCTTATGTATTGAGACTTCTATGTATTGGATTTCTATTGTATTTTACTTTAAACTCCGATGTTCTATAGTAGCTTCATGAACTACTATTTATCTATTTCCGCTGCTTATTGTTGTATTACTCTATGTCTGTGATTCTACGATTGATTTATTTACTGTATATGCTAAGTTTTGCCAAATATAAAAATAACAATCTGTTATTTTGAGCAATTCAAGTCTGACATGTGTGGATTATTGTGGATTTGAATGGTTTGAAATGACGGGTTGTTACAAGTGGTATCAGAGCTCTGGTTTAGGCAAAACTAAGCATATGGAGTAAAAACTCATTAGAGATAGGGTAGCAATACCCTAAAATGAGTAAAATTTTCCAAAATCATCTTCGTTCGAGCTTGAAATTCTTTGTTAGGATCCTCTTTGATTTGGATTTCTTTTGAATTTTGGAACTTTACCTTTGTTCTAAAATCCATTCTTGTTTTTCCTGTCCGTGGTCTTCTTGATACTGGGGCATCCTATAGCTTTATTTCTGTTGATCTCTATAATAAATTTGAGCACATCTTGCAACCTCAATTGGCAACTTCATCCTTATGTGTGACTAATCCCATCGGCGGTCCCGCAAACCTTAGTATGATTTGTAAAGTGGTGAAACTCCTTTACAACAGGCATCGATTCACCGGAGATTTCTATATCCTCGGTTTTGATTCATTTGATATCTTACTTGGAGGTGATTGGTCAAAACGTTATGATGCAATTATTTTTTGCAAAGCCCGAACCGTTTCTTTAGTAGACGACCAGGGAAATTCTCTTGTGATCGTATGTCGAATGCCTCAGGTTTATGCAGGCAGTTTTATCTTTTCGCTTGATGCTCAACCTAGTGATCTTGACTCACCCCTGTTGTCCAACTATTTCCGGATGTCTTTGGTGAAGTCACTTCTCTTCCTCCCAAGCGGGAAATTTAATTCCGCATCAATCTTATTCTTGGAGCTCGACCTGTTGTCCTTCCTCCCAGACAAATGGTTTCTATGAATGGTTAGTCATGTCCTTTGGATTAACCAATGCTCCTGCCTTCTTCGTTGATCTCATGAATCACGTTTTCCGCGATGTTCTCAACAAGTTTGTCCCCATTTTCGTTGATGAAATTCTCATCTTTTCTAAGTCTGAGAAGGAACATGAGTCACATTTGGGCTATGTGCTGGAAACTCTTAGGAGTCATCAGTTGAAAGCCAAATTTTCTAAACGCCATTTCTAGAGGGATGAATCCCGATTCCTTGGGCACATTGTTTCTGAAAATGGAGTCTCAGTTGACCCGGTTAAGGTCGCCGTGATTAATATAAGTCTATCCATCTTTCCTCTTTTGTAATTTAATTATCTTATCTTCCTTTCGAACCTATCTTCTTAGCTAGAATTCTCTTTGATTAGGGTCCCTCTAAATTTGAATCTCTATCCTTGTTCTATAATCCATTCTTGAATCATCCTTTGAGGGAGCGTATTTGTAATTGATATAAAAATGTTTTATATTGTGTTGTTTGAGTTGTTAAGTTTGAATTTTGGGTTTCGATCGATTCGTCTAGCTAACGCTATCGATAGGAATTCCAAAACACTTGAACAGAGCAAACTGATACAATATTGTTTTCGAAATTGGTAAATGGTATAATTTTATGTATGATTATATTATATATATAAAAGTATAAATTTCTGAAATTTGATAGTTAACTGAATTGGTTGTTAGAAATGATAGTATTAGATTATCGTTTATTGTTTTGTCAACATTCCTAAACCATTAACTATCGTTGTATGTTATAAGGAGATGAAATTTTATAAACATGGTTTATAAATCTGATTTGCCAATGAGCTGAATTTAAATTAAGGATTTGAGAAATTAATTTTCGGTGCTTTTCAAATTTTGGTTTTCAAAGTTTTGAAAAAATATATTATTTGAAAGTATTTTTGAATGGAAATTGTTTCCAAAGAATTTTAAAAGAAGCAAGTCAGTACTCTCCTCTTATGTTGCTGGAAAATAATTTCGATGATGACTGCAGCATCATCGACATTCATTTTCGAGTCTCAAAGTGGGGAGACCACTTAGTAGCTTTGCTACACTTTTTTTTTGGAAAATGGATTTGATTTGAATTTCTTGAGTATGATTAGATGTATAAAATATATATATGTATATATTTATTTCAAAATGGTCTAAAGTGAAACCGAAAATTTAACTCTTAAGTTTTATATTAAGTGATGGTTTTCAATTATTGAAATGAAGCAAATTTTTTGAATAATTGGAGTGTTTAAATGAGAAATGTAATTGAAACAACTTGAAACAGTTGAACTAGGATAAAATTAATTTGTATAATACTCAATTGCATTATAAAACGTATATAACTTATCTGAAATATTCAACATGTTAAAATGTTAATGTGAATATGTAATCGAAGGTTATACAAGAGAAAACTTAAGTAATAAAAATGTTCCAACTAAATTTTGCTTAATAGAAATGTTGTAAATAAAAAGTAAATTTGTATAGTGCTCAATTACATTCGGAAACATTAATAAAACTTACCTGGAAAAAAGTTTGAATGTAATGAGAACATGTAATTGAATAGTATACAATATAAATGTAAGTAATAAGATGTCCAAAAATAAAATTTTATTATGGGAATTTATAAATAAAATTGAGTGGTTATAATAAATGTTTATACACTTAATTATGTTGCAAGATATGTTAAGTGAAATAAATTGAATAATACAAAGAAAATGCTATTTAAGTAAATAAGTATGAACTTAAGAAACTCAACAGGTAATAAATAAATCCATATCTTTGTAAATCGTTTGTGAAACAAGAGTAAATTACAAAGAATAATTGAAATTGAATTATGATGTGGAATTAACTTAAGTGAAGTCAAATGGATTAAATAAATGAGTTAAATAAAATAAAATTTGTTACTTAAAGTTATAAAGAAAAGGGTGAATGCAAATCAATTGGATATGAATGTAAATTAATTGAAAGTGAATTAAATAGAATGACAATAATAAATGGATGTTAATAAGTAATGAGATGTATAATGTTAACACTCAAAAATGAAATTTATAAGGTTTTGAATTAATTGTTGTATCTGGTACTATGTGTTTCGAATCTATCTTTCTTTTCTGTTGCTTCTATTCTCCTATCTCGTTCCTTTACGGGAACGAAAAGTTTTGAGTGGGAGAGAGTATAATGATCCGGAAATTTTAACGATTTTAAATAACGTAATTAACTAAAAATTTTATGAAAATAAACAATAAAATTTTTGCAATGAAAATTTGATATTTGGAATACGTCTATTTAAACGTAGCAAGTGTCAGATATTCATCAGAAAATATGAAAGTTTGTTTGGTTGTGAAATTTCAATTTAAAATTTAAAATCAGTTAAAATTTGATGGAAATAAAATATTTTCGAAATCTAAATATTTTTACATAAGAAAAATGTAAACCATTTTATGAGTGAGATGTCATATTTCATTTCGCCAAATTTGGACCGCTCTAGCTCCGTTTATATTATTTTCGATGTTTTAGCAGCATTTTCGGCAGCGAATATGGAGTTTTGATAGGTGGGTCGTATCACTCATATCTGTGTACCATCTTGTTCGTCTAATCACGCCGATCTCCGCAGTGTATTCATTTGTGCATTTCGGCGTCCCGTACGTGTCGAAATCTGCGAAACGGTTAGCCGTATCGGTACCCATTTGGAGCCTTTTGGTTTCCTATGTCCTTTCATTTATTCACCGTGAGAAATTAAATAGCCACTAGCCTTTATTATTTTAAGAATTCAATAGCTGGCTTTTGTTTTTCCCACTGGTTCCAATATTTCTGGTTCGTTCCTTTTCATTTCATTCTCTCCCTTCTTTTTGTTGGTTCTGTACATTTGAAAAAAAGAAGATAATAATAATAATCAATGTAGAATATATACATATATATATATATATATATATTTGAGAAGCCTGCCCATCTCCTTCTTGTTATCCTGCTCGTCCATCAGCTTTGTGCCGTTTCCACCCTCTCCGTCCCATCTCCCCTCCGACCTCACGTCCACAGTCGGCCTCTCCCCTTTCCAAGTCTCCACCATGACCGCATCCTCTCCCTTACAGCTCGCCTACACCACACCAGAGCCCTCCTTTCCCCTCTCTCTCCCGACCACAACAGCACCCAAGCACCGCAAGCCCCTCCTCTGAGCAACAACCGCTTCACCCCCTCTAGCAGCCCAGCTCCGACCGCATCTCCAACCTCCTCCATGCCTTACTCCATGCCATCCGCCTCCGCCTTGCTTTCCAAGCCAACCTAGCCTTCGCCTCCATAACATCCATTGCCGAACCTTCCGACCAGCACAACCCAGCCTACCACCTTCCGCCTTCACTCCATTAGCCACCTGACCCAAGCTAACCACCCTACTGACAGCCCTCTCTTCCCATCTCCACCCACTGCACGCCACACTGCACCCTGTCCTCCACGTCACCCCTCCTAGCAGGCTTCCACCACCACAGCACAGCAGCCCTGACTGCCGTTTCAGCTTTATGCCGCAACCTCTCCTTCGCCTTCCATTCACCTTGCATCCCGCAGCCTTACTCCTCCTCTTTATTAACTGTAAAAAAAATAAGTGGAATATTATATATATATATATATTTGTTTTCATCAAATTCTCAAGCTCGCTAGTTTTGCTTTGTTCTCTGCTGTCCTAGCCAGTGTCGCAGCAATTTACTTTGCTTTGCTGCTGTCCGGATCTATATCGCAGCTCTTTGGCTTGTCATTGTTCTGTGTCTATGTCTGTTTGCTTATTCTCGCTGTTTTCTCTAGCCTCGAAAGCTGAGCGATCACTCACGATTAACATTCTTATGTTTAGTTATATTCACATGAAATGACGATTGAAACGTATTGTTGAATTTAAATTGATTAGTGATTAAATTTGTTAAATATGATATGTTATTATTTGCATTTGTTCATCTATATTAATTGACAATTTTGACACCATAACATGTTGTGTATATATATATATTATATTTTAAATTGTTAGTTATGATCCATGCTTGTAATTGAGATGTTATGCTATTTTAAATTATTATGCTATTGTTCTCACGCTGCAAGTTCCCTGTTAGTTTAGGAAATCCCTATGGGTGGAAATGATACATACCCGAATGATCTTATAGATTAGGGGAAAATCATTATGGGTTAAAATGATAAACCCAAGCGATTTTATTGATTTTGAAATTTTGGGATTGCGGGTTGAAATGATATGTACCTGTAAAATTTAAATTATTGCGGATTGAAATGATAAATATCTGTATCACTTGACCATAGGTTAGAAAACTATATACGGACACCATTAGTCTATTTTTAATTGATTTCTAGATTTGTTAAAATATGTGTTTTGATAAATATTGATTTTTATAAAATATAATATAAAGATTTTATTTTTAATATATGTGTAAAATTTAGATTTTTAAATTATATGTTTGGAATTTTTTTAATTTAAAGTTAAGTTGAAAATATAAATTTTAAGATTTTACTTATAATTTTATTATTTTTAAAATATATATAAAATAAGATTTTATACAATATATTTAATAAAATAAGATTTAATTTAATAATAATTAATATAATAAATTTAATTTAACTAATATATATATATATATAATATGTTTTAAAATATTTATTTAAATTTATATTAATATTTTGAAAATATATTTTATAATAACTTTAATAAATTAAGGTTGGAATGATAAATTGATATTGATTTGAAATTTTATTTTTTAAGAATTGTATTTAGATAAAAATTGATTTGAAACTTATTAATTTTAAGATTTTAAAGATATGATTTTTATAACTTGATAACTGAATTTTGATTAAAGGTGATTAAATGAATATTTTCAAATTTAAATAAAATTGAAATTGAATATTGATTTAAATTTGTAATTTGAGATTTTATTTAAATGTTATAGAAAAATGATTAAGTGAATATTTTCAAAATTTAATAAAATTAAAGTTGAATTTTGAAATATAAATGAAATTTATCAAATTGAGTTATTGTAAATGTTTTAATATTTAAACTTTGAAACCTATTGAATTTGAAGTGGTTAAAATTTGTACTTCAAACCTGGATTTGAAATCGATATAAATTAAAATGGTTTTAATGAGAATTTGTATTGAAACTTTAACCCTTTTAATTGAAATTGTTGAACTGAGATTGATTTAAATTGAATTTTGGAACTAAAGTTGATTTGAATTGATTTGTGAAATTGGAAGAAACAATTTTTAATTTGAAACAATTTTCGATATACACTCTTTTAACATACAAACTTTTTTAATATATATTATGTTAAATTTACAAACAATTTTTAATATATATATATATATATATATTAATACATAAACTACTTCTAATATATAAACTATTTTAATCTATAACCTATTTTTTAATATAAACTATTTTTAATGTATAACTATTCCAATATATAAACTACTTTCAATATTCAAATTGTTTAAATTGGAACTATTATGGTTTAGATTTAATGGATTTAAATGTGAATACTTTGATATGATGGTTTAACCTATTTTGTGGTTATGATTTTAGAAATGAATATGATTTAAAGTGAATAGTGATATCGAAAGTGAATATGATTTCGAAAGTGATATGATTTTGAAGTGAATATGATATTTTGATATCAATTATGAATCGGTTTTGAAAATGTAAAAGAACCAACCGGTGTGAAATAAGCGTTTGGTTGTTAAAGAGAATGGGATCGGATATTGTCATACTCTCTGCCAATACCGAAAACCACTTTAACAACTGTGCACGTGATGGAGAATCCAGAACGAAGTAAGATGGTTTGGCGAATGTCTGTATGAGGTATGAACGCAGCCCTGACCCCCGTGGGTCAGCTTGATATGACTAAAACAGAAGCCATGCCGGGTCAAGTGAGGTCGCTCCTCCGATCGAACATGCTTCTTCGATACCATATCTGTTACTCTATGATTGATTTGGTGGCCACCTTCGATTTGATTATGGGAGTGTGTTCCGAGGTGGGCGGTAGTAGCTGCTATGTGTTACCATCAGTCCAGATCGCAAAACGGTAGTATCCTACCCTGGGCATTGCCTCGCGTTCCTTGTCATATGCCTTATCGCGTCCACTACGAGTTTGGTTTGTGTCGTACCTATGGAGTGCTCCCTGATTGCCCATCGGTTTGGTGGAGTTTACAGTACTGTATAGACTACGACATTTATATAAAAATGTGTTAATGGGGATATGAGTAACGTCCTAACGCTATTTTAATATTTTACTATAGACATTACCTATGTAGCGTATTGTACTATGTATGTAGATAGTTCCACGGATCCATAAGGGATGGAATCCCAACATCCTTTAAGTTATATTGCATTTCACTTGAGTTGATTTACTTGCATAAGAATGTTAATCATGACTCGAGTGTTTTGTGTTTTGCTTTATGCTCGGGTCAGCCTGAGTGTCACAGCATTTGAGACTCACCTTTGGAGCTTGGAGCTTTGCTTGGAGATCTATCTTTATCCATTCAGCTTTCAGTTATTTCTAGTTGTTTATGTTCAGATTTGTCATTTTCTTATGTATTGGATTTCTGTTGTATTTTACTTTAGACTCTGATGTTCTGTAGTAGCTTCATGAACTACTATTTATCTATTTCCACTGCTTATTGTTGTATTACTCTGTGTCTGAGATTGATTTATTTACTATATATGCTAAGTTTTGCCAAATAAAAATAATAATATGTTGTTTTGAGCAATTCAAGTCTGACATGTGTGGATTATTGTCGATTTGAATGGTTCGAAATGACGGTTCGTTACATTAGTAAACCCATGAAAACTAAAAAGGTTAATAGTGACCCATGAACTATAACTAAGACAGGGTGTCAGTTTAAACTGGGAAAGGGAAATATTATTTATTTTCAAGTATGCATATCATCATAATGTTTTGAAATGTATGTTTTAACCATTGTGGATGCAGGAGCACGGAATATGGTTTTATAAAGGTTTTAGGATACTAGTGAGGGGAAAACCCGTTCCGCCAAGCGGCGTGGTCTCATATCTAAAAGGATTGAGATGTTAGATTATTATTCATATCAGGCTTTATGTCTGACTCGAAGTTTTTGTTTTCCCCTCAAACTCTCGGGTACTCAATTTATTTTGAGTAGTTTGAGATTTAAGGTTCTCAGGTTTTTTTCTCTGACAAATAAAGCTTCCGGAGGCGTGCAGGAGGCAGATAGATATTTAGAGTTTTTCTTTCCGCTGCGTGTTTTGTTGTAAAGGCATATTTATTAGCCATACTATATTCTCTAACCAACCAAGAGGCATCTTCATATGTCGCTCTTGGCGTATTTGATATTTTGCTGAATGTGGATAACGTTTTGGGATTATGTAATGAACGAGAAATGTTTTGATTTGAATGTGCAAATATGTTTTTGAATTGTTAATTTTTTTTACATATTTCTATGATTTCTGTATCAATGTATCTAACATCGCTGTATTTGGTCGCCGGAGATTAATAATTATGGATGACTGCAGCATTCGTAGCCGTTAGTTTTGGGCCTCCAAGTAGGGGGATGTTGCAAGCCGATAAATGATATATGGCAAAATCTAACAGCGACAGTTTGGGTACAATGAATGGTGTTGACAATTTATGCGATATCACTCATTTCTAAAGGAAAGGAATGTAGTAGAAATAATGGGTTGAACTTTGAAAAATCAAATTATTATTACTGAATAAACTATCAACAAATCTTCATTAAATTTCATGCTTTTATTAAAAAACAATATAAAAAAGATTGATTTAACCCATAATCATAAGATTTTTTGACATTCAATCATGCAAACGTATTTCTTTACTTTTAAGCTACTTTATTTTTCTTTATATTGTTATTTCTCTTTTAGCATGAGTAAAATTCACCTAAATATTTTAACAAATAGTTAACTTATATCTTAATAGTTGTATATGCGTTCAGCAATACAATTACTAAACCGCATTATAACAAACAGTTGACTTGCTAATTCATTATCATAAGCAAGCATCGATACATCTAGTGCACATTGATGTTGTGAAGTCTAAAACTCTCATTAACTTGTTTTGCATTTTTCAACATGTATTGCGAAACGCATGGAAGAGGAGATGATGAAATTTGAAAAATGATTTTAACATGAAACTACAGAAAATAATTTTTTTCTCGGTTTGTTTTACACTGTTTGGAACCTCCTTGTCTCATTTGTTGTAATAACTAGGACTTTCCACAAAACAGGTTTACAAGTCAAACAAATTCGTGACATTTTCCACAATTTCTAGGCATGAAACACCAACAGATATAACATATATGTGCTTAATCCAATGTACATGTTACTTCAAATGTGGACACGTTTTTGGATTTTTCAATAGCTATAACATGAGCTCATAGAGGCAGTCATACAAAATCAAAAAAAGCAATCTTAACTCGTATGATTCAAGCAACGCCAAGAAAAGGAAAAGGTAAAAAAGCTTTCATCAACTCCATCCCTTAACCCAAATATTAATTTCACACAGCAAACATTTAATCATGACACTACAATATTGAACAGAAATTGTACTCATCCTCAGCAATTACGTACCAAACATCACATTTTTGACAGGTTTTCTGCGGTGGTTGATTTGAATCTTTCTTCTCATCCTTCTTCTCCTCTTTAGCAGGACCGACGCTTACAAATGTGGCAGATCTTCTGCATTTCCTAAGCTTTTTTATAATCAATGCAGGGTCAGCATCGCCCACTACTGTAGCTGTGTTTTTCGATGGATCAAGAACTATAGAATTTATTCCTTCTATTTTGGCTATCGACTTCATTACCCTTTTCTTGCACGTGGAGCATAATAAATCTACCGACACAACGGTTTTCTGCACCAAATAATACCAAAACAACAAAAAGATAAGATAATAGCATATCAAAGAAAATCGGAAACAGTTTGAAACAAAGAAAAGAAATGTGTTGGGTACCTTGGACATGATTTTTGCAAAATATTGGATGTGTGAGTGTGATGTGAGAGCAGTTGCTTGGTAGGTATTTATATAGCCACTCCATTATGAACATTAAGTTCTCAGTTCACCTACAACTGGTATGCATTATTGATCAATAAATGCTAGCCACCATTGATTCTTGGAACTAAGGATTTCTTTTTCTTTTTTTTCCTGAAAATTTTGTACTAAATACAATTAGCAGTAGGTCGATTATGATGCTGTACTAGTTGGGATAAAAGATTTTATACTGAAACAGTGATGACATTTATGGTATCACCTATGAAATTCATCCTGCCGTTTATTGTGTACCTTGAAACTACGTATGTATAAACACTCCTCGTCCCTTTTTATCCTCTCAAAAACTCTCAGGTATCAATCCCACGTAATCAAAAATATTAATTTTAATCGTCAATTTCAAATGTATGTTTGAATAAGTTAGAGATTTCGTGATGATATAAAAATTATCGAGAAGATTGTAAATTCTAGTCCAATAGCGAGTTTCTGCCTTTTCTAGTGCTTCAAGTGCTCTTGAGTCATCTCTTCTGGCTACGTCTTCATACAACAGTTGATGCAAATTTTGTTCAACCCAAGTCGCTACAGTAAATTCTACATATATTAATACAGAAATGAAAATAAACAGAATAATTATGCATTAATATAAGCAAAAAAATTTGTGCCACTTGAAGAGTGCACGCGCATGTGTCACTAGTGTATGAAAATGTGGCCAAATGAGATGTTTCATAAGCGTGTAATGCATCAGAAAATACAAAAGCTTGCTGCTGAGCTGAAATTAACAAGCTTTCTGATAATATCCATATGTCCAATCCATCTATGTTTATTGAAAAGATTGAAAATCATCTTTCGTGATCAGAATCAAATGGCTGAATTGTATAACAAAAACACTTCTACCTACTAAAAACGAAGTTGAAAACATGAACTTTTTATTATTGCTAGACCTAGTGAATGGGATGATTCTGAAGAAGACAAAACAAATGAGATTCCAAAGAAAAGCACAATTGTCGATAGTTTGACACACAGGGTGACCAAATTGTAAGATGGATGTTCTACACATACATACTTATACATGTACATACACACACACACATACATACATATATATATATATATACATACACACACACATATATATACAAATATATATATATATATATATATATATATATATATATACAAAATATTGTAGCATTTGGACATGTAAGTATGATGAGGATGTTCAAGAGCACCCGTATTTTGGAGCACCCCTATCATATCAACGACACCCGTATTTTGGAGCACCCATATCATATCTTGAGCTACATCATTCCAAATAGCACAAAATTTTGCAGTTGTTCAATCCGCATATAAAAGTTCATCTCTACAAAACATGAGATTATTTCGATATTTGTAGCGTTTTCAAAATTATAAGTCAATTATTTACCGTCCAAACATTTATTTTAACCGTTAAATATAACATCAAATATATTATGCTACATATAATCAAATGACTAAATTTTTTGTGGAGATGATCTTGAGTATGATATGAACATGTCCACAAACTTTAATAGCATTTGAAATAGTGCAACTCAATGTATGATAGGAGCACTAAAGGGACGCTCCAAAATTGGGTGTCATCAAACCTTCCAATATATCTGCATATGTGTGTGTATGTATATATGTATGCATGTCTATGTGTATATACATACATACACACACACACAGATGTATATTATATATATAATATTTCAACAAACTTAAAACATTGACATCAAGTAAGTAAGGTTCAAACAACTAACTCATGTAGAAATACAATGCATACAGCAGGACAGTGGAAGCCAAAGAACGCTTGTCAAATTGGTGAGCAAGTCAACCAAAACGATTGGGGATGGATTAAATCAGTAACTTAAATCTACAGGCAATTTATCTCTATATTAAAGTTTTGCTATTAGTATTTTCTTTGTAGTAAGTTAAATGCATAATGAGTATTTTTATTTTATTTACCTTTTTAATTCCTCTTTGGCTTCAAGGTGCTACTTATTTAAATATGAAAATTATTTAGCAGAGGAAAAAAGATATATGAAGATTGTTTATGTCCCTTTCAAAAATTCACAGTACAGCTTATATAATGCCTTTTCAATATGACTATGATTTTCGTCTCTTTCTTCTTTTAAAATTTTGAAAGGGACTACAGGCTACAGCTCTTATTTCAAATGTTGGCAGAAGCACACTCACATATATACAGACCCAATCAAGTTGCCCTACTTGCAAAAGAAAATTTATCAAATAGACCTTAAATTCTAAAGCAAAATTGTTAGATTTAGTAAGCTGAAACCATGTTTCTGTAACAGTCATATGTATTATATTACCTGTCAATTTAAATAGCTAGTGACAATTTCATCCTAATATGTGTAAACAAGATTACTGGAAGGAAAGATAGATCAGTTTTCTACTAGAACTAAAATAAAAGTTTACCATTAACACGTTCAATTTTATAACTATTTGTATCTCCCAACTTACACAAGAATTACTTTGATTAAAGAATCATTCAAGAATGCATCATTTTTCTCCCATGATAACAAATCTCAAAGGCTACTCCAAATATACAAGAAAAATGAATGTGTGAAGCTGCGAAGTTATTATTCAAGTTTCATAGTGAGAAACAAAATATGATCTCATTTTATCGGGCAACATAATATGATGGTCGTTTTCACTACTGGCCTAGTAATTTATTTTTTCTAATTTCGTAGAATTTTTTTTTAAAATGTAAGAGCTAAAGTGGATCATATAATGTATACATTCAATTTACACACACAAAAAAGTGGACAAGGCATTAATGTTATGATTAAGTGATGCTGACATATTTCTATCACCTAACCATCCACAGTTTTAGTTGGCTTAATCATAAAGTTTAGTGTTGTCTCTTATAATTTCAAGATGCAGACTGTATAATTTTATTTCCGACAACATGTTGTTTGAAGTCATTTTCTCCTCAAGAGCATTGCGACATTGCCCTAATCACACGGCATAAATCCATAATAAATCAATCCAACTTATACGATAAACGGGAAGAAAAAAAATAAGAACCTTGTTTGCTGTAATTTAAAACCAAATTCTGGACGTGTTAGTTTTAGCAAAAGAAAACGAAAGAAGGAAAAGGAAAAAAAAATATTGATGTAAGTCACACCTCTTGTAAGAAGATAATCATGGATGCTTCTTCTTGTGTATGTTATTTCTATATATTAAAATCGTCAACTGATGTCAGTTTTGAGGCTTCCATCTGTTCTATTAACTTTACATTCTAGACTTCTAGTTTACAATTGATGTTTGTCATTTAATTGCACATTAAGACCTCCTTAAATAACATAGATAATTCAGACTACTCATAAACTTCTAAAGAATATTTATTATATTGGACAATAACACATTCTCAGATGATTAGCATAGCAGTTTGTTTCTACCGTTGTGTTTTGGACCTTATACAACTTACTAACAACTCAATGCTTTTCTCAGAGGAATTAATTTTTGGTGATATATTTTGCTCGGTTAATCTTTAAATTGATTAATATAGGGCTATCTATATATAAGTTAAATAACCACGTGAAGTAACTAAAAAAATAACTTTAGATTACTAGTATCTTCTGTGCATATATGATTTAGTGAGTGATTATAATAAACCAGCTTTGAGTCTAGGTGTTTGATGATTATATTTTTCTTCTACATGTCTATAACACAATGGCATGCATCCATTAAAGATAAAATGTTAAAGAGTTCAAATTATCATATAATATGGAACAAATACATCCATTAACGAAATTTGGAAAGTTAGATGAGCAAATCAACTTTTTCAAATGCAGGAATTGTCTTATATATAGTCAGTGATTAAGATTAGACCATATACTAGACAACAACTTGAGAAAGGTAAATGTAAAGTACGCGATCTATAATGGTAGAATATGATTATATGTCAATAAAAATCATAAGAATGCTCTAGGTCTTATTTCCATTTATGAACTAAATAACATGACACTTCAATAAAAAAGGGGAAATAATCTTGAAATTTGCAGGGTCAAGAAGAAAATAAGTGTGGACTACCTTTACAAGGATGTAAAGTATCAAGAATTCTTAGTTCCTAGATTTTCTGAGGTTCAAATTGCAACATAATCATCCAGTATATATACATATTACGAAACAATTGTCACAACCTTCCATCCAAACTAACACTAGGTCTTCTCCATAAGCTCTATACTAAAACCTTGTCTCTATGTGCAAACTTCAATTTCGAAACGATGATATATGAAGGAAAATTGGCAAGTGTAACGCATACCTTTTAATCAAAACTTGATTCCATGATCAGACAAGGGAGTGCATATTTTGCTGCTGTGACCCAAATAGCTGCATGTTTAAAACCAAAATCATCCGCAAAATAATATAATACTGCTTCAACACTCATGTTTATATAACTCATGGGCAGCTGTATACTTTTCAAAAAAAAAGAAAAAAAGAAGAATATCATTCAGGCATGGAATGGTATTCAAATTTCATGAAGAAGGTATTGGTTAGTTAAATAGATTAAGCAAATCAATGCCTTGTATGCATGATGTTGTTAAATGCAAACTATGCAGAAAGTGACACTCTAAAGAGCTTAATTGTAAAGTATAATAAGAAATTAATTAATAAAAATGTGCCGATGGCACGAAAACGATGTGTAGGTAATACACACACACACTAGTTACATTACCCAAGATTAAATAACAGTCTAGTATAATGTTGGTGTTTAAACTAATAACCAATTAGAGATAACCATTATGCTTAAAACCAAAGAATTTATAATTAAAATGGGTTCCAGTTGAAGAAACCGAAAGAACGTAAAGCGGGGAAACTGCCACTTGTTTCCGCTCCTCCACAGGGATTTTTGCTTTTTACTAGCCGATGCAACCCAAACGAATATCAAAATGCTTCTAAGCACTTTTCATGACAATGAATTCCTACAAAGTATAAATGCAAGGGTTGTGCAAGTGCATCTACCACTGCACTGTATTAAGGGTCGATACAAAGGTTTTATCCCAAATTCACAAGAGACGGTCAGAAGAACTAGATCTTTTAATTTTTGGGATTTAAGGTTGAAACTTAAAAGCTTATAAGGTCATGTGTTATGAGTTCAGATTGACGCTCAGCAGCCTTACACATATTTAGAGTAGGGGTGGGTATGGAGATCTTCCGTGCCAACCAGAGCTTTTTCCGTTCCTTCCGAACATTGCTGGAAAAATGACATTTATTCCAATTTCCGTTCCATAAGCTCTGGAATTCCTATAATCGGTAATCGTGGGAATTAGAAAATGTAGGAAGGAAGATGGAAATTCCATTTTTTCCATAAATAAAACTGACAGTGAAAAACATGCATGTTGTGGAAAATGAGAGGAGGTTTTGGAAATCTTGGAGTATGCATTTGCAGGTCCAAAAAGTCTGATGGAAAGTATAGATGCAGTGGATCCTCAAGTAACTGCTCAAATTTAAAATATTTCAGGTTTTGCTTCAGGTTGGAAGTTTTTTTAGATTAGGTTCTGGTCTGAAATCTACAGCAATTGATCATATTTTTATAAATTTTCTATGTGTATTTGTTATGTTATTGTATTGATACATTTCTGATTACTGAAGATGTCTGTTTTAAACTTGGATGATTTGGTACGAAGCAAATATCTTTCCTGCCTATGAAAGCGTGTGCATGTCATGCAATTTATGACTATTACTAACAAGCAATGCAAGCAATTTATAGCTTGATTTGCTGAATCACAAGGCTACATCGCATAACTATGAAAACTTGACTAAACTCATAAATTCATACATCTAGACGTGAATCGCATAACAAGCAATGCAAGAAAATAACTCATAAATCCATCACAAGATCTAAAGAAAGTTTTGATGTTGAATATATAACAAGGTTGGACCTGGACTAAACTCACAAATTCATAGGTTCATCGATGATGCTAAAAGTACAAGCTTGGACCTCAATTAATAAGTAAATATGGACTTCATTTTGAACTAGAATTGAATTCTTGGTATTGTCAATTGAGTTAATTTGGACACGGACAAAATTTGGATCTAAATTTTGAACTAGTTTAACTGTACATATGACCTCAGTGAATGTTAAAAAATTCAAAACAATGCTTACGCTAATGTTGATAAATACAAATTTTGAGATGCACAGAGTACAGGAACCAAATTCAGTATCAGTATCAAGATTATAAATGCAAACAAAATACACAAAATACCAATATCCTATAAGATACTTAATTTTTTTTCAGAAAAAAGGAAAAGAAAAAATAAATCTCCATGCTTTATATGTTTACATAAAATTAAACTACAGTAGCAAGTGGTACATATATAATAAAATTGTAGAATTATTCTACCTAACAAATAAAAGCACTAGGCCCAAAATTAAATAATTTATGTATGAATATTTTTTTCCCACATTAAGCCCCTTCCATATTCATTAAGCTTCACAATCACCCTTATCTTTTACTGAAATAAAAAAACTCAAAAGAAAAATATACATAAAGAACATACACCTTCCACTTTTAAAGAACCCGAAGTCACATACACCACTCAAGAAGAAGCACGAATGAAAATCATAAGCATACACCACTATCCCTTCTTCTTGCACGTAACAACTCGAGCAACAACCTGCTCAAGTCATCCATGGCAGAAAGCCGATAGTGACATTGGGAAAAAGAGGATTAGGTTTTTTTCCTGTTTGAAACAACGTTGGATTGAAAGGAATCGGCTTGCAATATTTAGCCTGAAGGGAACGTTTTATGGGCTTTGGCCCAAAAAGTCTGGCTGATTCAAAATAATGGTAGGAAAATATTTCCAGTGGAATTGCTAAAATTTTCCAGTTTGTTCCGTTTATCATTGGAAGGAATTCCTTACGTGTGTAGATATTTTGAAAATAGCGGAAAACGGAACTACATAAAATAACTGGAAGGAATACCACGGAAGATGGGAAAACGGAAAAATAAACCACCCCTATATTTTAGAGTATGTGCATTCTTAGGGGTGTTACGGTTGCGGTAACTGTCGTTATTACCACCAACCGTAACCGTAACCGTCGTTGACGGTTATAAATTCTTATAACCATTACCACAACCGTTTATGATGGTTAACCGTCGTATTTTCAATTTTGAAGCATATTGTACATATATTTTCAATTATATGCATTATTGGTGATAAATTGATATAGCTCTAACTGTTTTTTGCAAATTTATCTATTTGTTTATAAAACAACCCATATGCATGCATATGTTATTAGTTTATTAAGACATATATTATTAATGTACAAGCTATTCTTTTAACTTAAATTGCTAATTTTTATACTTTAATGTTATATATTACACAAAACAATCATGTACGGTTGGTATGGTTAACCGTGCTTTTCAAATTCTTCAACCGTTGCCGTAATCGTTACCGTTATAGATGGTAACCGCATGAACGGTTGGTACGATTGAACGGTTGAGCGATTCAACCGTAACAGCCCTATATGCATCCTTCAACTCGTTTGGGCATGCACATATTCTTCAAATATCCTTCAAGTGAACCAAGCTCTTCTTGTGAAATTTGGAGAGTACGTGCATGCCCAAATATCCTTCAATTGAATTCGACCTGTCAACGGATACTTTCGGATACAGATAGTGTCATCTCCGCATCCGCATCCGAAAATCATTTTCGAATATCCGCATCCACGGATACGGACGGATATCGAATAATTATCATATCCGCTAACGACCGATAAATTAAGAAATATAAAAAAAAAATTAGTTTAACCTATTTTTTTTTAATTTATAAAAGATTAAAAATAAACAAATATGATGATAATAAATAGTTTTGAGCAGTTAATATGCATTAAGTGGATATAATATAAACTATTAACTTAAAAAACAATAAATAAATATTTTTCATTATACTAAAATACACATAATTTAAATTATAATCTTGACAAAACTGAACGGATAATTTTCGGATGCGGCTTCGTATCCGTATCCGCATCCACATCCGCTTTCCCAAATATTGAATATTTATTCGCTTTTCGAATACAGATGTGGACAGATTTCGGATTTTTCGGGTATCCATTGACAGCCCTAAATTGAATGGGCTAACTTCCTTCTCAAACGTTGGTATTTATTTTTGTACAATTCGAAATTTTTTAAACTTTCACATATTTGTTATTTATATTATCTAAATCATCTAAGAAAATGTGTGATTGTTTTGAAACTTTTCAGCCGCTCATAATAGTGGCTTAAATTAATGAATAATAAAAACTTATTTCAACAGTGTATATTAAACCATACATTTGAAGGGCTTGGGTTTTCTGTCCCGATATTTGAAATGTCAACTGAACGACACCTATTACAAACTAACACCTCTTCACAAATATGCAAAGGGAAATCATAGGAATTTATGGATGGGTGAACTGAGTTTTAACATGGATTTTTCTTAGAAAAAATGATTAGTGTTTATCATTACTACTACGAGACATTAAGGAAAATAACAAAATACATTATAATTTTGAATATTAACCCAAATGGCTTGCCCGGTTGGTAAGTAACAACACTAGTAGACCAGAGGTTCAAATCTTGCATCCGTAAGCCATTGCTACCACCCCTGTTATTTACCCGAAGAATAATAAACGAATAATTCGACTCAAAAGCAAAATCTCAGCAGAAATAGCAGAGGTAAAATAATTTCAGAATTTTTTTAACCATTTCCAGGATCTGTTTTTATAACTTCATTAGCATTCCCTATTTCTCTCTCGCACTGGCAGCGTGGACGTGTCAAAAGGCGGAGGCGTTCGTCACGCATCAGATGGTGGAAGCGGTGACAATCATGGCCACTGGAATTGGCTAAGCAGGAAGGGAAAAATAGCAAACTTAAGTTCCAGCTCGGGAAAAGCTTAAAGTTTTCAATTTATCTTTCTGCAAATAAGTCTACTTAACAGTTCGCTGAGTTTCCCTTTCAGTGAAAGAGCTAGGTGAACAAAATCACCATTTCTGCTTCTGATGTCCACTTCATGATTTAGGAAATTGTTTGCGCCAAAATTGGTCACAAAACACCCAATTGTCGATGAAAGCATCAGTCCACAATCACAGATTACAGCTAACAAGTATGTAGAGAATTAAAAATGAAGAACACTCAGAAAATTAAAAAAAAAACAGTAAAGAACATAGTGTTTATAGTGGTTCGGCAATCTGGCCTACATCCACTTTTAAGTTGATGATTTTATTAATGCTTGTTTGCTGACTACAACGAGTTACAACTGATTACAACAGCAAATTTCGAGTACCATGATGGTTCCTGCAGAGTCTGGACGTAGAAGAATCAAAAGTCCCATTTCTGTAGACTTTGGGATGCAATTTATAGGCGTAGGCTACAAATATATCGCTCAGATCTCGGGAGACCTCTTTTGGCACGTGCACGGGCCCACGCGATCGATCCCATGCAATTTGACTCGATCCGTGATCGATACGAATCAATTTCGTATCGATCAAGATCTTGCCCGATCGAGTCGAGATCGATCATGAACATTCTTTAGGTTGTACGCAAGCTCCTGTGAAAATTTGGTGGTATTTGGACTTGTAGATTGTGAGATATGATCGATGCAAGTTTGGGTTTTATGTAGGCTGTTTAGTTCGCATCGATCCCCTTCGTATCGATCTAGGCACGTACCTGCAAGTTGACGTGATGCTAACTCCTCGGATCAAACCACTTTTCATGCCGAGTTGACTGCTTCCCCCTTCGTATCCATCGAGTGCTATGTCCTTCGGATCGATGCTTGGCGCTCCTCTTCGTATCGATCATCTGCGCTTTACTTCGTATCGAACATCAGCACTCTATTTCGTATCGATGACATGTGTTCCATTTTGTATCGATGAGGAGGTTTCGTATCGACTTGTTGTCGACCGATACGAAGTACGTTTAAGGCTTGATTAATACGAAATGGACGTATGTGGATGGATACGAAGAGAGTGGATCTGGATGGATACGAAGAGAGGCTTGTTCACCGATGACACGAGATGAACCGATGTGAAATGAGCTTACTCATTGATGGATACGAGGAGGATCGATTGTGATGGATACTAAGCTGGATGGATACGAGATGAGGTCCGAGGGTTGATGGATACGAACAGGATGGTTGCAAGGCGATGGATACGAACGAAGCCTCAGGGATGGATTCGAATGGGATGGATACGAAGGAGGCGATCTGATGGATACGAATGGAAGCCTTACTTGACTTGCATCGATCATATCTTGAGCATCCGAACGTCAATTGACCTAAAATTTGAAACGTAGCCTATCCTAGCCTTGGGCATCATTCCCAATCGATCCCGTCTTGATTGAAGCCCGGTCAAATTTTGACGACATCGATCGTAGCCTTGTTTCCAATTGATCTCCATTCCTGATATCCATCCTTTCCAGCCAATTTGTGGATATCCCGGCCTTGACCAAAAGGCGGGATAACATTTTCCCCCCAAAACATGCCTTGTGGTAAGAAGGTGTGTTTTGAAAAGCTCCAAATCCGGCATCCGAAGTGCATATTTCATCCATAGCCATATCATCCGATTGTTAGTCCAATCCATTACCAAGTCATCCTATCCGAGTGCCACAGCCATAACTTGATCCAAATTCGCGACTGCTCCGAGTCGATGTCCGATTCCGAGTTCAGTAACCAAATCCTTAGCCAATTCCATAGCTATCCAAATCCATCAACCGAGCTTTAATCCATCTATATCCAATATCCAATAGCCAAATCCGTAACATTTCTGAGTTGATATCCAAATTCGGGCACGCTCCGAGTCCTTTGCAAAATCCAAGACCCCTCCGGGTCCATTTATCCAAAGTCGAAGTCCGAATCCATGATCTCTGGGTTTGACTTCAAAACCATAGACCTCGTCGGGTCGCGTTGTTCTGCTCTGATCCCAACTTTCCAGTCGAGGGCTTCTATGCTCTCCGGCCTTGGCCCTCCGGTCAAGGACTTTTTATATTCGCCAGCCTCGGCTCTCTGGCCAAGGACTTTTATATTCTCCAGTCTCGGCTCTCCGGCCAAGGACTTTTATATTCTCCGGCCTCGGCTCTCCGGCCAAGGACTTTTATATTCTCCGGCCTCGGTTCTCCGGCCAAGGACTTTTATATTCACCGGCCTCCGCTCTTCGGCCAAGGACTTTTATATTCGCCGGCCTTGGCTCTCCCTTCTCTCTCAGCTTGCGCATCTTCCTTCCTTAGAAATCTCTCCGCCTCATGATAGAACTCCCCAAGATCCCTCGATGGGTCCCGTTCCAACGATATCTTGAAATCCGAATTGTCCGCAATTCCTGAAACTGTTGCCATCAAAACCATCGACGGATCAGGTGGATTCACCGAAGCCACTGCCGCATTGAATCTGGCCAAGAAATCTCTAAGTGATTCTCCTTTCCATTGTTTCATTGATGTTAAAGTCATCACGTTCTTGGGTCTGGCTATGTGGACTCGAAACTGTCTTATAAACCTTTCAATCAACTCCATCCATGTGCCAATAGTGTGACGCCCCACCTCTATACCCACGCTAACCAAGAACACTACGATGTAGTGCTGTCAATTAGCACGGAGAATAATGCTGTGGAGGAGCGACCATCCATGTAACTTCTTTGTGCGAGCACCGATATGTCAGATAGAATAGAATGCATATCTTTTAAGGAGGAAACCCGACATACCGATACAAACACAAAGCTATCACACGGTGGCTATATATAATCTTCGGAAACAAACATAGAAGTAATCATAACATAAATCAGTCACAGATATCCATATCACAAGGGCGGAAGAAGATATGAATAAATATATATATAACACATGAAAGTGTACATCAGAGTAGTGGTCAGAAAGATCCACGATAATACAAAGGAATAGCAACACGTGCTATACAAAAGAATAAGTACACAACATAGAGTCTATATCTCAAATGTGTACATCCAAAAACTACTAATCTATGTAGTTAGCCAAAAGTCAGAATAATCCTGAAGAGAAGTAAAGCAGAAGCACCTGTAACATCTCGGTCTGACCCGAGTATTATTTATAAGAAAATAATAAACGGATCAGTCTAGCTATAAATATCAGATGATATGGTATAAAGTAAAAGACATGGCATGAACATGTAATAACCATAATGGCATACTACTATAAGTATGTATTTGAAAATCAACAAGAGATTAATCAATATCACAAGAATCTTCTCAAAGATAAAATAGGGTATCATACCCTAAACTTGTATTCATAACAAGTCAATGACACATGAATTCACCAATGCACAAAAACTGATATCATATCAATGAAAATCATGAAAAGTGGTGAAGCACAAATTCCAGAAATCAACACCAGAAATCCAGAAATCACATAAAAAAGGGGGAAAAAGGCCTAACACATGAACGGGAGTTATGCAAACTCACCAACGCGTGAAACACATAACGAGAAGCTATCTCATGGAAGCTATCCATTAAATTTCCACACAGAAATGGCCCAAAGACCATGGGGTGCTACCCCATATATGTGATGGCGAAACATCACGAAAGAGGGGTCTAGTCTCCCTCACAGGCAAAGAGACATCGCTCAATCGCTAGTCTAAATCACAAAAATGATCGTCATGATCATATAGAAGTGTCAATTACACTAAGCCAGTAAATATATGAGTTTAGCTTCATGTCCCATAACCACTAGCTTAACTTAAATATTTACGAACAAACTGTAGATCTCCACTAGGAAATTGTCACAAAAGAGTTCAATCGAACAAGTCCAAGAGCTAACCGACGAAGTGAACGCAAGCGTTTCATACCACTCGTTTTACTAAGTCGTTTAATTCGATTTCTCATCCGAGTGAAGTAAAGGCTTGTATATACTAATATATTGGAAAACTGTTTTATAAACGAGTTTGGTATTAAAAATAGAGTTGAAAATGTTTTGGTAAAAGAGTTTTGATATTTACTACTAGTATTGAAACCTTCATATTTTTAAAGTGACAAAACACAAAAATGATTGTAGTACAATCAATCACAGAAATTCACATACGAAGACGTGAATAAAATGCAAGGAAATCATCTCAAAATACATCTAAGTGGAAGTTCTGTTGAATGTTTTTCAGATAAGATCCCCTACGGAGGGGGGTCCAAGGGGGTGGCAACCCCCTAGGTAGGGGTGCAAGGGCAACACTCCCGCTACGGGGTTCGACCTAGTGAAGGCAAGTGACCTAGTGAAGCCAAGCGACCTAAGTTTAAAAGGATGGGCTACTTAACAAAGTGGCCGAGTTAAACAAAGACGCGACCTAAGGGACTATCGAACGACCTAATGTTCGAACGACCTAAAAGCAAATAGGTCAGACAACCTATAGAGTGAACGACTTAAGGACCTAACTGAGGAAAGCGACCTATAGGAGAAAGCGACCTAAGGCCAGCGACCTAACAGAGTGGGGCTGAGCGACCTAACTAAAAACAAGGTCATGCGCCTTAGGGGGTTATGATCGAGCGACCTAACAGAGGTAGGTCTAACGACTTAAAAGCAGAAGCCAAGCGACCTAAGGTCTGCGACCTAAAGACGAGCGACCTAAGAGGTCCAGCGACCTAATGGATATAAGGTCCAACGACCTAATGGAAAGAGTCTCGCGACCTAAAACCACGCGACCTAAAACTGGGGACCCAAAGGCTCGCGACCTAGAGGTCAACGACCTAAATTCTCGCGACCTAAAACCACGCGACCTAAAACTGGGGACCCAAAGGCTCGCGACCTAGAGGTCAGCGACCTAAATTCTCGCGACCTAAAGCTCGCGACCTAAAATGGAAATGGGTCAAACGACCTAATGGAAGCAGGCCAAGCGACCTAAACCTCGCGACCTAAAGTGGCGAACGACCTAAATGCAGACATAGGCCTTTCCACGCGAGCGACCTATGGCCCAACGACCTACGACCTAAGTCCTAGCGACCTAAGTGCGAACAAGTCAGTTCCGAGGCAGAACGACCTAACTGCAGGAAATTCACTAAAAACACTAAAATTTGGAGTTTTTCGCCAATCCAATCCAAACCAAAAGCAAGTACTCGTGCTAAAGTGATAGGGAATCATTCCCAACAGTCCAATGACAGATATAGGCAAGATGTGAGATTAAAAATCTCACCTTTTCATGGAATTTGATGAAGATGAGGCTCGGGAGCAAAGCAAAGATCAACCACAAGCTTGAATCAATGTCTTCACTTTGAATTTGGAGTTAGATGTTGAATTTGCTAAAGAACTTGAGCTTGGAATTTTAATTTCCCATTCCCTCCACCATTTTTGATAAAGCTTGAAGTGTTTGATGAAGTGGTGAAGAGGAGAGGGGGTTGGGACTGAGTTAAAAAATGGTTCAGCCCAAACCAAAGCTCCAAGCAAAAAGTGACGAAAATTTCACTATCTCCAAACATATCGAAGTTTACACTCAAAAAGATCGCAAATGTCATTTTGAACTCAATGGAGGTGGTCTCGAGTATTAATTTGACCGTATGCAAAAAGTAGCTTTTCGGACTAACACCCGACTAACGATAAAATATTTAAATAAAATATTTAAATATAAAATCGATAAATATGCGGGTTGTTACAAATAGAGCCGTTCTCCAGCTGTCTGAACCATAATGCCGCTATATCCGTCAGATACAAAGGGAAGCATCGCGCCATGACCTCCTCTGATGCTCCTAGTACTTCCATATGCCTCATGTACTTTGTCAAGTGAACAACGTGATCTGTTACCCGTCATACATCTCCAGTGTTGGTAACTTGAATTCTGGTGGATTCCTAGCTTGCCTGATTATAGGAGCAAAGGGACTCCTATTCACATCTTCCAGATCTCTATTCACTAGTCTGCCTCTCATGGCTCGTCGACCATCTCCGCCAATCTGTCACTGTCGTCAAGCTGTAGCCCTTGTCTGTTGCTTCCGACCTGCCCCCCGAGTTCATAAGGGAATCATGGAATCTGGCCTCCTGGACGGGCATCCATTCCTCTACCAAAGCCATGTTGAACAGCTCCACCTGGTATCCTACCTAAGGTTGGATCAACGTCCTCCGGATGTGTGCCCCTAAGTTCTGGTGCTGCTCCTGACGGTCCTGCTCCATTCTGAACTCTGGTTGTTCCGCACTCCCAATCTCTATCTCCAGCATCTCCTGCAGCAGCGTTCCCTTAATTTTGCATTCTGGCTTGTCCAGCTTGTTGGAGTAGGTTCTGCATCATATCCTCTTATCTTTTCAGCATTCTTTCCTGCATAGTTTCCATCATCATCTCCATCTCGTCCCGGGTGATGAAGATTGAGGTGTGATTTGCTCCAGAGGAAACCTTCTGGCTCCCTTCATGCTGACTCCTTCCAGCTCTTTGTCTTCTTGTTGATTGTCTTGCCACAGATTTCCAGATCCAAGTCTTTAAGCTTTCAGATCCGAAGTCCTGGTTGTAGAATTCATGAGCGCTAGCGTTCTCAGTGAAAGCACCAAAATGTTTGCGCCAAAATTGATCACAAACACCCAATTGTCGATGAAAGCACCAGTTCACAATCACATATTACAGATAACAAGTATGTAGAGAATTAAAAATGAAGAACACTCAGAAAATTAAAAGGAAAGCAGTAATGAACACAGAGTTTATAGTGGTTCGGCAATCCGGCCTACATCCACTTTGAAGTTGATGATTTTATTGATGTTTGTTTGCTGACTACAACGAGTTACAACTGATTACAACAGCAAATTTCGAGTACCATGATGGTTTCTGCAGAGTCTGGACGTAGAAGAATCAAAAGTCCCATTTCTGTAGACGTTGGGATGCTATTTATAGGCGTAGGCTGCAAATATCTCGCTTAGATCTCGGGAGACCTCTTCTGGCACGTGCACGGGCCCACGCGATCGATCCTATGCGATTTTGACTGGAGTCGTGATCGATACGAATGAATTTTGTATCGATCAAGATCTTGCCCGATCGAGTCGAGATCGATCATGAACCTTCTTTAGGTTGTACGCAAGCTCCTGTGAAAATTTGGTGGCATTTGGACTTGTAGATTGTGAGATATGATCGACCCAAGTTTGGGTTTTATGTAGGCTATTTAGTTCGCATCGATCCCCTTCGTATTGATCTGGGCACGTGCCTGCAAGTTGATGTGATGCTAACTCCTCGGATCAACCCACTTTTCATGCCGAGTTGACTGCTTCTTCTTCGTATCCATCGAGTGCTATGTCCTTCGGATCAATGCTTGGCGCTCCTCTTCGTATTGATCATCTGCGCTCTACTTCGTATCGATCATCAGCACTCTATTTCGTATCGATACCCTGTGTTCCATTTCTTATCGATGGGGAGGTTTCGTATCGACCTGTTGTCGACCGATACGAAGTACGTTTAAGGCTTGATTGATACGAAATGGACATATGTGGATGGATACGAAGAGAGTGGATCTGGATGGATACGAAGAGAGTGGATCTGATGGATACGAAGAGAGGCTTGTTCACCGATGGACACGAGATGCACCGATGCGAAATGAGCTTGCTCATTGATGGATACGAGGAGGATCGACTGTGATGGATACTAAGCCAGATGGATACGAGATGGGGTCCGAGGGTTGATGGATACGAACATGATGGTTGCAAGGCGATGAATACGAACGAAGCCTCGGGGATGGATTCGAATGGGATGGATACGAAGGAGGCGATCTGATGGATACGAATGGAAGCCTTGCTTGACTTGCATCGATCATATCTTGAGCATCTGAACTTTGATTGACCTAAAATTTGAAACTTAGCCTCTCATAGCCTTGTGCATCATTCCATATCGATCCTGTCTTGATTGAAGCCCGGTCAAATTTTGACGACATCGATCGTATCCTTGTTTCCAATTGATCTCCATTCCTGATATCCATCCTTTCCAACCAATTTGTGGATATCCCGGCCTTGACCAAAAGGCGGGATAACAGAAATTATATAACCTCTTTTGAAACATGAACTCAAAAGTTCAAAATCTTCTTCAATAGTCGGAATTTTACTATTGAAATGTGTGAATTTTGAAAAATCTAAGGAAGTATATTGAGCGCTTTTAGCCCCCACATCTTGGGGAATTCACAAGAGTACGAATTATTAGAGCATCTAATTTTTTCATTTAATGTTTTTTGGATTGAAAAGATTAATCATGCATGATCATCTCGCGCATGGGGTCCACCGACTCGACTTGGATCGAGATGTAGCTGGATTGGTGTGGTGTGGCGAACACTTCATATTTTGATAGAAATCATCTAAGAAGAGGGTAATATTTTAAAACATGTTTTTTACATTGATACGGTAAAAATGTTGGGTTGTTTTTATCGAATTGCAAGAAACAAGCTTTTTTATCTTGGGGATGACGTGGTTGATACTCTACCTTGCACAATTTGACACAATTTGGATAGAGACACGGAGCGTCTTAAATAAAGTGACTTCATCCACGACTTAGTTGGAAACTTAATTGGTACTTTTTTGCTCCAATAATGTTCAGATGTTCCTATCAACATGATCGATGAAATTTTTGGTTTTGCTACCTTCGAAACGAACAAACAATTTCGCTTCGAAGGAATTCATTTCAAACAAGTGGACATAAGATGCAGTTCTTCTTGACAATGAAGACTGTGGTTTATGTTTTGAATACTAACAAACTTATTCTACGGATGAATCCACTGATAAGCAAAAGAAACAGCTATAGTCCAGAATTGATGACGACTACCTCTACAAAATAATTATTCCTAACGGCACATGTGATGATGTATATGATTACTAATACTTAGGGAAGTCGGCCAAAGTGATATGGGAAGCGCAGAAGAAGTATTTTACTGAGGAAGTTTGAGCAAAAAAGTATGCAACTAGCTGCTACTTTAAATGATATCTTGAATATTAGATGACATATGACAAATCTGTGGAGGCGTAGTCACACGATCTTCAAAAATGCGCATGAAATTATCTTTAAAGGTATGAATCTTGGTGAACAATTTCATATTGCTATTTTAATAAAAAATTACCTCATAGTTGAAAAGATTTGAAAGATGTTTTCAAGCATAAGACTAAGGAATTTTTATTAGAGAGTTTGATCCCCTACTCCATATCGAGGAGGAAGCACGAAAGCAAGACCAAAATGATGAAGTACTTATTGTCTAAAAGAAAACTAAAAACTTCAATGTTGTAGTTCTAAAACCAAAACAAAAAAATTTCTAGCCACGAGAAGAATCTAGTGCGCAATAATAACTAAAACTGGAACCATCCAAGGGTCTAAAATTAACAACAACCACAATTAAAGAATGATTCTATGTAGCTTTCTGCTATAATAGCAAAAAAGTAGGTCATATGGCTGTAAGTATCAGAGGTATAATCCTGCTCTACAAGCTAACCTAACCGAAGAGCCTTTAATGGCTATGATGTCTAGGATCAATCTTATTGGTAGATCTGAAGGGTGGTGGGTAGATACTGATGCTTCTCACCATGTCTACTATATTCATACTATGTTTAAAAAATACATAGTTGCTAGGGATAAGAAAGTGTTGTTAGAAGATTCACCGTTGTTGTTGGTATTGGAGATGTAGAATTAAACTTCACATTTTGGAAGACGTTATACATACTCCAAATATGAGAAATAATCTAGTTTCTAGTTTTTTTCTTAACAACGCTGATTTTACCTAAACTATTGGGGTTAATTTGTACTTATAATGGTATGTTTGTTAGAAATGGTTATGTTACCGATGGCATATTTTAAATAGAACATTGAATCTAATAAAGTTTCTAATTCTACTTATATATTGTGTGATTTTAATGTTTGGCATGCTAGACTTTGTCATGTTAATAAACACATTACTAAGAACATGAGTAACTTAGGTTCATTAAAATGTCACTAAACGATATTGAAAAATGTGATTTTTGTAGCTGAGCTAAATAATTAAAACCAAACGTAAATTATCTATTAATAGAAAATCCAAATCTTTAGATTTAATTCACTCAGGTGCACGTAAAGTTGATGGAGTATTGATTGGAGATGGTAAATGTTATTTTATTACATTTACTGATGCTTGTTTTGCTTTTGCTTATACACATCTCATGAAAAGTAAAAGTGACGCACTATAGATGTTTAAATTATTTGTGAATGAAAATGAGAAACCATTTAATAAGAAAATCAGGAAGGAATTTAACATGAATCTTGCTTATGTGTTGACTTTTATCATGGTATCCATTAAATAATAGTAAAGTAGAATAATTTTTAGCTATCAGAATAATTTTAGGAGTTTTCTCTCATCTCCTTGGTTCTCTGTAATATATAGTAAGAAATTAAATTAAAATAAATATAATAAAATGTATTTTTGGATTTTAAATTGGAATGGGAATAAAATTGGTTTTTGAAATTTAAAACGGATAGGATTAAAATGGAGTAATTGGAATTTTAAATAGATTTGGATTATGAAATTTTAATTTAAATAGATAAAAAGCGGAAGTAATTGATAAATGGGATTAAAAAGTATTTTGGAAATTTTTATTGAATTTAATTCAATAAATGTGATTTTTGAGTTTAATTTGAAATAAAATGTGAAATATTAACTTTTAAATTCAAATATCAAATTTGAATTAAGTTTTAGAAATCCAAAAGTTGTCCGAAAATTTATTCTAGCAAAATAAATATATTTGTGGATTTTTGGAATTATTTTAAGGGATAAAACAATTATTTTCAAAATGCTTAAAATTGAAAGGTGATATTTTGATAAAAGGAAAATCATTACTAAAATGAAATAAAAATTTGATAAACGCCTTGAGTTGGATTTCTAAATACGTGTAAAACATTGATTTAAAGGCGGTTAGAGGTATTGTTTTATTTAAAAAGAAAAAGAAAAACCTTTCTTTCATTTTATTGGAACAAAAACTTTTAGGCCATGTTACCCACCTTAACCGTTAAGACATCCATCCCATATGCATGTTTTCATCCTAACCCCTTTCAATTTTCCTCTTTTCAGCATTCTAGTAAAAAGGAAATCACCGATTAATTTGGATTCTAGGGTTTCAAAGTTTCATCAATTTTCAACAAAGACTTCGAGCAAAAATCAAAGTCAAACAAATGGAGAAAGGTGAGTGTGCTCCTAATTTTAATAATATTGATTAATACATAAGTTTAATCTATCTATTTTGATTCAACATGATTAATTTGATTATATACGAATGAAGATGACTTGGTAGCCTGATGAATTACTATCCGTAAATACTTAATTCTGTTGATTGATTAATCATAGAATGATATCACATTAGCTAATAGCTTGATAAATAAAAATATATTCACTGCTTATGTAAAACCCTTGATATAGATTCCTTTATTTAAGCCAATATATAATGATTTCGATGCAAATCTTGGTTGTAGTAGAAGCATGTAGGTGGTCAGGTGAGTCAAGGTCGGAGATGGTTGGAGATGGCTAGAGTTCAGTGATCGACCTAGGAAAATTCCTAGAACTTACTACTCTAGAAAACGACTAGTCGACCGCCCATTCACTGACCGGTCGACCGCCTATTTACTCCTGGAGCAGTGAGCTCTATGAAAAAAGCTAGAAATTCAATTTTTAATTGTGATTAAAAAAGGTTTTGAGTGAATTTAAACTTCTGAAATATCTTTAAAATATACTTAAAGAATAATTAACATTTTCAAAATACTAAACTTGAAATTATTCAAGTTATTTTGAGGATTTGAATTATAAACTGAAAGAAAATTGATATTTTTTGTAAATACAGAAAGTACAAACTCTTTGAATTGATTTTGTTAGTTTATAATTTGAGGAACTCCTGCAAATGATTTGTAAATATTTTCAAGAAGAAAATAATAAAGTTTTGGTATAATTTTGAATTTAAATGATAAGTGATGAAAGATAGCGTGTGTTTATATATGTGTGTGTACGCATGCATGCATGGATGAATTTATTATGCAATGAATGATGTGATGAATGCACTTGAATTTTTATATTGCTTATGTTATGAATATCATTTATGTATGATTAGAAGTGGTTGGATATAAATGGTTTCATTATTGCTAAGTATGAATTTAATTTACTTTAAAAATAGAATTATTTAAGTTAATTGTTTAATTTGAAATGTCCCACGTCATGCTATGAAGTGAATTTCTATATGAGTCGTATTATAGATGCTATTTTATAAATCAATGTTATGTTGACATATAATGCTCATACATAAACTTTATATGTGACATAAAAATGAGACACATTCCATTTTGAGAATAAATGGTATTTGGGAGGTTAAATTTGAATATTTGTAACAAATTTAACCTATGAAAAAATGATATGTGGTGAGACTACTAGATACTAGAATGCATCCTAGCGGACAGATTCGGGGTCATAGGCTGAATCGTGACGAACTGGTCGTACGTTACCTATCGTCCAAACAATTTGCTGCATGAACACAACTAAGGTGACAAGCGCAGTGGAAAAGAGAAACAGGAAGGAGAATTGTAATCACATTTATGGACACATGAGGAGACAAGATGATGATTACAGCACAATGAGGTAAGCATCAGCAAGAATAAGAGAAGAAGGTGCTATAAATATATCATGTAGGGGCACCCACAATGTCTATTCGATGGATATACAGATGAATAAAGCCATGATATCTTGGTGGCAAGGCAGAGTCAAGTAAAAGTGAATATGAGTAGGATTCACTAGCGATTACAGACCTTGTAAATAAATAACTTATATGGTGTACTTGATTTGACTACGATTGCAACTTGTAAATGTTAATAGGACATGATATCCCAATTGATTAAAGTTGCATATATGATTCATTTTTAATAGTTCCATGACATGAGTATTTACACTATTAAGAATTATGGTACGTGGACGGGCTTAGATTATGGAGTGTGTGATATATTATATTTCTATAAGTGGAAAATAGGCATAAGGACAAGCATTGAAAAAAATTAAAGCTGAAGGACATCAAGTTTCATCTTTGGGCTGAAGGACAAACTTTGAAAAAAATTAGGCTAAAGGACAATGCTAGTTAGAACTAGCATTTTGTATAGTGTAAAAACTGAATATAATGCTAGTCTATCTAGCATTTTGTATAGTGTAAAAACTGAATATAATGCTAGTCTATCTAGCATTTTGTATAGTGTAAAAAAACTGAATATAATGCTAGTTAGAACTAGCATTGTCCTTCAACCTAATTTTTTTTCAAAGTTTGTCATTCAGCCAAAAAATAAAACTTGGCGTCCTTTAGACTAATTTTTTGTCAAAGTTTGTCCTTTTCCCTAATTCCCTCTTTCTATAATATATCACATATATAATCTAACACCAAACAATTATATCATATTGCACAACTACACTCACAACTAGTTTCTAGTCCGACTCGAGGTTTTCTTATGTTTGTAACATCACCTCAGCACCTCAGGTCAGACTGAGGTGATTTTGACAAGATGATCACGTTCAAGCACTTTCCGGTTATGCTTATGGAGTAGATTGTTAATGGTACTTGAGTTGGTTTTTATTTCATTACTAGTAGTATTATTTTGGAGCATGTAGATCGTACTGTAGAGACTACTGCAAGGTTTGTATCCGTTAGGGAGACGGTTTATAAAGGTAGATCTAGAGTCAATAGAGATAGACTAGGGTCCAAGACTTAGGCCGGTAGGACATGGATGTCTAGTATTTTGGGCAGTTTTGCTTGCATATTATTTTCCATGTATATAGTGACATTTTTGTGACATCCATGCAGTAGACATCTTTGTTATATATATATATATGATATTTTGTTGTCCCGTTGTGATTTTTATATGATGTTATACCTTATACATGCTTTGTTATGTGATTTACTCGATCTTGAAACTCATGTATTTAACTTTTTTCAAGAGGGATAACATATTATTTCAGATGTGATAGGGTATTATAATGTATCTGTGTTATTCTAAAGTAGTGTACACGAGAGATCACTCTATAACACTCCATGAGATTCAGATGTATATTTTATTAGTAAGGGTAAAATGGTAATTTTACAAATTTTGGAATTAGGCAACGGAAAATATACATTGCATAAAGCTCATTTTTCTTGTCGAGATGTTATATTGTTTGTCTGAATCGGAGTTCGTATGAAGGAGATATGAGTATTTTTAGTTGTGTGTTTTGATTTGGGTTTTATCGAGCCTAAGCTTATTTGAGCGAGGAGACGATTCAAGAAGCTTATAACAAGGCACATAGAAGTTTGAATTCATTTTTCATTCATGTATGTTTTCAATTTAAACTCCTCCTTCATCCTTCTCTCTACCATCTCTCTTTCTCTTTCAAATCTAAACCAAACCCTATACATTTATATATCAAATCGATGAGTACAAAGAGAGATACAAGATGATATCCATTATTTATGGAACCAAGGAATGTCATAGAATGTTCATTCTAGACAGCGAGGGATTGGATGCCAATTTGGTGATTTCTAGGGCTTATCGGCATAGATTGGTGAGTGGAAATCATTATTGGGCTATGTACTACTCACATTAAAGTAGTTGCACTATATTGATTGCTAATTAGGGTAAACATATATAAGAATTGGATTAATTAGAGTTTGGGATTTAATATAGATGTGATTACCAAATTAAATAAGATCAATGACATTTGATTTAGGGTTAAATTTGGATTAGAGCATATTTTATATGAAAATATAATTAAATAGTTAAGTTTATGAAAAATAGGATTTGATATTCAGATATATAGATGATATTTGACATATGGAAGGTTAGAATAGTAGAAAACGATGTCTAAGAGAAGTAGAAATGCACTAAAATAGTGAACAATGGAGTAGAAACGAAAAAGGGAAGGAAATTGTTTAAGATGATCAGTTTTTTGGCATTCGGCACGACAACTGGTTCACTAATGTTAAGCATACCGGTCTATCGATGCACATTTAAATTTCCAGGTTGAACCTGGATCAAGGCTGGAGCATCTTTACTTCAGCGGCCTATAAGAAATGGAAGGTGAGCAATGTGTTAGTTTATTTGAGACATCAGGAAGTGTTTATATCAAAACATGCTTTGATGATTATGGGTTGTGATGATTGTGTTAAGTCGTTTATTAAAGGATTTAGGCTGTGTTTACTTATCCTTTATGTGTACGCAAGTTAGTCTATATTTATCTAACTCATGCTCTTGTCTACGTTTAGGGAAATAGTCTATGTCTAACTATATCCTAGGGTTAGTCTTTGTTTAACCAACTCTTTCATATATTATTGGGTTAGTATATGTTTAACTAACTCTTTCCCTCTCTTATGTGTAGATGGGTTAGTATATGTTTTACTAATTCTATCTTACGTTTAATGTTGTTAAGCATATGATAGTGATCCATATATTATGTTTATTGTGATGGACTAACTCTGTAAATGCAAGCGAGACATGTTGAGGTAAAGTAAGTATTAGCTCTCATGTGATGTTTATGAAATCATGTTAGCAGTATATACTTGGTAATTTTTTTTACTCACCAGGCATATGTGTCTAGCCCCCCTCCTCATACACTATAGGTTAATAGAGTAGCTTTGGCATATACGGTGTTTGAAGATGATGAATGAAGGCGTTTATATATGTTATCTGTTTGTTTGTACATATTTTATATATAGCATGACAATGTGTGTATGTATGAAGACTATGTATAACTTATGATGTATATAGATAGGATTTGTTTTTTATCTATTGCATTTTTGATCCATTTCGCTATGAGTTCTAAATTATATAGTTAGCTAGTTCAGCTCTTTGTTTACTATTGTTTTTAACAATTAAGATTTTCTATCTACGGCAATTATATGGCCGTAAAAAGTTGGTTGTTACATGCTCCTTCCATGCCCTTTTATCCGAGATATTGAGAAGTAAACTCCCTTTAATAATTCGATCACTGAGGTCGGAGCATCATGGCTTGGCACTAGAGCTCTAGTTATTCAAGATTTGAGCAAATTAGGAATCTAAACATATCTAACTCTGGAAGAGTTAGACATAGGATGTTACCCAGTCAATGTAACCTGGGTAGAGTTAGAAAGAACTCAAATATGTAATATTCAAGTTGTGATAGGTTTTTTTAAGGGATGAATAATAGGATAGAATTCATATATGTAATTGTGATATATGCGTATTTATTCATGAAACTTTAAATATCAAATAGATTTTTCAATATTTATCTAATAAGTGATAAATGGTGTTTATCAAAAAATGGTAGGATTGGGCAAACGAAGAACGGATGTATCGACTGATCCACCCAGTGGTCAAACTAGTGGTTCCAGTAATCTCAGTGTTCTCTTGAGCATAGACCAATGGATGGAGGTCATGAGACATGTTCAAGGCATGGGAGCAGCCGAAGATCATGATTTAGACATGGTTAAGCTATTTTTGGGAAACAAAGGAGTAATGGGTGTCCACTCATGGTTAAGAGCTTGTGAAAGAATCTTAGATGATTTAGACTTATCAGATCATGACAAGAGAAGGTTGGCATTGCATCAACTACGGTCTAGTGCATCACATTGGTATGTTGCAGTTATAATAGAGACATCCATTGAAGACATTATTTGGCAAAGATTTATGGAGCTGTTCAAAGCGCATTTTCTACCAATAACTTAAAAAGCAGCATTGCTTCGGAAATTCACACATTTGTTATAGGCCGATTCGTCCATTATAGTCTATGTAAACAAATTCAACTCACTTTCCAAGTACAAACTAGCACTTATTAGTACTCCACTAGAAAAGAATGAGAAATTCGTTCTTGGACCGAATATCGAATTAAAGGATAAGTGCTTACTCAGCTTAGATTCTTGTTTAAAGAAATTGTGGATATGGCATTAAGATATAAGAATGTTTGGGAGCGAGATATAATTCCAAAGGTCCGATGAAGCAATAATTTCAATAGTAGAAGAAAAGATAACTTTATTCTTAAGAAAAATTAAGGGCTTAAGAAGAATAAATAACCATTTTAGCAAAAACAACCAGATTAGAAAAAACCACAGGACAAGTCCCAAGTGGAATGTTTACATGTGGGAGAAAGGGTCATTATGTGAATGAATGTAGAAATACAAATCAAGGGTAGGTAAAGAAGTACTACAACTATAATGAGATAGGCTACATTTCCAGGTAGTACACAAAGCCTAGGAAGAAGACACAAGGCAAAGTATTTGCAATAGAAGATCCCGGTTCTTCTACACCAAATAAGGGAAAATAATCCTTGATCCTAGAAAGTACTATATTATGACAAAAATTATATATTATAATTATTTATGATACAAGCACATTGCATTCGTTTGTATCAAGAGAATTAGTAGAAAACTAAAACTGAATACTTCTCTTCTTTCCACTTCTCTTAGAGTAGCTAATCCAGTTGGTGGGCGCGCTACTTTGGGAATGAAGTGTAATGATGTTGTGATTTGTTTGTCTGGATATGTCTTCTTGTGTAATATGTTTGTTATGACTTCTTTGGGTAATGATATTATTTTGAGAATTGACTGGCTCGAGCATCATCAAGCTTGATTAGTCTGTGTTGTACGGGTAATCACAATTCCGCATCCTATTCACTGAGAACAAATTCTCGTTGCCTTTGAATGATCAAAGGCCAGTTCGGGTCATTTTTTGTTTTCCTTGGAATCTAAAGAAGATGAAATTAGGAAAATTCCATAGAGACATTTAGATATCTTTGAAGTGGTTACTGGTTTACCTCCTCGTTGAGCAGTTGAGTTCGGGATAAACCTTATTCCTAGCACTCAACCATTTAGTAGACCACTTAAAAGATGGAGGAATTGAGATCTTAGATAGAAGATCTCAAGCGAATCAAGAAATTTATCAGAACAAGTAGTTCTCCTTGGGATGCATTAAACATATTTATTAAAAAGGCAGATCACTACCAGAAATACCATTTATGGTTGCAAAAAATTGTGGCGTTTTATCATAAATGCAACCAAAAATATTTTTCCCAAAATATGTTTCGTGACTAAAATTTTTTTGTTCCCGCTCCTTAGAAAACTTTTTCCGCCTAGCCAAAAATAAACGTGACCAGTCATTGTTTTCCATCTCACGTATACTTAGAAAACTCTCTCCCCATTTCGATCTACTTCTGCAGAATTTTTTCCCCCCTTTTCAATCCTCGCGGCAGCCAGCAATCGCTCAAATTTCATCAACTGAAGATCAAGTTCCACTTTTCATCGTCCACTCCGTCCTTGCTCAACGTCCTCGCGGCATTACTCAACATCCTCGCGACAGCCAGCAATCGCTTAGGTATATTTAGGTATGAATCGTCTAAATCGATTTTGTGATTCGATTTTGATTTAACCCTAATTTGCATGCATCGTATATTCGAATTTCTGCCTAATTTCTAACTGAAATTATTGATTCAACCCTAATAACGAAGATCTTTTATTCAACCCTAGTTTACACCTTTATATATTTATGTTTTTTTTATTAAATGAATAAAAGCTTGGCTATGTCCAGGGTTAAACTGTGTAATTGTTTTACCGTTTTAACCAAAGTACAAATTTTGTACACCAAGTACGAATAATCACAAAATTGAATTATGGAAGATATTGAATATCAACATGTCTGGACATGGAGGGTCTGGCTACACCCATGATTTTGTCAAAATTATCTATAATACTAGACTCCAATTTGGAAAATTAGAACAGTAGTGAATTGCAAAGTAATACATAATCTTTTTCCTTCATATGTTAAGACTTTGAGAGAGACATGATAGTTGAGTAAGTCTAATTAAAGGAGTTGCATGATCCATACGTTTACCAATCTGTTAATGTGCAATTAATATAACTTACATCATAGAGAAAGTCATCAATAAGTGTCTTCATCATGTCATTTGTCCTATAATTAAAAAAAAATCAGGTAAACGGCAAATGGCAAGTGGCTTTGCATGAAACCTGGAAGTAGTCGGCAAATATAAATCAAAAACAGGGATGCATGTTGCATCTGTTTATATGATGTAAGGTTTTACATAGATTCTATATGGGTCACTTTAGGTGTTACGGCATGCATGACTTCAAGCAATGCCTTCTAAGCAAAAAAATCAGTTTCTTTCTTTTATCTATAGTTGAAATTATTTAATGCATATGTAATCAAGTCTGTTATCCGAAAAGTAACCATCTGATCACACTCCTCATCTTTGTCACTTTCAACTAGTTTCCATTTAGTTGACTTTTATAATTTTGCATCAAGGACGTAGTAGTTTTACATAAGTCAGATTTAGTAGTTTCAGAGCTTGAAAAATTGTTTGTTTTATTAGTCATATTGTTTGTCTTCCAATATAAATTTAATTGATTTAGACTCTTTATATATTTTATGGCCTGTGTAATAAATTTTATGGTCTGTGTAATAAATTTTAAGTTTCATTTTTCTAGCCATGGTGTAGATCAATTTTATGGCCTGTGTAATAAAATTCTATGCTATAGCACTGCGTTGTTTTGACCACAACCTTCATACCATTTATAGCCTGTGTAATAGGAATTAAAAAATGCTTATTTGATAGCACCAGAAATATACGTAACCAGCTTTACAACTGTTCCTAAAGCAGCAAAAAAACCTATTACCATGTTTTAAAATATCGAATTTGTTAGAAGTTACACTTCAAAATACCATATTCATTCGGTGTTTGTATACTGAATGAACTGATTATTCAGTAAAACCTACATGTAGTAAATCACTTACACTTGTTCATAATTTATTAACAAAAATATATTGAAACGTCATTGAACAAAGTTTTATTTGGCTAATCTTTAGAATGATTGGGTGGCCCGATATTAAGAAGTACTATTAACGTAGTAACTTATTTTTTTAAAAATTAGTATCAGACATAGGAAGAGGAGGTGTCACCAATTTCTACGTCAATGATTGGGAACTTATTTGCCTTCATATGTCGACGATGGAAAAAGATTGGGTTTTTTTAAACAGGTGATAAAACAATGCTTAACTTAATATGTATTTTGAGAATTAGAACATGTAATATAATATTAAAACTCAATTTCTTTTTTATGTTTTTAACTTTTGTCATAGAACTAACATAGAGTACCGACAAGGAGTAATGAATTTCGTGCATGCTGCAAAGAGGAATGTAAGAAGTGTAGAAAAAAATTTATGCCCTTGCAAAGATTGTCGGAATCTTAGTCGTCATGATGATCACATCATCGTTGAACATTTAATTATTGGAGGAATGGATCCTAAATACATACACGGTGTATGGTTTAACCATGGCGAACAGATAATTGAAGAGAAGAAAACAAATACGTTTGATGTATATGATTTATTCAAGATGATTCACTATGAAGGTGAAGATTTTTTGAATGATGATTTTTTTCATGATGATAAAGATAATGTTAATTCTCAGAGTAAAGAGGATGAGTTACTCAAGAACTTGGAAGATGCAGAAACTCCATTATATCATGGTTGCACAGATCACACAAAATTATCTGCTATCACCGTCTTGTTTAATCTTAAATGTGAGACTGGCTTGTCTGATAGTGGGTTTGATAAGCTTTTAACCATGCAACATTTATTTTTGTCGAAGAATAACGTGCTTTCCAAAACCTTATATGAAGTAAAGAAATTTCTTAGAACATTCGACATGGGTTTTGAAAAGATACGTGCTTGTGAGAATGACTGTTGCCTTTTCAGAAAAGAATACAAAGATTTAGATATTTGTCCAAAATGTGGTTCTTCGAGATGGAAGAAAAATCAAGATACCAAAGAGGTTATAAAAGGTATTCCAGTTAAAGTGTTGAGATACTTTCCAATAATTCCGAGATTTAAAAGAATGTATAGATCTCAAAAGATGGCAACAGATTTAAGATGGCATATTAAAAATACAAGCAAAGATGGAAAAACGCGTCATCCCGTGGATTCTATGACATGGAAAATGGTGGATGAAAAGTATACGTCTTTTTCATCCGATCCACGCAATCTTAGGCTTGGTCTTGCTACAGATGGATTCGATCCATTTTCCATGTTGAGTTCGAAATATAGTTGCTGGCCGATAATGCTTCTGACATACAATCTTTCGCCTACGTTGTGTATGAAGAAAGAAAATATTATGTTATCTTTACTTATTCCAGGCCCAAAGCAACCCGGAAATGATATTGATGTATATTTGGCGCCTTTGGTGGAAGACTTGCATCATTTGTGGTGTAATGGAGTTAATGCTTACGATGCATTTAGTAAAACTTTGTTTAAATTGAATGCAATTTTGCTATGGACGATTAGTGATTTTCCGGCTTATGGAAATCTTGCTGGATGTCGTGTGAAGGGGGAAAAAGGTTGCCCATTATGTGGTGTCAATACCCATTCTCGTTGGTTGAATCACAGTCAAAAGAGCGTCTACATGGGTCATAGAAGATTTCTACCTACTTCAGATTCACGGAGGAAACAAAAGGCATTGTTTGATAACACCATAGAAAAAGGTAGTGCTCCTAGAATCTAACTGGGAGAAACATTTATGCATTGTTGAAGGATTATCCAAATGATTGTGGAAAAGAAAAAGAAGAGAAAAGTAAGAAGAGAAAGTGTGCTTATGATACATAATATGAGTATGATAATATTAACAATTCTATAGAATTGGAGCTATCAAGATGGAAGAAAAGATTGATTTTCTTTGATTTGCCATATTGGAAGGTTAGTAGTTAATTTATTTATTTTTCATTGTTTTAACATAAGAAAAACCCAATAATGCGTTATAGTTTTGGTTTTCGCAGGAACTTCCATTACGTCACAATATAGATGTAATGCATGTGGAGAAAAATATCGGTGAAAGCCTATTGGGCACGATGTTGCATGGTAATAAATCAAAAGATGGAACCAACTATAGAAAGGATTTAGAGGATTGGGGAATTCGAAATGAGCTTCATGCCCAACCTCGTAAGAATAAAACATATCTTCCACCGGCTCCATACATGTTGTCAAATTCCGAGAGAAAAATATTTTGCAAAAGATTGTACGATTTCAAAGGACCAGATGGCTACTGTTCAAATTTGAAGAATCGGATTTCGTTGCATGATTGCAAAATTAGCGGATTGAAGTCACATGATTACCATGTATTAATGCAACAGTTATTGCCAGTAGCATTGAGAGGATTAATGGCAAAGAAGGCAAGAAAAGCAATAATTCGCTTATGTTCTTTTTTCAACAAATTATGTCAACGTGTTCTTGATAGAGAGAAGGTAGAACAAATCAATGTTGAGATTATTGAAGTTTTATGCGAACTTGAATTTTTTTTCCACCATCTTTTTTTGATATAATAGTACATTTGTCCATTCATCTTGGAAAAGAAGCACTAATGTGTGGACTGGTTCATTTTCGTTGGATGTACCCATTCGAACGATATATGAAGACACTTAAAGATTATGTAAGAAACTATGCACGACCAGAGGGATGTATTGCAGAATCCTATCTTGCAGAAGAATCCATGATGTTTTTCAATGAATTTTTGAAAAAATCTGGACATATAGAGGAGAAAGAAGCTCGAAATGAAGATTATGAAAGCAATGTAATACCTAAGGGACGTCCGATTTCAATGTCCAAGACAGTTACATTGTCAACTAATGAGAAAGAAATGGCTCATTTAGCCGTGTTAATGAATATGAATGTGGTGGAACCATTTATAGAGTAAGTTTATGTTACATTGTTTTAATCATTTTGATGTGTTCGTAATGCTATTTATAACTTATAATCACTTGTTTTATACTAGTTTGCATTTGAAGGAATTAGAAAATTCAGACCAGCACATGAGAAAAAATGCGACCTTACTTTGGGACACACATACAAATTTTTTTGCCGATTGGATTAAAAGGAAGGTTAGTTAGATTCCAAATATATTCTCATTTGAGTACTAATATTACTCTAAAATATTCATGCTAAATGGAATTTGTTGTAGATACCTATTGCCTCCAAGGATCATGATGACATGTTAAGATGGATTGCTTTGGGTCCGAAGAATGATGCCTTGTCTTACAAAGGATATGTTATCAATGATCAACGTTTTCATATAAAAGATGTAGGGAGAGAAACTCAAAATGCAGGGTGACCTTTGATGCGACTACTATGTGTAGAGCAAGTGCAAAAGATATGTCCCAAGTGGTTGATGTGGTCACTTATTACGGAATATTGACAGATATAATTTTATTAGATTATCATTTGTTTTATATTCCAGTTTTTAAGTGTCGTTGGGCGTATAAAGGAAATGGAGTAAAAGTTGATGATGATGGGTTCACTCTTGTTAATTTACATCAAGCATTGTTTTCAAGAGATCCATACATACTTGCATCTCAAGCAAGACAAGTATTTTATTCAAGAGAAAATGATGATTCTAATTGGTATGTTGTAATGAAAGCACCATCAAGAAGTTTTAATGATTTAGAGACACATGATTGCATCGAGGAAGATATCCAAGCCATGGAAGATTATGAAATAACCGAAATGGATGATGAAGATGTTAGCTATGTTAGGGAGGATTGTGAAGGCATAATTGAGTAGATTATATGTTCACCTACTAAGTCAGATCTATACATTAGACTAATGCATTAGTCTTATTTGTAGACTCATTTTACTCTCCGAATGTCTCTATTTTTATTTTGCAAGTTGTGTTACTCATTTTGTATTTATTAAATTCACTATCAAAACTTGTTTTAGTAAGGAATGAAAGCATGGATTCAGATTTTATTGTCTTGTTACTCATTTTGCTAGATTCATATAATTTATTCATTGAATTAGAGTAGCAAACAATTCCAGTCCATTTGCGGTTCTAATTACTGTAATATTATGATTTCAATTTGTAAATGAAATAAATTCATATTCGTGTAGTGCTTGTTCGTTATATTGTTTAAGATATAAAATTAACTTCTAGAATACTTCGAAATATAACGTTAAAAAGATTCAGAGATCATGTATCTACAAACTAATTATTGGGTCCAGATTCCTCCAGCGAGTAGATGGTAAATAATGAAATTTTTAAGTATCTCATATTTTGTTTCATTTGCAGAAAAGAGGTGTTTCCAAGCTCTGTATGTACTCGCAACCAGAAAAAGACTAATGAGGAATCCCAGAAGTATAATTCAAAGCGGAAGTATAATTCAAAGCGGAAGTATAAGATTCCAGCCGGTGCTTGCAGTGAAGGCGAAAAACGAGCAGTCAATGCTAAGAAGCAAGCCAGTGTTTGCAATGAAGACGAAGAACAAGCACTACACGATAACCCTTCTGACCCAAATGGTGAAAGGGCTTTGTTAGATGAAGAAACCCCGCTTAGACAATGAAATTCTTCTTGACCAAACTGATGCTGATGAGGTGGAAATTGAGAGAGCAAGTGATGCTGAAACCGCAAGTTCGTCTAGGAAAAGAGGCAGTAGAGGTCAAACAAAAGCAAAAAAACTCCCGTTAAACAGTCATGATCGAATTGAAGTTGAGTTCAATGATATAGGCGTACCAATAGGGCCAGGGTCGGTATATTTATCCTCTTTTCTTGGACCGCTTGTGCGGGAGCAGGTTCCATACACACTTGATGATTGGAGGAATCTAAGTGAAGAGTTAAAAGTTGTTTTGTGGCGATCGCTTCAGGTATGGAGCAGGTTCCCTACTGTATATGCTAGAGAATCTATTTATCAACATTTGTCCCTGCTTCTGTCTATATTTATTTTGTAGATTTATCAAGCAACTCATCTTTCTTTTTCTCCTACCACTTACTTTTAAAGTATAAATTCGGTTATAGTTTTGCCAATTTGCGGTTTTTAAATTGACTATAATAAACAGGAATTTATATTAAGAAATCCACAAGTTCTAGTAGTTGAATCATGTCGTTTAAACATTTTATCCTGACTTCTGTTTAAGAACCTTAATTTGTTAATTTGAATCATCATTAGTGCAGGTTCGTATTGTGGGTTATCCTCTGAAATTCAATTGTTCATATTTCTGGTTTTTTAACATTTAATAGATAAATAAATTAGAAATGAATATTCATATTTCACGGAAGGTTCAGAATGACAGAAATTTATGGGTTCGGATGATTATTTCTAAGGCAAAAATGTAAACATGATTTTAATTATGTGTTACAAATCATAATTTGAGTCATCTACTAAAGTACATCAGTACGAATTTGCTTGTTTATAAAATTAGTGAATCGTTTTTTGATAAACTTTCATTGTTTTTTAATTATTATTTTTGATAAAATCAGCTGACCAATGATTTCAAAACAATTATTCTAGACTGCAAATGCTATTCTTCAAAAACTAAACAATGCTGTCATAGATTATTGGATAGAATTAAAAATTTTAAACACTAATATCCCCGCTCACTTGAGATTGAAATCATACCAATTTTGATTTTTAGTGACGTTGCTATCATCTTCAAGAGTACAAATCCTATAGATATATTTTAGGTGTCTAATGTCAGGACCAGGCGATTATTTCATGATTTTCATTCAGATTTCTTCAAAATTTAGAGACCATAAAGTCATATATTCACCAATTCTGTACTAGCTTGACAGCATTCTGCTTCACCATAGCATGTTTCTTTATTTTCACCTACTGTTAATATCATGTTTTCATGTATTGTTGCAGGTTAGATTTAAATTGGAAGAGAAATGGCAAAGAAAAGCCGTATTTCAACAGATGGGAGTAATTTGGAGATCCTCCAAAAGCAAATTGGTTCGAAAATTAAATAAAGCGGAGAACGAAGAGGAAAGACTTAAACTGAAACCTACCAACATCAGAAACATGAACGAATGGAGAAAGTTTGTGAAGGCCAAAACAAGTCCGGAGTTTAAGGTAACATTAAGATATCTATAATATGATTTTGGTTACTAAATTCTAACATCTTTCAATATTTCCAGAAACGAAGTGAGAGATATTCGGCCCTTAGGGTTAAACAAGTTCCACACACATCTGGTCGTAGGGGAATGGCTAGATTGACCGAGGAGATGGTTAGTTAGTTAAGTATAGCATTATTTAATATTATTTTATATCTGTCAGTTTATTTGTTTAATGTTATTCTAAATTTAGAAAAAAGGAAGTCCAAATCCATCGTCCATAACTAGAGCTGATGTTTGGATTAAATCTCACATTAAAAAAAATGGTGAACCAATGACCGTGGAAGTTGCAAATACTATTGTAAGAATTTTTTATTTTATCAGTATATAAAAAATTGTCTGAAACTATGATGATTTTACCATCGTACATTATCTGTATGTATTTATTTATGTAGGTGGAGATTAAAAAAGTTGTTAGCCTATCACAGTCCAGCTCGTCACAGAATGTCAATGGAGATGCTCTTGCAAATGTATTGGGACAAGATAATCCAGGACGGTTAAGGGCACTGGGAAGGGGTTGCACCTTAACCAAGCTAGTTGTGGCCCAGTCCAGAGATAAACAACTATCTCAATGTCGAGAGGAAATAGCAGAATTGAGGGGTATGGTACATATGTTGGTGGACCAAAAGGTAAACTTTTAAAAGTAATTTATTAAGTAGACATTGGGAAAACACTGGGAATAACATTGGGAAAAAATTGGGAAAACACTGGGTACAATGGCTACAACATTGGGAAAACATTGGGAAAACACTGGGAATAACATTGGGAAAACATTGGGAAAATAATGAATTCAGACACACATGTTTGTAAATGATGCTACAACAACTGGTTTTTTGTATGTACTCTGCCATTCAAACTTGTTGGACTGATTCTAATGACATTTTAAGTATTGTGCGTATCCACTTCAGTGCTCCTAAGATTAAAATATTCTAATATTAGTGCTTTGCTGCAGGGTAAAGAAAGTTCGAAAGAAGGGAGCATGCCTGAACTGGTAAAAATAATAATTATATTACTCAAGAAATAACATTTGGATTTTAGTTTTTGATCCAGTAATTGCTATAATTTTCTGTTGAATAATTGTAGAGCAACGACGACGTATGTTCGGTGTTGAATTGGGATGGAACCTCTACAGTTGTTGCCGATGGGAGAGTGTTGTCCATGGACCCAAATGAGGTTGTCAATGGCATTCGTCTTGGACCAAATGCTATGAGCGTTATTATAGATTTCGTGGAAGAACCATATGCTTACTTATGGAGGTCTACACCTGAAATGACAGTATTAGCAAACGCTGAGAATAAGGTAGTAGCATGGCCATTAAATTGCATTAAGAGGGCGCTGCGAGGACAGCTGAATGAAGTCAGTACGGTAAATTTTATAATTCACAATATTTACGTTGGTCTTCCACAAATTTAATTTAGAAATATGTCTTGTACAATATTTTCACTTAATCACTAAACTCTTGATTTACACTTCTCCTTTTTAGAGTGACAGCAGCGCCCAAGACGACAAATGCAAGATTTATGGTTGGAATGAGGGTGAAGGGGTAGTTGCCGAAGGAAGAATCTATGCCAGAGATCCACAACATCTTGTTAATGGTATTCCGCTCGGTTCGGCTGCCTTTGCGATTTGGGTGGCCAATGTAATAAATGGAGATGCATATTTGTGGCGACCCACAGCTGATATGTCGTGCGTTAGAGATGCAGTTGGTAGGAAAGTAGCATGGTCAAAATCAAAAGTTGAAGTTAATAAAGATGCAGTTGGTAGGAATGTAAATTGTGCGACTTCTCCCGTGATATCCACACCCATAATAGCGAAGAAACCACAACAACATGTAAGTAAATATGCTGGAAATATTTTGTAGTTTGTATTTTGTTTCTTCTGTTTGAAATATGCACCACTGTGTTGTTGCATTTTGTATGCTTTGGTTTCTAAAATAAGTACACAGTTTTCAATATGCACTGTTTGAAATATGCACCATTTTTTTTCCAGCTGATTGCAAAGCTGACAAAAGATAGTAAATGCAAGTTGATTGATGTGGGTGAAACGAACGAAGTAGTGGCTGAAGGAACTATCGCTTCAACTGATTCAATATCGATGGTCCATTGTCGTCCATTGGGACGTGATGCTGTAAAAGTTTGGGTTGAAATTGTGAGAGTTCCGAATGCAGTGCTATGGAGACCTACATCGGAGTTGACGTGCATGGAAGATGCCTTTGGCGTTCCCATAGCTTGGCCGATAGCAAAAGTCATTATGGAACCAAAATGAAAGGTATGCAATTCTTTATGTAATTTAAAACTTCTTGCAAAATTACCATCATGGATAACCAGCAGCAACAAAATACTTAAACCATCAACTCAAATAATTATAATGCCTAAGTGATTTGAAAAGGGGCTGCCTTCAAAGTTATTTGAAATTTTCCTCTAAATTGCCTCATTATAACGTGCTTGTAGATGTGCAATGAGTTGTTGTACTTGAATGATTTATGTGAATATGCAACAATGTGAATAAGTTAGAATTTATGTTGGAATTTACTATGATCAGGCTTATCAAAATATGGTATTTATGTTGTATATATTAACTGTAATTAGTCGGTGGTTTAATCCATCACTAGCCATAAGTTATATTGACTAATTGTACGTACTTAAAAGATAATTTATGATCTTAAGTTTCCAGTCATTTTACGTACTAGGACCATATTATATTATTATCCCATATTTTTATCAACAAATGCATCTATCGTTATGAATTTTTTGAATCTGTGTTTGGCTGTATCCATATGGGTCTGGCAGACTTCTTACACCTACCTAATTTCACTATCTAAAATAATTCATGTACACTTATATTTTCATCTGTGTTCGAGTATATGAAAATCTGTGTTTGAGTATATGAAAATGTACATGCAGAGATAAAATGTACAAAACATTGATGACAAATCTTCATTTTCATTTTATCCTTGGCCAAAACTAACATGCACATTATTTTAGTTTTCATATTCAGTTGTGCATATTCAGTTGAACACACGATTGCACATATTCAGTTGTGCATAACTTTAGTCTCATTGTTTTCTCAGTATTGATGGTCTTGTCATTATTATCTCAGTATTGATTATAACTTGAGTCTCACTGTTGATTATATTTTGTCTACAGGTAGGCGTTTCTGAAGAATGAGCAGTAGCAGCACTAGTTTATCGTACTTGTTAGGTAGTTTGGTTGTTTATTGTACTTGCTTAGTTCGAATGTTTATGGTACTTTATCTGCAGCAGTAGCATATTGTTTGTGGTACGTAGTTCGGTTGTGTAAACTTCTATGTACGGTTAACCTTTTGTCTTGAAACTACTGTTCGGTTGTGTAAACTTCTATGTACGGTTAACATATTGTTTATGTTAGTGCTTTTGTTTATGTATTTTGTGGGTTTTAAATGTGTTTATGTTTGAATGTGTATGTGTATATGTATATGTATTTTGCGGTTGTTTAATGTGTATATGTATTATGTTATAAGCTATGAACAAGATTGAACTGGAGGCAATTTATAGGCAGAGCTGGAATATTTTCAGTAGCGTTTCGAAAACGCTACAAAAAATAAAGGGTCGAAGGAGAGCATATATAGTAGCGTTTAATAAACGCGGCTACAGGTTTTGTCAATAAATTACGTCCTCTATTACAGCGTTTAACAAACGCTACCAAAATATTTTTGAGCAGACCAAGTACATTTTGGTAGCGTTTTATACACGCTGCAAAAAAAGAATTTAGTGGCATTTCATAAACGATGCAGTAAAACGATTTATGGTAGCGTTGAAATAAGTGCAACTAAAAATCAGGTATTTTTAGTCGCGGGCTTTATAGCAGCGTTTATCAAAACGCAGCTAAAACTTTTAGTAGCGTTTTTTGAGCGCTACTAAAAATCAAAATTCTTGTAGTGGATGGATCTCTTTGACTCTATATAGATTACATAAAATTGAATGATCACACAATTAAGAATAAATATCCATTCCTGATAATAGATGATCTATTTGATCAACTGAGTAGTGCACAGGTCTTTTCACAGCTAGAACTCGCTATAAGTTTTCATCTACTTCAAGTTGCGGAAGATGGTATTCCACTAATAACATTTCGAACCAGATACAATTCGTATGTGGTTAGTAATGCCATTCAGATTAAAGAATGCTCTAACATATTTCGTTGATTTAATGAATCGAGGGTTCATAAGTTATTTAGATAATTTTTTTTGGTTTTATCCATGGTATTCTCATATGCTCAAAATCAGAAGAAGAATATGATGTTCATTTCAGGATGGTGTTAAAATCTTTGCGAACACACCAACTCAAAGCTAAATACTCGAAGTGTCACTTCTACCAGAAGGAAGTGAAATTATTGGGACAATATACTCTCGGAGAAAGGAATTTCATTCCACCCAACCAATGTCAAAGTTTTTTTAAAAATGGAAGCGACGTGAGTCAGTAAAGGAGGTTTGTAGTTTCATAGCATTAGCAGAATAATATAGGAGATTTATTAAAGATTTCTCCAAATTTTCTATTCCACTTGCTTATGTGACAAAGAAAGGAGTGAAATTCACTTAGTTCGGATAAATGTGAAGAAGCCTCATTAAAATTGAAAAATTACTTTCTAACTCTCTAATATTAATAGTTCCCAAAGGAAATCAGGATATGGTATTATATACAGATGCCTATGGAATAGGTCTTGGTGCAATGTTAATGAAACATAATACAGTAATAACCTATGCATTTAGACTTCTCTAACCAAATAACATGTGATACATCATTCATGATCTTGAGTTGGCTGTAGTAGTATTTGATCTGAAGCTTTGGAGACATTATTTATTAGGTGAATAGTTTGTTTTGTATACATACCACAAGTCGCTGAGATATTTATTTTCTCAAAAGGATATGAATATGCAACACCAATGATGGCTTGAATTTTTTGTTGCATATGGTCTGGAGATTCAGTATACTCCAAGTAAAGGGTAGCAGATGCTCTCAGCAGAAAGCATCAAGTACTGGTATCCATGATAATAACAAAATGGAAAGATCTGGAGTTATTTCTTCATGTGGTCTTTAGTTTGGGAAAATAGATGAGAAAATAGCTATGTTAGCTAGTTTAAGGTTTGGCCGAGTTCGCTTAATCAAATCCAACCTAGTCAAGAAAATGATCCGGTTCTAAAGGATCGAATCAGTAGATTAAGGAGTGGAGATGTTTTTTCTGATATTTGTAGATTCGAACTTGACCCAAAAGGATGTCTAAGATATAAGGGAAGGCTGTGTATTCCTAACATAGCCAATTTGAAGAATGAAATTCTCAATGAATATCATGATCTATATTTCTATACATCTCGATGGTACGAAATGTATAAGGATATAAAAAGGATGTGCTTTGTAGAAGCCATGAATATAGACATTGCTGAGTATGTGAAATGATGTGTTACATGCTGTTAATAAAGGGCAAGCATCAAAAGCCCAGCATTACTTGTACCTCGAGGAGTACTGCAGTGGAAATGGGAGCAAATCTTTATGGATTTTATTGATGGACTTGCAAGGTTAAGACAAGGAAATGAGAGTATTTGGTGATATTTGATCGATTCTCCAAAAACTCTCATTTCATTCCAGTTAGAGTAAATCAAATTGCGAAGAGTTTAGCAAGATTATTTATAAAACATAGTTTGATTACATGAAATTCTAAGAAGAATAGTATGTGATCATGATCCCTTAGTTGCCAGTCATTTTTAGAAAAGTTTGCAAATTACATTTCGAGTTCAACTCAATTTGAGTACTACATACCATCCTTAGATGGATAGGCATAAATAAAGAGTCAACCGAGTTGTTGAAGACCTTCTCAGGATTTATGTTTAGGAATTTGGAGGTTCATGGAAAGAATATCTTCATCTTATTGGGTTCTCCTACAACAATAGCTTCCATTCAAGTATAGCATTACCCCTTTCGAAGCTTTATATGGAAGACCGTATCTATCCCCAGTTTATTGGCTAGAGACATATGATAGATTGGTTTTAGGTCCAGACATGGTTAGAGAAACAGTTGAGAAAATAGATATTATTGGAGATAGGATGAAAACTGCTCGGTCACAACAAAGGAGCTACGCTAACAAGCAAAGAAGAGATTTGGAATTTACCATATGAGATAAATTTTCCTTAAAAATATCTCCAATGAAAGGTATAACCAGATTTGGTAAGATAGGCAAGCTTGCTTTAAGATATATTAGTCCATATACCATTATCAAGCGAGCAGTCCATTGGCATACCGATTAGAACTACCTAAGTATTTGTTTGAAGTGCACGATGTATTTCATGTTTCTCTGCTATGCAAGTGTATCTAAGACTCAGATATCATTGTAGAGCCAAGACAGACATAAGATTTAGATTTGCAGCCTAATTTGTCGTATCCTACCGATCCTTCACAAATTATAGATATAAAGGGGAAATAGTTGAGAAATAAGATTTTTCATTGGTTAAAGTTCAATGGTCGAGTAACCCTATAGATTGTACATGGGAGACCAAAGAACTGATATGACGAACACATCCTAATTTATTTTCGACCCATAAGGTATGTATTTATAGGTTTGATTATGATTATTTTCTTTGTGCATGTGTGTAAGTTTAGATAAATGTGTACAATGTTGTGATTGGTTGGTTAGTTTGTTATAGTACCCTTTAGTGTAAATTGCAAGGGCACAATTTCTTTAAGGAGAAGAGTCTGTAATATCCTAGTAAAGAGTTGAAATAAAATAAATATAATGAAACTTATTTTTGAATTTTATATTTTAATTTTGGGAATAAAATGGTTTTTTGAAATTTATAAAGGAAAATTGGGATAAAAGGGAGAAACTAGAATTTAAAATAGATTTGGATTATGAAAAATTAATTTAAATAGATAAAAACTGGAAATAATTGATAAATGGGATTAAAAAGCAGTTTTGGAAATATTTGTTGAATTTGATTCAATAAATGTGACTTTTGAATTTAATTTAAAATAAAATGTTAAATATTGACTTAGAAATTTAAATGTCAAATTTGAGGTAAGCTTTAGAAATCTAAATGTTGTCCAAAATTTTATTCTAAAAAAATAAATAATATTAGTGAAATTTTGGAATTTTTTTAAGTAATAAAACAATTGTTTTAAATTCGCTTTAAATGAAATGTGATATTTTGATGGAAGGAAAATCATAAATGAAATAAAAATTTGATGAAACCCCTTGAGTTGGATTTTTAAACGGGTGTAAAACGTTGATTTAAAGGCAGTTAGTGGTATTGTTTTATTTACAAAAAAACAAGTTTCTTTTATTTTATCGAACTAAAATTTTTTAAGCCAGGTTACCCACCTTAACCCTTAAGATAACCATCCCATATACCGTTTTCATCTGACCCCATTCATTTTTCCTCTTTTCATTATTCCAGTAAAAAATAAACCATCGATTCATTTGGATTCTAGGGTCTCAAAGTTTCATTAATTTTCAGCAAAGACTTCAAGCAAAAATCAAAGCCAATCAAAAGGAGAAAGGCGAGTGTGCTCCTAACTTAAACAATATTGATTATCAATTTAACCTATCTATTTTGATTCAACTTAGGTAATTTGACTATATATGAATGAAGATAGCTTGGTAGCTTGATAAGCTTGAATTACTATAGGTGAATCTTTGATTATGTTGATTGATCATAGAATGATATTATTGTAGTTAATGGCTTGATAAATATAAATATATTCATTATTAGCTTAAAACCCTTGATATAGATTCTTATTTTTATGCCAATATATGATGATTTAAATGCAAACCTTGATTTTAATTAGAAGCATGCAGGTAGTTAGATGAGTTAAGGTCGGAGTTCGTAATACTCTGCAAATTTTAGAAATTGATATTAAGGGTATTTTGGTAATTTTAACTAAGTGAAAAATGGTAATTTTACAAACCTTAGAATTAGGTGACAACACTTATACCATTACATAGAGCTCATTTTTCTAGTCAGAATGATATATTGGTTTGTCCGAATCAGACTCCGTATGAAGGATTTACACGGGTTTTAAGTTGCGGGTTTTTTAAATGGGCTTAACCCATTAAGATTTGAAATTGAAATCTGAACGGGCATTTTATTCTTGTTTTCCTCTCTTATTTAGTTTCTGAAACATATGTACTTCTCATTTTCTTCCTGAATCTGTTACTTTCTTCATCCTCTTCCTTTGTCTTCTCATAACCCAACCAATTATCAACCAATTTCAACAAATAAATAGGCTAAATTTATTTGCACGAGAAGAGGAATTCGATTATACCATTAGTTTGGCGATTCGAAGATTGTGATTGCTGCATTTTCAAGCCAGCAAGGATTGAGAGGTTAATTCAAGGATTCTAGGGCTAGGCGACTTAAATTGGTCAGTGGGATTCATCTCCTTCGATTATAATGCCTATATCCAGGTACATCATTGTATAATTACTATTAGGGTTAATTTAATGATATATATATATATAAATCAATTTATATAAATTGAATGTATATCATAATCTGAAAATATAAAATTGTTAATTATGCTAAAGTTTTGCTTAAGTGATGATTAGAATGAATTAATTTGGGTTATTTGTGTTTTGGTGTTATAATAGTTGAATTTGGTGAAAAGGATAATATATTATGATACTATGAAGTTTAAGAGGACAAGAATGTATGTTATAATGCCCTAAACATGTAGAAAACATTAGAAGTCGGAAAAATAAAGATCTAGATGGAATTTGGTTAAAATTGGTAAAGGAATGGCTTTAGGGCACAGACAAAAATGTCTGCCTGAAACGTACACCGGTCTGCCGGTGTATACCACCCCGATGCAACCTATAGGTGCAGGTTGAATCTAGGCTCTTTCATGCCAAATCGAATTGCAGCTATTTAACGTTTTGGTTTTATGTAGCGTAAGATCTCATATGATGTTTATATGGGTGTTTACCGTGCGTTGTATAATATATTAGTATATGTGTTTAGATGCGTATTCGAATGTTAGTATTGTTTAACTGATACCACTGCTTTTGAAAACTAGTCTCTGGTTAAATAGTTCTCTATATTTGTGTTGTGTTAGACTATATTTATCTAACGTAAATCCAATTTATAATCAGTCTATGTTTAACTGATTGTGGTTGGGCTATGTCTACCTGATCACCGCTCGTTTATAGGTTAGTCTATGTTTAACCAACTCATTCGGCTGTATGATACGCTATGCTATATTATGGTATCTCTGTCACAAAGTAGCTTGAGTCCACATATTATGTTTATTATGTCAGGCTAACTTAGTGAATGCAGGTGAGACAGATGAGGTATGTCTTCATTTAATTGTAGCTTTATATAATGTTATACAAACATATCTGCAGTATATTTATAGTAGTGTTTTTCACTCACTAGACTAATGGCTACCCCCTCACCTTATATTTCCTTTTGTTTATGAATTTATATGTTACGATGGTGGTCTTGAGTAATGTGCACGGTGCAGGTGACTATGGAATTTCTTATGTGTATAGTGTGTTGTTTTTATCACTTGATAATATTAATGTATGATGTATTGATGCACATAGATTTGGATTTGACCATTGTGTAATGGGATATGATTATATATATATGCATACACACACATAAATATATATTATGTTTGTTTCCTTCAATTGTGAGGTTTTGAAAGTTTTAGTTAGTTAGTTTATATAGCTCCCTATATACTGTATGTTATCCACGACGATCCACCATTTTCGGTTTTTGTTCATTTGCATACAAGGGTCGAAAATGGTGTGTTGTTACATTTGGTATTATTGCTAAGGTTAGGATGTATTGAGAGAGCATATTTGTATATCTTTATAATGCGTCTTAATAATTCAAAGAGGGTATGTTTATATACCATTCATTTCGGGGTTAATTTTACCGTCTTTGTTTACTATTCTATAGGGAGTTGCTAATGAATCTCATTTTACTGATAGTAGAGATGAGTAACCCAACTGAAACTATTGCTGGAGAGGAGGCTATAGAGATACCAAGGGTGAACATTCGTTTGTGGTTAGGCCATTATCTACAAGTCAGGAACCGTGCCGATGTTAATATTGAAGTTCCTACGTCTTTAGTACAAGGTGTTGAAGCTGCTCAGACTCCCACTTTGAATTTTCCAAAGTACAAGGTGTTGAAGCTACTCAAACTCCCGCTTTGAATTTTCCAAATTTATGCAAGGAGTTTACGAGATTAGGAGTATAAATCGTATAAGGGGACCGAGTGTTTGTGGAAACGCATGAGTGGATTCGTGATTATGATAAGATTTTTAATTTTCTTAGATTGGATGATAGTGTTAAGAGAAAATTTGCCTCTTGGTATTTAACTAGAGAAGCACATAATTGGTGGGAAATTGTAATGGCTGAGGTTTTAAGGAGGAAATTACCTAGGACGACTTTAAGAAAAGATTTGAGGTAAAGTTTATTCGGGAGCTGAAAAGGAAGTGATGCTCGAAAGGTTTATTAACCCCCATTAAGGAGAAATAGCTGTGAAGGAGTACATAAATAAGTTTAATGAACTAGCAAGGTTTGAATTTGAGTTTGTGGACATTACATCGAAGAAAGCTATGAAATTTGCAAAAGGGTTGAATTCTCCATTAAAGGAATTGGCACTTAGTCAAATTCCTATAGGAGCGACATTCGAGTGTTTTGTGGAAGCTGCATTGTTAAATGAGAGTTTTTACAGGATAGTTTAAGTAGGATACTTGTTTAGGAAAATGTAAGGAAGGCGGAAATCAGAGTGGTCAAGCTAAGAAGCAAGATGTTAAGTGTAAAAGGTGTAATATGAAAGAACGCGATGTGAAGGACCGTGGGGTCAACGTCTTGAAGATATTAAGTGCTATAGTTGTAACAGATGAGGCATATGAAAGGAGAATGTCCGACTTTAGCACGGAAACCGAAGGTGTGTTATTGATTTTTTTTGATAATTTATGATATGAGTTTGTACATTATGGATAAACATACACGACTGTGCATGTTTATGGATGTCGTATATGTTACATGATACATTAGTGTGCATATTGCATTTTTTGTCCTTTGGGAATTTCGAGGATGAAATTATTTTAAGAGGAGAGAATGTAATATCCTATAAATTTAAGTAATTAATATTGAGGGTATTTTGGTAATTTTAACTAAAAAGGGAAAATGGTAATTTTACAAAACTTGGAATTAAATAATGGGACTTATGATATTGCATAGAGCTCATTTTTCTGGTCCGAATGATATATTGGTTTGTCTGGATTAGAGTCCATATGAAGGAGTTACGTAGGTTTTAAGTTGCAGGTTTTATAAACGGGCTTAACCCGTTAAGATTTGAAATTGAAATTCGAACGCACATTTTATTCCCGCTTTCCTCTCTTACTTAGTTTTTGAAATGTACGTACATCTCATTTTCTTCCCGACATTGCTATTGTCTTCAACCTCTTCCTCTGTCTTCTCACGACTCCCAATTTCAACAAATAAATATAATAAATTAATCAGCATGAAAAAAGAAGTTCGATTACACAATCGATTTGGCAATTTGGGAAATTATGGTTGACTGCGTTTTTAGGCCAATAAGGATTAAGAGGCTGATTCAGGGATTTCTAGGGGTATTTGACTTGAATTGGTGAGTGGGAATCATCTCCTTCAATTATAATGCCTATATGCAAATATGTCATTGTATAATTGATGTTACGGTTAATTTAATGAATAGATATGTAACCAATTTATATAAATTGAATGTATATCATAATCTAAAAATATATAAATGTTAATTATACTAAAGTTTTGCCTTAGTGATGATTAGAATGAACTAAATTGGGTTAACTGTGTTTAGATGTTGTAATAGTTGAATTTGGATGAAAAGATAATATAGTATGATGCTACGAAGTTTAAGAGGATACGAATGTGTGGTATAATGCCCAGAACATTAAGAAAACATTAGAAGTTGGAAAATAAAGATCTAGATGGAATTCGGTGAAAATTGGTGGAGGAATGGCTTTAGACCACTGGTAGAAATGTCTGCTTGAAACGTATACTGGTGCACTAGTGCAACCTACAGCGTAGGTTGAACCTAGGCTTTTTAGGGCCAAATCGAATAACGACTGTTTAACGTTATGGTTTATATGCAACATAATGATCTCATATGATGTTTATATGGGTGTTTACCAGGTGTTGTATAATATATTGGTATATGTGTTTAGATGCGTATTCGAGTGTTAGTGTTGTTTAACTAATACTAGTGCATTTGGAAACTAGTCTTTGTTTTACTAGTTCTCGGTGTTCATGTTTTGTTAGACTATGTTTATCTCACATAACCCTTGTTTATAATCAGTTTATGTTTAATTGATTATGGTTAGGCTATGTTTACCTAATCACCGCTCATTTACATATTAGTCTGCGTTTAACTAACTCATTCGATTGTATGCTATGCTATGCTATATTATGGTATCACTGTCACAAAGTAGTTTGGGCTTACATATTATTTTTATTATGTTAGGCTAACTTTATGAATGCAAGTGAGACAGGTGAAGTACTTCTTTGTTTAGATGTAATCTTTATATAATGTTATCCGAACATATATGCAATATATTCTTAGTACTGTTTTTCACTCATCAGACTCATCTCTGACCCCCTCCCTATATGTTTCTTTTTGTGTATGAATTTATAGGTTACGATGGCGGTCTTGAGTATCATGGACGGTGCAGGTGACGATGGCATTGCTTATGTATATAGTGTGTTGTATTTATCACTTGATGGTATTAGTGTATGATGTATCGATATATATATATATATATATAGACTTGGACTTGATCATGTGTACTGGTATATGATTTGATATGTATACATATATATTATGTTTGTATCCTTTCTCTATGAGATTCTGAAATTTTAGTTAGTTAGTTCATATAGCTCTCTGCATACTATATGTTATATACGACGGCCCGCCATTTTCAGTTTCCATTCATTTACTTACGTAGGTAAAAAATGGCAAGTTGTTACAGAGTTGGTTAAAGATAACTAGAGTTTGATAATCAATGGGGGGAACTCCTTGAGCTTACAACTCCAAAAATCGTCCCGACTGGTTGGTCGCCTATTCATTGACAGGTTGACCGCCTATTCATTGGTCGTTCAACCGGTTAGTGTATTCCTGGAGCAGTAGCTCCAAGAACATAGCCAAAAGTTTATATTTTATAATGTTGATTTAAAAAATGGCTTTGAGTGAATTTAAAATTCTGAAAGTTTATAATTATAGTTAACAATTTTTAAAATATCAAACTTGAAATTATTCAAGTTATTTGAGGATTTGAATTTTAATTAAAAGAAGGATGATAATTTTTATAAATAAGAAAGTATAAACTATTTGAATTGATTTTTTTAGTTTATAATCATAAGAATTCTGCAAACGATTACAAATATTTTGAAGAAGAAAATAATGAGCTTTAAATTGAATTTTTAATTTAAATTATAAGTGATGAATGATTGAATATACATGAACATATTTATTATGCGATGAATGATGTGATGAATGCACTTGAGTTTTTATATTGCTTATGTTTTGAATATCATGCATGTATGATTTGAAGTGGTTGAATACAAATGGTTTCATTTTTGCCAAGTGTGAATTTAATTTGATTTAAAAATCAAATTATTCAAGTTATATTTCCTAATTTAAAATGTCCAACATGATGCTATGAAGTGAATTTCTATATGAATCTGTTATAAATGCCATTTTATAAGTTGATGTTATGTTGACATATAATGCACATACATTACCTTTATATGTGATGTAAAAATGGGAAGCGATATTATTTCGAGGATAAATGGCATTTTGGAGGTTAAAAATGAATATTTGAAATAAATTCAACCTATGAAGAAAATGATACGAGGTGAGACTACTGGACGTTACAATTCATCCTAGCGAAAAGATACGGGATCAGCAATCTAAATCATGAGGAACTTGTCCCATATCATTTATTGTCCAAATGATCTGTTGCACGGACACAGTCATAGTGAAAGGCAGGATGCAAACGGGAAACGAGAAGGAGAGTAGTTATCACATTAATGGATACGTAAGGAGGCGGGATGATGATTACAACACGAGGTGAGCACCAACGAGAATGAGAGAAGAAGGTGCGAGAATATATCATGTTGGGGCCCTATAATGTCTGATCGGTGGATATTCAGATTAAAAAGGTCATGATATCATCATGTTGAGGCAAAGTCTAGTAAGAGTGAATATAAGTAGGATTCGCTAGTAATTACAGACCTCATAAATGAATAATTTAAATAGTGTACTTGATTTCAATAACAATTACAACTTGTAAATGTAAATAAGATGTGATATCCCAATAGATTAGAGTTGCAACTGTGAGTTACTTTTAAATGTGCCATGACATGAGTATTTACATTGTTATGAATTATAGGATGTATGCGGGTTAAGATTATGGATTGTGACATATTTTATTTCAATGATATATCACATATATAACCTAACACCACATAATTGTATTTTGATAGAGTCAGGGGAATGCCTTAGGGAAAATTCTATAATTTATTGCAAATTATAAACTCTATAATAAAATATTGTTCAAAATAAAAGGTGTTTTTCTTTTATTATATACTAGTCATAATGTATTATGTTAATTATTTATTTAATTTAAGTATATTAATAAAAAATAGGAGAAATGATATGTTATATTATAATAATTGCAATGTGTTGTAATCATGAGAAATTTATCACGATGGAAAATAACCTATTGTTTTAAATTTTTCTATCAAGATGTTTCGTGATTGGATATCGATATATCCATTGAGATTAAAGTACATAGCGCTCTTCAAATGCCGAGGACACCAAGGGGTTATGTACTAATAGTTATTGGATGAATATGAAATGACTAACTCGATAGTTTTCTATAGGTTAATATAACTGAGGTCAAATGGAGAATATAACATGACAATATCACATAGTTCTCTCGAATTGAGAATATTATTAAATTGTTAAATTATGGCATGCATCCATCGAACACTATAGTTGGGTCTGAGTTGAAGCATTGAAAATGAAATATTATTCAGTAAAGAATTGGTTTATTAGTTATATGAGGTTCGGACTAGTTAACTCAAAGTCAAAGTCTCTGGACAGAGTTGTTCTGTCAGTAATCTTTAATAATAGTTGTAACACTTTGTTGTCACACTTTTTTGGTGCTAGCATGAACTATCAAAAATGCCTCTTGGCAGATATTAACAAATCTCGATATCGATTAAAAGTAGGATCTACCAATTAAACTCATTTACAAGTTTAAAAGGTCACTCTAAAATATTACCAGATCTTAATATCACTTAAAAATAGGATCTAACTAATATTCTTCCATTACAAATTTGTTCTTTATTAATTAGTAATATATAAAAAAATTTAAACGAACAAAAAATTAGATGTTTCAACTTAGAAATAAAAATTCATACTAACTATACATGATCTCAGTGCAAAAATATGGTTAAATATTTGAGCAAATCATTCTCTCTTTAATGCGTTAAACATATGCAATTTGTAGAAAAATAATTCACACGTGAAGCGCATGTCATTATAATTAATTATTATTATTGAGTCAAGGACTTTGTATTTGGATTATATAAGGTGAATGTGGACGACATTAGAAATTTTACCAAAACCAAATTCCATAGGTCCTAATGTGATATGGTTTTGACGAAGAGAATTGGTATAAATAATCATCACTACCAAAGACTACATAAAATTAGTAAAATTGGATTTTATCAATAATGTAAAGTGATGAATTTGACCAAACTGTCACACCACTAGCTAAGGTGACATGCAAACGTTAATATTCTAATTGTTCGATATTAATTGCTGATTGAATTTACACCAATGAGTCGCACAACTGCAATTTTGAATACTCCGAAAAACCACACGATTTAATTAAATTATATTTGTTTTAAATTAATTAATATTTGTGAAATATTAATTATAAAATTTATTTCATTTATTTGAATTGGTATTTAATAAAGTGCATATAAAATAGTTATGTATGTACATATCGACATATGATATAGATAAACATTTAAATTAGATTTGAAATGTATATGTGTCCTTAGCCCATAATGATGGCCAGCCATGCAAGGAGGGGTTTGGTGATATTTGTTTGAAATATATGGTTTATATTGGCGAGGAGAAGAGGTAAATTAGTAGATCCATATCTTCTCCTTTTACTCCGATCTCTTACCTATATAAACCAACCATCCCCGTTCTTTGTTTACTTTACTTTTTGCCTCACCTTATTTCCTGCTTTGGCCGCAAGCACTGGGCCTTTCCCCTTCTTCATTTCCAAATAAAAATTTAAATCAAATTAAATCTATATCAAATGTGTGGTGCTCTCTTTAGTTAACTACTTTTCTGGAAGAAAATAAATTAAATCTAAGGTGTTTTGGATTCAACATTTTAGGTGGACATTCAAGGCTACTGTAACGACCCGCCTTTTCAAATCTTAGAAGTCGACACTAATACATCCACGGTATTCACATGCCGAACAACTAAGTGCCGGAAAGACAAATTGTTAGGGGAAAGAAAAGAGATAGAAGATAGAAGAAACTAAACAATCACAAAATCTCACAACGCAATGGAATAATATATATTAATCAACATAGTACTTTACAAAGTCATTTCAATAAAAATACATCAGAGTTACACTAATACAATTCTAACCTAGGACAGTTATAACAGCCTGTCATTATACATCAGATATAGAGTACATAGTATACAGTGAAAACGAGATAATAACTAGCTATCGATGAAGCCTCTTGTTCCGAGCTCCTCCAAAATGCATCCGTGGAAAACCTGAACTACTTGGCTGCTCATAAAAATTTGAGCACCCAAGGGTTTTAGGGAAAGAAAATAAAAGTCCGGGTCAGACATGGGTTTGGTGTGAGTAAACTCAAACAATTTGATTATTACATTTCAAAACTTTTTAAAAATCAAAGGTATCTCGTAAGACCACGCCGCACATAAACATGGACGGGTTTTTACCTTACGATATCCAAACACTTTTATAGAAAATCCAGTGATATTATAATAATGTCTAAATTACAAATACTTATTAATCTTAGTCGAAATTGTAACATTAATTAAATTGCAGCATACTAAGGTTTACAATCAAAACCATAAAGGCACGTATTGGAGAATGGATTCCATACTATGACCAGGTAAGGAACTACCTCCGATGGGTACATCTCTGAAACAATATACCCAGGTCTGGCAAGAACATCTTGTACCCTGCCACATAGAACCGGCCTACCACTTGACTAGTAGTACCGAATATGTCATTATCCCGGTCTTCCAACCTTAATCGAGATCTCTCATGCACAACCAAATCCATAAAAATAGGGTAATCTAGAAAGATGATGACATACCCTAATGGGAGCGACCCACTTAGCCCTGCTGCATGTCCTGTTTTAGTCATTTCCCGGTTGATGAGGCTTGAGGCTACGTTTTACCTTTTTGAATAGCAATGCCCCTTGGAATGCTAACACTGCCCTTCAGGTAGTAATGCAGTGCAAACATTTATCCATACAAGTTATTCAGGGTAAGGACAAACTGAAGGCACTACTTCTACTACATCCATTTTGGAATCACCCTCGGGACTAGTAGCAAGCAGCCCTTGCACTTCAATGCTCCATCTTCGATTCCATATTCTTCAAGATGTCTTCAGTTCGAAAAGCTTGAGTTGGATCAAAATGGTTTTTGGATAACAGATCCGATCCTGGTCTTTTCGAAACAACTTTTGATAATTTCTGGTAAACTCAACCCCGATTCTTTAGGAAATAAGCAGATAAAAGATAAGGGCGGAGTTCACCTCCTAACTGTTAGTGGACAGATTTCCTTACCATTTATCCTAGAAGAACGAAACGAATTTATACGTACAGTATAGCACCACCGACGGTAACTATACCATATAATTTCTGTGTTTCTCCTAGATATTTCCAAAGTTACGTTTTGGTCCAGATTTGATAGTCAGTTATTTAACTATCAAATAAACAAACAATCAAGCATTGATTAAATTCCATATGGGATCCTCTAAGCCTTTATTAATTAATCTTTAATTAATAAAATCACTTTATAAAACTTTATCAAAGGATCTTTTCTAAAACACTTTTCCTAAACCCCCTACATCCCTTTTACTTGGAAAACAATATAAACATTTACCAAAAACATTTGAAAAATTCTCTCTTCTCACATTCCATATTAAATGGCCAAACCATTCCCTTTCAAAACATCACTTACTATAAAACTCGTTTACTTTATAAAACCCATTCACTTATTCCTTATATAAATTCTTTTATAAGTCCACTTCACATTCCAAACCTCTTTACAAATTTTCAAACTTGATTTAAAATATCTTTCAAAAATATGTAAAATGATTTATAAAATCTCTTTCTATTTTTTAAACTATTTAAACATCTTCCTTCATAATTCCTTTATAGAATCTCCTGTATAAAATATCATTTTCAAGATATCATTTGTAAATCACTTTAGGTAAAACCTTTTATTTAATAAACCCCTTTTAAAAACAAGATATTATTTAAAAATAACTTTATAAAATAATAATAAAATTTGAAAACCATTTATAACCTTTAAACCCAAATAGATTGAAGAATTATAGTTAATTTAAAAACATACTTTAGTAAATTTGAAAAGAGGCTTAACAATCCCAATGGTACTAATTTAAGTTACCATTCAATTTCAATTCACTTAACAGTAATTTACTTAGGTCAACATATATGTAAATACAACTCATATCCAAATCAGGGAATAACATGTCAATATGAACTAACTAGCATATACATGTTCAAATAACATAATAGCAGGATGGTGGTTTGTCCTGCTAAACAAATGTCCAAACAATTCAACCAATTCATAGCAGAACGGTGATTTATTCTACTAACACATGTCCACAAACAAACAAGTAAGCAAACAATTTATAGCAGAACGGGGATTTATTATGCTAACACATGTCCACATAAACAAACTAATAATCAATCAATTTATAGCAGAATGGAAATTTATTCTACTATCACATGTCTAAACAACCCAAAAATCTACATTATAACTCATTCACAATTATATGGTTTCTTAATGGTATCGACACTTGAATCACTTGTATTCAAATCCATCTTTGAAAATAAGTACCTTTGAACCATTTTACTTTTGAAAACTAAAGGATTTAAAACTTTTAATCCCTTTTAAAAATAATTAGTTAAAAGTTAATTTTTCATTTAAATCATAATTAATTTTAATTGAATTTTAACTTAATTTAATTAAATAGTTAAACAATAATTAACTATTGATTAAACCCAAATTAATCCTTTATTAATTATTTAATAATTAATTAAACCTTCATTAAATGTTAATTAATCTCAATTAATAATTAAATAATATTTAATTAAACTTAAACAATAAAGTAAACCTTTAATAAATAATTTATTATAAACTAAATCTTTAATCAAATAATTAAGCCCTTGATTAATAATTAATCCTATATTTAATTAATGATAAATTAAATATAAATAATTTACTTAACCCATACTTAATTAACTTAATTAATAATTAATTAAAATAAATCTTAACTTCAAAAGATAATTAATTAAGAACTAATCTTTTTTAATTAAAGTTGATAAACCTTGTTAACATTTAATTAATCATCAATTACTAAAACCTAATTAATTATTAAATCCTTAATTAACTTTTAAAAACATTATTATTTATTTTAAAAAATATTCACAAAACAATTTAAAGTATAAAAACTAAACTTTGCAAAAATCAAAATTTTAAGCGAACTGCATCCATAGCGACTATCGCTATGCATACCCGTAAGCTTTAACTTGTTTCTATCGTTCTTTTGAAAACTTTTCCTTAAAGTTCACTAACTTTCTAAAAACAAAAATAAGTATTTAAAACTAAAATAAATTTAAATCTAACCAAATATTCGATTTTTAAAAACTAAAACCATAGCTTTCTTACACAAGATTCCAAATTCTCCAATACCTTACAAAGGTACCAACTTCTTCTTAGCTTATACATTACATACCCAAATCCATACACAACCATAACATCCAGGATAACATCATGCCACAAACATAAGCAAGATCTAATCTTTTACCATTTAGACTTCACATTCAAGTCTAATGTCCTTACATATCCAAGCAACAAGTATGTGTGTGTGTGTGTATAAAACCATTACATGATAAATTAACCAATACTAACCATCACATCACACAATATATTAACTAACAAAAAAGTAAAAACTTACCAAAAATTCTTAGTTTACTCACCGAAAATCCTTTGAAAACTTGACACGCTTTGAAATTCAGGAAGCTTGGAAAACCACAAACTCTACTCAAAAATAGGTCAACTCCTAGTCTACTTATGGACCTTTTTCTCTCAGATTTTGGTAAGGTAGTCAAAAGGAAAGTTTTAGATTATTATTTCCTCTATCATTTAGAGAAAAGAATTACTCAAAAAGTTAAAATTTGAGGAAGTTATGGCCAAAACAGTGAGGGGTATTTTCGGACATCAAAATCTAGGTTTAAAAACACTATTGCAATTTTTTATTTTATTTTGGAGCATCTAAGCTCGAAATAAGAAAAAGTGGTATACTACAAAGTTGTAACAACTGGAAATATACATGGTTTGAAAAAAAGTAAATCTGGTTTTAGAGTTTTTTTAAGAAGTTATGGCCGAAAACTTTTCGGGTAAAATGGAAGAAATTTAGAAATTGAAAAGAGGAGTTTTAAACAAGTTTCTACTAAAATTTTAAATGGAAAAGGAAGATTTTTATAACTTAGAACATGTAAGAGAAGCCACTAAAATTACCTTAGAGCTTATGAAATTAGAAAATGGAAAAAGAATTTGGAAAAAATAGTTTTTATAATATGTAAACAAGTGAGATTACCAAAATACCCTTATACTTTACCCTCCTCTCATTACACACCATCTCACCCATGAATGCATCCATGTCTCCTCTTAACACTACATGCATTTATGAAAATAAGTTCCTGAGGTTGCCATTATGTCATTTCATATCTCTAATGACATGACTTTTAATATTTTAGTTACCAATGTGTCACATCGATGATTATCTTAACTTAATTAAGTTTGTTAACCTTAATATATATTATTAATCCCACATTATATACTTAGTATATGTGTGCATATATATATATATACACACACAAAAGTGTACACAACATTACAAACAACTTTATATGATGAAACGTCGAAAATTTGGAAAACAGTTTCTGGTCACATTTTCTATTTTTCATCGAACTATATATTTTTGTAAACAAATTTTAAAAAAAAATTCACCATTATTATTTATTATTAAAAAGAGTTTTATTTTCATTATAAAACCATTTATTTGAATATTTAAATTAATTAAATATTCACAAATCAAAGCGGTGAAATTCCGGATCGTTACAGCTACAGTATTGGTAACTTCTAATATATTTTCTATTATACATACATTTATCTATATCGGATCACATGTGTAGATTAGATCAAAGTTTTATCACTAATTTGTATATTTATTTGTTGTTTGATTACATACACATACACATACACTTAAATTGAATTATAAAAAAGACATATATACGTATAATATAATATGAAGTCCTTTCTACCATTTTAAAATTAAAAAGAAAATCAAAAGTTAAAATATTTTTAAAATAATTTTGAAATTAAATTTAGAATTTATTATTAGAGTATATATGTATATAATATATACAAATAAATTCAATAATATATATATGTGTGTGTGTTTTTAAAATGTTTTGTATATGTATACATTTATAACTAAATTTGAAATAAAACACTAATTACAAATGTATTTAAATCTTTTAAATAATTATGTATAAAAAACAATTTTTTTCTTTCAAATTTAAATTCTTACGGATTTAAATTAAAAATACATATAAAATCCATATGGATCTTATTATTAAGAAAACTGTTATTCAAATCTGCATGGATTTATAAATAAGAATTTTTTTGAAAAATGGTTTCGACCAAAATAAAAAAATTCCAAATTCAAAATATGTTTATTTATATCCTTTAATTATTGTTTAATAAATAGCTTTTAAAAATCATTTACAAATATTTTGAATGTTCTAAATTAAAAAAAATTATATACACATATACTTAATACACACACACATCCATATTTGAAATTTGAATTTTAAATTTGAAATAGATTTTTATTCTAGATGTAGATCTATTTTTAAATTTGAATGTATCTTAAAATATTGTCTTTTAAATAAACAATACTAAATGTATAAGTTTTTGTATTTTGTATGTATGTATATAAATGTATATAATAATAAATCAACTATGGACCACCAATATGTATATAAGGAGGCAAGTGTGTCCGTTGTAGTGTAAATCCTTACACTTATATACGAGCATATTTAACTATGTACACATCTATATATTGCATGTACACTTTACACATATATATGTATTAGATACACATACACATTATATACTACATGTATAACAAAATCAAATCTTTATATAAATCAATTAAATAAAATAAAGATTTTATTTAAATTTATTTAGTTTGGATCTAAATTAAATTGGACTTCATAGGCCCAATAAGGTCAAAAATGGATTTTTTTTAAATTCACTCATTTAACACCATACGTGCTGGCCCAGTTCCATCAATGGTGTCGGAGTCCAATAGTTTATGTGGTCTAAATTAGCAATATCTAGGCTAACTTATTAAAGTCTACCCATTTAGTAGGGTGTCTAGAAAAGTAGTGTTGAAAATGGGGTTTGAGTAATCAAGTACTCTATCCTACCTAGCAACTGACCTGACCCGAATGATGATGTATGTCCAAAGGTTATCGCTAGCATAAAAGGCGCAAATTGATTTTGTGCTGTGGGCTAAGTTTTAAAATCTTTTTTGATATTATTTATTTTAAAAGGTTAAATTTGAAATATATAAAAAAAATTATATGATTTTATCATATATTTTCATTTTTTTTTAAAATTAAATATTTATTTTCCAAAATTAATAGATAATTAATTGGACTAATTAATAAATAATTAATTTAAAGTTAATTAATCAAATTAGGTATATATGTAAATTATCTTAAAATGTTTAAGGTAATTAATGTATATATAATTTTTAGAATTTACTAAAATTATTTTATTTAAATAAATTAACTAATGTTAATAAATAAATAATATAATATACATGTACTAAGATATATGTGTATTATTGTAAATGTCATAGAATCCATATTCAATTTCAAATGTTTAAAATGAATAAAATTAAATTAATTAAAATGTTAATTAATTAAATTATTAATATATTTAGTAAAGTTAATATAAGATTATACATAAGATTATTATATAAGTTGATTAAAATTATATAATATGCAATGACCTGCAAATTAGATGTAGTTAATATTAAATTAACTAAAATGGATTTTTAACAAAAGGGTGAATTGGATGTTGTATCTATAACCGTTGTGAAGGTCTTTCTGAGCTTACTGGTACATTATAAAATTTTGATAGGTTTGGAGTTACGGTTTGCGAAATGATTGCGTTACAGGGTTTAAATAGGGTACACAACACTTTTGGGCCAAACGTTTACATGCAATTGAACCCGCCTCATTGCCTATATAAGTAACGCTTAGAAACCCTAAGAGATAGCTGTCATATTAGTCTCTCTTCCATAATCTCAAAATTCCTATCAATCATGGTGTAATGACGGATGATTTTCGCTAATTACAAACTGATTCAAAATCAAAGGGTCCAACACCCATTGAACCATATATCATTGTGAAACTCTCGATGAATGGAGCTAATTGGTGGTGCTAGTTTGTCAAGATGGTGCTTAGGTAGGCTAGAATTGGTGAATTA